>CM053591.1:128216224-128250516 GCA_028646515.1 Pseudochirops corinnae
TATATATATGTATACAATTATTATTATTATTAACTACATCCAACTGGGACTTAAGATACACAGGCACTGTGGTAGGGAGATCCATCCTGCCCTACCAGAAAGTCAGAGGGGTGATGGGGGAGGACATAGGAGTCAATAGATTGGGGAAGGGTTATACAATGGGATGGCTGTTTTGGGGTGGTGGATAGGGGAAAGATTGGGAGAAAATTTGTAGCTCAAAATCTCATGGAAATGAATGATATAAGCTAAAATAAATAAAAGTTAAAATTAAAAAAAAAAAAAGACATTTCAAATTGGATGTCCCAAAGACATCTTAAGCTCATTAGGTACAAAACAGAATTGATATTTTTTCCCACATTCCCAACCCTCTTCCAGACTTCCTTATTTCTATTAAAGGCATCACCATTCTTCTAGTCTCCAGTGTTCTTAAATTCAACATTATCTTCAGTCTCTCATTTTCATTATCTGATAGGTTTAATCAGTTGTTAATTCAATATCTATCACAACTCTTACACAACCACTTTTCTTGACTCACACAATCACCTTGGTCTAGGGTGATGACCTCTTGCTTAGATAAAAACAAAGACCTACTAATTGTTCTCCTTGTTTCCTTTCTAGCATCTCTGAGCCCTCCTCCACATACCTACCAAAGTGATTTTTCTTAAGTGCAGATCTAAACATGTCACTTCTCTGATCAATAAATTCCCCATTTGACTTCCCATTGCTTCTGTTTTCTACAATGGGGCTATAACTATAACCTTACGCTTTCACACAAAACAAAAGGGATAGTGAAACTTTTTACTTTTCTGAGTCCTTATACCTACTTAGGAAATCTGGGAATTTCACTACCCATAATCCAGGGTGATGTCATTGGGTCTTCTCATAAATTCATTACTTACAGGGGACAAAGAATGAACAGGTTTATTTAAAGATCAAAGAAAACAGCTAAGTCTCACACAGACTTCTAAAGAAATAATGACACCCACCTATCACTATCTTTCTCACAGGTCTGTGTAATTTCTGTCTCTTACTGAATTTCATCAAGGGGTAACCATGAAGGCCTTGAAGGAACCACACCAAAGATAGCACCTGCTAGGACCACTTGGTCCACCATTCTCCAGAAGGTAATAGCAGTCCTCTTCCTCCATTCTGTATGGTATCTACATCCCCCATGCAACTCTGCCTGCAACGCTCCTCAGTTTCCAACAGATGGATGCTCTCAGTTGCTCCCATTCTCAAGGAATCAGCTCGAGGGATCATGTTGGAAGAGTGCTTCAGAATTCCTGTTAAATCACAGTGTGTTACAAGCTACTGTCTCTGAAAGGGTCCCTTGTACCTTAGATCCTCTGCTTTCTGGAATCACATAAGAACTTTACCCCAGACCAGGAACACACTATTCCTTTCAATTTCTGATCCTACTTACATATCAATATGTGGTTAGGTCACATCAGCTTTACAGTGTAATGACCACTATCCTTTTAAGGTTGTCTCTATTAGGATGTAGGCTCCTTGGGGGCAGAAACTGATGGTCTTTGCTTTTTGTGTATCTATCTCCAAAACTTATCACACTTTTGTACATATGGTAAGTGTTTTTCATCTATTTGTTTCCAGCATTCACCCATGTTCTCACTTTCCCCAGCTCTAAAGGCTCTACTGAGACCCCAATTGCCCCCTTAATTGTTGTTCTGAACTCCAACTAAGTCTAATTGCCTAGGGCTTGCTTTCTTCATGCTCCAAGACAAAGAGATAAGGTAGGAGCTAAGTACTCAATTGAACTCGTCCTTGAAAATCCTAAGCTGATTCTCTAACCACTACAACACATGCCTCTCAGGCTTTAGTTAGTGTCTAATAACAATAATATCTATATAAAAAATGTCACATTTATAGAGCACTTTACGGATTACAAGGATCCTTCCTCTCAGCTACAGAATAGGATAGGTAACACGGGTAGGCTCAGAGATGTTAAGTGACTTGTCTGTAGACACACAAACTGGTGCCCTGACTACAAATCTATCACTTTTCAATTACACCAAGATGCCTTTTGCCAAATATCCATCACGTAATCACCTGGAGGCAGAAAGGTGATCAATTTCTCATGCCCATTCTCTGTTATTCAGATTGTTATGTGCTAAACCTGCAGCCACAACAGGAAAATGAACGGATCAGCCGAATCCCCAATTCACACTCAGCTCACGGAGTCCAAGTAACACACAGAGTCCAAGTGAAGTTTACTGAGCACAGCCAGCCAGATCCCAAGGGGATAGGAAAGGAAGCCAGAATGTAATTGCTTCCAACTTTGCTCTTGGTCCTCTTACAGATCTTCAGATCTCTATACCAAGGGTTTGTAACCATATCTGTGGGCAGCAATTGATATAAATTTGGAGCTCTGACCCTCCTGTTCTATAATCTCAGAGGCCTATTTCTGGCATATGGCCAGAATCAGCCTGCGCACTCCAGCTCTAACCTTGCTGCTTTCTAGGACGGCAGAGATGGCAGAGTGTGTGCAAACACAGCAACCTTGGGCCTAGGTCTTAAAGGTGCCCTATGTATATACACTTTACATACCCAAGACTATGAGCTCTCACTTTGTAGATTGCTGTTATCTGTGTAACCATAGCCCTTGAGAGATGGGAAGCTTGGACTCTCAGCAGATTAGGATTGTAAAGATAACAGAAACAAAAGGAGTTCTAGTAAACATTTAGCAAGTCAGGAAAAGTATCATAACAGAGATGTGTTTGTGAATTTAACTGTAGTGTTTGTGCACTAATTTAATGTCATTCATTAAATGGAGAAATTTCTTTTAGCTTAACAGATATGGAGGCAGCCTCAGAATCTGGATCAGTAAGATCTGGGTTCAGATCCTACCTCTTTCTGACACATCAATTGTATTATCCCAGGTAAATCCCTTAATATTTCGGTTTGCTAGGCAATTCAATAAAACCATAAATTGCAAAGCAGTTGTTGAAGTGTGTCTTCATTGATGGAGGGAGTTTTTTCCTTGGTCGTTCCCTATATGAATCAAATTATAGTGAAAACAAAATGTATGTGTATATATCCACCTATATGTATGTGTGTATACACACACACATATAAACACACATTCAACTCTTCTGGTATATATGCATACACAAAAAACTGTGCTCATGTATACATATAAATACATCCATATATTATACACACAAATATATGTATATATACATGCATGTGCATACATATATGTTTATGTACATGTGTGTATTTGTGCCATCTTCCATAGTAGCTTTATCTTATTTGAGACCCCCTGAACAGAAGCAAACATACTTGCAGGAACCTTATCCCAATATTTCAACATATGAGCTTAGCTTACTAGCATTGCACATTTAAACTTGCTGAGGCCTATATTTACTTTCTGCCTACCTACACACAAGGCTGTAGTCTTTGGGAGAACAAACTATTAGCAAAAAGAATAATTTTTCCATTTGCAGTTTCACTACATAGAAATCAACCCATACAGAGGGATCTGGTTCAGCATTAATCTTGCCCTTGAAAACAGGGTTCCTTATGTTTAGTGCATTTTGAAAGTATATGATCATAACTTACAACTGATGTAGCAGTCACTTCTCTGTTTATAATTTACACCCTGGCTCTCCTGTACATCTCTCACTTTATAATTTGCTAATGCTTATACCGATGTTTTCTAAGTGCCCTTTGGTTTGGTACAGTGTTCCTTTTAATTGGCATGCTATCTATATGTACCTTCATCAATTAAAGACAATCCAATCACCAGGTCTGATCTTACCCTCAGATGTGAAGTCAGCAAATCGTGTCCTTAGTGTCCTCCTCCCTCCCTTGGGAGCACCTTCTTCCTCTCTTTGTGCTCTGTTCTCTCTTCCCAGTCACCTCTCTGGCAATTGCTTCATTCCTGTCTCAGGTAGTTGCTTCTCTTTCTAGCAGCATTTGCATTTCAATAAGACTCCAAAAGAATGAAAAAAATATTCAAGACCCAAAGGAATGAGTTCCTGATAGTAGAGCATTCTGCATGATGACTGACAGTGGAGGAGATATTTAGGGTCAAGACACATTAAGTGCTGACCTCTAGATAAGGCCAATCTTGCTGATCTTTGTCCTAATAATCCTCAGGGTTTGGTCTTGCATAAAGTAATAGCATCCATCTCCTTGAACTTTTCCATCTTTCCTGCCACTATTACTTTCTTGCTACTTGGAATAGGGACCCTCAGGACCAGACTTCCAGAGATGATTCTTGGAATAGTTGACCTACTCAACTTTGGAGCTCCACCCTAGGATTGATTTATGCTGTTAGTTAAATCCAAATTCATCTAACCTACCATATCACATGATCTCATACTATGCCACATCCATCCCCCACAGATCTACCTCCCAGGGTTATTGTAAGGATCCAATGAAACAGTATTTGTAAAGCATTTAGTACATAATTGAGGCACCTAGGTGGTCTAGTGGATAGAGTGGCAGGCCTGAAGTGAGGAAGATTCATCTTCCTGATTTCAAATCTGATCTCAGACCCTTACTAGCTGTGTGACCCTGGGCAAGTCACTTAACCTTGTTTGACCCAGGTTCCTCATCTGTAAAATTATCTGGAGAAGGAAATGGCAAACCATTCCAATATCTTTGCCAAGAAAATCCCAAATGAGGTCACAAAGAGCTGGATATGACTGAACAACATGAACAACATATGAACAACAACAAATCATTGCTTCTTTCCTTTCTGGTTTTCTTCCTTCCTTCCTTCATTTCTTCCTTCCTTTCTTTCTTCCTTCCTTCTTTCACTTAACATAACCAATCAGTTGTCATGTCTTGCTGAATCCCCTTCCACAATGCCATTTGTAACTCTCCTTCACTGACATAGCCATGATCATGGTTTAGGCCTTCATCACCTCTCACCAGCACTTTTGCAATAGTTTCCTTACTATTATCCCTATGACTTAATTCTTTCTCTTCCCTAATTCATTCTCTACATAGTTGCTAATGGGATATTCTGAAAGTACAGATCTGAACACGTAACTCTCCTTCTTAATAAATTCCAGCGGCTCCTTAGTTCCTTTGGGATTGAATGCAAACAACTCTGTTGGTAGTTGAAACCCTTTATAAGCTGGCTCCAATCTCTCTTTCCAGTCTTATTATTCATTCTTCCTCATTCATTCTATAATACAGCCAACTGGCCTGCTTTCTGGTCCATATTCATCTCTTCCATCTGTGCCTTTGAAACAGCTTTGCGCCATTCTTGGATTTCACTCCTTCCTGATATACACCTCTTAGAATCTCTGAATTTCCTCTGTTGTTGCTTATCCTTCACTTTCAAAGAGGATCAATGACCTCATGGGGTGATATCTTGACTCCTGGGTAAACTGGATTTAAGTGAAGCAGAGTAGCAAAAAGTCACCAGCCTCAATCTCTCTTCCAGAGTCATTGAAGTCCAGGGACAAGACAAAAGTCAAGACACCCAGTGATGACCCAGGATGCAGTGAGTGGTCTTGGCATCTTTGATGTCTGACCAAGCATCTGCTTCAGTCATCTTAACGGCTGTTGGAATAAATTTTTCTCATCCACCTATTCTACCGAGAGAAGTCTTCACCTACTTGGCGTAGACATTCTCTTAACTCATTGACAGGTTTGAGATCTCTTAGTTACGCTCAACCTGGGTTAGTCCATCTGCTGAGATGATTTTATCAAGCTGTGGCCACCACATATGCTGCAACTTCTTGGAGCCACAGATAAGAGTTGCCTTGAAAAGAGCTCACCAAACCCTCACACCAGAGGTGTTAGTTCTTCCTGAACACTTCAAAGTTCTGTTCAAGTACCGCATTAAAGATGAGGCCTTTCCTTATTCCCCCAATAAAGCACCTTGTTTTTGTCTTGTATAGATATATTTTTATATATTTATTTATGTCCATATTATATCCCCATATAGAATATAAGTTCCTTGTGTTTCACTTTTGGGTTTGCACCCCCAGCGCCTAGCACAGTGCCTCCTATACAGAGGTCTCGTGAGGCTCAAATGAGAACAGTTGTAAAGCATTTTTCAAACCTTACAGCATTATAGAAATAGTAGTTTATTATTATTATTATTATTATTATTGTCATCATCATCATGATTATTCATTAGTAGCAGTAGCCTATAGTTACCAGGCTTCCAGTCTGGGAATGATTCATTCCCTGAGCCTTCTGTTATGTTCCTGCTAAGCTCAGGCAACGTTTATAGAGTAAAACAGAGGTGTGCTGGTAAATGTTTAACAATATTCTCTTCAGGGAAAAAAAAAGTATGCAGACCTAATTTTAAGTTTAATATACAAAAATTAACATTTTCTCCACTACTTTCTTAAGTCTAGATTATCCAGATCACAATAAAACAAGCCCTGATTCATAAGTAATTTCTAAGAAATAAATCTCATACTGAAAATTTAACAACCATCTCTCCCAAGCCAGTTAGAGCTGGCTCTAGCACACCCTTGTTGCTACAAAGCAGGCAAGTAAAGAATGTCGACTGATAAATTGACTGTTGTTAAGTGGCTTCATTTTTCTGAAATTCATCTTCTTTACCTAAAAAATGGGAATAACAGTCTCTTCACTGCCTATCTAAAAGGGCTGTTGTAAAAAGTTCTTTGTAAGCATTAACGTCTATTGAATTGTGAGCTATCATAGAACTGTGAGAAAGCTTATTCCAAATGCTACATTGTACCTCCCTGATCTTACATTGACTTGGGAAAAATTATCCCCCCAGACATGAAATCTGGGTTAGGGACTTAGCTGAGTTTACATATGACAATAGAGGTTTACGTGGTCTGCCCTCAAAGCACTATCTGACAAAAGAGAAGGGTTGAAGAAAGGAGCTGCTACCTTCACTCCTTGGCAGAAGCTCTTAAGTCTCCCTACTTAATGCAAGACACTCTCCAGGGACATGCTCTATTACTCCCTTTTCTGCTGCTAGAATCTTGACTAAAATCTGGAACATTTGAGGTTAAGGTCAAACAGACAGATAGAGAAAGGAGTTAAGAGAAAAGGGGAGCAAAAAAAGCAAAAAGAAAGAGAAAGGGAGGAGAAAATGGCATTTTCAGAAGCTGAAAGCCAAGCTTATTACATTCTTAATTCAGGCACATTAGTTATGGGCCTTAATACTACTGATGTGCTCAAGTTCTCAGGACTGACAATTCTTATATCCTCAAGGACACATTGAGTTGTAAGCAAGCCAGATCTTTGGATGAGCACTGCAGTTGAATAAAAGGGTTCGAAGCCCCCTGCTTTATATTTTGGAGATTGAATTCCAGAAAAGAGGGATTGGGTTATAATGACAAAGACATGTAGCCTTCCCCTCTGCACCATGGCAGCACATATTTAGAACTGACATCAAAGAAGAATTTTTCTGATAAAATGTTTGTGGGAAATAATTTGAGGGTAATGGAGAGAAAATAAACGCTTACATCCATATTAACGTGCCTGTACTTGTTCATTAAGCCCTGTTTTCTCCTGTTTTCCTCATCTCTTTTCTGGGCTCTATTTTTGGAATTTTAATGCAGAAAAATAAAAGGACTTAACCACATTTCTGTTGTGGTGATCTTTTTTTTAAAGGATGAACCATTTTGGTAATATATGATTATATTAGGGCAATGTAAATTTTTGTTATAAATCTTTTGTTCACACAATACACTGTCAATTTGAGAAACAACTGTTTGGTTCTTTTTACTTTGTCTCATATGTGAGCTTAATTAATCACAATGAAATCCTATTCATAACTATTTTCCAACCCATGAGGCAATTATTTCCTTCATTTTGGTATTTTCTTCTAACTAAAGATGGCATTGAACTAGAGAAAACATTAAAAACCTGATGCTCATCATAATGAATTCTATGCAAATTAGTTGTATGAATGTAAAGCAGTTGAAATCTTAATTGCACTAATGTTTATGTTTTCAGCCCGTTTTCTTAGAACTTTTTTTTTAATTTCAAGTTTTACTAAATGATTAATAGGAGAGTTTATATGGTCTGGCAAATAAGAATGGAGTTCACCACACAAAAAAAGAGAAAATGAATCTAATGAGAAGCTGGCTAATTCAGCCAAGGGTTTTATTAAAGGTTGATTGTGGCCAAGACTAAAAACCTCCAGTTAGAGAGGTGCATACAAAGGCTAGAAAATGGTTGAATTATACTGCCCCTGGACATTTACAAAGAAACTTACTAAAGTCTTTTTAATGATAATCATTAGAGGCCCCCTGAAAAATCTATCACTTGTGCACAAAATAGTACAGAAAGCAATTAAGATATCTATATCTCCTGAGCCTTGATTAGAATATCTGAGATTTAGCATGATAACTGTCTTGGCTGGACCACGTGACTATAAAATAGAAAATCTCAAGGATGTCAGGAAGAGAAGTAACTATGTCTTTTACATTTTGTGTTCCCATAACTCATAGTACATAGTACCTCATACGCAGTAGGTGCTCAAGAAAGGTTTGTTGAATGAATGCTCATGTGTTAAACTAACAGGGAGGAAGAGGATCAAGGATGGACTCCATGTTCTCAGAGGGAGCTTCCAGGTCTAAATCTAGAACCCTATGAGTTTATCAGTTAATGAAAAGGAAAGTGATGTGGCCAGGGTCAGATAACTTCCTGTAAGGCTCAGTTCATATGTCACTTATGGGAAGTCTATTCTGATTGCTTTAGTTACCAATGTGTTCTCCTTCCCTCCTGAAATTATCATGTACCTTTATGTGCCTAGGTGTTGTGTTCCTCATTAGAATTCAAGCTCCTTGAGGACAAGAATGGTATTTCCTTTTGCCTTTCCATCTACAGTTCTTTGCACATAATAAGTATTTAGAAAAGGTTTATTTAATTGTATAATAATAGTGGTGATGATGGTAATGAAGATGACATCTAGGCAGCTAGAGAGCACTGAAGATAGACTGCTGGACCTGGAGTCAAGAAAGCCTGATTTCAAATCCTAACTCAGATACCTATGAGTTGTATGATCTTGAACAAATCACTTAACTTCTCTGAGCCTCAGTTTCCTCACCTGTGAAATGCCTGCCTCACAGGGTTATTATGAGGATCAAATGAGATACGTATAAATTTCCTTACAAATACAAGATTATTGAATAAATACTAATTATTATTATGTTATTATTATTATTACCCCTTCCAAGCCATTGGCCATGTCATGAGGGAAAAATAATAACAAAATCAGCAAATACCAGTCAGAGTAACAAGTGTGCCCTGATACTTGAACTGAAATCACCTTGTAGAAACCCTGAAATACTGGCAAATTGGATGCTGGTAATATGACTAATTGAGTTTTCACCCCAGTCTGTGTGAAGAAAGTGCTCTCATGCATCCAGGCAATAAATATGGCAGCATGGGACTGCAGGATGATCCTACTCAAAATCATCACAATCACTCAGTTGATATGGGAAACAGTAGAACAGAGCAAGTATTCTGGTACCTTCATGTTCAAGTATTATAATAATGCAAGATATAGCAGATCAAGTCATAAATGTCAATAGCCTACTTGTTTGAAAAGTTTCAGTGAAAATGGTGCTGACCACTAAAGAAGGAAAACCAAAAAAAGTGCATGAAATAACTGGACGTGAATATTTTCACTATGTGCCAATACCAGGACATAACAAGATGCTAAATAAACCTACCAGTTACAGGCAAAGGCTTCATACTGTTTTTTGTCATCAATATCTATAGTTCCAAGTCACACAGTAATATGTTGTTTACAAATGTAAAGCCATCATAAAAAATAACTCTGTCTCTAAGAATAAATTAGGTAAAATAAAGGACAAAAATCAAAGAGCTACCAACTGAAAAGGGAAATGATGATCACTAAAAATCTCAAATCACTTATAATCTTCACTTAATGCAAACTTTATAAATTATTCCTAAAATGGAAACAGATGACAAAAACAGTACCAGGGAAGGTCTCAAATGATTTTGAATAGGAGATAGGTATCTTTAAATGGGAATTCCAAGGAGTGCTTTTTGAGTTTGATAGCATGAATGCAACTAATGTATCAATTATACAAACACAATAATTGAGAAAAATTAGCATCTGCCATAACCATCATGAATGAATCCATTCTCCCACAGTGTTTGATAAAGAGAAAAAAATTTTCAGGATGTACTTTTCCATGATATGGTCATTGCCACAGTAGGAATAATAAATAGAAAGGTGGAGCTAGCTATCAAGGAATATTGCTAAGGACAGACATCCAACATCATTATAGCAGAAAGCAATTCAAGAGAGCTACTGAGGAATTTTTTAAAGGTTCCGGGAAATTGTATTAATAGCTAGCTGGCAAACATAGTTGGAAACCTAAATGACATTGTGTTCAATTTAAAGCAACAAAAAAGAAATGCAGGAATAAATAATAAGAAATATACATGAATATAAGAAATACAAGAATAAAAAAGAAATATTAAAAGTAACATCTGAAATTCTAGATTTCTTTAATAAACAATTGGATGCAAAAGTTAAAATTTTAAGGGGATAAAAGGGGCCAAAGAAGTTCAAAGAACAAAACAAAAAATCTTTATCAATCAAAAATTCTACTACAGTCTTGAAAAGTAAAGAAATGAAAGGCAAGATAAAATCCTAAAGAAGAAGCATATGAAAAATTTCTAGTCATCTAAAAGGTTGCCAGCACAAAAAAAAAAATGCAAACTGAATCAAATGAGAAACAGAAAGCTTGTGTGTCATAAATATAATGAATGAAAGAATTGTTATATCTAAAGAGGTGATGAATTCTAGCTTCTCTACAGAATTAGAATACAGCAAGACTAGATAAGATGCATAATTATAGGTCTAAATGCTCCCCAGTGGTACTGGCAAGGCATGTTGTTAGCTTCCTCTCAGATGGTGACGTTTCCCTACCTTGTGGATTAAAGACCTTCTAGCAAGCTAATTAGGAAAGCTGGAAAGCTGTTCTACATAATCATTCTATATAATCCTAGATAAGGAATGACCACCAATAAAAAGAGAAAGTATAAAAGCTGAATAGGAAAGTGGAATTTATATCTTTTTGGTATATTCTTGGAAAATATGAATTGGTATTCATCAAAACTAAATCGTTCAAAAAAATGAAAAGTCTATAAATGGAAGTTAGAATGAGGCAGAATCATGATAGAATGGAAGCCAGGCACTTGTTGCCCCACTAGTCATTCTCAAATGATTCCTAGACAGACCATCTTCTGCATTCACATAGTTCCTGGTCTCTCTCCTTAAACTGCCAAATGGCTTTGTGATGTGTCTCGTACTCCCTGAGGAACTAGCCGCCTCTTCACATGGGCCAGTGAACAGCTGGGTGACTTCTAGTTGCACCTGGGCTGGATTAGAACAGTTAAATTGACTGAAAGATAAAAAAAGCCTGTTGGTCCAATTTCATTCCCTTGAGCCCTCCGCTCTCCCCCCCCCCCCCCCCATACCAGGTGTACATTACTCACATCCTGAAGTAGCTCATTACAATCAGGGGCTGAATGGTTAAACAGAAATTAAATTGACACTTTGAAGCATTAATCTAAGTGCAGATTAATATTCATCAACATCTGCTATTTGTTCAGGTGAATGTTCATCTCAACAACAAAAAAAAAATACCGTAGTCCTGACATGGGAACAGTGTGTTTTAAAGAATAAATTGCCAGGGCTCAGGCCTTCCATATCAGGTCCAAGGGAGAAGATGATGTCCGTGTCCAGAGGACATCAGTGACTGTCTTCACAAAAGGAACCCACACCTGTGGAGATGTCATTTTAAAATTTAGTTTGCATTTGTTCTTTTCTCCATCTATTACAAAGAGATTTGTTTTTCTTTTTTATATGACAAAAGATAGGAAGCTGAGAAGGGAGTTTGGTTTTAGCATAGTTACTAGTTAGTCTAGTTCTAGACCTCAAGGAACAAAAACACAGCTACACCAACATATAATCTAATTACAGGGTTTAATAATAGTATACAGTTCACCAGTGGAATATGCACTCACACTAAAGAGATACAAGGAGATATGTGTTTTCACCATACCATTATCCTTTGGTTCCAGTCTCAGGCTGTACAATAAAGCCACATGCATAAACATAGCCCAAGAAATCAGATATTTCCAGCTACTAGACTTGATTTTGCATGTCCTGAGGTTCTTAAGGATTGTAGTTTTACACTGAGATAGATAAAGGGAGCTAGAAGCTTTTACGAATGCATCTAACTAGGCTAAGCATAAAATGGGCACCTTTGAATTTACCAATCACAAGTAGGTCAACTAAGGTTAAATACAGAAATTGGTAGAATTCCTTTAGTGTCAGTGGCTGAACCCAGATATTAATCAATCACTCTAACTGTTACTTTATGTATGTCTTCCTTCTCCCCAACTGCACTCTCCCCGCAACCCCCACCCCATGTATACTACATACTTCTCCTTCTTGGGGAATGAATCTGATTAAAGAAGCCTGAATCAATTCTATCCTTTCCTATTCAGGGATAAAAGGTGGTTCTCTATTATAGGTTGCCACATGATCATCATCAAAATTCCCTGACTGACTAATAATCAGTGAAAGATAATGAAAAACCAAAACAGAGAGAGGGAGGGAAGGAGAGAGATAGGGAGGGAGAGCGAGAGAGAAGGAAAGGGAAAGGGAGAGGGAGAGAGAAAGGGAAATTATCGAATGGTAAAGTGTGTAGTACAGATTCTAGGTGAAGTAGGAGTTCAGAGAAGAGACAGCATTATGAACTGAATTATCAGAAAAGGAGTTTAACCTTGAAAGACTGGTAGGAAACAGAAGGAAGTAACACATGACTTGAGTCCTCCACTTCGTTCTTTGGGGATTAAGCCAGAAAACAGAGTCTAAATTCTCAAATACATCACCTAAAAGGCAATATTCCCTGAAAGGAATTCAGGAGAGAAAGATGTTTCCCTCTTGTTTGGGACTCAGATTGCAATTCATCATAAACATATTACAAATGGTCATTACATTCCCATATCAGCCCCTACAAGCTTATTTAATCTATAACATAGTTGAATACAAAACTATATAATCCAACCTAATTGGATGGTCCTGGCAACAGATTTTTCCAGCCTTCTAAGGAGCAGCCTAATTAAACATGGCAAAGCTGATCATCAATAGACTAGCCAGTTGGTAATGAATTCTTTAGTGATGGTTAACTAATGAAACAATGAAAAACTACAAGATGAATCTTAGTTCTCTACTTTTGCAGTGACAGTGTGCATGAATGAAAAGAAGACAGAGGATGCTGAGGATGACAGATTTGATATATAGTCTAGAAACATTAATTTAATTGTTTATAAATATGAAATATTTGTCTACTGATCAATGAGTGAACTTACTACTGAAGGAATTAAGTTGTAGCAACTTTGCCACAACTATTCTCTCTATAAGTGAAACCAAAAGACAGACTGAAGGTGCAGCTAAAGTGAAGAATAACTCACAGGTAATCCTTGGAAAAACCAATAAAAGAGTTCGAGTGATTGGTTTTATCATGTATTCAAAAACAACAAGAAACATCATTTCATGGGACATTTAGTAATGTTATACTTCAGTGCCACTCATGGTAAGTATTTGCAAAAAGACTACCATTAAAATAATTGCGATTTATGTGCCAACATCTGTTTCAGAGGATGATGAGGCTGAGGAATTCTGTAGAAGACTACAAATTAAATAAGTATATTTGAATATTTAGTGACTTATATAAAAGTAGGAATAAGCCAGGACAGTGAAAAAATATGTTGGAAAATATGATTCAGAAGTAGAGAGGCCAAAGACTAGGAAAGTACTTAGACAATCAAGAAATAAAAATTTACTTAGCAGCTACGCTGTGCCAGGCACTGTGCTAGGTGCCGGGAAAACACAAAGAGGCAAGAGAGAAAGGAAGGGAAGGAAAGGGAAAGGGGAAAGGGAAGGGAAATAAGAAGGGAAAGGGAAGGAAAGGAATACATGCCCTCAAGGAGCTCACAATTTAATTAGGAAAATAATAAACATATGCTATATACAGGAAAAATGGGAAATAATTAAGGGAATTAATTTTAATTTTTTTTTAATAAAAAGGTAATAATTAAAAGAAAGAAATTAAGGGGGATTAGGAAAAGCCTTCTATAGAAGATGGGATTTTAGTTGGGACTTAGAAAACCAGGGAAGACAGCAGGTAGCGATAAGGAGGGAGAGTTTCTCAAACTTCTGGGACAGTCAGGGGAAATGCCTAGAGTTGAGAAATAAAGTGGCTTGTCCATGGAGGCCAAGGCCATTAGATTGAAGATAAAGGTAGGAGGAGGCTAGGTTAGGAAGGGCTCTGAAAAATCATAGGATTTTGTATTTGACTCTAAAAATAATGGGGAGCTCCTGGAGTTCAATGAGTAGGAGGCTGACATGGTCAGATTTCTGCTTTAGGAAAATCACTTATGTAACTGAATAGAGAATAGATTGGAATTGGGAGAAACTTAAAAAAAGGCCAACTCACCAAAAAGTTCTTACAATAATAGTATGGGCATGAGATCATGAGGGCCTGCACCGGAGTAGTGGCTATACCAGAGAGAAGGGGGAATATTATAGAAATGTTTCAGAGGTAAAATCAGCAGGCTTTGGCAGCAAATTGGATATATGAGGTGAGAGACAGTGAGGAGTTAAGATTAGAATCTATGTAGTGAGCATGAGGTACTAGCAAGATATTGACTACAGTAATCAACTGATTAGTTTGAGATTGGAAAAGGAATACAACAAGGCTGCTTATTGTCACCTTATTTACTCAACTTATATGCAGAGTACATCGTGATAAAAACCACACTGGATGAATCAAAAACTGGAAGACTGCTGGGTAAAATATCAACAATCTCAGATATACAGATGATACCATTCTGATAGCAGAACGTGAAGAAGAATTAAGAAGCCCCTCAGTGAGGGTAAAAGAAGAGAATGTAAAAGCTGGCTTGAAGCTTAACATTTAAAAAACTAAGATCTTAGTAAGTAGTCCCATCACTTCCTGGCAAATAGAGGGAGAAGAAATAGAAGCAGTGTCAGATTTTATATTCTTGGGCTCAAAGATCACTGCAAATAGCAACACAGCCATGAAAGATGTTTTCTTTTTGGAAGGAAAGCTATGGAAAATCCTGACAGAATACTAAAAAGCAGAGACACCACCTTGTTGACAAAAGTCCATAAAAAATGGTTTTTCCAGTAGTAATGCATGACAGTGAGAAGAGGACTACAAGGAAAGCTGAGCACCATGATATCAATGTTTCTGAATTTGGAGCTGGAGAAGACTTTTGAGAGTCCCTTGGATGGCAAGGAGATCAAATCAGTCAATACTTAAAGAAATTAATGTAGACTATTCACTAAAAGGTCAATACTGGAACTGAAGCTTAAATATTTTGGCCACATAATAAGAAGACAGGACTTAATGGAAAAGACTCTCATGTTGTGAAAGAGTAAAGGCAAAAGAAAAAGGGAATGGCAGAAGAGAAGACAGATAAATATTATCACAGAAATAATAAACAGGAACTTGAAAAGACTTCAAGAGATAGTGGAGGATAGAAGGACCTGGCTATGGACTATGAGATCACAACGTTCAGACATGACTGAACAACTGAACAACGACACAGTAATGGGGAAGTTGGGAGTGGGGGAGCATTTAGGGGGAACAATCATGAGTTCCTTTTTGGACATACAGAGTTAAAATATCTACTGGATATATGGTTTTAGATGTCTGAAAGGCAGCTAAAGATGCAAGATTGGAGGTCAGCTTAAATGTTAGGACAGGTTAGGTAGATACGAGAATCAGCAAAAACTGTCTCATTCTTATACAACATGAATATTTTCCTTATGAAAAGAATAAGGAGGCATTGGATTTGATTAGCACCAAACAATACAATACAAATAAGACTGGTTATGTTTTTAACAGACGGGAAATAACTCATTACTTATGAGGAAGTCACCATTGAATAAGCTCTCTTTGTATAGTCAGGCCATCGTCTATAAAACTAGAATAATAAAGATGAGGAAAAGAGGACCCAGTTGAAATATCTCCAGCTTGTTATTGACACCAAAATAGTAGGAAATAAAAAGAATAATGATTTTATACAGATGGTTACTTTATATAAATCAACCACCATAATAAAGAGATCAAAGAAGCCTAGAAGTAACCTTAGTCAGCAGACGCTTAACTTCCTTGCCTAGCAGAGAGATGTATTAGCCAATGGTGACACCAGATTGAAGGATTTGTTTGTCAAATCTTATGGGCAATGACAGGGGATGATTATGAATGGTATCACTTCATCAAAGAGTAAAAAAAGCAGCAGAAGGAATAAATATTTTAAAGATGGCTTGGTGAAAGACCCAGCTAAACAAAGTCATCTTAAGAACCTTTGAGAATGAAAATGGGAAAATAACAACTGGCAAAAATAGAAAAGATCTGCCAAGATTTTCAGAGAAAATTCTTATCATCAAGGACAGTGTAGACACCAGTGAAGAAAACAAAGACAGGAAGAACAGCTAAATCAGAACAAATATAATTAGAGGAGATCTGTGCTAAAGGGACCAAGAGAACTTATATAAGTACTAAACTATGTGCCTATTTTCCCATTTATATAAAATATTTATGAGAATTATTTATATAAATTGAGGACATTATTATTGAGGGAATTAAAAGGAAACACATAGGCTTTTCTATGTAACATTCCATAGGAGATGACATCTTTAGATACAATTTACTGAAAAATATTAAAAACACAATATTCCATTGTGCTATATGTTTGTTGATTGGTTTTTAAAGTATTTGAATGGGTAGAGAAAAAAAAATAACTATCTTAAAGACTCTTCTCCAACAAGGTGTCTCTCATTCTTATGTTCTGGGCTCAGTCTTGAGAGCTCTTACCTTCTCTTTCTATTGGATAAATGCCCTATCTTGATGATCTCATTAGCTCCTATTAGTTCAATTATCAGGCCTAAATAGATAATTCCCAGATCTACACATCTAGTCCTCACCCTTATTGTTAACTATGATCTCTCATTGCCCAATGCCTGATGGATATCTCCACATGGATAAAAGATACATTCAGGACTTAAAAGAGAGTTTTGTCCAAAATGGAATGATCTTGAATCCACCCACCCCAATTCCTAACTTCTCTATTTCTATTAAGACAATTATCCTTCCAGTCACCCAGGTTCACAACCTTGGAAGTATTCTGATCCTTTATTCTCCTTCACCTTATACATTCAACTGATTGTTGAGTCCTATTGATTCTCCATTTGGGGTTTACTAGATAGATTGATTCCTTTCTTCCCTCCCTCCCTCCCTCCTTCCTTCCTTCCTTCCTTCCACAAAACCTTAAACCCAGTTCACTCTGAAACTCATAGATTGGATCATAATAGATCCCTGTCCAAGCTCCACTTAATGGCTGTATTTTGGGCCCTCCTGAATGTCAGTGGTAACTGTTTCTCTTTGAAACAGCGACCCTGAGAGTCTTCCCCTTCCTGCTTGATTTTTTTTTCTTTTTTTTTGTAATTAAAGAGACCATCCCTGGATTCACTTCTTAAAGAGGACTATTCACTGAATGGGTATTACCTCACTCACTGTATCCTGGGTCATCTGTCAGTCATTCTGATGAATATCTGGTCACTGGATCCAGATGACTTTGGAGGAGAAAGTGAGGCTGGTGACCTTGCACAGCCCTCCTTCCCGCAAATCAAAGTCAACTGCAAATCTTATCATCATACATATCAGATAATAGATGAAAAGTCAGCATAATACAATGGAAAGACAGGTGAACTTAGCATTCAGAGAAACTGAGATCAAATCTTGCCTCTTCTATTTACTTGACCTTGTCACATAACCTATATAGATGTCATTTTGCTCATCAATAAAATCGAGGAATTGTATTAGATGGACTCAGAGAGTTTGTCTAGTTGTCAATATATGATGTTATGACTATATGACTTCTACATTTCTTTCTAGTATTTTAGCACTTACAAGTGACGTATTTAAATTATTTACGTACATATCTTATCATAACAATCAGATTTTAAGCACTTGAAAGCCAAGATCATGACTTTATTATCTTTGTATTCTTCATAAGTACTGGGACTGGGCTCTGAAAAAGAGAAGGGACTCCATAAATATTGAAGGAAGGAGGGAAAGAAGGAAGAGAGTGAGAGAAAGAGATAGAGCTAGAGAGAGGGAGAGAGAGCAAGAGGGAAGGAAGGAAGGAAGGAAGGGAGGGAGGGAGGGAGGGAGGGAAGGAGGAAGGAAGGAAGGAAGGAAGGAAGGAAGGAAGGAAGGAAGGAAGGAAGGAAGGGAGGAAGAAATATATCCCGTAAATTAAAGTACTGGTTAACCAAGACCTCCCCAAAGTCACGTGGGAGGAGGGTGACCTAGACTAGAGTTCTCAGTTCACAACTTTTGCTTTCATTCTAAAAGACTTATTTCAAAGTTATTCAGTCTTTTTTTTTTTTTAATCAGAGAGAATGTTCAAGAAGAAACCATTACTATGTTGGAAACGCCTCTCTGTTTGGTTCCACTGTTATTGTTGTGTTTATTTTACTTTTCTCCACTTAGACCCTTTCTGCCTTTCTGATCTTCAGGCTCCACACCCTGTGGGGCAACCACTAAGTAGTCTTGAAACGCTGAACCAACCCTCTAAAGAAAAACCATCATATATTTCAAAAGTTTTAACCACCCTGGGACCCGTGGATGATGCACTCAGTGAATTCTCAGGGAAGCTGTCTAAGCCAGGAAACCTGTTTTTGCTTTCTCCCTTCCAGAGGAAAGCCTTTTACATAACTTGAATAGGCTTGTTAATATTCTCCATTCTGAACAGCATCATCCATAATGCAGGCAATTGCAGTAAATGGGAAGGTATACTGCTGTGCATGTATTGGTTCTGTATGTGTTTGAAAACAACTCAAAGACAAAGCAAAAAGATGGAGAAAAAGATTGTATTGTACTGAAAAGGAAATGGCTGGTGGGGTTGGGAAGGAGAAGTTCTGCTCATTTTTGTCCCAAACCAATGTTTTAAAAATAAATTTTATCATTTTGGTAAATACCCACATTAACAATACTACAAAAGTTGTTTCTGTGGATGATTTGCTTTCTAGTTCTATGTCTAAGCTTTGGAACCATTTTATTATGGACATAAAATTATAAATTCATTTGCCTCTAGAGAATCTCTTGCAAATCTTTGCTCATCTAGAAGGAGACTCCAAGAATAAGTCAAATTGCTATATAATGGAGTTCTCATCAAGACTAGCCCTTTTTTGTTGTTTTTGTTATTCAGTCATTTCAATCATGTCTGACTCTAAAATTCCATTTGAGGTTTTCTTGGCAAAGATACTGGAGTGGTTTGCCATTTCCTTTTCCAGCTCATTTTACAAATGAGGAAACTGAGGTAAACAGGATTAAGTGACTTGCCCAGGGTCATACAAGTAGTAAATGTCTTGGGCCAGATCTGAACTCAGGAAGATGAGTCTTCATACCTCCAGGACTGGCACTCCATTCACTGCATCACCTAGCTGTCCTAGTAGAACATAAATCCATATTTACAAAAAAAAAAAAATCCTAGCAGAAATAGAACAGCTTCTCTGAATTTCTTCTCTAATTCACTCATCAAACATTTATTAAAGATGTACCATGTGCAAAATGACATGTAGCATGGCATGATGGATAAAGAGCTGGTCTTGGAGTCAAGCAAAGTCTGGGATCGAGTCTCACCTTTGACATTTATAGGGAGTGTGACATGTATTTGTGTGTTATATTGCCCATGTAGGTTGTGTATCCACTTGAGTCTGTCCAGAGGTAGCTTGGAGGGGGGCACACCCTGATACCCCTGGAGTCTCTTCCACTCACCCTTCTCCAAGGGAGACTTAATTCCTGCCAGGAAGAGAGGCAAAAGAGGGCAGAGCCTTTATTTTACCCTATAGAAAATGTGAAAAATATGCAAAGAACCAAGAGTAATTCATAAAAAATATTAAGAGAATAACATTTTCTATAAAACTCATAAGAAAATTATCATTCTCTCACACTTCCAGCAAGCTCAATCTCTTCTCAGGCCCTATTTCAGTTGATCAGTTTCATAGCATCGGAATTGATTTGTACTACCCTCAGGAGGGAAACACACTTGGGCATCCTTCTCCCAGTATTCCACTGAGTCCCACTTTCATCCCAGGGAAGCATCTATCCAGTATTATGATACCACCCTGAGGGCTTAGTTGTTTTGATTTTTTTTTCCAGAAAGAAACAAACCTGAACTATCTGAATAACTTCTAGATATTTTTTTAAATTCCTCCTTGTTGTGGCTTTAGTATCTTATTGCTTCTTCAACTGAGAAGAGCATATATTCTACCTTCTTTTCCCCAAGAGACTGAAACTGCCGAGGAATGCATCATTCTGTTGATAAGACACTAGTTTCTAGGATTCTTTTCCTTCTCCAAGAGTCTGTCAATGACAGGACTTTAACCTGCCATGTGTCTCCATCACTGGCTCTCCAGAACTGGACCAAGTAGTTCTCAGAGTGCAGGGAAGGTGGGACACAGGAACTCTCAATACTCTACTATGTTCTAATTGTTACCCTCGCACAGACAAGGGGGAGCGAGTTATCTGCTGGTCCCTTGTGAACCACCACCATCTCCTCTCCAGGGACCAAAGTTCACGCCTAGTTCTCTGTCTCCGACCTGTGCTCATAAAAGGGACAAGGAGTGAGGAGAAAGTATTGACTCCGCAATAATTTCATTTTATAGGAGTATTGAGTAGGGATTATTTCATTCATTGTATTTTTATCCCCAAAAGCTAGCAAAGTATCCGGCACAATGAAGGAGCTTAATAAATATTTGTTCATTGATTACTGACCACTGGATCACAATAATCTTAGCCAATCTATCCTCGAACAATGAAATATAAAGTCCCGAAGATTTGCCACCTTGTAAGTTTATCAAGATGATCTAGGAACTCCCCTTAACCAACCTCCTAAACAAGCAGGAATGTGAACATAAAAAAAATTAGTGAGAAAACTTTCTTCTTTACACAACTGATTTTTTCCAACATTACCCCCCCCACACACACACACACACACATCCATCTTACCCCCAGTCATTCTTGATCCATTGAATTTCCTCAGACAAATCTCAGTAGTTGCCCATTGTCCTAGTGTTTGGTCCCTTTTGCCAGTTCCATTGTAGTCATAGTCAGGGAATGACAAAAACTCTTCCTTGTTTGTACTTTCTACTTTCCCATAAAGCCTCTCACCCTCCTTATTTCGGGTCCACTCCCAAGTAGAACCTATGTCTATTGGGTGCATCTGGAATCTAGACCCAGAAGGGTATTGGTTTTCCCATTTTATTAGCCCCACAATTCCTCAATTCAAATGTCAACACTTTACCTTTATACAAAAGCCCATCTAGTCGAGGAATGTTTATTTCATAAATATTTGAGGTTTGTCATATGGGTAGAAAGTCACAGCTAAAGAGAATTTATTAATCCCTAAACATGAAACAGTATTAGAGATGGTAGACTACAAGGCAGGATATCTGTGTGTGTATACATATACATATATACATATGTGTGTGTGCATGCATGCATGTGCACAGCATGAGCATGTGCATATGTGTGTACACATGCATGTGTGTACATGTATGTGTGTGAGAATGTGTGTGCATGTATGTGTGCATGCACATCTATGTATATATATATTGTGTGTGTGTATGTATATGTGCGTATCTCAGGCCACATTTGAACTCAGGAAGATGAGTCTTCCTGACTGCAGGCCTGTTGCTCTATCCATAGCCCCACCTATCTGCCCACAGTCAGGAAGACTGGAGTTCAGGTCTTGCTTCATGTACTTAACTGCCATGGGCAAGTCTCCTAACCTCTGTCTGCCTCAGTTTTCTCAACTGTAAAGTTGGGAACATAATATCACCAACCTCACAGGGTTGTTGTGAGAATGAAATGAGGTAATATCTGCAAAGCACTTAAAACAGCACCTGGTATACATTAGGTGCTTAACAAATTCTTGTGCCCTTCTCTTTCTTTGATCAATAATCTAGATGGTGGAACATGAAGCCTATTACAGATTACATCAATCTAGGTGACAAAAAATGAAGCTAGAGCAGACTTTTCAGCACCTTGAGAGATATATGTTGAAGAAGTGGTCAAAAAGAAGTCAAATTAAGTTCTATTACAATAAGACATAAATAGTATGCTTGAAAAAGAAAACAAAACTGCATGTACAAACTGGGCAAGGGCTGGATCATAAATCCAGAAATGGAATAGACCTCAGTGACATCTTTTTAAAAAAAAAACTTATTTATTTTCTTGTTTACATCATTCATTTCCATGAGATTTTGAGTTACAAATTTTCTCCCCATCTTTCCCCCACCCACCACCCCAAAACAGCCATTCCACTGTATAACGCCTCCCCCAATTGGCTCTCTCCTATGTCCCTCCCCATTTCCCCTCTCAGTGACATCTTACAGATGCAGAGATTGAGGCTCAATGATGTAGAAGTGCTAGAAGGGACTTTAGATATCATCTAGGTCCAACCTTTTGAAAATTTCAAGGATGAGGAAAACAAGACCAACAGAAGTTAAATGACTTGTCCAAGGTCACACAGACAGTAAGCATCAAATATGGGATTTGAAGCCACAATCCCATTTTAGAGAAGTGTTCTTTCCACTATACAACGTTAACCTAGCCTTGGTAGGTCAGTCTGCATTTCTCCCTAGTTTCTCTTTCACCTTAGCAGGGAAAAGCAGCAAAGCACATTCCTGAATCCACATCACACCAAAGCACTATATTTGTGAAAACTGTAATGCTTTAAAATAATTGTGGGTAACAAATCATAGGCATAAAGAAGATAAAATAAATGGAAAGACAAATCTGAAGTGATTTGGAATGAAAAAGGTAGACTCAAAACAATATAAATGCTATAACTATATTAAAAAAAACTGCAGGACAATCTGATAAAAAACAGAAGAAAAAAGGATTGGAAGGAACACAGAAGCACATATGATACTAAAACTATTATTCTGTTACTGTTTATATCCACACTCACTTTTTAAATAAATATCAAATAGTCTGGAATTTACTGAGTTGTGTATGATTGAATTTTTAATATAATTTACCTGAATGTTTAGTCATTTATTAAGTTTTTAATAAGACTGTGATTGTTGTAAACTTAGAGGAGGCAACATTTTCTGGCTATTTCTAATGATTTATTAAGATGATTTTAGGTGACAAGGTCATGGAGATAGCAGAGATCAAGTTTCAAGTGTGATAGTAATCATGGAATCATGGACTTCTTGTGTTGGAAGAAATCTCACAGATCATTTCATCCAACCCTGGCCCAAAGCATGAGTACCCTACGCTACATATATAGAGGCTCTGCCCAGCACCTTTGTTCACCAAAGCACCCACCTCTTCTCCCATGGAGCCACTAGAGAAGCAGGCAATAACACTTAAGTTACTACACCCCTGGCCCTTGCCGCATTTGAGGCTGTGAACATTATTTTTCACCTATGACCTTGTTCACTCCCATGGCTAACAAACTCCTACCACCTGTTACTATCTCCATTCTGATGTTGTTCACTCACAAGCCATATGAAAACAAACTATCCCCAAACCCTACTTCCCATTCTCTCATCCCAGCCTCCTCAACCCTGTCCTACACATGTCCTATTCCATCCATGTTCACCCCTTCCACTTTGCCCTCCAGAATTCTGGATCTATAGTGACCAAACTTTCTTTCATTCTGTATCTTTTTCTCTTATGCTCTTTCTATCCACTTGTCTTCACTGGGACCTGGTTTTCCCCCAAATGATACTCCATCACTTGCCACTGTCTCCACCACTAACTCTTATTTTCCTTGGATCATCACATTCCCCACACCCACATACTGCTCCTGGAGGAAGGAGGAGGGAGGTGACAATATCCTTTGCCTTCCCCTGTCACTTCTAGATTCTTTTTCTGTCACTATCACTCAGCAAACTCATTTTGAAGTTCGTGCAATTAAAATTCTCTTTCTTATTCAAATTATGATGGGTACTATGCACCAACCCCCAGGTCATTTGCCTCTCTTTCTCAATAAATTTAGTGCTCAATTCACCATCTTCCTTCCTTCTACAACTCTAGCCTTTATGCTAGGATATTTCAACATTCAACTTTGTACTTCCTCACATTCCCTAACCTCTAAATTCATCAATCTCCTTAAATCCCATTATCTACTCTTTCATACCACCTTAACCACACCAAGGGATCTTACTCTGGATCTTACCATTACTCATAAATACTACACAGCCTCAGTCAAAAACTCTGATATTCCTCTTTCTGACCAAAATCTCCTATCATTCCATCTCTCCCTACACCCCACTGCTCCTAAACCAATTCATTCTCTACTCCTTAGTACTTTCCAAGTAATCCTGCTCTGATTTCACTTTCCTCCCTCTCAGATCTCAACTCTTTATTTTCAACTGCTCTAAATCCCTTACCCTCTTGCCCTTAGATCCCTTATCCTTTGTGAAGGGGATAACTCTCACCATCGACTTCTTCATACCTACGAATGTGCTGATAGGACACATTATAAATTCATTTGATCCAACTGGGCCCTCACCGCAGCAAGGCAATTCTTTTATTCCTCTTTGATTGATTGCCTTGTCTCACTCTTAGAGTGAGACATTAAGCCGAGAGTTACTTGAGAACAAGGCATTGTCTTTTACCTTTCTCTGTAGCCCTAGCACTTAGCACAATGTCTGGCCTATAGGAGGGAATGCTTGTTCCCTCCTCTCCCTCTGCACACATGCCCCAGATCCACTCATTTAGGACACCAAATCTTGCCTTACTAGGAAACTTAGACCATCTCCTGTGAGTTTCTTCATCTCTCTTCCTTATCTCAAAACCTCCTGAAAAATTTCCCACTCTCTTCACCTTCAATCAGTCTCTGATAATGAGGTCACCCTTTCCCTTACCAAAACTAAGACTCCACATACATATTTGATTGCATTCCCTCTCATTTTCTCCTGCAGATCGTATTCATGAATCATCTTCCCTTTCTCTCTGATTTCCAAACTGTTCCTATTTACCAGTTCTTCCCTCACTGCTTTCAAATATCTTTCTCCCATTTTGGGAGCCATGATGGTAGGATAAGCAGTGAATTGCTGTAACTCTCCCATACTCACCTCCAAACAACCATAAAAATAGTACCCCCAAACAAATTCTAGAACAACAAAAGCAGCAAAAAGACAGGGTAAAGCAAAAGAAACTTGGCAGATTGACAGGAAGGTTAGTCTCACTCAGGTAAAAGGGGAGTGCCCAGTCCAGGATAGGAAGCATCCCATCAAGCCAGCAGGAAGCCCCACATCAGCAAACCAGAAGGAAATCCTGAGCCCCAATGCAGTAGAGCAGGCAAACTCCAACACTAGGCCCCTCCCCCATGTTTCTCAGCATATCAAGGGAACCAGGTAGACTCTAGCTCTGAGAACCACATGCTTCAGCATAGCCCAGGCAAACAGGCATCCTCCAGAGGTCAGATTTTAACATGCTTCAGCTTAACCCAAAGCAAACAGGTAGATGCCAAACCTATGGGTTCCTAAGGTAAACAGGCAGCCACCAGCACAGGGCCCTGCAACTTGCTTGAGGGTAGCCCCGTGCAAACAGGCAGCCACCAGAAACCATATCACATGTGCTTTAATGTTTCCCCAAGTAAAGGAAGAACCACCCCACCAGCCCCAGGACACCTCAATCACCAGCACAGGACCTCACCTCAGCACCAGAGAAGTTGCCAGACTCCCCTATGGCCTCCAATAGTGCCAGCTACCCCCACCCCAACCCTTCAGGCTGTACTAGATATGAGGGTCCCCCATGGGCCTCAGGGCAGCATCATTGCAGCACCAGGTAAACAGACAGGGCCTATAGCCCATGACACAAGAAGCCTGAAACAGCAGTCCTTCTATCCCAGGAGCAGAGATCAACTTCAAAAGAAAGGAAAAAGGCCAAAAAGGATGAGCAAGAAAAAAAAATCTGAAAGTTATTATGGTGACAGGGAAGCCAAGACGCAAACTCAGAAGAGACAACAATATTAGAACATCTGTGGGCAAAACCCCAAAGGAAAATGAGAAGTGACCTCAAGTCCAGAAAGAATTTATGGAAGAGCTCAAAAAGAAGCTTAAAAATCATATAAGAGAGGTAAAAGAAAAATTGGGAAAATAAATGAGAGTGATGCAAGAGAACTATTTAAAAAAAAAAAAGAGTCAACAGATTGGAAAAAAGAAAACAATTACTTAAAAAGTAGAATTGGCCAAATGGAAAAGGAGATACAAAAATCTGCTGAAGAAAGCAACTCCTTAAAAAGTACAACCAACCAAATATAAAAGAAAATAAAAAATTTAATTGAGGAAAATCAACCCTTAAAAGATAGAAGTGGGCAAGTGGAAGCTATAGATTCTAGGAGACATCAAGAATCAATCAAATAAATTCAAAAGAATGAAAAAAAATTAAATGTAAAATACTCTAGCAGCAACCACACTGGCATACCCAGGATGGCTGCTAGCACAGGTTCTTAGATCTGCTTTACTTGGAAAGATAGCTGTTTAAGGGGTCAACAATCTTTTTAAATTACATTCACTAGTTCAGGGGAAAAGTCAACACCCTGAACTTCAAAGAAAATACAAACAGAGAAGATATAAGCAGAAAAATAAAGACCAACAGATAGGGCTCTGACTGCCTAAATCAACTATGTACTTTATATACCTCCATGAATGGAGAAAGCCTCTACATTTGAGCAGTAGGGAAGCTCTGAACATATGGCCACTTAGAATCTCAACCAGAGAGGCACAAGATCCTTCTTATAAGCAAGTCCCTAAAGCAAAATACCAACTCAGAGTATATATATACAGTTCTCAGAGCCAGGAGGCATCACAACCCTCTTAACTCAGTGTCTAATTAGAAATTAGCAAAAGGTGTGAAAGCCTTCCTACAAGCAACTACAACAACAAATCAACTTAATCAAACTTCCTACAACAAAGCCTTCCCTTAATCAACTCCATATGAGGCCTATTAATGGGTGGGAAAGATCTTAGATCTCATTAACATTGGGAATACCTCATGGGAAAAACAATTGACCTGGAAAATAGATCTAGGAGCAACAGTATCAGATTCATTGGACTACCTGAAAGCCATGTTTCAGGAAATTATCAAAGAAAAATGCCTGATATCCTAGAACCAGAGGGCAAAATAGGCATTGAAAGAATCCCCCAATCACTTCAGGAAAGAGATCCCAAAATAAAACCTCTCTGGAATATTACAGCCAAATTTCAGAACTATCAGGTCAAGGGAAAAATACTTCAAGTGGCCAGAAAGAAACAATCCAAATATCAGGGAGCCACAATCAGGATTACAAAGGACTTAGAAGCGGCAACATTAAAAGAGGTCATGGAATATGATATTCTGGAGGGCAAAGGAGTTTGGACTACAACCCAGAAAAATTAAGCATAATACTTCAAGGGGGAAAAAAGGGTCATTCAATTAAACCAAAGGATTTCAAGCTTTCATAAGGAGAAGACCAGAATTAAACGAAAAATTTGATGTCTAATATCAAGACCCAAGAGAAACATAAACAATGTAAGTAAGGTGAATTTTAGTGTAAGGTGAATTTTAGTGTATGTAAAGTGGATTTTTGTTATTATTTCTTAAAGTTCAGTTTCCCAGGATCCATAACCATAACAATCTATTGTTCCCAAGTATTAGATGAGTTCCCACAGTTACGATTCAAAACCTCTCCACCATGCCTACACAGCATTACATAATGATAAACCACTACAACTGAACAGTGAAATACATGGATGGGATGATGTAAATTTGTGAGGCTATTGCTGCAATATGCCTTCTTTGTCTGTTGCTCCCATAAAGCAGGTAATCATTGGTCAGCAAATGGGGAACTTTAGGGTTGAATGTACAAATGCTGTGCATGCCTCAACTGGCCCCCATTGAGACTAGAGGGGATTTAGGGAGATGCACAAATTGTGCCTATCTCAATTGATCCCATTGAGAGGCAGGCGTAGTTGCCCCCCATCCCAGGGTGATTAGGGAATGCTGTAGGAGTTGGTCCTCCCATTATCAGCAATCCTCTTCTGAGAAAATTAGATTAGAATAAAAAAAAGAATATTAACCCTTTCTTAGCATCTTTCCTGTCTGACCAGATTAAGAATGAACCTGTGTCAGCAGCCCTCTTGTGTGCTGTGTTTATCTGTCTTACACAGTTAAAAAAAAGGAAAAGAAAATATAAGACATTCAACAGAGCTAAACTGTCTACATCCCTACATGGGAAGATGATACTTGTAATTCTTAAAAAATCGTATCACTAATAGTATAACTAGAAGGAATATACATAGGCAGAGGGTGTGGGTATATGCTGAATCTGAGGGAATGACATAAAAATAATTAAGGGATAAGAAAGAGGAGTACGCCAGATGCAGAAGAAAGAGAAAGGTAGAATGGGGTAAATTATTTCACATGAAAAGGGGCAAAAGACTTTTAGAAAGGAGGGGAAGATGGGAAAGTGGGCAATATGTATCCCTTAAACCTTATTCTCTACAGTATTGGCTCAAAGAGGGAATTAATACACACAATCAGATGACTATAGAAATCTATCTTACCCAACAGGGAAATGGTGGGGGGAGGAGAAGATTAAGTAAAGGGATAGGGGAGCGGGGAACTGACAGAAAGGAGGGCAGATCAGGAAAAGTGGTAGACAGAAATCAAACACTGGTGTAATGGTAATGTAATTTGAATTTGAAGATCCCTTTGTGTTGGCAAAGGCAGCAGGTACTTAGCACTTACTAATTGATCAAGCCTCTGTGGGGAAATAGAAGGTATGAATTCCTGTCTCCTGCTGCTGACATAACAGGAAGAGGTTGCCTGAAATAGGAAGCAGCTGATGTGTGTGTTTATAAGGGACAGAGTAGGACAGTCAGAATTTCTTGGGACCAGCATCTGGAGAGAATTGAGAGTTGAGAATGGAGAACTGAGGGAGATCTTCTTGGAGCAGGCTCCGTGGAGCCTGAAGAGGAACTGAGGCTGAAGCAGAAAGCCCCACCCCGCCAGGCTGAAGAGAATGGTTTTGATTTTGAAAACCTGGGTGGAGTGATTTTGATTCTGCAACCCAGCTGAGACTTCTTCTGGATCCAAGGGCCAACCAGAGCTGCTAGGGGACTGAGGAAGTATGACTGTGATGCTGAGACTTTGTTTGTAGCTTTGTTGGGCCCTGACTTCCCAGGAGAGGAGACTGTGAGGGATTTGAGATGGACTGGACACTGTGAACTACAATAGGGAATGGGAACTGCCTGGAGAACTGAACAAGGACCTGGGAGCTGTCTGCCTTTGAACCCAAGTGAGAGTTTGGTGAATCCAGGTAGGATCTGGGACCATGGAAGGGGATCTAAGGAATCTGAGGGACCACCCCAAGTCAAGCTGAAAGAAGACTTTACTTGGATACAGTGTACTGATTAAGAAGATTATAATTTACTAGTGACCTAGGGGTGGAGTATTTTCTGGTGTGTATGTATTTTCTGATGACTGAATAATGAAAAATGAAGGATGATGGATTGACTGAATGATTGTACTTAGTGACTGATGACTGAATAAGTAATTGATTTGTAACCTAATATGCCCCATGAGTGGAAAAGTTTGACTACTGTACTTTGTGATTCAATTAAGGATTTTATGAATGCTTGAGTTACTAAATGATTGTTCTTTGTTCAAAACTCTGTGACCACTGTAGTGGAAACTATGTGGCCATTTTCTGTGATAACTTGTGAGTGCTATATTTTGATTATCTGTGATAAGTTGTAATATTGTGAATGCTGTACCCTGATTTCTGTGAATGTTTTGCTTTGATTTGTTATGGAATAAATAGAGTGTTCACTATACTGTGTAATCAGAACCTTAAAAGCTGTTCATAGGGGAAGCTAGGTGGTGCAGAAAATAGAGGCCCTGGAGTCAAGAGGACCTGAGTTCAAATCTGGCCTCAGACACTTAACAATTACTAGCAATGTGACCTTGGGCAAGTCACTTAACCCCAATTGCCCCTCCAAAAAAATAAATAAATAAAATTTAAAAAAAATTTTTTTTCAGCTGTTCACAGTAGCATTCTTCTGAAAAGCTACTAGTGCTTGGCTTTACAACTGATAAGGAAAAAAGAAGTGAAAGAAGAGAGTGGACAAACAGGAAGAAAAATAAGATGGAGGGAAATGCACAATTCGTAATCATAACTGTGAATGTGAATGGGATGAACTCTCCCATAAAATGGAAGCAGATAGAGTGGATCAAAAACCAGAATTGAACAATATGTTGTTTACAAAAAACACATGTGAAGCAGAGAGACAAATATAGTAAAGGTAGGGTGCTAGAGCAGAATCTATTATGCTTAAGCTGAAGTAAAAAAAGAAGGAAGGAAGGAAGGAAGAAAGGAAAGAAGGAAGGAAGAAAGAAAAAAGAAAGAAAGAGAAAGAATGAAAGAAAGAGTAGTAATACTGAACTCAGACAAAGTAAAAGCAAAAAGAAACCTAATTAAAAGAGATAGGGAAGGAAACTACAACTCGCTAAAAAGTGTATTAGCAAGTATGCTAGCACACCCAGGATGACCTGCTAACACAGGTTTTTTGATCTGCTTTGCTACAGGAAAGACAGCTTTAAAGGGGTTAATGATCTTACTTTAATAAAGAAGTGAGTATCCAAGACAGATAAGTAGAAAATATGAGCAGAGAAATTAACACAGATCAATAGACAGGGCCCCAACTGTCTGAATAAAGCAATATTGCTATACTCTTTACATACATCACTGGATGGTAGGAGCAAAGACAACATCTAAGTAGTCAGGGGGTTCTGAACATACAGCTACTCAAAGTTGCTACCAGAAAATCAGAAGATCCTTCTCATAAGTGGACTCCCAAAGCAAAATGCCAACTTCCCAGGAGGCACAAAACCTGCTTGACTCAGCACAGCTATGAATTATCAAGTTTCAAAGTAGGTCAATACTTCAGATGTTTACAATTTAGTATGAGCCTGAGAAACTGAATTCCAAAAAGAAAACAACAATCCCACCTTGCCTGCTCTTACAGAAGATACCATAGACAATGAAGCACTATCAATACTAAACATCAGTGGACAAAGTGGTACAACATCCATATTCTTAAAGGAGAAGTTAAGTGAGTTATAGGAATTATGAAATGTAAAATAGATAAATTTGATTTTATTAAAATAAAAAGCTTTTGTACGTATAAAACCAATGCAACCAATATTAGAAGGAAAGCAGAAAGCTGGGAAACAATCTTTACAGCAAGTGTCTGTGATAAAAACCTAATTTCTCAAATATTTAGAGAACTGAGTAAAAATTAAAAGAATACAGGCCATTCCCTAACTGATAAATGGTCAAAGGATGTGAATAGGCAGTTTTCACATGAGAAAATCAAACCTATCTATAGGCATATGAAAAAGTATTCTAAATCACTTTTGAATAAATAAATGCAATTAAAATAACTGAGATATCATGTCACACGTATCAGATTGGCTAATATGACAAAAAAAGAAAATGATAGACATTGCAGAGGATGTAGAAAATTGAGACACTGATCCATGGGTGGTGGAATTGTGAACTGATCCAAATCATTCTGGAGAGCAATTTGGAACTATGATCACAGGGCAACCAAACTGTGCACACCTTTCAATCTAGCAATACTATGTCCATGCCAAAGAGATCATGAAAAAGAGGAAAGAACCTACATGTGCAAAAAAAATTTATAGCAGCCCTTTTCATGGTGGCAAAATATTGGATATTTGAGGAATGCCCACTAATTAGGGAATGACTGAACAAGCTGTAGTATATGAATGTAATGGAATACCATCAGGCAATAAGAAATGATGAACAGGCACATTTAGGAAAATCTGGAAAGACTTGTATGAACTGATACAAAGTTAAATGAGCAGAACCAGAAAAACATTTTACACAGTTATCAGCAACATTATGTGATGACAACTATGAATGACTCAGCTCTTTTCATCAACACAATGATGCAAGACAAGTACAAGGGACTCAAGAAAGGAAAGTGCTATCCACATCTAGATAAAGAACTGACCGGACTCTAAATAATGATAGAAGCATGTTTTTTTCCACTTACTTTATTCCTTTTTGTGTTTTATTTTCCTTTGCTCTGTTTCTTCTTTCACAACTGTGACCAATATGGAAATATGTTTAACATGATAGCACATGTATAATCTATATCAAATTGCCTACCATTTTCAGAAGAGAAGAGGAAAGGGAGAGAGAAAAAAAAATTTGGAACTCAAAATCTTGTAAAAATGAATGCAAAAAGAAGCAGGAGAATTCTGTGGCTCCCACCATAACCACCTCAAATACCTATAAAATATGACTCTAAACAAATTTTAGAGCTTCAGAACCCACAAAATTACAGAAAAACACATCTCCAGCTGAAGGTGGCCCAGCAGACAGACAGAAAGGGCTCATTGCAGTGTGCTGGGAGCAGAGCTCAGCCCCATGAGGTTTTTAGCCCCAGGCCATCCAAGAGAACACCAGCTGGAGTTTTCAGGAGAGTGATTCACTGGCAGCTGTGGTGGTTTCCAGAATTACCAATCCATAAGAAATAAGGACAAAGGGAAAAGGTCAGTGGAACTCAGCTAAATTTTGGGGAGAGGGTCCAGCCTACTGCCTCCAGAGGTAGAAGCAGTATGAAGCAGCAGAAGCCACCTCCGTGTGGCTGCTTCTGCTTCAGAAGCTCCCAGCCTGCAGATTGCAAGGGGGCCAAGCAATCATTCAGAGGCTAAGTGCTCTTGTCTTGAGCTGCCTGGATCAGGATCATGGTCTTGGGTGGTGGTCCTGAGATGTGTTTTCAGTAAGCCAAAGCTGGAAGGGGCTGCAGAGACGGTGGCAGTCTCCTAATAGCTCTGGCAGCTGCGAAAACCCCAGTGATTTGGGACAGAGCTCTTCCCTCTGAAAGCAGAGTTCTACTGAGCCCAAAAGTCAAGTAACTGACTGGCAACATGAGCAGGTAAAGGAAGCAAAGAAAGCTCAGCAATCCAACTTTAGATTCCTTTTCTGGGGACAAAAAGAATGAAAGCATGGAATGGGAGGAAGACAACACAGTCAGAACTCCTGCGTCAAAAGCTTTGGTCTGTTTCTTCTTTCACAACTATGACCAATATCGAAATATGTTTAACATGATAGCACATGTATAATCTATATCAAATTGCCTAACATTTTCAGAAGAGAAAATATTTAAATGGTATTCCATTACATTCATATACTACAGCTTGTTCAGTCATTCCCCAATTAGTGGGCATTCCTCAAAAATCCAATATTTATGAAGCTTTTCTCAGTATGAGGACAGGTGAAGGGAATATAAATGTATATACATATATATATATATATATATATATGTATACATACACATATGTCTATGTAGGAGGGTATAGGAAGGGATGATATTTTAGAAGGTGAAATTAAGAGGTGGGAAAGGAATAGAATGAGAGGAGACAGGGAGAGACAGAATGGGGTCAATCATTTCATATAGAACAGGCAAGGGATAACTGTTACAAAGGAGGGGAAGAACAGGAAGGCAAAAAGGGAACGAGTCAATCTTACTCTCATTGAAAAATGTAGACTTATTACAAGCCATAGAGCAGCTTAAGAAGAATTTTGAAAAACAAATAAGAGAAATGGAGGAAAAATTGGGGAGAGAAATGAGATTGATGTAAGAAAATCATGATAAGAGAATCAACAACCCGACTGAAGAAAATAACACCTTAAAAAATAGATTAACTCAAATGGGAAAAGAGACCCAAAAAGGCAATGAGGATAAGAATACCTTAAAAAGTCAAATTTGCCAGATGGAAAAGGAATCTCAAAAGCTTGTTGAAGACAATAATTCCTTCAGAATTAGTGGGGAGCAAATGGAAGCAAATGACTTTATGAGAAATCAAGATACTATTAAACAGATCCAAACAAATGAAAAAATAGTAGGCAATGTGAAATATCTCCTTGAAAAAAACCACTCACCTGGAAAACAGATCCAGGAAAGACAATTTAAAAATTATTGGACTACCTGAAAGCCATGATCAAAAAAAGAACTTAGAAAGCATCTTTCAATAAATTCTCAAGGAAAATTGCCCTGATATTTTAGAACCAGAGGGCAAAACAGAACTTGAAAGAATTCACCAATCACCTCTTGAAAAAGATCCCAAAAAGAAAACTCCTAGGAATGTTATAGCCAGCATCTGGAGTTCCCAGATCAAGGAGCAAATTTT
>CM053591.1:128251016-128263242 GCA_028646515.1 Pseudochirops corinnae
GGACAGGTAAAGGGAATATAAATGTGTATATATATACATACATACATATATATATATATATACACATTTGTATATATATATTTGTGTATATATATATATATATATACATTTGTATATATACATACTTATGTATGTATGCATAAATACATATATGTCTATATAGGAGAGTATATATGCATATGAATACATATGGGAGTGTGTATATATATGCACATAGACAAAGGGCACAGGATCAATTGAATAGGAAGGGATGATATTTTAAAAGGTGAAATTAAGAGGTGCGAGAGGAATAGAAAGAGAGGAGACAGGGAGAGACAGAATGGAGTCAATCATTTCATATAGAACAGGCAAGGGATAAACTGTTACAAAGGAGGGGAAGAACAGGAAGGCAAAAAGTGAATGGGTCAATCTTACTCTCATTGAATTTGACTTAGGGAGGGCATGACATACACTCTAAATTGGGTATCTTAACCTGCAGGAGAGTAGGGTGGAAGGGGATAAAAGGGGGGATGATGGAGGGGAGGACAGGTTGGGGGGGAGGGTTGTTAGAAGCACATACTTATGTAAAGAGACAGGGACAAAGTAGAGAACAGAACAAGGGGAGGGAGGGATAGAAAGGAGGGAAATATCATCAGTGTTACAAAATATGTCCATTGTGGAGATGTTCTGTGTAACTACACATGTACAGCCTGTATTGAATTGCTTGTCTTTCCAGTGTGGATAAGTGATAAGGGAGAAAGGGAAAGAATCTAGAATTTAAAGTTCTAAAATCATATATTAACAAAAAAATATATATATATTATTATTATTATTATTTACAAGCAACTGGGAAATAAGATATGCAGGAACTGCTATAGGGAGATCCATCTTGCTCTACCAGAAAGTCAGAGGAGTGATGGGGGAGGATACAGAAAAGAGCAGATTGGGGGAGGGGGTATACAGTGGGATCATTGCTTTGGGGTGGTGGGTAGGGGAAAGATGGGAAGAAAATTTGTAACTCAAAATCTTGTGGAAATCAATGATGTAAACTAAAAATAAACAAAAGTTAATTAGAAAAAGAAAAAGAAAAAAAGAAAGATGGTAAAAAAAATGAATGCTAAAAATTGTCTTGACAAGTAATTGGGGGGAAAAATAAAATACCATTTAAAAAAGAAAATACCTGTCTCTCCATCTTTAAAAAAAAGCTTTAATCGACCCTAGCACCCCCTCAAACTATCATTCTCTATTTCTTTCTCAAACTGCAAGAAAGGCTGTCTATACTTTACCTCCTCTTCCTCTCCCTCCCACCTTAATTCCTTTGTCCTAAAGCAGACTCAAGGAAATTCAAAATACTGAAAACAAAGGACAAGGAAACACAGAGTTCACAAGACACTAGAGCAATACAGTTTTATGGAGGGATGATATTCACAAAATGAAGAGGTGATCAGAAAGGTAGACATAGGGTTGTCCTCTGGGGTTCTGGATAGATCTAGAGATCTTGCTGGGGCCCCTAAAGGAATGGGGCAAGCTCTCTCAAGATCTGTAAATTCTGGTGAGTTTTTATAGAGTTTTTCTGTAAGTCTAGCAGAACTAGACACTAGGGAAAGAAAATGAGGAAACTTGACCTAGGAGCTATTTCTGATTCATGCTAGTGGGGAGAGAGAAGACTCCAGGAAAACTGGCAGCCAATTGCTATTCAAATTCTTGACCAATGGGAAAACAGGATTTGAACTGTTGATGCTGGTCTTACTTTGATAAATAATTCATATGCCCTGAGTTTCTCCACAGCATCTTGGTTTAACAGGGTATAGCAGCAACCACACTGACATCCCTAGGATGGCTGCTAGCACAGGTTCTTAGATCTGCTTTACTAGGAGAGATAGGTGTCAACAATCTTTTTTTAATCACATTCACTAGTTTGGGGGAAAAGTCAACACCCTGAACATCAGAGGAAATACAAGCAAAGAAATAAAGACCAACAGACAGGGCTCTGAATTCCTGAATTAACTATATACACTTTACATACTTCCCTGGATGGAAAGAGCCTTTAAATCTGAGCAGTTGGGGAGCTCTGAACAAATGGCTACTCAGAATCTCAACCAGGAAATCACAAGATCCTTCTCATAAGCAAGCCCCCAAAGCAAAATGCCAAGTCATATACAGTTCTCAGAGCCAGGAGGCATCACAACCCTCTTGACTCAGTACCTAATCAAAAATCAGCAAAAGATTTGTGAAAGCCTTCCTACAAACAAGCCTCCCCTAAGCAAGCTTCCCTTAACCAACTGCAAGAGAGTCCTATTAATGGGTAGGAAAGATCTTAAATCCCATTAACATAGAGAGGCTAGACCTTTGCAATTCAGTTTCCCTCTTCATCACTCAACTATAATTCTCCCCTTACCCCCCCCCCACCAAAGTTACCTGTGACAGCTTAATTACTGTATATAGTAGTAGTATCTTTCCTGATTCATTAAATTTTACATAGTCCCTCCTTCTGCACTCTTCAGTCTAATCAAACTGGCATCTCTGCTCCTCAGAGACATCACTTCAGGCATTCCATTTCTCATCTTCACACTTTTTTCACGGGTCATCTCCCATGTATAGAATGCACTCCCTCCCTCCTCATCCCCATCTTACATAATCCTTCTCTTCCCTCAGTTCAAGTGCCCCTTTATACATAAAGTTTTTCTCAATCCTCATCCCTAACCGCTAATGCCCCGCATTCCTCCCTAACTCTAGTACCTTGTAGTTTTCTATGTTGTTGTGTTTGTTTGTGTTTATTCTCTTATTAAACTCTTGGTGAGTAGAGATTGTTTCATTCTTTGTATTTGTCCAGAACTAGAGTAGTGCTTTGCACACAAACAAGTAATAACTATTTGTTGATTAAATGATTGAAATCACAAACAAGTACCATCTATCCTCTACGCGAATATTTATAATGCCAGATAACTCTCACTCCCTATGAAAAAACTCTATTTTGTCAAAGTCTTATATAGAGAACTTATTTCCACTTGATTCTGTGTTTGTGTGTGTCTCTTTCTCTTTGTCTCTCTGTCTCACACTGTCTCTCTCTGTCTCGCTCTTATATACACCTATGTAGAAGGTATATAGATATCTACATCTATATAGATATAAGAATATAGATACAGTCTCATGTTGGGAATACAATACAATTCAATCTCCCTGCTTCTACCGTTTTCCAATTACACACAGTACTGGCTACTACCACAAGGTCTCTTATAGCTAACTCTTCTATGCCAGACAAATTAGAGGAGAAGATCATAGCATTTAAGGTTGGAAGGAATTGTACAGACTATTTAGTCCAATTACCTCATTTTGCACACAAGGAAACAGTTCCAGAGAGTGGGTCTGTCCAGAGTCACAGAGGTAGCAAATAACAGAGCCACAACTCAAAATTAGATCCTCTGATTTGAAATCCAGAGATCTTTTCCAACACATTAAGTATTCGTAATTTTTCTCGTTTCTTTTTTTTGAGGGGAGAAGGCAAGGCAACTGGGGCTAAGTGACTTGCCCACAGTCACACAGCCAGTTAAGTGTCAGGTGTCTGAGGCCAAATTTGAACTCAGGTCCTCCTGACTCCAGGGTTGGTGCTCTATTCATTGCACCACCTAGCTCTGCCTCCCCACAAAAAAAAATTAGTTTTTAAAAAAGGCAATAATACCACAGGACAAAAAAAAGACACCACCTTTCTCTATAACCTATTTTAACTAATGTAAGGTCTCAGGAAGATTTCAATACCCATTTTATTTTTTATATGTCTGTGCAATGTTTTCCTACTTTTGGTCCCAGATCCCTAATTTAGTATGTCAGAAAGCAATGGTTTAATCTGTGTCCTAACCCATGCAGAAACAGAAGACTGTGCGTCCTGGATAACCAGTGAACAAAATCAGGCATTATTTGGGACAATTAGTGAAGGATCTAACTCTAGGAGCAAGTTTACTAGTGTGTCTCATTTGGAGGGAGAAAGGAGGGAGGGGAATTCTGATCCAATGCAGAGAAGACAAGAGAGAAATGAAGTGTCAGAAATGAGAATATAGACAATGAACACTGACAAATAATGGACTTCAAACCAAGACACTTGGTGCCTCTTGAGATCTCTAAGTCTCCCTCCAACTCTAAAAAACATGACCCTAAACCAAACATAACAAATGAAAGAGAAAAGTGCCTACCTGTATAGCCTTAGGCAAGTCACTTAACTTCCCTTATCTTCAGTTTTCTTCCCCTGTAAAATTAAGAAATTGTGCTAGATGACCTCTGGGGTCTTTTTCAGCTATTAGTAAGTTGATTAGTCAATCAATAGTCATTCTCGAAGTGCTTACTGTGAGTCAGGTAGCACTAAATCCTTGATGATCAAGGATTGAAAGCCATCATCAAAATCATAAATAAACCAGACATGGATGGGGGGTGGGGAGGAAAGGGGGAAATGTCACTGTCAACATGAGTTGTCTAGTGACAGGATCAGAGGGCTTGTGGACTTCCCTTCACTAGGCACACCAGTGTCGCAGCCTTCACTACTCTGTCATCTTAAAGGACTCAGGTCTCTGGGAGCCTGGATACTGACAGTTGCTCCAATACTGAATACTTACATACTTTTGATCTTTTTAATGCTTGTATTGCTTGTGTTTCAAATGTTTGTCAGTTTTAATATTTGATTAGATTTTTAAAACTTGCTTTTCAAATTCTTTTAACCTCCCTAGTATGCTTAAATACCTACATTCTTGTCAGCTCATTACCAGTAAAGGGAGTTCACTGGACTTCTCCACAAGTCAGAGTCACAGTCCATGCTCGATAGCTGACCAGCTTCTCTACTTAGTGCAGGAACTAAGAGCAAAGACATTCTAATCTAGCGGGACAGCTAGTAAGCATATTCTTGTTTGGGTAATGTATATAGGCAGGTATATGGTAGAGCAGATAGAGTGCTCATCCTGGAGTGAAGAAGATCTATCTTCCTGAGTTCAAATATGGTCTCAGACAATTATTAATTGTGTGACCCTGGGCAAGCCACTTAACTCTATTTGCTTCAGTTTCCTAATTTGTAAAATGAGCTAGAGAAGGAAATGGCAAATCACCCCAATCTTTGCCAAGAAAAGTCCCAACATGGTCACAAAGAGTTGGAAACAACTGAACGATCAATAAGGGAGATGCTTGGGCTGTAAATCTGTAATTCTTTTCCCTACACTGCACAAAAATTTCTAATACATTTTCTTACAGGGTTTCTCAAAAGGGTATATAGTCTGTCAAAAGACGTAGGACTTAGCTTATTCAATCTATTTACTCCTAGTCTCTTTATACACACTCATCATGAACCCCAAGCAGGACTTCGTCCACTTTAAGGATCTGGCTATCTTTCCCGACCAATGAACTACAACTGGGCTATTCTCTGATGCAGTCAGGTATTGGTCACATTCCATCAAAGAATCTAGGAGAAAGTAATAGGGAAGAGAATCTTCTGTACTTTGTAGATAGGCAGATGAATAGCTTATAATCCTCCCAGGTTTGAAAGGGAGCTTGAAACCTGATGAATCTGCATTGTACCTAACTTATCACTCAGGAACCTTTCAAAATGCTACATGGATTTGTTTGTTTTCAGAAATGTTTGTGACTTTCAGAAATGCAAACCTTCCATCAGCACCTCCAATGGTTGTCAGTCTCCTAGGAAATAACAAAGGTCTTGACCGAATCACAAATACAGTATTTGCTTAAAGGCATTTAGCATCCTGAAGAATTTGAACAGAGGAAAATATCTCTAAAATCTATCTAACCAATGGTTTGGAGCAAACGAGAAACACCTATCAGCAGAAAAGTGATTAATTTCAGACCTGCTAGACTATCTCCTTCTCATGATTTTTCTCATACTCTGAATTATTCTGGCAATCAAATTTTTAAAAAGAAGAAAAGAAACAAAAAAAATAAATAAAACCAAAGGACTTATTCTCAAAGTCTCCATCAGCTGAAGCATTAACAGCTTCCAGCTGAGAAAATATCTTTTCGCTTTGCTTAAGCCTAATCATTATTTTCTCCCTCCTACAGGAGTTTCATGCTCCTACAAAGAATCACAATACAAAAGGCCATGCAGATAATTTTAAGGAGTTGCTTGTAGACTTACAGCTCATAATTTGAGTATAATTCCATATTGAGATGTCACTGTTTTGAATTCTCTTTCTAGAAAGAGAAACTTTGCCCCTCTATTCTTTAAAAGCCTAATCAGAAATGTGCCAAAACTGAAAAACTAAAAAAGAAAAAATGACTCTTTTTATAACTTTCATCTTATTCCTTAAAGTCTCTCCTCCAAAAAAAAAGAGAGAAAAGAAAATACAGAGCTGTAGAGCTTTGAACTTATATCTTAAAATTGCCTGAAATTTGAAGCTATTATGATGTCCAGTACAAGAAAATGTTCCTAGTCAGGGATGAAGGTCTTCTGTAAAATTTGATTATTCAGACATTTCCACATCCCATGATTCTAGGTGGATGTGGATATAGCTATGATGCAATATTTCAAAAGATCCTTGATTTCTTTAGTGTGGGTACTCCCTCCACTGAAGCAGATAGAAACCCCTGGCTGCCTCAGTAGATAGTTTCACTAGCTGCTATGGTCAAAAGAAGAACTCAGCATTTAGTAGCCAAAGTTCTGGGGCTCAACTTCTGAGAATTTAGATAGGCAGAGCCTTGGACAATGCTCCTCTGACTCAACTAGCAGGCTTTCCAACTTGGGAGAACTTGTTGGAGTTTGCACTTTGGTGTCAGAGCCCTTAAGATCATGATTAGTGGTTATTCAAAGTCTTTTATTCAGATGGCTGTTGATCATTTGTACTTGTACAAACCATTTCAAAAATTGATTTAATTTTCAAAACTTCTGAATTTAAACGCCAACTGTTATTCCTGTCCTTTACCACTTGCCAATTAGAATAGTTATTAGTCTTAAGAGATATATTTTGATTTCCTATAGAATTTAAATATAAATTAATTTCAATATATTTTATAATATTTAGGTACAAAGAAAATCAGTGTTATCAGCATTGGAAGAAAAGATAGGAAAATATTGTATTTAATTTCTATGATCACTTTGATGCCATGATGAGACTGCAGAGGAGGAGTTCAGTGGGGTATATAGAACATAATGATCCTCATGTCTTTCAGATATTATTCATTTGGACTGTGTTAGTATATGAAGTTAATGAAGTCAAGGTCATGAGCTCAATCCCCATATGGGTGGATTATCTTCATACTGGGAAATATTCCAGCACAATAGACTATCTCCATTTCCTCAAGCAAATAGCTTGCTAATATCAGACAATGTTTTTGAAGCAAAATAGGATTCATGGTAAGTTCAGGGAAAATTGATGAAGTAGCCAAAATGTGTCCTTTCTGACCTGTGTCACCTTGTTCTGTGATAAAACAGGCAGCACGGCAGAAGAAACAGGATATCAAACTTGTATTGCACAGTGGAAAGAAGCAACACTAGGTATGAATCCCAGAAAACCTAAGGTCAAATCTTGGCCATCTTGGTATGACCCTAGAGATCTCTCTTAACCTTTCTGGTCCTCAGTTTCCTCATCTGTAAAATGGGAGGTCAGACAAATAACTTTCTAGATACCATCCAATTTTAAATTTGTGATCTGGATTTATGACCCAGATTTAAATTTATGGTCAGAGGACTTGGGTTTCTATTCTAGTTCTTTCATTTAATAGATGTGCAATTTGATCATATCACTTAAATTAGGATCTCCTCATCTACAAAATGAAGAGATTAGATGAAATGACCTCCAAGACTCCTTCAGCTCTAAATTTATGACCCTCTAAATCTTTCCCCCTCTTTAGTGGTATTATCGTCTGCTCCCCTCTACAGGTGCACAATCTTCCTCTGATTCTTTCTCTATCCCTTCTGCTAATCAAAAACTTACTCTCAAGAAACTAACTGGGACCCATCACTCTACATGTCAGTCTAAAATGTTACCCACTAAAAATCTGCACTTTAAGGCAAATAGAAAAAAGTAATGGAGTCTAACAGTGGAACTTTGTGAATCAGCTTCCCAGAAGAAGTGAGTTTAGAAGGAACAAAGGAGCCTAGGAAGGTCTGAAATATCACTTATGTGATCTCTATACTCCCCATTACCAAGGTTGGACCTAAAAGAAGAATGGGTCACCTCAAATCCATCCCTACTACTAGAAAAGCAATTAAAGGCTTAAATACTTCCAGGATTAGGGTAAAACCATCATCTTCATCTAAAATGGCCAGCATACTGCTCACATGTGCCAGCAAACATCAAAATAACTTATTTCATTCAATCATTCGTTCAAAAATCATCTTCCCAAACTTGCATGTTGTACTTAGGGATGCATGCTACCTCTTCCCACTGGGAAGGTACCATTTTTTTTAATGCTTTTATTAATCCCATAATGGTCTGAAACAGTTATTGCACATAATATAGCATTGATGGGTAAAATTAACTCTTCACCAGACAAAGTGAATATCAACTGTTTCTGCAATAAATTGCATACCATTTTGCTACACAAAAAAAATAATAAACAAAAAGTGTGTATCTCAAAAAAAGAGATATGGTGAGCAAGGAGCTAAGTACTGGGAAGAAAAGAACCTATTAAGGGTTCCTGAGTGTATAATAAATAACACACTAGGTTCATTTTTTGTAACAAAAATGTTTTTCTCAATTTTAGCTGGAAATTAGGAAATGATCTTATTGGGGAGGGGAGATAGGGGGAGACTGGGTCACTCTATCTCCCACAGACTATAAAATCACTCATTGACAGATTCCAAAGCTTTTAATATGGTAAGGAAGCTTCAATATTGCTCCACTTTCCTACATGGCCAGTTCTCCCTTCCTTAAGCAGCCTCATGGAATCTCACTATGTTACTATTAAGTTTAATATGACACCTAATTGGCTTTTCCTTACTGCCAAATTCAGAACTCCTGGACTAAAGCAATCCACCAGCCCCAGCCTTCTACAATGGCAGAGATTATAGATCTGGGTCATCAGGACCAGCAAATAGACTGATTTCTATTTTCTGTTGAAGTTAAAATTTGGCAAAGAAACAGAGAAGAAAAATTCATTCAAAAAATATTTAATCACTGTGTATCATGTGCCCAAAACTTTATTAATCCCTTCATGTATGTATGTGATTTTAAAACAAAGACTTACACTATATTATGAACTACAAATTTTCAAATAATTTTAATGTACTAAGAAGTAAAATAGCTCCCATCATAACTGGTAGTTTAGAGAAAGAACTTAAAGTGAACCAATAAATCATAACAGAATTAAAATTACCTCTGAGGCAAAAACTATTTAGCATAAGAACAGAATCCCCACTTACAAGAAAATCTTTTTGTGCTAATGTAGATTTACCACTAGTCAAATGCCTTCAATTAGGCATTGATTGTAATTCTTTAAAATGGATGCAAAACATGAGACAAATATTATGCTTTTTTTGTTTTCATTCCCCAACATCGAGACTTAATTTTAAAGTAAATCTGATCATCTTTTACAGTATTATCTGAACGAATCGTTCTCCAAGTGGTCCATGTTACAGTCCCTGCCATCAAGTATCTTATAATCTCCCTTTCCATTTCCCACCAGCCACACTACTTTTATGCTTTTTTGGAATTCTCCATTATATCTGTGTGTCTCTGTCTGTATGTCTCTGTCTCTGTCTCTCTCTCTCTCTCTCTCTCTCTCTCTCTCTGTTTCTGTCTCTTTCTCTCTCTCTATCTCTCCCTCATATATTATTTTCCTCCCTCCAACATTAACACTTCATTCACAACCTGAAACTCCATTCTTTGCATTCTTTGTACCCTGTTGGCCAGTTTTCTAGCCTCTCAAGCTACAGAAATTACCAGATTCAAGAAAACAGCATGACTTTCTTTTCAGCCTGGGGCAAGGGGGAAAAGAGAATACAGTAAGTTACTAGGTCAGTTTTAAACTACCTTCAATTCAAATACAAAGTTGATTTTTCTTCCAAGTCTAACATTAGACATGACATGAGAGCTGCTTTCAAGTATATGAAGCACTGTCATATAAAAAAGACATTCAATTTAGTCTTTTGGGACCTAGAGGGTAAACGTAGGAGAAAGGAGGTGAAGAAAGGCAGATTTCAGCTTGACATAAGCAAAAACTTCATAATAATTAGTTATCCAAAGGCAGAATGGGATGCTTTGTGAAGGTAGCTGGTTCTACCTTGCTAGAGGTCTTTTGAAGTGAGCTGGATGATAATTCGTCTAGAATCTTATAGAGAAGATTCATATTCGCATACAGATTGGATTAGATAACTTTTGAAGTCCCTTCTAACTCTATGATTCTCATGGTCTCTCCAAGGATCAGATACTCACCTACTTATGGATGACTCAGGTGATTTTTCTCTACAGCTCTTGCATTAAATTACAATATTCAATGTTTAGAGTAAGACAATAGATGCACTTTTGTGAATTGTTAGTTGACTTAAGCTATATATAATGAAAAATAGTAATGTTCTTATTTGTTCTAGAAATTCTCCTATCCATAGATGTGCTGGAGCCAGCTCCTAACAATGATTGTTAAATTTTCGGTGAGAGCATTCACTTTGGAAATCAGAAAACACTACGATTAGCTAAACTTAAATGATGGAAGAAAATATTAATAATGTAGGTTAAACTTAAATGCATACATTTTTTTCTCACAGAGCCAGTTCCTATACTTTTAACAGCACACTCCTTCCCCTATCTCTCCTGAGGGACAAGGTAAGGTATCTAAGATCTTTTGCTCCATCTATGAGATTCGCTACCTGAAAAACTTTAAAAGTACTATTATCAACCATAAAAACCCAGTTGTAAGTAGTAGATAATTCAGGTCAGGATAGTTGAGAGAGAAACAGTTCAATGTTTCCCTTTCCTGACAAAATGTACTTACTGATGAAAATGTGCTTTAAGGGAGGGATCATTGATGGAAGGAAAATATGGATATACTCCTTTCATCATCTTGCTCCGTTCTCTGTCTTTTAATTTAATGGGTAAGAAATGAGGGCTGTACTAGCATGGTAATCTAAGTTTTGACTTACAATTCAACCAGAGTTTCTTTCTATTGCCTGGACCCCCTGCCATGCCTAATTTCCCACTCACACCTACTTGAGACTTTGGTCAAAATTCCTCAACCACTTCTAATAAACCTGACTATGTAGGAAGAAACTTCATCCAAAAACCAATTTCTCCAAGTTATGATCACCATAGAAGTCGAAATCAAATTTAGCACAGCACCAATAACAAAAGTTTCTGTTTTGGCTTTAATGTTATTCTAGGCTTAGATAATCATATGAGTATATTCAAATACAGTGACCATGATTTCAAGAAGTTCAATGTCAATTACATTAAGGTAATTCAATATGTATTACCTAAAACTACTATTTTTGCCATAGTCTTCTTAATTCTGTTCTGCCCAGAAAGATTATGTGGCCTTTTTTGCTGTTAACTTTTGTGTGTACAGTATTTCTTTTTTTAAAATAAAAATATGTAAGGGTTCATCTTAAAATTGCTTTTCTTTCAGTTGTACCTTTCTACTATTGTCCAAAAAATGGGGTCTACACATACTTTTAAGATCATCTTATGAATAGCTAAAAGTTAATTGACTGCAACACTTGAGAGTTGCCTTACATCACATTTCTTTTCCAAAAAGCACATTTCCTCATGCAAAGTGAAGTGAGCAGAACAAGGAGAAAATTGTATACAGTAACAGTAATATTGTAAGGATGATCAATGGTGAAAGACTTAGTTACTCTATTCAAGACAATGATCCAAGACAATTCCAAAGGAATCATGATGAAAAATATTATTCACTTCCAGAGAGAGAACTGATGAACTCTGAATGTAGATGGAGACATGCTTTTTTTTCTTTATTTCTCTTGGTTTTTTGCTTTGTTTTCTTTTGCAACATGGCTAATACGGAAATGTTTTGCATGACTTCTGTAATAGTAATGAAATTTGAAGATCCCTTTGTATTGACAAGCTAACAGATCCTTAGCATTTAGTGTCAAGATAATTATATCAAGCTTCTATTAAAGAAACAGAAGGTATGAACCCCTGTTGCTGATGTAAAGGAAGGGGCTGAACAGGAAGGAGCTAATATTGTATATAAGGAAAAGCCCCAACTGGGAGAGTCAGAATTTCTTGGGGTTAGCATTGTGGAGGCAGAGCAGCTGCTACCAGGGAGAGAGAGAGAAACAAAGAGAGAGAGAGAGAAAAGGGAG
>CM053591.1:128272511-128298874 GCA_028646515.1 Pseudochirops corinnae
CTCTCCTGGATCTACTTTCCAGGTCAGTGGTTTTTCCAATGATATATTTCACATTGCCTTCTATTTTTTTTTCATTTGTTTGGATCTGTTTAATAGTATCTTGATTTTTCATAAAGTCATTAGCTTCCATTTGCTCCACTCAATTCTGAAGGAATTATTTTCTTCATTGACATTTTGAAGTTCTTTTTCCACCTGGCAAATTCAGCTTTTTAAGGCATTCTTCTCCTTTTGAGCCTCTTTTGCTATTTGAGTTAGTCTATTTTTTAAGGTGTTATTTTCTTCAGTCAGGTTGTTGACTTGCTTTTCATTATTTTCTTGCATCATTATCATTTCTCTTCCCAATTTTTCCTCCACTTCTTTTACTTGATTTTCAAAATACTTCCTGAGCTCCTCCATGGCCTGTAACCAATTCATATTTTTTCCTTGGAAGCTTTTGGTGCAAGAATTCTGACCTCGCTGTCTTCCTCTCATTCCATGCTTTGATCCTTTTTATCCCCCAAAAAGAAGTCTAAGGTTTGATTTCTGTGCTTGCTTTGCTTGCTTTGCTTGCTCATGTTGCCACTCAATTACTTTACTTTTGAGCTTTTTGCCACAGTAGAACTCTTCTTCCAGGGATGAGATCTTTGTCCCAAATCATTGGGGTTTTCACAGCTACTAGAGCTATTAGTTGGGCACCCTCTCTGCAGCCCCCACAGCTCTGGCCCACTGGCCACACACCCCAGCACCTCCGCCCAAGACAGTGATCTAGATCCAAGGAGGTTAAGGCAAGAGCAATTAACCTCGAATGGTCAGTTGGTCCCCTTACAATCTGCAGGCCAGGAGCTCTGAAGCAGCAGGCTGCATGGCCACTGCCCTCTGCCATTTCTCACCCTGGGGGCAGGGGCCAGACTGTTCTTGCATCCCCCCAAGTTCCAACAGAGTTCTGCACTGACTTTTTACTTTGTCTTTGGCATTTATGGGTTGATGATTCTGGAAACTGCCACTGATGATGATGATCCACTTTCTCAAAGTCTGCTCTAGCTGCTGCTGGTTGGGGCCACCCTGGGGCTAAAACTACTTCACATGGGACTGCCCTCAGCTCCCACCACACTGCAACGGACCCTTCCTGTAGGCCTGCCAGGCTGCCTTCAGCAGGAGATTTGTTTCTTTCTGACACTTTCTGGATTCTGTAGCTCTAAAGTTTGTTTAGAGTCATATTTTATAGGTATTTTAGGTGATTACGGGGCAAACCCATGGACTTTTCTTGCTTCTACACCACCATCTTGGCTGCAGCCCCTTATCTAACTCTTAGTAAAATTCTCATCATGTCACCACATGCAAATAGGCTCTTTAGGGGTGGAATAGTTTTTGGTTGTGATAATTTAGTAAAGAAAAAGTACCAGATCATCAAAATCTTTTTTCTTTGAGATGACCTATATCCAACTCAATATAAGCAAAAATTAAAGTTACTTATCCTTAGAAATAAATTTTATTCTGGTTCTTTGAGTCTGCTTGTTAGGTACATGCCTATCATTGATACAATCTACACAATATACTACTCATCATCCTGGCATCAGTAAATCCATTAATCCCTTGCTATAATTTATCTCTTAATAAATCATGATATTAAGTTAGAACATAAAAGAAATACCTTCAGGACATGAAATGCCACTAAATTTGCCAGCTGGTTAATATATCATCATCATCATTAAAATTCACAGCATTATTTTTTAAATATCATATACATGAGCCACTGATTGTTTTTTAGATTTTTGTTATCTCCGTGAAATATTCAGTAATACACAGCAAACATTTCCATTCTTCCATTCACCATACTTTCTGGTTCTCAGCCATCCATACTTGGTCATAAATGAAGGAAAAAAATCAATCACACGTAGTTCAACGTGGTATCTCTCCACTCTCAATCATCTTACAGATAGATGTACAGTTTCAACTTTCAAGGATCTAAACACTTTGGGGATTGGAATTTTATTTTATTTTGGGAAGGCTACATTTTCATTCAAGCCATAAAAGCATGATACCATGTTTCTTCAACCCATAAATAATTCATGTTGCCATATTTTTATAGGGAAGATTTTATGTGGATGTATCAATGGCCTTTATTTTCCATCTTCTTCTGATTAGCAATTTCTGAGTGACCTCAGTAGTGCTGAGATTATTTATGGTCATATCTTTGTATAACTTAATAAGATACAGATGAAATGCCAATGAAAAAAGGAAAAAGAAGTCACTACATCAACAGTTTTAAATAAACGATGGTAATGAAGAGATTTCAAAGTCCAAGTCAATAGAATGATTATTTCAAGCATGATATAGAAAGAGTACTAAATTTAGAGTCAGGAGGTCTGGAAGATTCCTTGCTATAATAGAGGCTGCAAGGTGGCATTTTGTTCTCTCTAGTTGAGTTTTGTGGGGGTGGGAGGTTTGTTTTGTTTGGGGGTCTTTTTTGTAATCATTAAACAATATGCTCTATGAGATCTTATATTTGCTATATCTTTCAGTCAGAGTTTTACAAATCTTAACTCACTTGATCCTCATTACAACCCAGGGAAATAGGTGCTATTATTAGCCTCATTTTTATAGATGAGGAAATTAAGGCTGAAAATGGTTAGATGAGTTGCCTCAGGGTCACCCAACCTATGAACTGGGATATAAACTCAGGTCTTCCCGATTCCACATTGACTACACTCTATCTATTGTATCACCTAGCTCCCTCTCACTGTTGAATAACATTTGCAAATCTGTTCCCTACTAATACTTTCATAAAGAGTGTCCTTAATTAGTATACACACAAATTACCCTTATAAAGATTTCATATTTATAAATAGGTGAGTAGATATCTATTGGTGTTTCCTTGGTCCATTTTTTTGATCCATAACGTCCAAACTTTTTCCATGTCTTTAGTATCCTCTCATCTTTCAGATACCTTATAAATCAATCCCTCAAAGCCCTCACAATTGCTTTTCCTCCAGGCTGGATCTCCTCCATGTGTACCTGATGCAATCCAAAGGCCTTTCCCATCTTTGTTCTCTTTAGTATCATTTCTAAGTCCTCTGTGAGCACCTTAGAAACTTTAATGTTAGGGTTTGAGTGAGATCATCCTAATCTTGTTTACAGGGAAAATAGCTTATTGTAATTACACATGTGAATATTATTCAGAATGGTTAAGATGTATTGCCATTTTGCAACAAAGAGCATGATGAGATGGAAGAGAGGAAGAAAAAGTAGAGAGGTTGGGAACACTGCCTCTGCCAGTCCCAGATATCATTGGAGAGTTAGCCTAATAAGAACCTTCAGTACCTGAAGAAGCAAATAGAGCTAATGGTAGGAAAGAAGTAGATGGCATGAAGGGGATGGAATGGATCTGGGAACAAACTTGATCTTTGTCATAATTTTACATAGGGCTAGACCTGGCTATGAATACCTTTATGGAAAACCTCTTACAATTTCTACACTGAGAAAATAAGAGGGAACAGAGTGTGATTTTCTAAGTCAATTTCGAACAGGGATTCTAAATTTTTGTGTGTTGTAAACCCACCAGCCAGGTGAAGCCTATGGATTCCTCAGAATAATGTTTTTAAATGCCTAAAATAAAATATATAGGATTACAAAGGAAAACAATTCTACTTCAATACAGTTATCAAAATATTATTTTTTCAATAACAAGGTCATAGATTCCAGGTTTTCGAATTTGCTACACTAACAGTCTTTTCAGCTATGCCCACAGTAGTGATAAGGAAACTATAAATTATATGTATAGCCTAAAGTGTGTTGGATTCAACTCATTCGGGCTCCCATGAGCTGATTGTTAAATTTTCAGTGTATTTACACCTCAGTAATCAGCAAATACTACAGATCAGTGCTTGATTTGTTGCCTTGTTTATTGTCCAGACTTAAGAAAATGATGAAGAAAATGTTAATAATGCAGATTAAACTTAAAAATGTGTCTTGGTTATATTTTTTTCTGGAGTGTTAGTTGTTAAACTAACTCTAATATTTACCAGTATGCCATTGGTTTATAGTCAAACTACCATTGAATTAGCAATCAGGATTCCTCATTGTCAGTTCTGACCATGCCATTAACTAACCATATGACCTTCAACCATTCCCTTCTTTTCTCTGGGACTTAATTTCCTCATCTGTTCAGTTCTAGGGCTGTATCTGAATCATTAAATCACAGAACTGCTGAGTTGGAAAGGACCTCAGAGGTCTTCTCATTTCCACTCCTGCCATGCTAATTCAGGGCCTCATTACGTCTCACCTGGACAAGATGAATTCCAAGGTCCCTAACATCATATGAGTCATCTAGGATTCAAACAGCAAGAAGGACAATGCATAATTAGGTCATCTTTTGACTTGCAAAGTGACTAAAATGTGATATGAAAACCAAAGAGAAATGACAAATATAGGATGTCACAATGTCATTTTCATAGTACTGCACCACTTTTCAGACTACATAGCATTTAAGGGGCAATGTGTTTTATTCTGCGAGAATCTGACACGGTACATTTTGCCCTGACTTGCTTCACTCTTATTCTGACCGACAGCTTCTCTCAACCGTCTTTTGGTGGGCAGCTGTTGCCCCTGGTGCCTTTATAATCACAAATACGTACTTCCTGTCATCTTTTATAAGCCTCAGCATTTGTGCATTGTCTTATCTTTGAATTTTCTGAACCGAATTTCATCTTGAATAACAATTGCGGATTTGCTAAAGCAGAGGCATTTTTAAGAGAAAATGGTTTAACATTCTTGGAGGGTTGGAATTTAAGAGCTGAAAGGTTTCTCCATCCTAGGATTTTATCTTATTAATGTATTTCTTTGCAGTTCACTTACCAAAAACTGAGAAAATCTCCTACTGTAATGGCATGATAGCCTTGTGACCTGCTCTTCTCTTTCTTTCTCCATTCACTCCCTTGATGATTTCGACTATACCCATGGCTTTAACTACCACATATATGCAGGTAATTCTCAAATCTTTATCTTCAATGTCAACCCCTTTTCTAAGCTCAAAACCCAATTCCAGCATCCTAATTGGACATATCCACTTGTGATAAATGTTCTTCCAATACCTCAAACTCAGGATTCAGGAAGAAAACTTACTATCTTTCAAATAAATAAATAAATAAAAGAAAACTTTTACCATATCTTCTAACATTCAATTGGTTGTTAGGTCCTTTCTATTCTCCATCCACAATCTCTCCCATATCTGCCCTTCTCATTTCCAATGGCACCAAAGTAATTCTAGCCCTCATTATCTTTCTCTTAGACTACTGTAAAAGTCTCCTAACAAGCATTTTGCCTCATTTTCTCTCCAACTCCAATTCATCTTACATACTGTTACCACAGTAATGTAATGAAGTCATAATTGATCATGATCTGATCATATCTCTTCTCTGTTCAAAAAAATCTTTAGTGGCTCTCATTTAATTGTCCCCAAAAGTTTGAAATCTTTAGGCTAACATTAGAGGTCCTCCTCAAACTGTCTCCAACCTACCTTTCTAGCATTGCTTCACACTACACCCTTTCACATACCCCTAAGGAAAGGGCTTGTCCTTTGTGAAATCTGAAAATAATTGTAAGTCTTGTTTATTCCAATTTTGAGGTGAAAAATACTAACTGTGCCTATTTGTGTAATAGAATTGGGTCCCATAAGGTTTTACCTTATCCATGGACCACATCTCCCAGAAGGCTTTGGGGGTAAAGTATGCATGAAGCATGAAAGTGATTTCCCAGGAATCTTCTCACTCAGGAAAACTCACAGACCAGACATGAGTAGATACAGCTTTAACAAAGGCTAAGTGAAGAGACAGGGAGAAAGCGCCAGCTGAGAGAAGAGAAGCATGTTGAGCTGTACTGGCATTGGAAACATGTACTATTCCTAGTGAAGGTGGAGCTTCAAGGGCATGTAAGTGATTAAGCTCCAGTGGAGGCAAGTGGTAATAACCAAATATAGCCAGAGTGACAAAGAACTTACAGTCTCCATCAAGGAAAGAAACAGTGAATGAATCTTCTACATGACTTGTTGAACATTCTGTTCTCCAGATACTTAGAATTTTCTGAAGGAAATATGGTGAACAACTGATATTCTAGTCCTGATTCTGACAATTAAAGAAGCATGGTTTACTCAAATTACTGGCCCTCTTGGAAAAGTGACTGCTTTATCTTAGAGATTATGAATAATAAGAACAAAAAGATTGGATATAGTCTGATTTGACTCCAAAAGAGTGAAATTCAAACAGTTCATGGAAATGGTAGGTAGGATCCTATGATCCTATGACTCTACAACACGTAAAATAATCTCAAGAATAAAATTCAGATTGCACAAAATAAATTATTCTACTGACAGATAAATGGGGACTCTAAAGAAAACAATTTGGTTCTGCAAAGAACTAATTAGCCAGCTCACATTTTATTTTTTTAAAGACTTGAACAAGGTGTAGAACGCCAGCCCTGGAGTCAGGAGGACCCGAGTTAAAAATCTGGTCTCAGGTACTTGCTAGCTGTGTGATCCTGGGCAAGTCGCTTAATCCCAATTGCCTCTGCCTCCACCCACCCATCCCCCCCAAAGAAATAAGACATGGACAAAAGATGGAGGAAATGGCAGGTAAGTCAGTCAATGAGCATTTACTATATGCAACACCATGATAAGCTTTGGGATATAAATACAAGTAGAAAGAACTGGAAAGAGACACAATCCCTGCTCTCAAGGAGTTTACATTCTAATGGGGGAAGAAAAAAACATCCCAAAAAAGCTGAAAAGAAAAGAAGGGGGTTGATGGTCAGGGTGGAGGGAGAAGATGATGGTAGCAGCAGGGAGCATGGTAGAGAAAGTCAAGAGAGTCAAGAATGCAGCTTGCAGAGGAATGAAGACACAGTTGGCCTGGGCATCTCCCCTAAATTGGAGGTTCTGGAAGAAATTAGCCAATGAGAGGGAGAGACAGAGACAGAGACAGAGAGACAAAAAGAGAGACAGAGACAGAGACAGACAGAGAGAGACAAAGAGAGAGACAGACAAAGAGAGACACAGAGAGAGAGAGAGAGAGAGAAAGAGAGAGACAGACAGACAGACAGACAGAGAGGAACTGCAGAGATAAAGCATACTTCCAACATGAGAAGCTACTTGCCTTTCCAAGTCAACACCACCTGAGATTTGTCTTAGTTTTTGTTTGTTTCGTTGGTTGGTTGGTTGGTTGGTTGGCTTTTCACAAGTGGTCAGTAGAGTGTAAGTCTCAATAAATAGAAACAATGTTTGTCATGAATATTGCTCAGGAAATATAGGGTAAAATTTAATGACATGCAAGATCACAGACTTTCATGGACATTTCCAGCTCAAGAGAAACTTGTATATTAAAAAAATCACTTCTAAAAATTGAGAATATGATTTTTCACAATAACCCTAACTACACAAACACACAAACATTCCTGTAAATGGTAAAGAATTTGATATAGAACCTAGTTCTCTCTTAGAAGCAGATGCTTTTTGGTCCTCTATAAAAGGAAGCAAATAGGCCAAAAATTGAGATCACACCTTTGATAGAGATCCAGAAAAGCTGGGGCTGGGGGTCAGGCACTGTTCCCTGGTTCTCCTATACCTGGCCCTCTGCCCCTCACTCTGACTCCCAGAGAGAAGAGGAAATAACTAGAAGAGAAAGAGTACAACTTCTCTATTTCTTAAACACTACTTTCAGTCCAGTCAGGTAACCTATAATTACCTTTCCCCCGTCTAAAGTCTCCAGCTTTCTCTTCAGCTCCCGAACAAGGACTGGTTGCACCTGCTGTCCAAGCTCCATACCAGATCTGATAATCACTTTACAAGAACAGGTAAGTTTTGAACCAAAAAAGCCATCTAGTTAAGACCTGTCACTGACTCACCATCTTGGGGTGTGAGCTTTTCAGTTCATGTCCCAAGCATTCTTGGTACTTCCCTCCTTCCTCACCCCAAAGAGGGCAGAAACCACTAGGGTCTCAGAATGCTATCGTTCAACTATTTCCTATCAGGACTTTGGCATCCCTGGCCCCCAGTACCATGGTATGGCACTTAGACCCATAGCATACTCAGCCTGACAGCTCAGCACACCCGTAGAATATGCCATCATCCACCTAAGCCCAGTTTCAACTCTCTCCATACTTTCTCTCAAATCACTTGATCTCTCTGCTCTAAATCTACAAGTTACATAGAAGATGCCAAACCTACATTGGGAGAGGAAGTTTCCTCCCCAGAGTTCCTTATACTAATGAAATCATATAGATCTGGGACCTAGCCCTATTCAGCTTGATTGATGATGACAGAAATTCAGAAAGGCTGGAAACATAACTCCCACCATCCTCTCTGTCCTTTGAACTCTCATATAACCTAGTTTACACATTCACACACACACACACACACACACACACACACACACACACACACACCCTTTGAACTTATATTCTATTTTGTTCTATAGTTACTTATTTCTGTCTTATCTCTTCCACAGGATTGCAAGCTCCATGAGGGAAGGGACCATGTACTATACTTTATATCTCAGTGTTCAGCAAAACCTTGACCATGATAAGCACTTAATAAAATTTTATTGCATGGTTGTTTATTTGTTTGAGCACTATTCTAAGACATTTTTGTGCTGCTAACAGAGGAAAATAAACATTGCTTTGTGGTTCCTACTTAACATTTTCTAAATAGCAAGGGAAAGTGGAAAATCTTGATAAGAAGCTTAGTTGTCTTCAGTTTCAAAGTCTCTTACATGCTTCAGGGAAAGTACACCATTTTACCCTTGTCCTAATTTTTTACCACAAGGGCCTGCTAAAATCCTGGTGTCTGAAATGTCATAACTGACAGTTTCTCTTTCCATCTTCCAATTTATGAAACCCAGTTTTCTTTTTATAGTGATGATGCTTAATGTTTGAGGAAAATGCTGTGTCATCATATTCACTGTTTAACCTTGATTTTCAATGATTTTCCATTCCGGAATTACTTGACATTCTTAGCCTCAAAGGCAATTTGGGAGGGTTTTTCATCCTTAAAGGAAAAAAAATAGAAAACTAATTTGACCATTCTGCTGTTGCCAAAACAAAACCATTTAAAAGTATCTTCATGCACTATTTCTGTTTTGATATTTGACTTTAAAACTTTGTTAGTATGTCAGCCATTAATGCAAAGCATATTACTTTAATAGAGACTATTAAAGGTTTTCATTGTGCCTTTAAAAATGAAGTTGGCCCAGTTTAACTGCAGCTTTTTCTGGATACGGAATTTTCATGCCATTCCATAGAATGTTAATCAAGTCCTTTACCTAGACAAAGCAACGGTAAGGTCAGAGAAGGTTATTGGTAGATGACTACTTTTATCAATTGCAAACCCAGCCTGCTTTTAATAAGCACCACAGTCTAAGGTTGTATCTACCTGATTCAATCCCATTCAAATAGAATCAGACTTCAGGCAGCCACTTATGTCGTGAGATTAGAGGAATAGGCAGAAAGCCTCCTTCCATCCCAGTCCCAAATATCAGCAGACTTTTATTAACAATATCTTACTGCAGAGTAGTGTGCTATCTCTCCCATTGGCTGTTCTCATATTCCTGCCTTGTTTACTTTTCTGGCTTAAAGCATTGATGTTTTCTTTGAAATATGTAAATGTTACTGAGAATGAAGCAATACTTCTAATCTTCAAGCACCATTCCCAAAGCTCATGAAGGCTCACCCTTCTTGCCCTCTCTGACACGTCATTCTATTGGTCAACCCTTCCTATTCATATCTCTCTCTTTGACTTTTGACTCACCATCCTCTTTTTCTTCTCTTAACTCCCAAACTATTGCTTTTCCATCTCCTACACCAACTTTTTAACCTTTTCCCAATCCCTCATGATGAGAGTCCCCCAGTGTTCTCTGTCTTTGGCCCTACTCTCTCTATACTGTCATTCTCTTGTGATTTCTACTGTCACTTAATCATTGGTGATTTTTAATACTTACTAGTTACCTAAACATAAAATCACTTAATTTATCTAGGTTTTAGTTTCTTCATCTTTAAAATGGGAATTACACTACCAATACCACTTACTTAATGAGGTTGTAAATAAAGCATATAAACAGGAGTCATTATTATTTCTGTGAAACTTTTGTACCTTCCCCTTCACATGTTAAGTGGAAGCTCTTATTTTATTTTCTTTTTTGCCTATGGAGGAGCCATGCTCTATGTTCTAGTATTATTCTTTATATTATACCATCATTATAACCTTGAAGAATGTATGTAATAACCTGGTAGACCATAGGCATATCAAAAAACATGGTAAAAGGTATCTCTACTGATAACTGATACCCCACAGCTTATATCATCTTCCATTCCATATTCATGGTCATTTTCAAATTCTTTTGAAAATACTATAGCATTCTGAAATATCTTGCTATTGGTTCTCTGAATATGAAAACTCTCCAAGTCCAGAACATTCTGTGTATAATCAAGATAACTTTATTTCAAGTAAGACAAATTGCTACAGCAGTTTCTGGAGTTCCCTTGGGGATTCTGAATAGAATTTTCTTTCACATTGTCCTTTCTTCTTACAAAATTTTCATTCCATATCCTTGAATGTTTTGAATGAATGAATTGGCATGCTAGCATATCATTGTAATCTCTCCCAGTCCAAGCAAGGGAGTTATAGTATCAGAACCATTTTACAGATAATGTTGGGCATGCATTTCCTAATCTCTGCAGGAGTTTTTTTGCCTAGATTTTATGTACAGAACTGACATTAGAAGCTACTTGTTTAATTTCTGTGACACATAGTGATACTGTCTCACTGACTAGGTCCTCTTCTTAGGTCGGTACAAATGTCAAATTTGGTTCGGTCAAAGATAACATCAGAAAGCTTATGCATTCCACATATAAAGTGATCCTGTATTATGTCATCTAAGAATTCCTCAAAATTGCAGTGCTTAGACAGATGGCATGGTTCTGTAACAAGAGAAGCAATGCCCTAATCAGGATGTTGGTTTCTATTGAAGAATTTTAATCTTTGAAAAATGACTGTCTCAACAGGAGCAGTACCTAGTTAGGCGATATGGAGAGGTGAAAACAAAGGTAGAGTCTTTCTGTGAGTCAAGTTATTTATACTGGGAATTCTACCTTCAGAGGATATTCAAGTTAGGGTCTGCCAAGTCTAAGGTCAACAAGAGACCATGAATCAAATAGTGGTAGCATGGAAATTTAAGATGTATGTGGATAAAATGTCAATAGGATCCAGGGAATTGAGTTAAATTGGGCCCAATCAAGGGGAATTCAGAGAACAGAAAATGAAGGATTAAATTCAGACACAAGGGTCTGAAGTAGTGTTCAGGTAGCTGCTCTGACATCACCAGTGTCAGTCATCTTGCATGCCTGTGATTTAGTTGAATGTTGTCTATTCTCAAGGGTGTGCTTGTAAATATTTAACAATCAGCTCTCCAAAAAAGGCTAGACACACTTCTAAATTTCTCTGCATTATTAACATTTTATCTATCACTTTCTTAAGTCTAAATAATCACATACAAAAAAATCAAGCCATGATCTGTAGCATTTGCTGGTTTCTGAGGTATAAATGCTCACACTGGAAATTTAAAAATTGTTGGAGCTGTCTCCAGCCTACCCCTGGCTAGTCATCTGAATAAATCACTATCCCTCCCCGCATGACGCTCTACAATCTTCCACATCCGTTGGTGACTGGTGGTGGAGCCCAGATAAACAGATGGAGCTGATGAGAGATGTACTTTGAATCACCTCCCAAGTTTGTCAGCTACCTTAGTCTGAGGTAAAGCATGGCCAGGAATCTTCTGAAAGAAAACATTGGGGCACCACAGTGTTCAGAGCACATCTCCATTCAATATCCTCTATTTTGTTTGCTTCCAGACAGAAGCAAGGTGCATTGTAAAACAACCCCAGGCTGACTGACAGCAAAATGTCCTAAAATAGTCATTTTAATCACAAGTCGGCTAAAGTCCAAGGTGGAAGCCATTTTCAGCTGTTACCAAGAGCACTTGAGAGAGGAGTTACGCTGCCTGCAGTTGTCTAGCTTTAATAGGATGCCATCCTCACAGAGAGAATTAATGCTACTTCACTTATCTTACTTATTAATAGCAGGCAAGGGGAGAAAAGGCCTTCAACACGACTCAACTTTACTGCTACAAAAAAAGCTTCAGAATTACACACAACTACAGAAACACAAAAGGCACCGAACACTAAGGAATACAAACGGAAACATAATTGGTCCTATTTGTTCTCACAGCAATCCCCTATGCCTAAAATGTAGTCTCCCTTCTCTCTCCCTAAGAGATAGAGACTATTTTAAATCCTCATCTTTCCTCAAAGCTCAGCTAAGGTATCATACATTCTTCTCAAAGCCTTCCTTGATGGAACTCTCCAGCTAAAAGTGGTCTCTCTAGAAAAATCTTCTTAGAGCACTGCTTATATCTCTCCTTTGTCCCTATCACATTCTACCTTGAATCATACTTATTTTTTTTAATATACCATGTTCTTTCATGGACACAGATTCCTTTGGCAGTCTGATTAAACCTATAGACTCCTTCTCAGAATAATGTGTTTTTACATGTACAAAATAAAATACACAGGATTACCAAGGAAACCAATTATATTTGTGATCTAGATTTTTTTTCCCATCCAAGTTCATAGACTCATTGAAATGTAGCTACAGATGCCTTGAGAATCTATGGATCCCAGGCTAAGAACACCCATTCTCATAGTTTATAAGCTTTGAGGAGGAATGGAGGGGGCCAGGGACTGTGTTGGGTTTTGACTTTTATACCACAAACACTATTAGAGTATAATTTCCTTGCCCACCTTCCCAAAGATAACAGGAAGAATGGCTGCAGTTTGTTGCTTTTCCTGGCTTTCCCCTATGAGTTTCATATTCTTCTTTCAATCACTTTGCCTCTCTATGCTTTGAACTATAATTAGAATTTAAGAGAAATAGGACCATAGTTGCTTTTTGTTGTTCATTCATTTCAGCTGTGTCTGACTCTTTGTGACTCCATTTGGTTTTTTCTTGGCAAAGGTACTAGAGTGGTTTGCCACTTCCTTATCCATCTCATTTTACAGATAAATAAACTGAGGGTTAAGTGACTTGCCCAGGGTCACACAGCTACTAAGTGCTTGAGACTAGATTTGAACTCAAGTCTTCATCACTCCAAATCCAGCACTCTATGTACTGAGCTGCCTAGTTACCTCAAAAGGAATCATAGAAGTCATCTAGTTAAGTCCCCTCATTTTACTAAAGTGGAAACTGAAACTTTGATAAATTAAGATATTTTTTCAAGATCACATAGGCAATCAGTGACAAAGATAGAATCTGAAGAACTGAAGTCATTGGATTTTAGAGACAATGCTCTTTTCATTATACCATACTTCCTCACTCCAAGCTCCCTGGTGCATCAGTTTGGGCCAGGACCAAGAAGAAACATAAAGCAATGATAATCATATCATAGATAAGACAGTGTGATATAGTGGGGAAAGTTTTGGTCTTAGAATCAAGAAGACTTAGGTTTAAGCCAAAAGTAGTATCATGGGTCTATAATCCCTGCTACTGGCAAGGATGAAGCTGGTAGATTATTTAAATGTGGGAGTTCTGAGCTACAGTAGGCTAAGCAATTGGGTGTCCCTCCCTGAGTATAGCACCAATTATGGTGAACCCCCATCGAGGGTCACAAGTCTACCTAAAGTGGGGTGAAATGGAGCAGGTCCATTAGTAGTAGGCTCAGAAGGGGAGTAGCCATTGAACTTTCAGCCTGGGTGAGAAAGGGTGGCCCAATCTCAAACAGAACAACCACCAAAATAATAATAATAATAATACCTGGATTTGAATGCTGGCTCTTATATTGACAAGCTACATGATCTTTGGCAAGTTCTCCGAGTCTGTCCCTGACTCACAAGGTTGTTGTGGGGATAGTGCTTTCTCCAAACCTTAAAGGGCTGCAAAAATGTAAATGTTCTAGGGTGCCCTATTAGACCATAGCTACCTTACCTGAATTGATGGCACCATTTCTGCCAACTGAGCAATGTGCAGTAAGTACACAGACTCTTCCTTGACCTTAACAGGGAGTTCTGTCCAGAGAATAAAAACCCACTTGGAAAATAAGTGAGGAAGAAATGGTGGCATTTTTCTTGGGCTAGCTTTCTAGACATTTAGATTTATTGCCCTAAATAGACTTACTCAAAACAAAAAGAGAATTACTAGTATATTGGGAGCTTTGTGGCACCATAAGTGGTCAGAGACCAAAAGAAAATTCATACCTCTGTGTTGTTGATTCAGAGCGACAGACTTCCATCTCCACTTCTCTCCTCTACCCCCAGAATCAATGATATAGAATTGTAAAGAGAAAAAAAATCCAATGCCCTTTGAAACAGTAACAAGAGAGGAGTAAGGCAGCAATTAACTAACAGACTTTCAGATGGTTAAATAAGACTGAAGAATTCATTTAAGCCAGTGCTCTGGATGCAAGTGGGAAATAGAAATCAGCAGATAACTTCAGACTTTGGAGGAATTGTGCCAAGAAATACAGCTGTGCTTTTTGTCAGTTCCAGTTCTATCCAGAGATGCCACAGACTGCTAAAGGTGGCAAAGAGGGAGGCCAACGGCCTGAATAACCATTCTGAATCATCAGAATCCAAAAACGATGAACCTTCATAAAAATAAAAATGCAATATAATTATTATCCTCACAGTGATGATTTTGTAGCTAAGTCTGATGCGGGTGTGTATTTGGTCAGGAACTATGATTTCACTGGAATAATGACCCCCAAGACCAGGGGTATCAAAACCATTTTGAAACAGGGTCCACCATATGTAAGGATCTCTGTAGGCTGCATATTGACTTAGAAAGTCACACATGTTTATAGGTTTCTTTTTTATTAATACATCAGCACAGTAAAATTAGATAGGAATTTTATTTTAATGTGGTTCTGGCTGCACTGAGGAGCATTGTAAGCCCTGTTTGACACCTCTAGTGTGGAGAACTCCTAGTGGAAAAAGTTAATTCTGTGAAATGCAGATCCACAAACATGCTACAATTTAAATCCTTAATGAATCACCTGGGGTACTGCAAGGTTAAATAACTTGATTAGGTTCACATATACATTATATTTCAGATGCAGGATTTGAACTCACATCTTCCCGACTCCAAAATGATAGCTACAGCTACATAGGTTAAAAAATGAGAGAGAGAGATGAAAGGTAAATATGGATATGCATAGAGATATGCATTTATTTCTCCGATACAAAGGGAATGAAAGAATTCTAACTCCCATAAAGGTGTAAATGGAATCTTTCCTAATCAATCTTCTAAAGCAAAGTATGTGGATGTTGTTCTAGTCTACTGATTGATACATAATTCAAGTGTATTGACTTGTATATAATTAACAGACCTCTTTAATTAACCTGCTGATTGGAAATGTCATCAATTTAATTCACATTAATTTTTAATTCAAATATAATATCATTATGAATATTATGTTCAAGTAATTCCATCTATTTAATCATAAAATTAGCTCTCATATTTTTGACACTAATAAATCATAAAAATAGCTAAAAATTTTCTTTTTTTGAGAATGTTAAAGATATCAATTTGAAGTGATTTCTTTACTATTATTGCTTTGTATATTCTGGAGTGAAAATTAAATGGTTCAGAAAATTTCTTCTGTCCTTTAACTTACTTTTTGTATACAAAGAAGATTGGAGAAGATAGATAAGCAGAAATTGAGGAAGGGGTCTAACACATTGGGTAGATTCCCCTGGTGGTCTTCCTTCCAATGTTTATTATAAGCATTAACATATGAGGTGACCAGGGATAGCTGGGTGCCACAGTGAATAGAGCACCAGCCCTGAAGTCAGGAGAATCTGAGTTCAAAGTCACCTTCAGACACTTGACACATTTACTAGCTGTGTGACTTTGGGCAAGTCACTTAACTGCAATTGCCTCCCCTTTCCCCCTCAAAAAGAAAAAAAGAACATATGAAGTGACCAAGTATCCTATGAAATTAAAGTTCTTTAGAAGGGAAGTGAGAGGACATAAGCATTTACATGACACTTGTGGTGTGCCAGGCACTGTGCTATGTGCTTAACAGATATTGGATTTATAATTAACTTAGAGGTGGACATTAGTAGCACTTACCCAGGATGGGCAGACATGGATAAGTGACAATCTGCATCATTTGAAAGAACTAGAGCCAAGAGATTACAGGTGCACTTAAGATTGTGAGAAAAATGTCTTCTGAGTGAGTCAGGAATCCCGGGTCCTGGTAAGAGCTCCACCTGTAATATCATGTGGCTTTTGGCAAATTATTTCTCTGGGCCTCAGTTTCTTCATCTCTGAAATGGATATGTTGGATTTTATCATCTCTAAGACCCCTTCCAGTTATATTGCCCTGATTCTCTCACCCTATGAATACTGCTGTTTTGATAGCATTCCTGAATCTATGAATGAGAGTTCCTTAACTGTTAGAAAAGTTGCTTTATTGCAAAATTAATGAAATATTTGCAGTTGGTTTCCTCAAATCTTGGCAAGGAAACACATTTCCTAGAATTTCTTCAATACTTTGATGACCCAAAGATCTCATTAATATGGGTACTACCTCTAACAATGTAGCTTACAATATGTCCATACTTTCTCATAGCTCTTGTTCATATCTCCAACAGTATCCCAAAAAGAATTCTGTCCTATATGCTAAAGATCTTCCTCTGGAACTCTTGACATTGCTTAGATGTCAGCAGAACATGCAGATTGTCTACTGGTTATCTTTTGTTCTGGTTGTATGACTTGCTGATAAAATCCTTTATATCACTTCTATATAACTCTATGTAATTAATAATGTTTAAGCCATTCATGACCACCGTACACATCTCCATTTTCCATTCATTTATAAGTATGAAACATTTATAATACATCAGTGAATGATGCGTTTCATAATTTTCACCCATATTATATTATATGGGCCTTTATTTCAAAGGAAAGCTTTGGTTCATTAAAAGTACTATCCAATTTCCTAAAGGCAATATAGCTCATTTCCTCTTCCTATTGAATTTTTTCCCCATTCGTTGTCTGTATGCAGGATCTGCCCAATAGGTATATCTTGATGGACCAGCTTTATGGATTGTTAGTCCAACTCTGTATCATAGGGACAATAGGCATTCTTCATCCACTTGTTTTTCCTGTGTGAAAAACTAAGCCAAACATTTTTGAGTGATTAAGTATATCATTTAGGAGGCTTTGTAGTGTTCCAGAACTTGATGCCATCAGCATGGTGTTATCTGCAAAGAGAAAGATCTCGACAGCTAAGGGATTCCCTTTCCATTTTGATTCTGTGTTAGACATCTACTGTGAGAATGAAGAATACCTTGGTATAATATACATCTTCCTATTGTTCCCTTTTTGATATTAAACAAAATATCATCAAAAAAATTTTTACCCTGGTTAACATTTTTCAAGGAATCTCATATGACTCTGGCATATGCATGGGAGACACATTGATGAAAAAGAGCTACTAAACTAGGACTTTGTTCTACCATAGTGGTATTTAATCATTTTTTTGCTATGGATCCCTTTGGAAGCATGGTGAAGCCTATGGACACTTTAAAAAAATGTGCTTGTAATCAAATATCCAGTATGCATGAAAGGCAATTGTTGAATCCAGGTTTTCTTAAATCAAAGACCAGTGCTTTAGACTCTAAACCAGCGTTTGTCAACCTGTGGGTCACGACCCCTTTGGGGGTCGAACAACCCTTTCACAGGGGTCGCCTAAGACCATGGGAAAAACACATATTTCCGATGATCTTAGGAACCGAGACATTGCTCCTCTATCCGTCTCCAGGCGGGTCCACCCACATGCAGATATACCCAGATACACCCACATATAAGTATTAAAGGGTCATGGCATTAGGAAGGTTGAGAATCACTGCTCTAAACCATCTTGTCTGGGCCTACTACAGAATATAATTTGTGAAAGTCTAACTGTTCTCTTCTCATATCTTCACCAAAGATTTCCTTGGTGAATACAGATTTTGAAGGGATGGCAAAGTAGGCTTATGTGTCGATAGTCATTGATGTTTTCTCAGTCTTCTATTTTTGGCTATAATAATATCTATGATTTTTTTTCTAAGCATTTTGTTGCATCTTCTCTTGCAGACACTTTGAGAATTGTCACCTCTAGCACAGACCTCCTCTTGATACACCACAACAGCTTTTCCCATCTTTGTTTTTTTTTATTAGATTTATGCTTCTAAATACATAGCACGTTGGGAATTGTGATGTTAGAGTCCAAATATGATTGTTCCACTGCCACTAAAAGAGATGGTGTTTTGCTACAGTAACCTTGACAGATCAACAGATCTTTTCTATTTTTCTCTTGTTTTTTGTCCTTCCAGTTTCTTCCTTAAATGCTCCTGGGCTAACTAATTTAGCCAAGCTTCTACAAACTTTTTTCCCCCATGGTTTTTCATTGTTTTATCCCATTGAGATAATACTACCCATAATCATCCCCTTTTCTCTTTTGAAAGATTTTTACAAATGAGTTTATGATTCTAAATAAATATTCCTTTTTTGCCATAAATCTTGGTCAAGTGTTTTCTAGATGATGTTGCTTCTAGGTTCTTTCAAACTCCTTTCAATGGGGCCATTGTTATATTTCATTTACATTTCCCTAAAAAGTGACAGTAGTCAGCTGATGTCTGATCTATTTTCCATTTTTGGCATTCATAACCTGTTTACATAGGTCATGTTGGAGTTGCCTCAACTGTGTGCCAAACCTTCTCTTTTTTATTATTTCTTTGAATTTGTTATTGACTTTAATCTTTTCCCTAGTGAATCAGTTCTTTAATTCCAAAATGTCTCCTATGTCAGTCATTCCTTATTATAACATAATCAATTTCCTTTTTTATGATTTCATATTTATTATATGCAGCTCAAATTTTCTTCTTGAACAAGTAACTATTATAGATAAACTATAACCTTCTCATGATCAACCAGCTCTGTCTTCTCATTTCTATTTCTGAACAGTGTTTCTTAATATATTTTTCACCATCTTCTCCAATGTCCTCTTTGCATTGAAGTCACCAATATATTGAATTATTTTGGAAGGTCTTGTCAAGTTCTTCATAAAATTGCTCTACCTCCTCATCCTTTGCAGAAGCATAAGTCAAAATGACCTCTTAATGGTTTTTTGCATATGATCATCATAGAAAATGTATGTGTGATTTAATCGTTACAAGAAATTCCTGGCTAAGGAAACTCCCTCTAACAAGGCATATTTTTACCTTCTCTACAACTTATAGTCTTTGAGAACTGCCTAGAACATTGAGAGCGTAAGTGACTTAACCAGGGTCAACAGCCATTCAGTATCAGAGAAAAGTCTTAAACTCAGTTCTTTCTGGCTCTGAGGCTGCCTCTCCATCCAGTACTCCACACTGCTATCTCTTAATGTTTATCACAAACACCAAAATATGAGATGACCAAATGTCCCATGAAATAATGTTGATCATTGTTTTGGGGTTCATAATAAAGTCATCTCCACCAGTTTATTAGTCTCTATAAAGAGTACTTGGGAGTCAACTTTATTTTGCTGCATTTTCCATTTATATTCTGGTTTAATTCGTGATGAGAATGTCAGCATTAATATGATTCAATTCCTCTAGGAGTATATGAACTCATTGGCTACTGAATGAAAATCACACATTTAAAGCACCAACAGCTAAATTAATGTTTATAGACAGCCTAAAATGATTGTTAATGCCCTATGCCTCCCCTTTCTGACACTCTGCCACTAGCACAGGATTCAGGGCCATTTTATATTTTTTCTTTGTTTCATGTGTTGCTATAGCAACTAATCATTCATAGCAAAGGATTCTTCCTTGAGTGGTTAGCCTACTCATGATGAGCCCTTCTATACTTAGCTGGTCCTCAGAAGCAGACTATATTTTTTCAGTACCTTATCTGAAGCCTTTTCTACTTTGCAGAGCCATCCAGAGCTTACATTCCATTGGCATAGCCTTTGAAAACCTAGGACCATGCCTCTGCACCAAGATGAGGCTTTGGAACAGACATATGTAAAGGTTTCACAAGAACAGTTACTGTAAAACCACTCATATGACATTCACCAGAAATGAAAACTGGTTTGTAAAATGGGTTTTGATTGCAATTTTTTCAATCTATAGTGAGCCAGGATGAACAAAATACCCTTTGATTGCAAAGCATTGACCCATGGGAAATTAATTAACTCCCTGAGTGCACTTAAGTTACTGATTGGGAATTTATTTGCACACCTATATGATGTCCAGGCATCCTGAGTTTCTATATTTTTTTCCTTCATCTAGGCACTTTAATGTCAGGAAAATATTTTATCTCCTGGTTTATCACAGGCTTTAGGTTTAATTCTATATTAAGTAACTAATATAGTGTTCCACACATATTAGGTGCTCAGTAATTATTTTTTTAATGAATTGACAATTTTTTCAAGAGGAGGAAGCTTATCCATAATTTAGTCATTGCCCTTCATTGTCACAGCTATTTTGCAGGTGGCTGAACTGGAACAGGTACTGCCCCGAGGACAGTATCTGTAGCTTCTGTCTCCAAGTGTGCTGTAGTGAAAAGGCCAGATGTGAAATCTGAGGATTTGACTTTAAACCCTGACCCTGCTATGTGTTTATCTGTACAGTCTTAGACACATTTATTCAACCCCTCTGACCCTTGATTTCTTCATATATAAAATTCAAGGACTGGCTAGAATCAGGGATGGGGAACCTGCGGCTTCAAGGCCACATGTGGTCCTCTAGGTGCTCACGTGTAGCCCTTTGACTACTTCACAGAACAAATCCTCTTAATAAAATTTGGTCTCAGTCAAAAGGCCTCACCCGAAGACCTAGAAGGCCACACTTGGCCTCAAGGATGCAGGTTCCCCACCTCTGGCTGCTAGATGATCTCTAAGGTTATTGCCATCTCTAAATCTTGTTATCCTAAATTACAAGGGAGAAAGATAGAGGACTGCCTCTCCTTTTTCTCTCTCTATTTTTTCATCAGTTTGAAATTCAGAAAGTAAAGTCTAAACAATAGCAAAAAGGTAATTTGCAGACTCCTTGAAACTTCTTTGGGGCCAACTGTCTATAACAAACAAAATGCTGTGATAACACCACTAGACTAGGCTAAGATAATTCAGATTCTAGGAAAGGTCTAATGTATTGTCAGGTTCCTTGGATCATCAGTGTGAAAACTGCTGGGTTCCTGCCTCCTTTGCTCTTCTTGGCAATATCATAACTATCAACTGATATTCCATTACCTTCTATTCATTTTAATGATAGTATTTCAATCCTCTACTATTCAGCTTGAGCCACACCAACAGGCCTTGAAGAAGGATAGCAATATGGAACGTGACTGCATGAAGGAGGTGACTTTCTGTTGTTAACAAGATTGAACTCCTTTTGGATTCTTCCTTGATTCCAAAGTTCCAATGCTCCCCATCCACCCCCACTCCCAGTAACCCTCAGAGCTCATGTAGAATTGGTAATGAAGCAGGTGTAACTTTGCCTTCATTCTTCTGGTGGTTCTAGGGTACAGAATATAGACATTATACAAGAAAAAAAAAGGGAATTAGATGTGATCTGAATAGAGCTGAAGTAGTGGACTTAAGAACACATTGGTCTTGCATTTCTCTCCCTTTCCCCCTTCCCGTATTTCTTTCTTCCCGGCAAGCTGAAGGGGCAATAGTTGACAAGAACAGAATTCTAGCTTCCCTAGTCCTAAAGAATGTACTCTGGCCCTGGCTGTCCCTTGTGGCTAGAATGTCCTCCCTCCTCACCTCCATCTCTCAGAAGATCTGGTTTCCTGCAAGATACAATTCAAACACCACCTTCTTCAAGAGGTCTTTCCTGGTCTGTCCAGCTAATAGTGCCTTCTTCACTTGTATCTGCTTTTTATGAATCTTGCATGTATCTTTCTAAGGATCCTAGGCTATCCTTTCTACATGACCCTATCTTTGTACACGTCATTGCATGTATCCTACAAATTGTCTCCCTGATTTGAATTTAAGTTCCTTGAGGTCAAGGGTTGTTTTAATTTTGTCTTTGAGCTTAGCACAAGTAAATGCTGGATGGTTGATTGATCCATTTCACAAGAATACTGGTGTGTCTCTGTATTTGGAGTTATTCTTAAAAATTATATTCTTAATTTATAGTAGTTATTTTTCATGGTTTTTCATATTTTTACTGAGCTAAAAACTTCCATTGAAGTTCATAGTTTACAAGTCCACATTAAACATCTCTCCAGCACAATTTTTTTTTCTGCAGTGGATTTCAGCCAGTAGAACATTTGGTGGTTTGTAGATCCCAAAAATTACTGACTGGGAAATAAGAGGAATGAAAAGTTGTACTCTTAGATCATGTTGCTAATTAATCATGTTATTTTCCATAGAGATACTCTAGTAAATTGAGAGACAGAGTCAGAGAGAGACAGTGACAGGAGAAAAAGAGAGAGGGGAAAACAGAGAGAGGAAAGAAGATAAAGGAGACAGAGAAAGAGAGAAGAAAGAGGAGAGGACAAGAGAGGAAGAGGAAAGGAGAGGAGAGGAGAGGAGAGGAGAGGAGAGGAGAGGAGAGGAGAGGAGAGGAGAGGAGAGGAGAGGAGAGGAGAGGAGAGAGGGAGGGAGAGGGGAGGGGAGGGGAGGGAAGAGAGAGAGAGAGGGAGAGAGAGAGAGGGAGAGAGAGAGAGAGAGAGAGAGAGAGAGAGAGAGAGAGAGAGAGAGAGAGAGAGAGGGAGAGAGAGAGGAGAAAGTCTTCTCCTATAGCAACTTTATTTAAGGACCTGCCATTCATTGGTGTGATCATTACCTCAGCCAACTCAGATCACAACCACTCCAAGCTTTAGTAAATGTTCACTGAGAGTTGCTATACGTCTTCCTACTTCCTATTAGAACACACTGGGAACTCTGATGCCAAAGTCCAAATGTATTAACTCACTGTCACTGAGGAAGAGAATGCTCTATTACAGCAATCTATAGTAAATTTCAGCACTTGGCCAGCTGGTCAATTCAGGTGGGTGTATCTTCAAAAGACACAATAATGAGTAATCTTTAGATCTATTACTCAGTCATTCCACTTTGGTAGGACCTCCCAGAGTGCGTGCTTTGCTTGGAACAGTCTTTAGAAACCTACAGTCATATCCATGCTATGGTTGGAATAAGGGTTCAGGGGAGACCTAGGGAAATGATGAAAGTAACTACAGCTAATTTCAATGTAATAAAAGCCTAATATGGCTCTATGGGACAGAACTTCCCATTCAATGTGGTAAAAAAAAAAAATTGTCTTTAGGTCTGGACCAATAATTACATTGAGTGGGACTTGAACCCTAAACTTATGACTGAAACCACTTCTCTCTATCCACTACACTTAACTGTCCCTCACCTCATTTTTAGTGCAGTGGAAATGTCACTATTTTCCTTGACTTGAGATATTAAATCAAACAGGGGAAAGACTTTTTCTGGACAAAAGCTGATCTCATTCTGCCTGGCACATTGTTCTCATGACGATGATAGCTTCCTTTAACTTCACGGCAGAGACTATAGTTTATTTCTTTCAGCTCTAAATGTCTGCTTATGACCATAAATGAGATTCTTGCTGAGGAGATGATGGTTTTTTCCCCTCTCCCTAATGTCTGAGCTATGCTATTGAAAAGCCTGGTGAGATCTCAGGCAAGGCTAGGCAAGAGCAGGGATGCCTTATTGTCACTGATGTTTAAAATAAATCCTGTTAATACACATGAAGGACTGTGGTTTAAATGTTTACCTTTTGAACCCTACCCTAAGGAAATAGTCTCTTGAAGCTTTGGCTAATCTTTCCGCAAATTGTCAAACTCAAAACTCAGTTGCCTCTTAATGGAGATTTTAACTGCACTATTGATTATAGCACAGATAGGAACCATTCAGAGTCTTATCTTCATATGATTTAATTGACACCAAGAGGTATTTTAATTGAAATGTTAGACTTCCTCAGTAGAACTATCCTTTGGTTTTTTTTGCAAGGCAATCTAGGTTTTATGCTTTTAATCACCATCTGTTGTTCAATAAATGTCAAATTGCTCCTAATGGTCTCTCTAAGCATAGACTGGGGTTCGTTGTTGTCGGGGTTGTTTTTTTTTTAATTTGCTTTTGTACTCAGTGTTCGTTATGGGCAAATGAGCTCTTCCCATATAAGACCCTCATTTCTCATGGTGCCTCAGTTCAGTTAGAAAGGAAAAGTGATTAGAAACAAAAAGACAGAGAAACGTTTTTGTGTGTGTTTCTTTTTTAATTCTTCTAGGCAGCAGTGAGATTTAGAAAGTCTATAAAAATCTCAGCAGTACTGGTGATTTCAGTCCCACTCAAAGCATAAAAGGAATAGAGACCTCCAGAAAGTCAGCAAGTCACTTGGTTTTTCTGATCGTATTAGAGGCTGACAGATGAAAGGAAGCTAACCAACAAACCCACTGGATACAGCCAGGTTCAAAGAGTGCTGGTGAGATCTTGACTTCAGGAGCTAAAAGGAATTGCCTTTTACCCACTGAGCATTTTGCTGGGGTAAGAGAGCAGCAATGAAAGAAATCCATTACCCTCAGGACCCCAGGTGAATTCAGAACTGAATAAGCCAAGGGCTAGAGGTGGGAGAAACAGAGTAGCACTCTATATAAAACGATTTTCCTCTCTCCCTCCCCGAGCTCTCTCAGTATTTGGTTTTTATCACTCATGCCAGTATCACATTCTGCTTTGCATTATTTTCATTTATGACTACTATTGACTCCCCTACAAGAATGTAAGCTCTTTGTGGACAGAGACTCTATCATGCCTTGCATCAGGCTTCATGCATAAAAGATGCTCAATGGATGTGCATTGAATCAAATTGAATTTCCAGTAGCAAAAGGGAAGTAAAAGAAACTGATTTCTTGGGGAGCCATAAAGTGGCCACAAAAGAAGCAGAAGCTTTTCTTAGTCCCCTTTAGCTTTCTGACTCTGAACTTCATGAATGAAAGGTCACCTGCCAAGGTTAAATCATTTGAATGGCGCTGTTTTCCTATAAAATGCTATAGGGTTTTTTGCACTATATTGTCTGTCACTAGGAAAAGGGAGATTTACCTTATAGATGTTTGTATGAGGCCGGCAGCCAGATTTCTAACAAAAAAAATGGCATGTTTGATTGCTTGAATACAAGTCTGAAATATTCTTGAAGGTCTGGGAGAAGTATTTTCCAAGAGGTAATTAGAATTGGTTGAAATACAGTGCTATAAATGGTGGACTGGCACGGTTTTACAAGAAACAGATCATAACTCAACATCTTAATGACTTTTTCTTTGGAGAAGGTCAGCAAGGCTATTAACAAGGGAGGTGGGCATGCAGAGTTGCCTATCCTAGATGGTAAGTGAACTTTGAGCAAAGTATCTCAGTGTTGCCCAGCCAGGATTCTGAATCTAATTATGTGTATAAGCTGTTTTCTCATGAGCAAAGAACTTAGAGGGCCTAAAATAGGACTGCAGACTCTTGGATGTCCTTTTGTAACACATTCACTGAATCTCACTGCTAGAAGGACCTCAGAGACTACCTATACCTGATTGTGCATCCCCTCATCCCTTTTTTCAATTTACTTGACAGGTAATCACATAGCCTCTCCTTAAAGACCTACAGTAAAGGAGAACTTGCTACCTACCAGGGCAGATTTTGGACAGTTCTAATTACAAGGACTTTTCTTCCCTTTACATCTAGCCTAAATCTGCTTTTCTGCCACTTCTACCCACTGTTCCCATCCTGCACTCCAGAATTAAGCAGCATAAGTCTGAGGCCTCTTCTCTATGACAATATTTGACCTACTTGAACACAGTGATTATATGGTCCTAAGTTTTCTCTTTTCCAAGATAATTATCCCCCTTTTTGTCCCCTTCAGCTGTAGTGATCAGAAGACTTGGGAAAATATGTGCTGGCTGATACTGTAAGCAATCTGTGGAAGCAAGGAATAGTTTACCTGTCAGATTTATGGAGAAGGGAAGACTTTATGACCAAATAAGAGTTAGAAAGCATTATAAAATGCAAGATGGATAATCTTGATTACATTCAACTGGAAAAGTTTATGTACAAACAAAACCAATGTAACCAAGATTAAGAGGGAAGTGGGAAATTGGGAAAGAATTTTTATAATCAGTGTCTCTAAATAAAGGCCTCATTTCTAAAATATACAAGGAATTGAGTCAAATCTATAAGAATACAAGTCATTCCCCAATTGATAAATGGTCAAAGGAAATGAACAGGCAATTTTCAGAGGTAGAAATTAAAGATATCTATAAGCATATGAAAAAATGCTCTAAATCACTATTGATTCGAGAAATGCAA
>CM053591.1:128299374-128319057 GCA_028646515.1 Pseudochirops corinnae
CAAGGTTAAACTCAGCATTGAATACCCGAGGAAAGGTCCTTCTTTCATCTTCACTCCAGGCAAGCCCTCAGCAATCTCAGTTCCTGGGGAGACAAGGCTCAACAAAGCCATAGCCAGTGTCCTCATCAAGTCACTCTCTGCCTGTAGAACAGTCCCAGAACCCCTGACAACATCAGCAATGCCCTCTTCCAGGATTTCTGTGCAGGTACCACAAGAAAATCCTCCTTCAGGGCTTCTGAACCAACAGCCAGGTTCCAGGACCTCTACAACAGCAGCACTGTCCTTCACCAGCAGGTGAATCTGGCAAAACAACATCAAAACAGACAGACAAAATACTGGCATCACAGCCATGCCTCCTCAGTTCTTGGCAGTTCCGGGTGGCAGTTCTCAAAAGCCTTGGCCGCTCCAACAGGCTCTTAGCAGTCTTTCTCACAGCAACTGAGGCTCCACGATATTGGATACTGCTCTCCCAAAGTCCTTCTGGCATTCCCTAGGTTTGGGCCTCTCTCCCAATTCATGGCTCCTCCCAGTTCAGCCCTCTCTCCACATCAACAAGTCCATCCCACAAGTGGGATTCACAAGCTCTGGGTTTTAAAACTCAGCCCAAAAACCAAGCCAATACAGGGGCATCTCCAAATTCTACTACCATTACAAATACCAAATTGGAAATTCTGAAAATCAAAGGAAAGATTAATAAAATGGAAAGTAGAAAAATCACTGAACTAATAAATAAAACTAGAAGCTGGTTTTATTGGGGGGGGGGGGAACACAATAAAATAGATAAACCATTGGTTAATTTGATTTTTAAAAGGAAACAAGAAAATCAAATTACTAGTATCAAAAATGAAAGGGGCTGAATTACCACCAACAAAGAGGTAATTAAGATGATTGTTTGGATCTATTTTGCCCAATTATATGCCAAAAAATTTGGTAATCTAAATGAAATGGATGATTATCTACAAAAATATAAACTAGCCAGATTAACAGAAAAAAAATCCTTAAGTAACCCAATCTTAGAAAAAGAAATTGAATAAGCCATCAATGAACTTCCTAAGGAAAAAATCCCCAGAACCAGATGGATTTGCATATGAATTCTACCAAACATTTAAAGAACAATTATTCCCCATGCCAAATAAGCTATTTGTAAAAATAGAAATACAAGGACTCCTACCAAATTCCTTTTATCACAATTGTGGTTCTGATACCCAAACCAGGGGGAGCCAAAACAGAGAAAAAATATTGTAGACTAATTTCCCTAATGAATATTGATGCCAAATTTTTAAATAAAATACTAGCAAAGAGATTACAGCAACATATCACAAGGATCATATGCTATGACCAGGTAGGATTTATACCAGAAATTCAGAACTGGATCAATATTAGGAAAACTATTGGTAAAATTGACCATGTGAATAATAAAACCAACAGAAATCCTATGATTATCTCAATAGGTGCAGATAAAAACCTATTTATATTTTTAAAAAAAACACTAGATAGAATAGGCATAAATAGCACTTACCTTTAAATGATAAATAATATTTATCTGAAACCATCAGCAAGCATTATCTGTAATGAGAATATGCTAGAAATCATCCCAATAAAATCAGGGGTGAAGTAATGATGCCCATTATCACTTCTACTATTTAATATTATACTAGAAATATTAGCTATAGCAGTAAGAGAAGAAAAAGAAATAGAAGGAATTAGAATAGGCAATGAGGGAATCACTCTTTACAGATGGTATGATGGTATACTTAGAAAATCATAAAGAATCAATTACAAAACTATTTAAAATAATTAACAACTTTACAAAGTTGCAGGGTACAAAATTAAGCCACATAAGTCATCAGCATATCTATATATTACCAACAAAATCCAGCAGCAATAGATAGGAGAGAAATTCCATTGAAAATAACTGTAGGTTGGCTAGGTGGCACAGTGAATGGAACACCAGCCCTAGAGTCAGGAGGACCTGAGTTCAAATCCAGCCTCAGACACTTAACACTTGCTAGCCATATGACCTTGGACAGGTCACTTAACCCCAATTGCCCCTGGAAAAAAAAAGGCAAAAGAAAAGAAAATAACTATAGACAATATAAAATACTTGGGAGTCTACCTGCTAAGACAAACCACGAAACTATATGAACACAACTATAAATACTTATCACACAATTAAATTAGATCTAAACAATTGGAAAAATATGAATTGCTCATGGGTAGACTGAGCCAATATAATAAAAATGACCATTCTACATAAACCAATCTATTTATTCAGTACCATACCAATCAAAGTATTTTATAGAGCTAGAATAACAAAATTCATCGGGAAAAACAAAAAGCTCAAAGATATCAAGGGAATTAATGGGGGAAAATGCAAAAGATAAATAGTCCAGCCACACCAGATCTCAAACTGTATTATAAATAGGTAATTATCAAAACAATCTGGTACTGGCTAAGAAATAGTGGTTGATCAGTGGAGTAGATTAGGTACACATTACATTAAAGGAAATAAACATAGTAAACTAGTACAAAATCATCCCAAAATCCAAGCTTTCAGAACAAAAACTCATTATTTGACAAAAGCCGCTGGGAAAACTGCAAACAGTATAGCAAAAACCAGGTATAGACCAACATCTCACATTATATACCAAGATAAGGTCAAAAGTGAGTACATGATTTACTCCTAAAGCATGACACCATGAGCAAATTAAGAGAGCTTGGAATAGTTTATCTGTCAGATTTATGGGTAAGGGAAGAATTTAGGATCAAAGAAGATATAGAGAGCATTACAAGTATAAAATGATCATTCTGATTATATAAAATTTGAAAGTTTTTGCACCAGTAAAATCAAAGCAACCACAATTATAAAGAAAGCAAAAAATGGGGAGGGGGAGATTTGGCAACAAGTATTTCTGATAAAGGCCTTATTTCTCAAATATGTAGAGAACTGAATCAAATCTATAAAAATACAAATCATTCCTCAATTGATAAATGGTCAAAGGATATGAAGAAGCAGTTTTCAGACAAAGGAATCAAAGCTATCTATAGTCATATTTTAAAAAATATTCCAAATCACTATTCATCAGAGAAATGCAAACTAAAAGAGCTCTGAGGTCCCACCTCATACCTATCAGATTGACAAATATGACAAAAAAGCAAAATACTGGAAGTTGGAGGGGATGTGGGAAAACTGGGACTCTAATGCACACTGTTGGTGACATTGCAAACTGATCCAATCATTCTGGAGAGCAATTTGGAACTTTGCCCAAAGGGCTATAAAACTGTGCATACCTTTTGATCCAACAATACGACTGCTAGGTCTGTATCCCAAAGACATCAAAAAATTGGGGGAGGGAGGACCTATTTTTACAAAAATATTCATTGCAGCTCTTTTTTGTGATGGTTAAGAATTGGAAATCAAAGGGGGACAGCAATTGGGGAATGGCTAAACAAGTTGTGTTATACTATTGCAATGGAATATTATTGTGCTATGAGAAATAACAAGCAGGATAATTTCAGAAAAACCTGGAAAGAATTACATGAATTGATGCATAGTGATATGAACAGAACCAGGAAAAAGTTTTACATAGTAATAGCAATATTATTCAGCGAAGAATTGTGAATGACTTAGTATTCTTAGCAATACAATGACACAAGACAATTGCGAAAGACAAAAGATGAAGCATATGCTCAGCCTCCAGAGAGAGATTCAATCCAGAGATGGAATACAGACTGAAGCATGCTATTTTTTTCACTTTCTTTCTTTCATTTTTTTCTCTTATTTGAGTCTTCTTGTACAAAATGACTAATATAAAAATGTTTTACCTAATTATATATGTATAACCTCTATCTCCTTTCTATCCCAGGGAGAGGAGAGGGCAGGGAGAGAGGAAGGAATAGAACTTGGAACTCTAAAACTTTAAATAAAAATGTTTTTTGAAGAAAAAAAGAAATATAGCTAAATTACCTCTGTTGTTTAGGGAAAGCCTATAGATCCCTGAAGGGGATCTTTAACAGCTAAGTGGCACAGTGCCTAGACCCTAGAGCATTTTTGCAAGTTCAAATCCAGTTTCAGATACTTACTAGCTAAGTGACCCTGGACAAGTCACTCAATCCTGTTGGCCTCAGTTTCCTCATCTATAAAATGAACTAAAGAAGGAAATGGTAAACTATTCCAGTACCTTTGCCAAGAAAACTCCCAATGGGGTCATGAAGAGTCAAACACGACTGAAGCAATTAACAATAGTTTCATAAACACAAATTATGCTGAGAATTCTGGGTCTTGTCTCCCATTTAGGCTATAGATCTGCAATATATTCCATTATATTGAAATCAGTTTGGGTGTTTCTTTATTCTGCTTTTCCCTTATCTCAAAGAGACAGTTTGGTCTGCATCATGCAGAGAACAAATATAAAGTCCCTCATTTAGAGGAATGGAATCTATTGTTTATTGTAATTAGCAATGAGGATTGTATCAACTAAACAGTAGCATTAAGCCCAAAGCATAGATATTATCATTACAGAGCATTTAGAAGGCCTCTTAAAAGTTTCCACTGACACAGAAAATCAAGGCACGATTTTATTTTACTTTAAAGAATAAAGGGTCACCATGCTTAGTGACTTAGACTCATTCTTCCTCACTTCTACCAATTGAAATTCTTTTTTTTTTTAAGATCTAACTCAAGCCTCACCTTTTTTGATGACAGGATGTGAATTGATCTCATCCAAAGTATTCAGACCTGGACATAAGCCAAGCAACCATCTAGCCCAAGTCCTTTCTTTTACAAATAAGAAAGCTGTGCCCCGAGAGAACTTAACTGACTTTTCCCAAAGACACACAGGTAATATGTAGCAGAGACAGGTTTTGAACCTATATTCATCGACTTCAAAGTCAGGGCTCATTCTACTGTGCCAATTTGCCTCTCCTTCAGAATGCTATCCCATTCTATTTTTTATAGTACAATAGCTTATAAGTTCCTTGAGGACAAGAACTGTGTCATTTTTCATTTTAATATCATCAGTACTCTGAATAGTGACTTGAATATAATAGGTACTAAATAAATAAGTCATATTGCAACATTATAGATTCTGGTAGTAGAGTCAGTAACAACCCTCCTCTATGCCTCCTCTCTAATTTAAACAAAATCTTTATAACATTGTACACAAATCGAGAGCATACTCAAGGGGTTAGAACTGGGAGTGCAATTAGGTGGCGGTTACCACTATCCAGGCAAGAGGTAATGAGGAACTGAACTGTGGGGGTGACAATGAGAATGGAGAGAAAGGGATATAGGCAATAGAATCAGAAGACTTGACAACTGATTTAATGAAATGTGCCAGAGAGAAGAGTCAAAGGTGTCTCTGCGGTTGTGAACTAGGAAACTGTAAGGATTGTGGTACCCTCTACAGAAATGGAGAAATTTAGAGAAGATGTGGACTGGGGGTGAGGAGTGGACAGGGAGAAATGGAAATAATGAATTCTGAAAGAACAACTCAGAAGGAACTAGAGCTAGCAGAAATGTTTGTTGATTTCTCTCTTTGCCTCTCTGTCTCTGTCTGTCTGTCTGTCTCTCTGTCTGTCTGTCTCTGTCTCTCTCTCTCTGTGTCTCTGTGTCTTCTCTCTGTCTCTGTCTCTCTCTGTCTCTGTCTCTCTGTCTCTCTCTCTATTTCTCTCTCTCCAACTCCTCACTTTGATTATTCAATGGAATTCAATTCACTGTGTCTTATTGCCCATTGCCTTAAACAATCACTACTTAAAGAGAACATAAGATTAACAGTTTTGTGGAGAAAGTTGGGCAATATCTGTGTCACTTCTGGAGAAATGCAGTCATAGAATGTTAAAGAGAAGAGTGCTTATAGTGCAGGGTTTTTATTAGCAATGGGACTTTGCCTATTTAAAAAAATTAGCTGTAAGAGACAGAGAGAGTAGGTCAAAGTAATTGTGTTCCAAATCAAATAAGAAGAGACAATAGCTTCTTGTTCTTGGCTTTTATTTGCTTTGTTTTGTTCCATATTTTAGCATTGTTTTAGTTATGGTTTATAAAATGAATTTGGTTGTTGTAAATAGATATTTGTTTCTTCTACAACACAGATGTGCTGTTTTACTGAAGATTTTTTTTAGCTGTCCGAGCTTAAACCACAATGCTCAGAAACAAAGGTAGTTCTGCTACCCCAAGAAACAACCACTGAATCGCTTTGTGGCACTGGACAGATCCTGAAAGTTTCTGTAAAACACAAGATGTACCACCAGATTCAAGAAGAGCAAATGGTGTCCTAATTTTCCAAAAGAGAAGAAAATAAGAGTTTCCAAACTATAGAATAGTAACCTGACTTCAACTCTTGAAAAAATTCTAGAACAGATTATTAAATAGATGGTTATGGAACCTAAACTCTATTTTCCAGACAAATTGGTAGGATATTATATTCCTTGTACCATTCAGTCAGTTGTAGGATTGTATAACTGTGGTCTGCTAAGGAAGCTTGAATGCTTCTTTCTCATAATTTGATAAAGGACGACCTTGATAGATTGCATTCAGAAAAATCTTATAGAGATAAAGAAACATTAGGTATATAGGTTGGTGATTATTGTCATTTACTTAATTGCCTATTTTTTGGTAGTGGTAACACCAAAAATTCTTCTGGAGATCATGGAATAGAAGTCCCCACAGAGTGGAAGTTATGGGTCATCCAAAGGACTGAAAGGTAGATATTTGATAGGTATGAATAGACTATAGTACCTTACCAACCTAGAAGCACACACAAAAAGCAGCATAAGAGATTCAATCAAAGAGATGTAAAGGAAATAAACCATTTATATAATGAGTCCAAAAGACAGTGGATATAGAGAGATGATGTACTACCTTGGTACCTAAACAATGCTGAGGGACCTAGAAGATGTCTCCTAGCACTCAGTGTAGACTGTGGTACAGTGGAGATGGTATTAGATCAGGAGTCAGGAAGAACTGAGTCCACATCCTGACTTGTACACTAGTTGTTTGATCTTGGGAAAGTCACTTAACCTTTATCTGCCTCAATTTCTTCACCTGTAAAATGGGCATAACAATAGCACCCACCTTTCTGGATTGTGATAAGGGTAAAATGAGTTCAGATTTGTAAAGTACTTTGCAAACATCAAAGCATTATAAAAATATTAGCTAGCACTTATTTATAGGTATTGAACGTCAACAGAAATCAAGCAGGATGAGTTGTGGATGGACCAATACACATTGTAGGAAAGAGTGACCACATCAATGAGATCACAGATCTATCCAAGCATTGACATATATAACAGAGATAAATATGGCATTTTCCTCAAGTAGCTTCCAAGATTGAGTTTTATTGGATTGAGTAAAGGTGATATATAGTGTAGCAGAAAGTTCACTGGAACTATGACCAGAAGACCTAGATTCAAATTCCATGATACTTACTGGCTGCATGACATTGAACCACTCATTTCCTCTCTCCTAATCTCAGTAAAGAGATCTATCAATTTATTAACCTCTCTGAGACTTGGTTTCTACGTCTGTTAGGCAAGTAGGGCTAAAAATATCTGCCCTGGACATCTCATAGTATTATTGTGATGAACAAATGATACAGTATAGACAAAAGTCTTTTATAAAGAACTGTGAAATGAAAAAAGCTCTAAACTTTATGTCTAAGGACCAGAGTTCAAATTTCAACTCTACTATTTACTACCTGTGGGACCTTAGGCAAATCACCTCCCCTCTACATGCTTTGGTTTCCTCAAGCATAAAAAGAGGGTTGAATTAGGTGGTCTTTAAGGTGCCTTCCACCTTTAAATCTATTAGCCTATAAGACTATGGTTAAATATGAAGTATAATATCACGATTTGAGTTATTCTATATTTGTGTTAGAAGCGAGGAAAAAGAAAAGGAGTGTGCAGATTCCTTGGCTTTATTTCATCTTTGAATTAACTCATTGGGGACCTTGGACAAGTCACTTCCTATTTCTGTTTCATTTAGGCATTAGTAAGGCAGGTGGTGATCTTTTTCTTGCTCAACAGGGTGTTACAAGGCTTTGTTTGGCTATTTAAGGAGGCTTGCCATTGCTGGATGAAAGGGGTTCTGTGTGAGTGCCAAATGTCAATAGCACCATGAAAAAGAAATGCATAAAAGGGCAGCCTAGAGGGTAGAAGGCATGCTTGCTGCAGACTAGTTTGTGCTTCATAAATAAATTTAAAGATCCAGAGGTAAAAAAGGAAATATAGAGAAAGTGTAAGATGAGGGCTGATGCTTTCTCTCCTACACCTCTAGTTGGATTTTCATCTGGTTTTTTTTTTAATTTTTCCTGATGTACAGTGTTACTGGGCCACTGCTAAACTCTTGCAACTTGGTGAGAATCATAAGATGAGTAGAGAATCAGAGATCTCCTAAAAAAAAGAGCTTTTGGCTCGCTATAGTGAAAGAAGTGATAGGGAGGAGGGCATCAGAGTACCTCCCACCACAGAGATAATAGGATATTGTGATGAGTCAACTTTTAAGCACAAAGTACAACCCTTTTCCCAGCCTAGAAAATAGCCACCAATCCTTTGACCTTCACCAGAGTAATCAGAAAGATGAATCATTTGTTAAAGGGCACCAATAGCTTGAAAAGAGATAGTTACCAAGTGAAGGGGACAACCAGAATTTATAAACCTAGGTCACAGCCTCTGAGAGTAGCCAATAGCACACAGATTCCCAGAGAAACTAGGCAAAGCTACATCAACAAGATGGGCTGTCAAGTGAAAAGGATCGTAGGTACAAAGCTGGAAGAGATCCCAGAGGTCATTGAACACAACCCTCTCATTTTACAGATGATAAAACTGAGGCGGCCAAAAAGGTTAAATGACTTACCCTCCATGGGTAATAGAAAAACAAAAGATCAATGAAATGTATTAAAATGAGGGGATTAGACTGACTGATCTTCAAAATTCCTTCCAGTTCTAAAATCCTACAAACTAGAATGTGCGTCCTTGGCTTGTCATATTGGTGGTCATATTGGTAAATAGTAATGCCAAGATTCAAAGCCAGGTTCTCTGATTCTAGATGCAGCACCCTTTACATTGTACTGCTCTCTGTGGGATTTTGTTTTTGATGGGCTAAGCCCAATTCATTATCATAAATGAACAAACCCTAGGGCAGGAAGCTGGGATTCTGACAGTGAGGCATAAAAAAGAACACTCCTGAGAGATATTTTTAAAATTATGAAAAACTTCCAAAACATGAAGGATGTGATTGTTAATAATAATAATTTCAATCCATCAAACCTCATTCGCTTCTGGCTCCTTGTGCGATCTAGCTTGAGCCAGGAAGTGTCCAGCAGTTAGATCCATGATGGAATCTTAGCATGAAGAATAATAAATCTCCTTTTTTGTTTAGTTATTGTCTATGACAGCTCCTTGAGGGCAGGGACTCTTGGTTTTATCTTTGTTTCCTCAGCAGAGTGATTTGTGCATAGTAGGCACTTAATATTTTTAATTGAAGAGAAATTTTACATTCTTCCTGCTTTAGCCTAGACCAACAAACTTGTGATATTTAATAAACATGGATAATTAATACTGATTAATTCACACACTCTAGAAGCTCATTCAATATTGCTTTCAACTGGCAAATTTGAAATTCCTTGAATGTGATCCCCCACAGTCAGAAAATAGTATGAATTCATGATCAGAATAGGTTTCCACACCCATTCCTAATGCTGACAAGAAGCAGGGGCAGTGTGGCTTAGTGAAAGGAGAAGTACATTTGGAGTCAAAACACCTAGGTTCCAAATCTAGCCTTGTGAGACCTTGGGCAAACCAGATAATTTCTCTGTATTTCAATGATCGCTAGGGTCCCCTTCAACTTCAAAGTCTACGATCCTGAGGCAATATCATTATAAATGACTAATTCATTCATTTGTGTAACAGATATTCATGGAGTACCACTATGTAAGTCATTGTATTCTAGAGTTCAATGAAGGCAGCACTCTTTGCCTTCTATCCTTTGCACAACCCTTATTCATTTTTCACTTTTTGTTTTAGTATCATTATTTGCCTATATATGTCACATCCTTGTACTAAGCTCTAAGTTCCATTAAAGCAAGAATTGAACAAATTTTATGTCTACAGCATTCTGAACATAGTAGGTATTGGATTTTTTAAAAACTTGAATTCAGTAAAGAAATTACGATGGGAAGTGATGGCCCACGCCGGTATTTTCTCCTACCAGGAGGCTGAAACTAATAGATTGCTTGGGCTCAGGAAATTTGAACTGCAGTAGGAGTAAGGCTGAGTGTGTATCTGCACAAAGTCTGACACCAATGTGGTAAGCACACAGGAAATGGAGGGGACCAGCCACCAAGTCATCAAGGAGAGCTGAATCAGTCCAGATAGAAACACAGTAAGTCAAAGCTTCCTTCCTGGAAAAGATAGGGAGACTCAATTTCAAAAAATAATAATAATAATAACCAAAATTTAGAACTCTTTTATTTTGGAAGGGTTATAAAATAGGATTTCTATCCAAAGACTACAGTCATGCCTGAGATTGCAGTCCTGTATAGACAGTGAGCAGTGGATGAAATTAACGGAGCCCCGGATGGTCTTTTCTGGACCTGGAATTGTAAAGGTCAAACGAGAATGAACAAGGTACATGTAAAAGGATAGTTTAAAGGCCCTCAGATTAAAACTTTTCTAAGAGTCCTAATCAAGCCAGTTTCATTTGCGTCTTTTCACATGTAGGCTCAAGGAGAGGCAATGGAGAAATGAACCTTTGGTAATCCAGAAAGGTAAAAGACTCCCTTCTTTTTTCAAAAAAGATTAAAATTCTTAGGACAAGAAATGAGATCACATAGAAATAAAGAATTGCTTCTTTCTGGATTTTTTCCCATACCACAAAATAGATAGCCTTGGGAAAGGAGAATAGAAAGGGAGAGAACTTGGTGTTTGTCCATCTCCAAGCCCTGTATTTCAGTATTATTTTGGTGAAAGAAAGTCTCGATGTCATTGCTGTACAATCAGGAGCTTCACCTTCAGGATGAAGAGTAAAAAAGGTAAGAAAAGGAAGAGAAAACCGCATTCTATTATTTACAATTAGCCAATTAAGTATATTAAGCTGTATTAAGCAATTAGCACCCAAACTAGTCAAGGGAGTTTACAAGTAGATTACAAACAAATAGGAATGTGTTATTTTCACATTAGAGTTAAATGAAAACAAGAGAGAGCTGTCCATTATTCCCTGGCAATTCAGAATTATCCCCTTGTGAGGGGAAAAAAAAAAAAGCTTTGTCCTCAAGGGTAAATGTGTCTCTGAGATATCTAGGGCTGTTGGATTCTGAGAGAGAGGAATTCGGCCCTTAGCATCACCTTCTCCCTCTGGGCACTGGCTGGCACCCGAGTGTAAATGATTCCCTCAGACCCTGTGAACCCCTTCCTGCCAAAAGCTGTTGCTCAGATTAGAACTGTGCAGGTCTTCCCTTAAAAGCATTCATCAAAACAGAAACATTTTTAGTCAGAACCATTTGGGATGGGTAGTAGGCTCAGAAGATGATGTAGAATCTGGACATGTTCTGACCTGTGACAGAACAAATTCAAGCAATTGTCTTCCTCTCAACACCTCCTCCCCCCTCCCTATCTCTCTTCCCACTTCAAGGACAATGCACAACCACCTGATCTCCCTCCCTTTCTCTCTCTCTCTCTCTCTCTCTCTCTCTCTCTCTCTGTCTCTCTTTCCACTCCCCCCCCCAGTTTTCCTCCCTCCCTCTCTCTCTGTGACTCTCTATGTGTCTTTCTCTTTCTAAAACGCTGTCTGAAGGAAATCAAGGGGTCAAAATATCAGGGATCTCTGGGTGAATGTGTGAAATTAGAGATGGAAGTTGTTTTCTGGGCATGGTTTTCCTCCAAAAGATTTACACAGGAGGTTGGCAGTACACTGCTTGCTTTCTTCTCCATGTCGATTGTCATTCAGCTCACATCATAGCACACATGAGAGTCAAGGCCAAAACACAGAGGCACAAATAAAACAGGCTAAAACAGAACCTTTTTCTAAGGAATAATCCTCTTTTTTCTCACTTCACCCGTGGGCTGGTGCCTTCTAGGAAAGAAAGTCCCCGTTTATCATCTCCCTTTCCCAAATGACTCCTTTACTCTAGTGTGCCTTGTTTTTATGGATTTTTTTCTTATATGTCAACCTGCCTGGCTGATTGCGCCCCTGGAAGTGGGATTGAGTTGGACTGTGCTCTGTACTCATAGTGAATGAGTCTATCCCAGCCTAAGCACATCTTATGGATAATTCCAGAAGCCCCAAATAATGTTAGTCAGCCAATGCCAATTTTATCACTCCCCTCACATGTACCCATGCTCAAACCATAATTCATCAAGGAAAGCCTGAAGAAGTAAAGAGCCATAGATCACTCTTACCATTGTGATCAGCAGTTCTTTACTAAAGCTTTATTTCTTTCATACCTTTCCTGTGGCGCCTAATTGCCTAGTTTCACCCTGGCTCCTCCCTCTCTATCTATGCTGCTCTCTCTGTCTCTCTGTCTTTGGCTCTCCGTCTCTCTCTGTGTGTATGCATCTACCTATATTTTTTGTAAACAGGGCTATGTGTGGGATGTGTGTATGTATATGTGTACACATCTACATGTGCACGCATTTGTGTAACCCAGGTTTCTAAGCCTGCAAATTTTGCATGTTACTACTTAAGTAGCAACATGCTACTTAGGCATGGCTATGGATGGGTGGAGAGAATGTCTTATACAAAGTAGGATAAATGGCACCTAGGTGGCACAGTGGATAGAATACTAGGCCTGGCATCAGGAAGACTTAAGTTCAAATCCAACCTCAGACACTGGTTATACGATCCTGGAAGTCACATAACCTTGTTTGCCTCAGTTTCCTCATCTGTAAAATGAGCTGAAGAAGGAAATGGCAAACTACTCCAGTATCTTTGCCAAGAAAATCCCAGTGGGGTCACAAAAAAGTCAGACACAACTGAAAAAACTAAACAATACAACAAATGGGTGAAGGGGAGAGTTGGTGTAAGAATTTTGGAGAAGATAAATATTCTTCATTCCTTCTTCAGGAGAAAATATTTGTGGTTCCAGACTATCTCTGAGACTGACTTTAGGGAGAAGAAGTAGAAAGACTTTCTTACAGACATGTCAGGGAAGTCAGTCCTTCAAATGTTCCTGATTTCCAGCTTGCCTTGCTGGAGACTTTAGACCTCTTAACAAAAGGATTGTTCTGGGAAGTCTGGATTCAGTTAAAGGGCTGCACTTAAAGACCTAGAGAGTCACATGTGACCTGGAAGCTGCAGGTTTCCTACCCCTACTTTAGAGAATGTCCCTTTGGTTCAGATCAGACCTCTCTCTTAGTTGATCAAATTTTCAACTCGCTCCTATCTAAATATCTAATTCACTCCTGTGTTTCTTTTCTGGCATATTCTATTCTGTAGAACTTGATTTCTGTTTAAACTCTTGTTTGCACAAATGGGTTTACTTGCTTTTCACTGTTTGTGATGAGCTTTTCTATAACTAGTGTTTAGAAGGGGCCATAGCCAATGGATGTGAGTTTGGGGTGCCATCTCAAGCTAAGACATAGCAGCCGCAAAAATAATATTTTGTTATTAACTCATCATGTCCCTAGATCAGCAACATTTAGTGGGTCAGGGAAGATATCAAGATATGTCCAATTACTTTCTCTCAAAGAAGAACAGGATGGCCAGCTTTGTCCATCCCTCTCCTGCTCTCCTCAAGTCAGGAATTGAAGTCTCCCTTGGAAAGAGTGGACACAATCCCATGGCTCAATGATGCTATATATCTCAGTGATAGATAGATAGATTCCAGTGATATAGATATAGATATATCAATGTTTCCCTTGAGCCTCTTCTCTATGCAGACATCACATGCATTCATTGACAGTATATATCTTACATACATACATATATAATATATATACATACACATATGTATGTTTATATAGCAGCTAGGCAGTATAGTAGAGTGCTGAGTGTAGAGTCATGAAGACCAAGTTTAAATCATGTCTCAGGCACTTACTGACTGTGTACAAGCCATCTTAACATCTTCCTTCTCTGCACAATAATAACACCTACATCACAGCAATGTTGTGAGGATAAAATGACATAATATATGTAAAGTACTTTTAAAACCTTAAAGTGCTATATAAGGGTTAGAATATATATATATATGGATATATATACACGTATACATACATATATGTACAAATTACACATGTGTGTGTTTTATCATATCTCTAATATCATCAGTATTGGTATTTCCTTGTAAAGAGTTATATCAATGCAAGATGGCAAATTAGTGCCTTAGAAAGTTGTCTGGGGCCCTAAGAAGTTGGGTATTTTGCCCACGGTCATGCAGTCAGTATGAATAGGAAGCACATGCCTCAAGTCTTCATGACTCCTGTGTTAGTTCTATTGACTATGTCATACTGTCTTGCATTGACATAAGAACAGGGATAGATAGGGATAAAGACTTGACCTGTGTGTGATTTCACTGGTACGAGGAAAATATCGTGAGAAAATATAAACACATTTTCCCACTTGCCTCCTTACTGGTTCCCCAAACAACAGCAAAGGGGAGAGGAAGAAGTGAAAAATGGGAAGAGCAAGAGAAGAGAAGAAAAAGGAAAGAGGGGAGCAAGGATGAGGAGTGAGATGTTGAGAAGTAGTGAGCAAAGTGAACAGAAGTGTAGCACCCATCTTGAAGATGACCAAGAAATTGGAGTTGACACTGGAGATGGATGCCTGCTGATCACAACAGAAATCTCTAGTGTAGTCAAGTAGAGTAAAACCATGTTCCCTTTAATTCTGTAGTTCTGGAGAAAATAGTTAGGACAGGGTGGGAGGTGGAGGGGCCATGGGGAATCTGAGACTGCTTACCAATTCAATTTCCTTTTTATTTATTCATTTATGTTTGTAAGTACTTTGAACTTGGGCTATCACTCATTTTGAAGATTTCTGAAATCATGTCTATGTGACTAAAAATCTGGTGACATAATTCAGGAATAAGTGAGTTTGTCACTCCTAGAAGTCTGAGCAGAAGAAAATAGTATTCTTCATGCATAGAGTCATTGAAGACAAGGAACTAAGACACAATCCAAATTTTGTCGTTGAAGATGAAGTGGGTTGCAGCCAAAGAGCCAGAGATTTGTTAGTCTTTTGCTTAGGAACTGGGGTAGAGAGGGGCTTTTAAGTTTGAAATCATGCATATGCAATTCAATCTTGTAAATTTTAGGTCTTATTCTTTATCTACAACACTATCCTTACTTGCCTTCACAATTTTGTTTTCAGGGCTCTGGGACTGATTCAGTCAGCCTTTTTATTGACATTCAGGATTTCAGATGTACCTTTCTATTTGTCAGTATCTTATGTCAACCACCAGCATCCATTGACTAGCAGCTTTATCAACACTGTGACCAGGCACATAAAGATTGTGTTCCAACCTTACCTAAAAATATATATGAATAACTTAATAGTACTGTATTTTTTATTTTTACAAAAGTAAGAATAATTTATTAAAATTGTGAAACATGAAAATGTTTTTTGAAGAGAGGTTTTAAGAAGTCAAAGACAAAGGGATTGAGATTGTGTATGAAAGGACAAGTTCTGTCCCCCCTCATATTAAAGAAGAGTTGAAATCTCAGGAGAGGCAAGATGTGAACAAGAACTCTGAGGAGAGGATTTATGGATCTGTAGCAACTCCTGGAAATCAAATATTATCCCTACCAAAGTACTGTATGGGACAGCATACTGCCTGTACCATGGCTTTTGTAGAGAAGCTTCAGCATTGCCATAACAGGGAGAGCATAGTCAGGGGTGTCCCCTGTCCCTGCTATAGTTTGTGGGTTCGTGTAGCTACAAAGAGTGAGGACAGTAGAATATTTCAACTCTGATGCTGGGACAATGTGATCCTGATTGAGTGTAAGCCACATCTAGCAATTGCTGAGCCTATGGTACTGTGGAACAGAATGCCAAGAATTCTACATTCCCATTATCTATCTACCTCTTCTCCTCACTCTCTCATTCTCTCTCTAGGGAGAGATGAATCTGTTTTATCAATCCTTTTTGATAGTCTTTTTGCTTTTTGTTTTGTCATCTGTTCTCAAGGAAATTAGTTTCTATAAGACAACCATGGCTATCAACTTTATAACTGGTTAGTGTGTGCCCTTGGGGGTTAAATGTAACTTGTATTAAGGATAATAGATGGGGAAGCACCCAGGAAAGGAGAGATTATTTTTTATAATTGCTAGAAACATTCCCAGAATTGGAGCTTAAAGATAGACTGAACAAACTTTATTGATTCATTTTTTATAACTTCCCAAACACAGAGGAATACCAAGTGAATACTGACCAAAAGAAAGCCAGGCACAGCTGAACCTGAGAGAGTCCCAGTAGGGGGAGGGCAGTGTTACAGAGTCCAGAAACTTCAGATATATTCCATCCCTTTATTCTTCTAGAAAAGTGGGGGGGAAAACTCCACCCTCATCTTATCCCCATAGCTGAGGGAATTGATTTGAAAGAAAGTTATACCTACAGGGAGGAATTAGGAACATATGAGTGTGCAGACAAGAGGAAGTAACCAAGTTTTTCTACTTACCAATATCTTCTATCCCACATAATACTACAAGCACATAAAATCATTATCAGAAAGTGTTAGAGAAGGAAGAAGAGAGAGAAGAGAAGGGGAAAAGGAGGAAGAGGGTGAAGAAGAAAAGAGTAGGGAGGGCAAAAGGATGATGAGAAGGGGAAGAAGAGGTGGAAGAATAAGAGGAAAAAGAAATTGAGGAGAAAGAGAAGGATTAGAAGGAAGGAAAAAAGGAGGAGCAGGTGAATAGGTACGGGGCAGACAAAGAAGTACTATTCTTATTTGGCCACTTGGGATGATTTCAGTGTGTTCTGAGCAGTACCTAGGATGCTGTAGTGGTTTTTTATAAATGTTAGCCATGAAGACCAAGGATCAAAGATCACAAGGAGCACAGAGATCAGAGATTTAGAGTTAGATGAGGTCTTTGAAATCTACTTTTGATTTTGCTTCTTCACAAAGAAGACTAGTTCTTGGAAAAATTGTGAAACTAACAAAATTTGTCTTGCCTGCCTCCCCTTTCTGTGTCCTTTATCCCCAAAATCATAGTACCCTCAATATCCTCAAGACTTCCTCAGTATCCTCAAATCCTCCTCTTTAACGCATTGCCCAATTGAAAATTTTCAGGAAATGCTCTAACAAATATTCACACAAGGACATAACTGACCAGGTTATGTTACCTCTCCAAAGGGAATTTGCATTTCAACTGATTTGGGGTAAGGGGAGAGCTCTAAGCCTAAATAGAATTCTCAACAGTGTGATTTGCATAAAAAGGGTATTCATAATCTCTAGGAAACCATGTCACATAAGTTGCAACTATCCCTATTCACAGGTGAAAAACATCTCATCTTCCAAATTTTACTTTTTTAAAAAAATAAGAAGTTAAAAAAAAAAACCAGCTATGATGCAGTGAGTTAGACCATGAAATAGAATTGGATAACCTGGATTTGAATTCTGCCTCTGATATTATACTTCCTATATGACCACAAACAAGTCACATGCCTACTTTGGGTCTCAGTTTGCTTAACTGTAAAATGAAGAGATAATCTTTCAGGACCTTTCCAGTCAAAATCCTGATTCAAATTTTTGAACCTTAATATTCACTTGCATGAACAGTCTCTAAAATTGGTTGGATATCAGGATTTTATAACTTGCAGGCTGATCTAAAACAACTGCTGTGATTGTGTGATTAAGTACAGGAACCATCCACACAGTCAGAGAAGCTAGAGAAATAATAGCTTTGGGGGTGTCCCTATGGATGGCTATATGTGCTACAGAATCTCCTCTCTCCTATCAAAAAAAAAATGAAATTTTCCTCCCTCCAGGCAATGATGCCAGTGATGCAAACCTCACCCCACTACACACACACATACATACACATACACCCTTGTTGCCTGGTGGAGTCTACAGCAAAACTGAATGGAACAACAGCAACCAGAGAGAACTTCCAGAGGTGTCTTAATTGGGCATGTGAATTCCAAAGCACGCTAATGGCCATTTAGAACACTAGCACCATTAGTTGCTTCACTGCAGAACTACCTACCAGATGTGTAACAACCATATTTTCTGGTTGGTTTGCAGCTGGTTGCACCTTCCCTGGGCTGTTGCCCTGTTCATTTAAATGGCGACTCCCTCATTTGCTGAAATGAGCAAATCACGTTAAAACCACAGGATATGATACCTGGTGCTCAGCCAACTCAATAAATATTTGGGAGAAAGAGGGGGGCAGAGGTCAAACAAGAAGATTCATCCAGTTTTATTAAAAACGGCTTTTAAAGAAAACAATCATCCTATTGCTACTGGAATATTTTTTTTTCTACTGGGAAAGTGAAAGCTCTCTGCATGTTTTATTCAGCAGCAACTAAAACAAATTAGATATTTTCTTTCCTAACTTAATTCCATGTTCCCATGCTGCCAGAACTCCATTTCACCATGATGGCCCCAACTTTCATCCATCAACTTCTGAGCCCCAATCAAGAAATAAGTGATCTTTGCTGCTGAAAAGAAGACTGCGTATTTCAATGGGGCCGAGTCACTCATCCATGTTTATAGGACTAATTTAGAATATGATCCAAAGTGGGGCAGAGCCAAGATGGCAGGGTAGAAGCAACAAGGATCTGCAGCTCCCACATGGCCACCTCAAATACCCATAATATATGACTCTAAACAAATTTTAGTCTCAAAAACTCACAAAAATACAGAAAAACACATCCCCTGTTGAAGGCAGCTCGGCAGGAAGGGCTCATCACAGAACACTGGGAGCTGAAACCAGCCCAGCCTGAAACCACAGCTTGGCCCTGGGGCAGCCAGGACAAGCGGCAGCTGGAGCCTTCAGGAGAATGGATCAGCGGCAGCTGTGGCAGTTTCCAGAATTATCAAGCCATAAGAAACAAGGACCAAGTAAAAGGGCAGTGGAATTCAGCTAAATTCGGGGGAGAAAAGCAGTCCAGCCAAACTGCCTCCAGGGTAAGGAAGCAGCAGAAGTGGCAGCACTGCAGCCACCTCTATGTGGCTGCTTCAGAGATCCCAGCCTGTAGACGGCAGGGGGGCTGAGCAATCGTTCAGAGGCTAAGTGCTCTTGCGTTGAGCAGCCTGGATCTGGACCATGGTCTTGGGTAGTGGTCCCGGTGAGCGTTTTCAGTGAGCCAAAGCTGGTGGGGGTTGCAGCGGCCTCCTATTAAATCTGGTGGCTACAAAAACCCAGTGATTTGGGACAGAACTTTCCCCTCTGGAAGCAGAGTTCCACAGAGCTGAAAAATCAAGTAATTCACTGGCAACATGAGCAGGCAAAAGAAGCAAAGTAAGAACAGCAACCAAACCTTAGACTCCTTCTTTGGGAACAAAAAGGATCAAAGCATGGAACAGGAGGAAGACAGCACAGTCAGAACTCCTGCACCAAAAGCTTCCAAGAAACATGAAGACTTCCTACAAGCCATAGAGCAGCTTAAGAAAGATTTTGAAAACCAAATAAGAGAAGTGGTGGAAAAATTGGGAAGAGAAATGAGAATGATGCAAGAAAATCATGAAAAGAGAGTCAACAACCTGAATGAAGAAAATAACACCTTAAAAAATAGATTAACTCAAATGGCAA
>CM053591.1:128319557-128372590 GCA_028646515.1 Pseudochirops corinnae
CATAGAGGGCACAGGATCAATTGAATAGGAAAGGACCATACTCTAAAAGGTGAAATTCTGAGGTGGGAGAGGATTAGAATGAGAGGAGACAGGGAGAGGCAGAATGGGGTTAATCATCTCATATAGAAGAGGCAAGGGATAATTGTTACAATGAAGGGGAAGAACAGGAAGGCAAAAGGGAAAGAGTCAACCTTACTCTCATTGAATTTGGCTTAGGGAAGGAATGACATAAACTCTAAGCTGAGTATCTTGCCACACAGGAGAGTAGGGGGGATGGGGATGAGAGGTGGGATGATGGAGGGGAAGTCAGGGTAGGGGGGAGGGTTGCTAAAAGTTACATTTGTGTAACAGCACAGGGACAGGGACAGGGTAGAGAATAGAATGGGGGGGCAGCATAAGAAGAAGGGACATATAATCAGTCTCTCACAATATGCCCACCGTGGAGATGTTCTGCATAATTACACGTATACAGCCTGGACTTAATTGCTTGTCCTTCCAGTGGGGGTGGGTGATGAGGGAGGAAGTGAAAGAATCTAGAATTTAAAGTTCTATAATCAAATGTTTAAAAAAAATGTATATATATATATATATATATATGTATTATTATTATTATTATTAACTACTATATTATTATTATTATTATTATTATTATCAACTACATGCAACTGTATTAAGATATCAAGATATACAGGCACTGTGGTAGGGAGATCCATCCTGCCCTACCAGAAAGTCAGAGGGGCAAGGGGGAGGACATAGGAGAGAGCAGATTGGGGGAGGGGTTATACAGTGGGATCGCTGTTTTGGGGTGGTGAGTAGGGGAAAGATGAGGAGAAAATGTGTAACTCAAAATCTCATGGAAATAAATGTTGTAGACAAGAAAATAAATAAATTTATTTATTTTTTAAAAAAGAATATGATTCAATGTAATCTGTGAGACACTACTATGACATGTAAGAAATCTGATTCAGCCTTAACTTAAAAGTCCTTGCTGCTGTATATTAAGTGAATCATCATGGTACAGCAGAAAGAGTTCTGGCTTTGGAGGCAGAGGACCTCAGATCAAACCCTACCTTTAATACTACCTATGTAACACTGAGTAAATCACTTCACTTTTCTGAACTCTAACCTATTGATCTGGAAAATGAGGGAATTGAACTCTGTGGCCTCTTCAAGGTCCTTTCTAGATTTATTGTCTCTACGTTTAGCCCAAATCTAGATTGGTTATAAAAAATAACAACATTGATATCATAGAGAAAGGATCTCCAGAGGGCATGTAGCCTATCCCACTGCCTTCGAAAAGACCTCCAAATGTTTCATGCTGGTAGAATTGGCTTCAGAGAGGAGAGGGAGAATGAGAACATGTTCATTATAAGAAAGCTGGTCAAGAGAACAAGATCATAAAGGAACTGCATCCCACAGAAGGCGAGTAATGGATCTAATTTTAGAAATAGCTGTGTGGTGGTAGAACAAAAGTGTAAATTGAATGTGGGCCTTTTGGAGTTCATGGTCCCCTTCCCTGTTGCCAGGATGTATATAAGTAGCACTCCAATAACTGGCCCTTTTTCTGGACTGTTTTAAAACAACTGTTTTGTTGCCATGATTCTGAAGTCTGTTCATACCGAATATGATGCCAAGGCAGATGTGGATCTCAGAGACAAGTGGTAGGTCCAGGGTTACAGATGTGGGACCTGGGAACTGCACCAAGAACTCAGATAATGTCCTGCATCAGTGAGCCAGGCTGGCTGGCATATATCACTGTATGGGAGATTCAGAAACGTGCCTGCATTTCATTTTCTGACAGGTCAGATTTCATCTTTTTCTTCTTCAACTGAACTGGCCAAATGTTGATCACTGTCTTTGTAGTGATGTCTTTCTCTGCTAAGCTATTGCTCTTGCCCGGAATCCCTCCAAACCCCTTCTGGGAATGACTTAATGATTTACAGACCATCCTCATGCCCCTGTATTTCCGTGTATCAGGATTTCCCTTCCAGCAGCACCCATGTAAAAAGAAAATATCCAAGAAATGTACATATTTAAGGCCAGTAGTAAGAAAAATCCTGAGCAAACAGACATGGGGACATGATAGTTAAGCTAAGCATAAAAGCCACAAGCTAGGGACCATTCTTCTTTGTGAACCTGATGCCTTTAGAGACCGTATTTAGAAAAATATAAATGGGCCGGGGACTATTAGCTATTTTAGACAGATCTAGAAGATGTGATATGATCTAGCTTTTGTTCCATCTTTCACTGGGCCAGAAGGAAAAGGAATCAGCCTCAGTTTTGACTGTTTAAGTATTGGAGTTAGAAAAAAAGAATCTGGAGGTAAGGGCCAGGATTAAACTTGAGGCTCTATGACATTAAAGCTAGAGTGAATATTTCACCCTTTGAACTCTGTTATACCCAATGACACCTGCTTCAAAGAACCACTGTGCTAGTGGTTATTATAGGAGGAGGATTTAAGCCCTGCTTTGGCTTACTGTGTATCAGAAGTCAACCTATTGCCTTGTCTAAACCTCAGGCTCCTCTCTGCCAAATGGGAAGGTTCCAAAAGAACAGAGAAGTAAGAGACAGTGCTACTTATCCCCCATCCAAAAAAAAAAGTCATTGGAGAAGATATCAGTAACTACAGACCTATAGGCTTATTTTTTGTTCTTCTATAAAGCCTTTATGAAAACATTCTGTACTCTTCTCCTTGGTGATCTCATTTGTCCTTAAGGTTCCAGGATTATCTCTAAATGTATGACTCTCAAATACAAATGGTCAGTATCCTTGATGAAAGTATGAGAGGAGAGCAGGTAGAATTTTGATGTGAAGTTCAAACCATTTACCTTTATTAGCTGGTCCAGATCCTTAATGCTATGATCTGCCCATGTCTAAGTCTCTCACCTTCCTTTTACAAAAATTTTCTTACCTGTTATATGGTTTTCCTCTACCACCTTAGTTCCTGCTTTTGGGCTAGACATCTTTTTAAACACTCCAAATTTTCAGTTTATCAGACTCTTTTACTCCTGTGACTCATATCTTCACTCTAGTTCAGTCGCCCACATGGAAAATCATGAGGTGATTACAAGACCTAGTAAAGATGTTTTTAGAAGATGAGATGTGATCCATGTCACCCGCATGGAAAATCATACTTTCTATCTCAACCTTATCCATTATTGTGCCATCTCTGATCTACAGAATTTTCCTTCTCCAACTATGGTCTCCTCTTCTATCTCATTCAATGTGTCATTCATCCTAAACCTATTCTTTGCCTTCATCATATCTATGATCACTCCAATCCCTCCCTGTTCTCCCAATTTATTACCCCTCTTCCGGCCTTGCTTTCCTCCTCTCAAAGTCTTAAACTTATTATTAGCAACTCAACTATCCATTATACCACCATCTTTGACTTTCTTGCCCCCTTGTGCTCAACCCCTAAGCCTACATAATTCCCACTATCTACTTCTTCTGTTCATACTTCATGTTCATACTCTGTTCATACCTCCATATCAACTGTATCCACTAAAAATTCATGGTAGATGTCAGTTGGACTCACTGATTCATGGAAATTCTTCCATGCTATTTTTCTTTGTGGCTCTTCCAAATCTTCTTTTCTCTCTTCAAGACTCCAACACCATCCCTATTCTCTCTCTCTCTCTCTCTCTCTCTCTCTCTCTCTCTCTCTCTCTCTCTCTTTCTCTTACTCTCATTCCTTCTCTCCCCTCCCTCCCTCTCTCTCATTCCTTCCCTTCTACTTTACTCAAAAAATTAAGATCATACATTCTAAGGTCCCTTATCTCTCTTATTCCACACCTACCTACCAACTCCTCCCCACCAACAAATATTATCATGTTTTTTTTTTAAAGCTTCATCCCTTCTTTAAAAAATCTTTACTAGTTCTTGGAATCACCTTATTGTCATCTCATATCTCTACTCTCTTTCATTTCCATACTCATAGAAGGAATATTCTATATATTCACTGCCTTACTTCCCCACCGTCCTCAACACGTTTCAGTCCTACTGCTTGAGTAGCCCAGATGCTATTGATAACTTATTGGGTACTAAATCCACTGACCTTTGTCTCATTCCTCATTTTTCCTTCGCAGCTTTTGACATGATTGATTATTCCCTCTTTCTGGACACTGTCTTCTTCCTTCCTTAGCTTCTATGACATTGCTATCTTTTGATTGCCTCCATTGCTGGATGATAATCTATCTCCCAACTCTGAACTATGGGTATCACCTAGGGGTCCCGAGACTTCTTCTTTTATGTATTATATGCTCTTCTCTTTGGTGATCTCATCTGCTCCTATGGTTCCAGGATTATCTCTAAATGTTTGACTCTCAAATATATCTTATCTAGTATATTACCTAGTCTGAATCTGTCTTCCCAACTGCAGTGCCTACATCACCAATCACCTGTTGGATATCTCCTGGATTCCCCCACAGGGATAGGGACTCAATATGTGATTTCATTGGCATAGGAAACTCCCAGGTGATAAAACTCCCATTATTAATGCAGGTTGGCACTGTTTTTGCGACATATAATCTTAGGGAATTGTCTAACATACCTAGAGATTCAATGACTTTCCCAGAGACATACAGCCAGTAAAAGTCAGAGAGAGGACTTGAAACCAAGTCTTACTGATTTCAAGGGCAGTCTTCTATCTGCTAAGCCTCTCTCTCCCTTAGGGAACTCAAATTCACCTTGTCTAAAGAGGAGGTTATTTCTGCCCCTAAACCTATCCCTTACCCAAACTACTTTATTTCTTTATTTTGAGCGTCATAACCATTTTAGTTATCTATCTTCATCATCTTGGAGGCCATAAATGTGACCCTTTCCTTCTCTTTCACCATCCATATCCAAAGTTGACCCATCTCCACAATAACTCTGGCATCAATCCACTTATCTCTATTCATATGGCTAATCACCCTGCTTTAGATCCTTGTTGTGCCCCATTTGGACTATTATAATAGCATCTTAATCTGCCTCCATGTTTCCTCTTTCTCTTTTCCTCATTCTATCCTGCACACAGCTACTGAAATAATCTCCTTAAACCACAGTCCTGATCATAATACCATGTCACCTACCTAGTCAAACAACTTCAACACTCCCTAGTACCATAAGGATAAAGCAAAAACTCTTCAGGTTGGTATATACAAATTTCTATAATGTGGTTCCAATTTATCTTTTCCAGCCTTATTTCATACTGCTCCCCTTAGCAAATTTAGCATTCCAGTCAGTTACTACGGGCTATTCACTGAATGTGACTCTATCTTCTCCTCAATTCTAATATTCACACAGGCACTGGTCTTTTGCCTGGAGTATATTCCCTCCTCTTTCTATCTCTTATAACCCTTTCTCTTTCTTCAAGGCTCAGTTCAGGTGCTATTAAGTCTTTCTATGATTCCCCATCTCTTAATTGTTAGTGTTCTCTCACTCTTCAATTTACTTTATATAATACCAGTTCCATTATGAAGAAGCCTTTGTACCAGAATCCAAACTCTCTGAAGGCAAAGACTTTTATTTTTCCTTTATATCCTCTGCTTCACACATAATAGGTGATTAATAAACATTTATTTAATTGAATTCAATATAATGCTATCTCTATTATTTCTTAGTTATAAAAAAGGAAGGTTTTCTTTCTAAAAGTTGTTTTACAATATATGTTGTTATTATAGAAGACTTTTAAGAATCCTTGATCAAAGAAACCACAAAAATAACTTTAACAATCCTGTGATTATCAGTTTAATAGCTGATATTTATGAAGTACTTTAATGTTTACAAAACGATTTACATATATTATCTCATTTGATCAAGTGCATCTTAAAATAGGGATAAATTTCTTAACCAAAGTTTTTCCCTACTGCCATAGAGTAGATTCTTCTGCAGAGTCCAGATGGAATCCCTGCCCATGGTTAAGGCTCCACAGACATTCTTATATGCAGGTGACCATGTATTGGCTTTGTCTAGCCCTGAAATCCTACAGGATCTACTCAATGACATCCACCATCCCTCAAAAGATATTATCCTAGCAACACATGCAAGAAAAATCAAGAGGATGAAGAATTATAAATGTTGTTCCAAGTATGACAGTTGGAGGAATAACCCATTGAGTGTATTGGTACTTATGTTTAGGCAGGCAATTAAGATGGACAGTGAGTGGGCACACATTTGAATAGGAGAAAGGGTGTTGGGGGGACTGGATTACATTTGGGAAATTGTCCCTAACTTTCAATGATTCCAGGTAACTCACAGGCTATTTTCTGATACAGAGGCCAACCTTCTCAAAACCAACATTCTCCCAGGGATGTTACAAAGCTATAAATCATAGAAGCCTACAATAGAAATTGTAGATGACTCAAAGTGCATCAGAGAATCATAAACTACTACTTTAATAGCTACTTAATTGGACTCCATGCTCTCAGCCTCTCACCTCTTCATTCCATCCTTCATCATGTTGCCAACAATGGCTTGTACCCAACAAGTGATGTAAAAGATAGTAAGGATATATCAGACCAGAGAAGGAGATGACCAGTCATGCAATATATGAACAGACTAAGTATTTCACCATCATGCACAAAATATTAAAATGTCTAAAGAAAAGCCTCTATGTTATCCTTGTGAGGCAGCTTTTCTATGGAGATAATTAATCAACTAAACTGTCTAAAATATACTTGCTAAGTGCCTGTTGTATGTCAAACATTGTATTAGGTGCTAGGGATACAACCACAAAAATGAAGTTGACACATGTCCTCAATGAGCTTAGATCCTTGTGGTGGGGGTGGGGGAGGAAAAATACAAACTAGGGAGTAACTTAAAATATGTACAAAATAAATACAAGATAATTTCAGGGTTTAGGAAGTACTAGCAGATATAGGGATTAGGACAGGCCTCGTGATGAGGTAGCTCAGTGAGGTAGCTGAAGCTGAGTTTTGGGATTCCAAGAGACAAAGGTAAAGATAGAGAGCATTTCAAGCATGGAGACAAGTTGGACATAAAGATAGGTGATTGAATGACTTGCAAGCAGAACAGTTTGTCTGGACCACAGAATGCATGGAGAAGAGGAGCATGGATTAGGGAGACAATTTGGTGTAGGAAAAAGCAATAGTACTGACATTCATTTACTATTTATGGAAGAGATTTGATGAGAAAAAAACATGGAAGAATGAGTCAGAATCTGAGTGGGGGAGGGAGGCAGTATCTATATTAAAGAGATCAATCTGGGGTATCTATGGTGGCAAAGTGGATAGAGTTCTAGGCCTAAAGTCAGGAAGAGGTATTTGGTCTAAGACAGATAACCTAACAACCATCCTTTTATTAATAATCTGCTGGCCATATTAATAAAATGATTAAATTACACAGAAACTATGCCTCTCGAAACATCACAGTTGTAGTGACCATGAAGGAGAAGAGACAGGACTGGCTTAAGGCTTAAGGTCTCCCAGGAAACCACTCTCCTTTGAGTACTCATGGTGTGATTTCTTCACCTGGAGAGAGGCCCTTTCCTACAAAACTCTAAGTTGAAATTTTGACTCTCCTCAAACTAAAACTTCTGATTCTAACCTTTGATCATCTCTGGATCCTAAAAGGTGAAGAGAAGCAGGGGGAAAAGGAGTACCAATTTTGTAGGATAATTTTAGCAGGGAAGAGGATTTCTACCAGTGACCTGAGTGGGAGAACTGCTGAGACCACATCCAAACCACAGGACAGCATCCCATGTTTCCAGAGGAACAGATGGAGACACATCTATGAATTTTATTTTGTTTACTTTTTCCCTTTGCACCTTTTATTTGTGATGTCAGCTTATCAAAGGGGATTGCCCTCTTTGATTTTCTCAACATGTTATCAGAGGGAATCACCCCCTTTGATTTTGTCAAAGCTGACTATCCATCTTTCCCCTTTTTCTTTCACGTTGTCTCCCCTTGTGAGTCCTAAGAAACCCTTAATAAAGGGTTTATTATATTAGTTAATGATTCATTGAGTAATCTCTATGAATCACTAGGGATGAGGAATGACTAGAAACAGCTCTCAATAAAATCAAAAGGGGGGAATGAGAGAAATGATTATTAATAACCAACATCTTGGAGAGATTCAGAGCTCTGAGGACAAAAGTGAAGGATGGCACTTCTTCCGAAGTCCTAACTTTAAGTTCAGTTTTTTCTTTCTTTTCTCATTTTTTCTTTTCTTTTTTTAGCATTTTCCTCTTATTTTTCCCCAATTATATGTAAAAACAATTTTTAACATTCATTTTTAAAATTTTGAGTTGTAAATTCTCTCCCTCCCTCTCTACACTTCCCCCACTGAGAAGGCAAGCAGTTCAATATAGGTTATACTTGTGTGTTCACGCAGAACATATACATAATGGTCATGTTGTGTAAGAAAACAGAAAAAAAAATCCTTAAGAAAAATAAAGTAAAAAAAATGTTTGCTTCAAAAAAATAAAATAAAAATAAAGTCAGGAAGATCTGAGTTCAAAAAAGCCTCGGACATTTACTAGATGAATGACCTCGGGCAAGTCACTTAACCTCTGTCTGTCTCAGTTTCATCAACTACAAAATGGAGATAATAATAGTACCTACCTCCCAGGGTTGTTGTGAGGTCCCAATGAAATAATATTTGTAAAACTCTTAGCGAGGTGCCTGGTTTATAGTAGGCACTATATGATAGTAAGAGTTAACACTGATATACTGCCTACCATGTGCTGACAACATATAAATGTTGTTGTTAGTATTAATTTACTAGATCACAAATCATTAAGAATTGAAGTATAAAATGTGAATTCCAATATAGTATGAACTGTTACCTTGACCAATATCATCCCTCAATTAATGACATGAATACATCATAAGCAAACTCTTCCACATTAGGGCAAATCCTCCACTGTAATATATCTCATGGTTGATGACTAGAGATACAAATCAGGTGAGCTAACACTGTTTCTCCCGATGCCAAGTTTTCATGATGCCAATTAGTAACATTTGGTAAATCGTCTATAGGGCTTAGCCTGGGTAAGAGGTCACAAGGCATAGGGGGAAGGCCTAGAGAATGAACCCTCAGGCTGGCTAGTTAGGAGAGAGGAGTTTTCAGACCTTTCTGAGTTTGCTCAGTAGGTCTTACAGTAAGTTCCCAGTGTTGGATAACCTACCATGGAAAATTCTTATGATGCCGGATCAATAGGGAACATAATTAGGGAAGTTCTCTGCTACCCAACCCAAAAAAGAAATGAAACATATACCATCACTACTCCACTAGCTATTACCTAATTCATTTCAGTGCGTCTATTTGACACTTAGAATTGAGGGGGGAATGGAGAAGGGATTATAAATTTATGAAGCTCCTACTATGTGTAAGGCACTAGACTGGCTACTGGGGATACAAAAATTTTAAAATGCATATAACATGTAGAGAGATAAGTAAATTCAAAGTAATTTATAGAGGGAGAGAGCAGGAACAACAAGGGGAAACATGAAATCTTTCTAGGAACTAGCACTAGAACAAAAGGCTTAAAAGAAGGAAGGGATCTGAAGAGGTGGAGATGAGGAGCGAATGCCAGCAATGAGAGAAAGTCCATGCAAAGGCATAAAGATGGGCAATAAAATACCTGACTGAATAAAACCTATATCTCAGAGAAGGTACTAGACCTTGACATGTTTGTACCATTTGACACTGGCAAGTGTGAACATTAAAATGAAAGCAAAGAAAATGGAGTAATGTTGTCTTCTCTGGAGAATAGAGCACATAAATAGACAACATTTCTTCTGAGGCAAATCTAGCAATTTAACTAATGGAAGAAAGGAAGGATATTGTAGGATTATAGAAGGGAGGGATTACAGGAACCAATGGAATTGACAATCTAATTTGTGTAATGTAAGGAGATTGGCCAAAGTCCTCATGCACCTCCAGAAGACAAGGAGGTAAGACACAGGATAGCTAAGGCTAGGGGGATCAGGATAACACATACACATACATACACACACACATACACACACACACACACACACACTCCCATGCACATATTTGCAGAAGAGCTCCTTTTTTTCTTTTAGTCCCTTCTTTGTTATAGCTCTGTCAGAGTGAAAGAATGGTGTACATGTTTCCCAGGGTACTGCAGGTATGACTCAGCAGAGGACGGTGTCTCTAGAATAGTTCAAGTCTAATGGTTCCTTCTGAAATAAAATGAAATTAACCTTGCACTCTGGTTTCAAACAATTCAAATGCAATGCAAGAAAACATATGAGAGACATCCGGAGGCAACATGGCCAGACTAGAATGCTGGACTTGGAATAAGGAAGACTCCAGTTCCAATTCCATCTCATCTGTTTACTAGCTGTGTAACCCTGGGCAAGTTACTTAACTGAGCCCAGTGCCCTCATCCGTAAAATGAGCATATTAACAGCAACTATCTCAGAAAGGATCAAATGAGATAATCTATGCAAAAATATTTCACTAGCCTTAAAGCACTAGATTAATATCAGCTATCGTGATTATCATACAACTAAAGATGGAGATCTCTTAGTCAACAAGTTTTTATTAAGTGCCTACTATGTGACAGATATCATGATAAGCATTGGGGATAGAAGGAAAGGCAAAAATAGTCCTTGTTCTCAAGGAGTTTGCATATCTTTACATATATACAGAGTATATATGGAGGACTTCTCAGAAGGAAGACATTAGCATTAAGGTGGACTTTCTGGCTAAGGACTGGTGCTCTAAACCCAGTGAGGAAAAGCTTCTGAAGTGATCCTTCAAACACATTGCTATTGCCATAGTTCCCATGCAAGAGTGGTTTTGTGTGAGTGTTTGGGTAAATGTATGAGGGGGTGGAACTTATCATCACTCTTCATCACCATTTGCCTGTTCTTCTTAAGTCAGATTGAGTTCTTGGTGGAAAATTGCTTTAATTTCAGATTAAAACCAGCATCACTGTTTTTACCCTGGATTTCATGAAATATGTATCGTTATCTTCACATTGATGACCTTCAAAGCCAGTCCTCCATGCATGTATTGTCATCGTTGGAAAACTAGAGGCAAACTTCGCTTCCCGTCATTAAATGCTCTGGTTAATGTCTGCCTCAAAGTCCTTGGCACAGATACAGAAGGAAGTTGAGATAAGCATGTTGGGTCATTACATTTTTAGCATTTCCCTCTAGCTTTTTCTTATCTCTCCAGCTATATGTCATCTGTCTCCTTTGTATATTATCTATTGTAAATTCATGTCTCCCCCTCTCACTTATGACCTCCTGGAATCCCTTGTCCTTACATCCTGACTGCTGTTTAGGGAAAAGTCATGTGGCTTCTGACCCACGTTAATGACTCTAATTGGAAGAAGATCAAAAAGTCACACAAATGCAGCAGAGGATTCAAAATAATTAATCTACTCATGCAAATGAGGACATGTGGCTATATCCTAAAAGAATAAAAGCAGCCCTGACAGATATTCAGCTGCAGGAAAATGAAAACATTAGTGAAAAAATAAAATAGAAATTAAATTAAAAACCATTTACAGCATTGAAATTGTCTAATATCAAATTCAAGCTCCATTAATCAGTTAGCAAGCATTTATACAGAGCCTACTCTGTGCCAGGCATTGTGCTAGAGACTAGGAATGCAAAGACCAAAATGAAAGAGTCCCTTCCCTCAAAGAGCTTACATTCTATTGGGAGAGAGAACGTGTACATTTGTAAGTAGACAAGTATGCAATTTTATGCAAAATAGATACATGGTATGAGATGAATAAACACAGCACACAGGAGTGATGTTAGCACAGGTTCACTCTTGATCTGATCAGACAGGAAAGACACTAAGAAGGGATTCATAATCCTACTTTATTCTAGTCTAGTTTTCTCAGAAAAGGATTGCTGATAATGGGAGCACAAACTCCTACAGCATTCCCTAATCACCCTTCTCACAGGGGTTGGTAAGAAAGGGGGGCAACTACTCCTACGTCTCACTGAGATTAGTAGAGACAGGCACAACTTGTGCATCCCCTAATTCCCCTCAAGTCTCAATGGGGGCCAGTTGAGGCAGATTCCTCCCGAGCCTTGATGGGGGCCAATGAAGGCATGCACAGCATCTGTGTACTCAACCCTAAGGTTCCTCATTCACTGACCAATGACCACCTGTTTTATAGGGGCAACAGACAAAGAAGGGATATTGCCAGCAATGGCCTCATAAGTTTACATCACCCCATCCCTGTATTTCATTGCAGTCACAGTGGATGTTTATATTATTTATCATTATATAATGCTGTGTGCAAGAGTGGTGGAAATGTTTTGAACCATAACTTGGTAACTCATATCTAATACCTGGGAATAAGAGATGGTTATGGCTTTGGATCCTGGGAGACCGAACTCCAAGAAATAATAACAAAAATTCACTTTACACACACTAAAATCCACCTTACTTATACTATATTTCACCTTACTTACACATGGTAATTTGGGGAAGGATTCATCATTTACTTATCTAAAATATCTATCCTACCATGTGCAAAGCACTGTGCTAGGTACTTGGAAAAATGTAAAATTTAAATACATGATTCTTGTCCTCAGGGAAATTATAGTTTAGTAGAGAGATAACACGGAGGTAGTAGTCATATGCAACATACATGATAATTACAAAACAAAATGCTAAGTAAAGACCCAAGGTCCCCAAAGGGAGGATCAGGGAAAGTTTCATGGAGGAGATGACATTTGATTTAGTCTTCAATGTACAGATAGGAAGAGGGAGTAGTGGGTAATAGGAAAGAATCTGGGCAAAGACATAAAAGTAAAGACACAGAACATGTTTTGAAAATGTGGTAAGACACCTTGGAATGGAGAATACCAGGAGAGTGTTACAGGCAATAAAAGTTACAGAATGGAAACATAGGAGGATGATAGGTTCTTCAAGGTTTAAAATGGCAGGTAAAGGAACTTGAACTGTTTTTGGGAAGCAATAAGGGATCCAGTGAAGATTTCTGAGCAGAGGCATTGCATGACCCAATCTACATATAGGAAAGATTTTGAAAGGGACATGGAAAAGAAATTGGAGTGGGGAGTGAGTAGAATCGGCAGGATCTTTCAGAAAGCTATTGCATAGGTTAGATTAGAGGTTGAAAATAAGGGACTGTTCTAGAGGACAAGTGTTGTTCATCTTTCATTTCAAAGAGAACCAATGGCATAATAGGGTGATGTCTTGACTTGTGCATGAAATGGATTTAGGTGAATAAAGTTGCACAAAGTCATCAGCCTCATTCTCTCTACCAGAGTCACTGAAGTCTGGTTTCAAGACAAGTCAGGATGACTGGTGATGACCTGGGATACAGTTGATGATCTTTGTATCTTCAATGTCTGAAGAAGCTCTGAGTGTTCCACAATGCCTGCTGCAGCCACGTTCATGAACACTGGAACAAATTGTTCTCTTCTGCCCATTACAGTTTTCATATGTTTGAAGTAGACACCTCCCTAACTCACTGATGGGTTTGAGGCCTGTCAGTTACCCTCAACCTGATTTAGACCACTTGCCAAATGGCTTTACCAGGGTGTGGCTGCTGCTGTTCCAACATCTTGGAGCCAAGGTGAGAGTTGGGTGATAGATGGACACCAAAGGGAAATGAGCAACCCCAAAAAGAGTTCTGCAAACCCTCACCCTAGAGGTGCTAGTCTTCCTGAATACCCCGTACATCCCTAGGTGGTGCAAATAGAAAGGAAGGGATAGCTTAAAGGCTCCACTCTAGACCTTCCTTCTCTCCATGTTTTCTGGGTTATCTCCTTAGCTCTATGGATTAAATTATGATCTCTGTGAAAGAAAATTCATTAATCCAACCAGTTATAGTCATTCTCTCCAACATTTAGCACAGTGCTTGGAATATAGTAAGTGCTTAATAAATATTTCTTGACTGACTGAAAATCCTACATTACCTATTGGACGCCTTCAGTTGAATGACCTGTAAGCAAATATATTTTTTCAATATCTAAAAAAATAATATCTAAAAATATTAGATATCTCAAGTTCAATATCTAAAAAATAGAACTAATTCTCTCGCCTTAACTAGCCCTCCCTGAGATTTCCTAATATCTAATAAAAGAACTACCATTCTTCTAGTCATTCAAGTTGACAAAATCGCAGTCATTCATGACTCTTCCTTTCTCCTTCACCCAACCTCTCACTATATGAGTTACTGAGACTCATCGATCCTATGTATACAAATACTTTACATCTGTCCCCCTCTCTCCCCTCATACAGTCACCTCCTTGATCCAGGTCTTTTATCACCTCACACCTGAATTAAATAGACTCACTTTGAGGTTACCTTCCATCTCTTCTGTATCTCATATCTTCTAGGCATATAAGCATTTCAATGTTGTCTCCCCTCTTAGAATATGAACTCCTAGAGAGCCAGGCTAGCATCTCTGCCTTTCTTTGCATTTCTAGCTCTTAGCATGCCTGACTGTAATGATACTGGGATTTGAAGATCTTCCATCCCCTTAAACTTGCAGACTTAGCAGGAAGGGGTGGAGCAAGAGAACATGGGAACCAACCTAGTTTCCATGTGGTGCGGCAGCAGAGGCAGCAGCAGTTGCGGTGTGAAATCCTTTTTCTTTGAGCCAACCAGATTCTCTGTTAAGGACTCCTGCTGAGGACTGCCTGGGATGAGAACTGCCTGGGGCCGGAGCTGCTAGGAGCAAGCTGCCTGGACACTGAGCAGTTGCATGCGTGAGGAGAGGAAGATCTTTGCCTGAGGTAGCCTGTCCTGTTTGAAGGCTTGAGAATGTGGGTGTTTACTACTTTAACTACATGTGCCAACTTCATAACTATTGTGTTGGCTTTGACTTTCTGGTTTTGGGACTCAGTTTTCTGGTATTTAAATGAATGCGCTATCTATATTTCTTATGTAGAGAGCCTGTTACATTTTGTGATTAATAACTATATCAGCATATTTATAGTTACTATAGGCATTGTGAATACTGAATTGCTGATACACTGACACATAATAAATGCACAACAAGTCATTGTTGACTGACTCCTAGATTCCAGCCTGTCCCTCTATCTAATCCAGTGGTTCTCAACCTTCCTAATGCCACAACCCCTTAATACAGTTCCTCATGTTGTGGTGACCCCCAACCATAAAATTATTTTCGTTGCTACTTCATAATTGTAATTTTGCTACTGTTATGAATCGTAATGTAAATATCTGATATGCAGGATGTATTTAAATTGAACATAATCCACAGGTTGAGAACCGCTGATCTAGTGCATCCTCACACAACTGACAAAATAATGTTTTTAAAACTCAAGTCTCAACAGGTCACTTCCCTACCCAATATTTCCTCTAGTATAAAGAACAGACTTCTCTGTTTGACATTGAAAGCCCTTCAAAATCTGGATCCAATCTACCTTCCTACATTTATTTCATGCTGATCCCCTTTATACACTTTACATTCCAGTCTCCTTTTTCCTGAGCCTCATGTTATATCTTCACCTGCATTATTTCTCACTCTTAGAATCACTAACTTCGTTGAAAGTTCAGCTCATACCTCATATTCTACTGGTGAAGGGAACAAGCATTGGTTAACCACCTACTATGTGCCAGGCACTGTACCAAGTAGCCTACAAATATCTCATTTAATCCTCATGACAACCCCGGAAGGTAGATGTTATTATTTTACAGTTGAGGAAAGTGAGGCAAGAAGAAGTTAAGTGATTTTCACAGAGTCAAACAATTAGTAAAATAGGTGAGGCTGACCTTTTCAGTCCTATCTGGTTGTTAATATGTTCTCACTTCTCAAATTACCTTATTTTTACACATCCGGGTCTAGGTGTTAACCCACAAGTAACATTTAAGCTTCTTAAGGGCAGGGGCTATTTTTTCCTATTGACTTTTTATTCCCAGTCCCCTAAATAGAAAACATTCAATAAATATTTGTTGGATTAAATGTTGCAGAGTTGGACTGAACAGGACTTGGTAATTGATTCTATCTGAGAAATAATTGGATGCTTCCCAATGAACAAGTGGTCAAAGGGTATAAGCGAGTAATTCTCAGAAGATGAATTGAAAACTCTTAAGAATCATATGAAAGATTGCTCCAAGTCACTGAAAAGAGAAATGCAAATTAAAACAACTCTGAGGTTTTGCCTCACACCTAGAAAATTGGAAAAAATAGCAAAAGATGAAAAGAATTCATGTTGAATAGGCTACAGGAAGCCAGGCACACTAAGACAATATCACTGGAACTGTAAATTGGTCTAACCACTCTGAAAAGCAATTTGGAAATATGCGTAGAAAGGCGATTAAGATATCCATACCCACTCATCACTACTACACGTGCTCATGGAGGTCAAAGACAGAAAGACCTGTCTCATATATACCAAAGTATTCATCGCAGCACATTTTGTAGAGCAAAGAACTATAAACAAAGTAGGTACCTATTATTTGGGGAATGGGTAACCAAGCTCTGGTATGTGTATATAATGGATTATTGAATTGTAAAAAAAAAAAAGATGACTATTAAGAAATTAAAGAAACATGGAAACATATGCGTGTATACACATATGAAAAGGAAAAATCTGAGTAAAAATATATACAATGACAAATATATACAGACAAAATAATACAAATACAATGCAATGTAACCATGTAAATGGGGGGAAAATGAAACTGGGTAGGATTATGACTAAGACTGGCCTTGAAGAGAAGATGAAATAATACACTTTCTTTCCTTCATTGTAGAAGTAGAAGACTATGGATGGGAAATATCACATAAGAAGATGTATTGAATGGTTTTGTTGAACTGTTTTTTGAATTGTTCTTTTTTAATCTTTTTAATGACTTACTGGGTAGGATGGAGCGATACATTCAGAGAAAATGCAATATAAAGATGAAAGTCAACCATAAAAATAATTTTAAACATAGAGAGATAATTGGATGGATGTCTATGGCACTGTTATGTTTTGCTAAGCAAAGACTCATTGTACCTAACAATAAGGCAGTTAAGTACACGGAATTCTTGGGTTGAGGTTTTTCCATAGAAATTTAATAGCAAAACGAGACAAATGTGACGATATAATCCTGTTCAATTAGTGGTTGGAGAAGAGTCGAGTAAGGGTATGTGACATAATGGCTATATATTCCACTCAGTTTTGCTTTAAGTAGTTTTTAAAAGCATCCAATCCATGAGATCCAACCCAGGGAAAAGGGCCCAAGCATGAAGGATATGAGATAGTGAAATAGTTGAAGCCAGTAACTAAAAATAAGACCTTAGCTTGTCCCTAGCTTGAAGTTAGCCAATAGGAGATTAGGGTTTAGAACTAGAGTGAAAAATAAGTCAAGGAACAGCATGGGGATACAAGATTCAGTGAAGAAAACCTTCATCATAAAGTCCTGGGTCCTACTGTCTGATGATACTTTAGAATCATAGTTCTTAATCTTTTTTGTATGTTATGGGCCTCTTTGGCAGTCTGGTGAAGCCTATGGGCCCATTCTCTGAATAAAATTTTTAAATGTATAAAATATAGAGAATTACAAAAGAAATCTATTATATTGAAGTTCAGTTATCAAAATGTTGAAGGGGAAAAAACAAGTTCATGAATCCCAAAACTAAGAACCCCAGGTCTTTAGTTCTGTGTGGGGTTGTTTTTTTTTTTTGGAGGGGGAAGGCAAGGCAATTGGGGTTAAGTGATTTGCCCAAGGTCACACAGTAAGTATCTGAGGTCAAGGTCTGAACTCAGAACATCCTGACTCTAGGGTCTGTGCTCTACTCACTGTGCCAAATAGCTGCCCTTCTAAAGCAACAGTTTTAAAAAGCAGTCAATCAGAAATGGAGATGACAGAGAGAGGCAGGCAGAGAACTTCCAGATAGCATAGTAACAAATATTAAATAATAAATACTTGTAGACTTATATAGAAAAGGGTAAACGGTCTTAAGCCCAAAGGGGAGATGGCTTGGGGAACCAGATGGGAAATCACCTCTTTTTTACTTGTAATTTAGGGAACAAGATCATTATAGTCACAGGTCTACAATCAGCTAGACTAGGGTAAAAGAGACACCATTGACTTAGGGCAAAATCTCAGAAGACCAGAGAAAATTTGCCAGCAATGCAGGATAGAAATAACTGCCCTAGACCCTAGGATCCCATGCCCAGAGCTAAAGTTTGGGGAAGGTAGTCAGCCAATAGGCATTTATTAAACACCTACTGTGTTCCTGGTACTATGCTAAGTAAAGGCAAATTCTAAATAGCTTGGACTTTGCTAAATGTGTTCAGTAACTAGAGGAGGGCTAGTCTGCCATAATGGACAAGGCAATGGACAATCAGTCAGGAAGAATTAGATCTGATTACCACCTCAGAGATACACTAGTAATATGATTCTGGGAAAGCAGTTTAGCCTTAATTTCTATGCCATAAAAATGAGGGAAATAATGAAACTCAAGAGGCACAGGATAGAGAAGGCCTGGAGTCTTCTGACACACATTGCCTGTGTAACTGGAGGCAACTTCATTTACCTTCTCAATGCCTCCAGGCAATTCAACTATCTAAGCCCATGTGAGCAGCGTAGATGCCCATCTGCATTAACAGAGGGAGTTTCCTATACCAAAGAAATCAGAAGTGTCATGCATAAGAAAAAATTAATATTATCCACTTCAGGTATTTTGTGAGGATCAGTTGAGATGATGTATTTAAAGTACTTTGGAAATTGTAATGCTAGAGATAAAGATTACCCTAGAATACTCAATACATTGTTGGTTCTTGTCATTTTGTACTTTCACAACCTCTCTTATATTGTATCTTCTTCTCTCCACCCACACAATTTCTAACCTCATTGCCTCACACCTGGACTACTACAATAGCTTTCTGGCTGGTTTCCCTACTCAATTCTCTCCCCATTCCAGTATATCCTCCACTCAACTTCCAAAATGATCTTCCTAAAATTTGTCTGACCATGTCACATCCTCCACATCCATTCCTACTCAGTAGATTTTAGTGGCTCCCTATTACCTCCAGGATTAAATATCAAAGCTTACTTGACAATTAAATACCTTTACCAGTGGCCCTTTCCTATCTTTCCATTCTTCTTATACTCTATTCCCCCCAAAATACTCTATGATTCAGTGCCAACTAACCTCCTTGCCATTCCTCCATCTTCCAACTCCAAGCCTTTTTGCTGTCTGTCACTCCTGCCTGGAATGTTCTTCTTCCTCCTCCCAGTTTCCCTGGATTCCTTTGAGACTCAGCTCAAATCCTACCCATCCACTTTCCCAGTTCCACCCCACCTCCATAGTAGCACCTCCCCCCTGGGATTACTTTCCATTTACACCATATATGTCTTGTATGCACAATTGAGTTTTACTTGTTGTCTACTCCATTAAAATGTGAGTTTTTTAAGGGCAAGGTCCATGTTTTTCCCTTTATCTGTATCCCTAGTACTTACTTAATGCAGTACTTGGCACCTGGTAAGTGCTTAATAAATGTTTGTTGGTTGACTAAATAACTATTATTAGAAAGTTAGAACTGAATTAACATCAAAAACAAGACATAAAGAAGGAAGGCAAAGAGAGCCAAGAAAAAGTGAGACCTAATTCTCTGTTGCTGGGATATTGAGTCATGGTTCACCCTCTAAGAACTTTTATATATTATCTATCTTAACCTTTAAAAAAAAAAATCTGTCATTGTTACCACCCACCCTAGACACTCCAAATGTTAACACTTTCCCCATAATGCCTGGTAATGACTTTTTTAAACATGAAGGATGGTGAGGGGCTGCTTCTTAGGGGCAAGGAAAAGTGGGAGAGGGTGGGAAAGAGTCTGCATTCTTCCTCTGAAGAGTCAACTAGTTACTGAGAGACCATGACAAAGAGGAGAAATGGTCTACAATGTAAAATGTGAAGGGGCTATCAGTGAACTGAATCCTAGGACTTGCAAAGAAATACCATCCCTTGGTATAGGATATCAAGAAGGCATGGGTGGCATCATCCTTCCCTATGCACCGACCCCTGATGTCCAAATAAGAATTTTCAAAAATGCATTTTTAATCATTTATTAAAAGGAACTTGAGGACCTGTCCTCACATGCTAAGTTATCAGAGATAAATGGACAGAGGCAATACAAAAATGTACAGAATTGTATATCTTTTAACTATTCAATTGATTGAAGAGGTACATTGTACTTCTTTCCCCCATAGCTGTTCCCATAAAACAAGTACAGACCAAGAAAAATAGTGAATTTTTCATTCCTTATCATTTCTATATTTCTAAAGGGGGAAGAGGAAAACACATTTTAAAGCATTTAACAAAAACTGAATTAAAATGGTTCACATTAAAATTCTCAAATACATTTCAATACATTATCACATAATCAAAAATCAAGACACAAAGTAGATTAATATTAATAAGCCCTATGCCACCTTATGTCAGACATGCCATCACCCATATGCTTATACACCTGGAACAAGTAAAAGTTTATGAGGAGCTGAGTAGTAAAAAATTTAATTTTATTTGTTTTATGGCCTGTGCCATAGAAGACAAAACAGAATGGGCCAGTGACTCTTTGGTTCTTATGTTCAAATCTGCCTTATATGCAAAGTTATGAGATAGGTGGCTCATATCGGCCCTATTTTGTCGATGGAGAAACAGGTCATATAAGAGTTAAGTGGCTTGCCTATAGATGATACAAGAATAGCAAATGGACCCAAGATTACATTAGTATAAGGAATTTCCAGATGAAGAAAATTACTTTACCAATGTAGGTCAGTACCTTCTCTGTAACTTAAAGTCTTTGAAAGTGTCCTAGAGTGATAATAGGTCAAGTAATCTGGTCTAGGTCACACGGAAACATGGATCTAAGTTTTACCAGATCCAAGATCAGATCCCTTATCCACTACAGCAAGCTACCTCCCACCTGCAAATAGCAAGGATGAATTCCCAACATTCTGTGTGACCTACAGAAGTGCCTTTCCTCAAGAAGCTCAAAACAGTTTGTTGATACAGTACATGACATTATACCAGATTCCACAAAGGATAACAAAACAGTAGATATAGTCCCTCGAGGAGCGAGTCCCAAAATTTCTGTGAAACTTTTAGGAGTTATCAGGATTAAGCTGGAGAAGCAGAGGATAGAATGTCTGCCTACAGTGGGGCTCCCATAGTCCAACACATCAAAAGCAGAGCATCTGCCAAATATTCGTTTTTTGTTGCAGTTGAGGTTTTTTTTTGGAGGAAATCAGGGTTAAGTTAAGTAAGATACACAGGGTTACGTATCTAATAAGTATCTGAGGTCAGATTTGAACTCAGGTCCTCCTGACTACAGGGCTGGTACTCTATCCACTTCACCACCTAGCTGGCCCATACCAAATAGCCTTGGAGGGAGTCTACCTTATTAAAGTCTAGACATTTCAATGCTAGAATTAAGTTATTTGTATTACAGGAGTTGAGTAGCTTCCTAGATAACCTTACCAATCAATGCCAGCAAGGGAATTTAGCCTAGATCTCAAGCACTGTATGACCACTTTCCCCAGAGCTTCCAATTAGAACCACATGACCTGTAAGAGAGCTCTCAGAAGCACATGTGCCACTCCGTTCTTGCATAGGAGAGCAAAGGCAGATCCTTTATGTTACAGCACAACTCTCCAATGTTTACGATTGCTCTTATTACCAGACAAACATGCAGATAAATTTGGGCTTCAGAAATGTGCTAGGATCTCTGCAAAAATCCCTAGCCTTATGACTGATCTTCCCCCAATGGGGAAGAAATAAGGTATGTTCGTCGAATGAAAGTATAAGCGATTCTGAGTCCTTTCGTTCCCTTTCAGTGTCAAAAAAAAGAAAAAAGGTCACTAGGGTTTGACAGAAATAAGCTACTGCTATGGAAAACAAAAGCATTAATATCATTCACTGTTGTTGTGCATGAGGTAAGTGTTATGAGTGCTTCATCTTTCAGAAATTCAATCTCTTGAATTAAAGCCATACTAGCTTGGACCAAGGATTTACAGATTCACCGTTTCTTAGCTGTGGCAAGGAAATACAAGAAATACTTGTGTCAGTGAGATGCAAAGCCCAGGTCAGGTGGAACACTCCTCCAATATGAGGCTTTTGCAAATTCCCCAATTGTTCATGTTCTCTTTCTCTTTAAAATATTGTTGATTGCCCTGTATATATTTTGCTTTTACTTATGTGTGAATGTGTTGAAATCCTCTCAATAGAATATAAGCTCCTGTGGGACAAGGATTATTGGTTTTGTCTTTTTTTTTAATCACCAGCACCTAGAACAGTTTTTGGCATACAGTAGGTACTTAATAAATGTTTGCTGAATTAGGTAAAATCAGATTCATTGGAAATGCTACTATTCTAAACCCCTAAAATGTCTCTAAAGATGCAAAAAGTGATTCAAATGTCATTAAGCAAACTCAGTTTGGCTTATAAGTGAATAGGTCACAGAGACATGGGAGCATTTCACTTTTTTAAGAAAAGCTTCACTCTTTCTCTCCTACCTATCAAGGTCACTGTAATTTCTGCTGAAAGCTAAGATCGTAATTCAGAAGGTAAGCATCATTATAGACATAGAGTTTGTGATCAAGGGGATGGTAGCTAACACTCTGTATTGTTTCTAGCACTTTATCCATGATGATGCTCACTTTGCCTTCTTTCCCAGTGTTTGTGTCATAGTAGTAAAAAATCTCTTCCTGTTTGGTGCTTATAGGTCTAATGGCATATAGAACCCCACACACAATGAAAGCATTAGTGACAGATGGCTTATACTGCGTGGTTTGCCAAGTGTCTAGCACCTCAAGTGAAGTGTCATTGATTTTGCTAATCATAATGTTACCAGCACTGTCTTCAGTTGAATAGATAACCCATAGTCCACCTTCATCCACAGCAAAGTCCATATCTTGCCAATCGACACCAGCATAGGAAAAGCGGTTGTTATAGACAGCATTAGGAAGAGTCTTTCTCAAAGTAATAGTATTGGTGTCTAAGTCAAGCTTGGCAATCTCCTGTGTAGAATAATAGTTGAAGTACATGAAGTTGTTGTAAACAGCCATACCACTGCCATCTCCATATCGGACTCGTAACTCTCGGGCGTTTCTGTAGAGCAGCAAGTCATCTATGGTGTCGTAAAGTCGATAATACTCTAGGTACCTTTCATTTGTGTTCAAAGGGGCCACCCAGTATAGTATTTTGTTTGGCTCCAATGGAGTGTAATCTCTTCCCCAGGCTCCATGCTTATAGGAAGCCCCTTTCCAATTTAGCTGAACAATGAAAGGTTTGCTGATATTCGCCACACCGCCATGACTACAACTTCCTATAAGCAATGGGAAAATAAGATGTATATTTTTAGAAAAAAAATCATCAGAAGATCCAGATATTATAACATTCAAACAACCAAAAGAAGTTCTGAATGATCTCCTGTAGAGGTTTAATGATAATGGTCTGGACTCTAGAGGAGAGACAAAAACTTCAGTTCTACTTCAGTTTCTGAGGCTAACTTGCTACAACCCTTAAGCAAATTGCTTAATCTTCCTATGAGTTAGTCTTCCACTATGTTTGAAAGAGAGATAGAGACTAAACCCATAATTTATTGTAATAGGGAACTCCTTCTCCCAAATGCAGACCAGCACCTTCTCTGTAACACATAGTCTTAGAGCACTGGGAAGGTAAATGATTTGCCCAAGGTCATACAGCCAATATGTTTCATAAAGAGGACTTAAACGTGGGTCTTTCTAGCTTTGTTTACCCATTATGCTGAGCTGCTTCTTCGTCTTTATGTAAATGGATATCATTCAACTTGCTACCCAATGTTCTTCTTTTCTTTAGAAGGCATTTTGCAATCCTTCTTCTGGGATGTTTACGTTTGTTTATTTATTTGCAAATATAGGAACTAAGGTAGGAAAACATGCTAACATGAGATGATGGAAAAGAATGCTGTACCTAAAGTCAGGGAAAATCTGAGTCCAAATCCCAGCTCTGGCATTTTAGTAGCTCTGTGATTGTGGTCAAGTCACTTAAAGTAAAAGAAGAGCATAACAAGCATTTAGTGACCACCAATTATGTGCCAGAGACTGCGTTAAGTAAGCACTTTACAGATATTTTCTCATCTGATTCTCACAACAACCCTAGGAGGTAGGGGCTATTATTATTCCCAGTTTACAGTTAAGGAAAATGAGGCAAACAGAAGTTCAATTATTCAATTAGGCACTTTTAGGTAGTGCCTAAGACTGGATTGGAACTCACATTTTCCTGCCTCTAGGCTCAGTACTCTACTCGCTTTTTTACTTAGCTACCTCGACCTAACTGTTCAGTCTCAATTTCCTATCTGTAAAAGGTGACTAGTATTCATACTGTGGGGGTGTTGTGAGACATGTACTTTGGAAACCTGAAAACCCTGTGTAAATGTGACCCATCACCAACGAAAATTAGGCGACAAGAGTTTTTTCCCCCGTACCTTCCAAACTCCCATCCTGTCCCAAATAAGCTGGGAACCAATCCTTAATAAAGTGTTATCTGATGACAGTTTAAGATTTCTCTCCTTCCAGGAAGTATTTGCCTCTTAATGAGGGATCTTAAAAACCAATGAAAATAAACCTGTAATTCTGGTTTTTCAGGTACCCTTAAAGAGGCAATGAGAAGTTACCATTTCCCATTACAATTACAAAAGCAAACATTTATATAATTCTTTAAAGTCTACAAAACATAATATCTGTATTATCTCATATTTGAGGTCCCCAATAGCCCCGTGAAGTAGGTAGTATAGCTATCATCGGTCCCATTTTACAGATGAGGAAACTGAAGCTTCTTAGAACAGAAACATGAAAGCAATGTGCCTGACATAGCAAGTAAATGTCAGAGGTAGGATTTGAACTCGGGTCCAACACGTTAGCTACTATGACACACTTCCCTCTCATATTTATGTCAGGGGAGCCTGATCTGTATCCTTCAAAAATCTCCAATGACATGACTACTGACTACACATATTTTGGAAGGCCATCCTTGCCATTAGAGAACCATGCTGTTCTTTTTGGATATAGCAGAAACATATTGGAGCTTCCCCATTCTGACCCTGACACAATGTGTACATTACAGAAGACCCCAGAATCAACGATATAGCCAATCCTTGGGAAAACACCCTATCTGTAACATGTGGATAAATGATTCAGGATAGACATCTGGCCCTCCTCATTGCTTTCATTCTGCAATGACTGCCAATCCAAATAGTTCACAAGCTATAAAGAGAACAGAATTCTGCCAGTATTTTTGCAATAACAATCCAAGTAGTTTACTACCCAGTTTCTGAAAACCATTTCAGACTTTCTCTCAGAAAGAAAGGGAAAAAAAAACACCTAGTAAGGTGGCTTATTGCATAACATAGCAAATCCAATTTCAAAAACATTTGAGGTCATTTGCCCTCTCTCTCTCTCTCTCTCTCTCTCTCTCTCTCTCTCTCTCTCTCTCTCCCTCTCTCCAAGCTGCTCAGAGCAAAGCAGGCGGGGGATGGAAGGGAGAGGAGCCAGAGTTACTCATTGCACATTGGCTTAAGTGCATGGGGGAGATTAGTGAAGCTTACCAAGCCCATAAGGAGAGTGGGAGCCAAGAGCAGAGATCCAATGACTTGCCTAAGATTAGTATTGTATGGGGGGGGTGGGGGAAGGGGGAACATCCTAGCTTTTGTCTCTGAATTTCTGCCACTGACTGAAACAGAGGACAGTCCCACATTCTTGGTTTCTGAAGGACTGCTCAAAGGTGAAACTATTACAAGAAATCTTCCTTTATTTTTCAAAGGTGGCTGCATTTTTGTTCCAGAATTAAGTACATGTCCCTTAAATGTTCCCATAAATCTGCAACTGGGTGAGAAAATCTACCAACCATTACAGCAGGTAGAGAAATGAAACCACTCTGTACCCAACCTCAAATAATTTTGCATATCATTAAGCCGAACACAGTCATGGGTTTATTTTAATAATGCATGTCCCGTTTCATAAATAAAAAAGTGTGTTCAGCCAAGAGACTGCTTTCCACCAAAGAAATAATAAATAAAATTATAAATTATTATTTCTTCCCCTAAAAGTGATCTCTCAGATGAATGCTTGTTTGCTTTTGTTTATGAAACAATGCATGAATTATTAAAATAAAGTTAGCAGTGTGTTCAGTTTAATGATAACAGAAACTGTGTGAAGTTCCATGTGCTATAAACTGAGTTTCCTGTTTGAAATCTCATCCAGAGCATTTATTTATTAAATTGCACTATACTGAGGAGTAGTGAGCAAGGCTTCCATTTTATCTCTGTCTGATGAAAAGAATTCACAATTAACAAAATATATACCAAGTAGATACAAAGTGAAATGACAAGGAGATAGGGCACCAGCAACTGTGGCAACTCAGTTTTATACTTACAACATTCCTATGAGATGGTCAGAGTAAGAGCTATTACCTCCATGGGATTTATGAAGAAATTAAAATTAACATAGGTAAGTCACTTCCTCAAGGTTTACACAGTCACAGAGGCAAGACTGAAACCATCTGGTCTGATGGTTTTTCCACCATACTATGCTCTGCCATGGTATTATTATTATTGTCTTCCCCTTTAACCTACTGATCTCTCTATTCCCTTCTTTCATCCCTCCATCAGTGGCAAACAACATGAAGAAGAAGGAATCTTTGTGCCCTTGATTATATTCATATTGAATAGAAGAGTAGCTGCCCCATTGGGGACCCAACAGGCCAGTTCCAGTTGGGCAACATAGCTCCCTCTCTCCCTTCTTGTTTCCTTCCTTCCTTCCTTCCTTCCTTCCTTCCTTCCTTCCTTCCTTCCTTCCTTTTTTCCTTCCTTCCTTCCTTTTTTCTTTCCTTCCTTCCTTCCTTCCTCCCTTCCTTCCATCTTTCCTTCCTTCCTTCTTTCCTTCCTTCCTTCCTTCTCTTTCTTCCTCCTCTCTCTTTTTTTACCCTCTGTCCACATAGGGAATCATACCCTTGCCTAGGGGTGTTCTGTCTAAAGGGATATAAGTTTTGATCACTAAAACCTCAGAAGATATGTTGGGGTTTAGGAGTTATATTTCTTTCTTAAGGACCATGCCATAAACCCAAATCACTCTGATTCTCATTGATTGACCAACAATAGGTCCATGCCAAGCCTCACTTGGTCATTGTTTGGGCCCTGGTGGCTCAGAGTGAGTGTAAATAGCAATTGTTTCTGTCATGTCCTGAAACCTTGAGAGTCTTCTCCTCCCAGATTGATTTTTTTTTTGACTAGGTTAAAGTGACCATTCTCTGCTTCATTTCTTGCCTAACCTTAATCACTGACTAGGCATTACCTCAGTCAAACTGAGACCTGGGAAAGACCTAGCTTAAAAAGGCCAAGGTCTCCCACTGCGTATGGGGCCATCTCCAATAGATCTTTATCTTACCATTGGACCCAGTCCAGTCATCCTAATCTATGCCTTCTCACTGGACCCAGCCCACTCCAGAAGAGAGAGTGAGGCTGATGACTGTGCATTTAGATCCAATTCCCTTGCAAGCCATGGCATCACCTTCCTGATTCAACAATGAAGGACAAACAACAATGCCCATAATCGATGGTGAATGATGGAAAAACAGTCCCATACTGCAGAAACAGCAGTGGTGACAATTCAAGGGAGGGAAGGCTGTGCCAGACGGTCCCTGACTTCTGGCCATTTCACAGAAATAACAGGAAACACCAGCCATCGAGGTGCACCCCTGCTCTCCCAACAGCTTTGTTTTCACTTCCATCCTTACCCTCCACTCAGAGCTGCAAAAGCATCTCTTACCTCATTGTTCTGGATATTCTCACAGGCCTCTGCCAGCTCCTTCTTTAATTCCGGTCTCAAACATACCACCATTCCTCTTCCTTCCTATTTCTCATTCCAACTTTCTTGACTTAGTCCATCTTACCCTACCTGCTCAGAAAGCATCCCATTCCTCCCTCACCTATCATTCAACATCTGACAAGGGAAAATGATCAGTTTTGCATCGCTCCAATACAGCAGAAGGTTTGGCACCGACAGCAGCAACACTTCTTATAAGGGTCTATACTGCCAACATAGGGCATCAAAGAACAAGCTAGTTGTTAGATCTGGATTGTTTGTGGCATAGTGGATAGGAATGCTGGGCCTGGGGTCAGGAAAACCTGAATTTCAATCTGGCCTCAGACATTTCCTAGTTTTGTGTGATTCTGGGAAAGTATCTGAACCTCTGCCCACTTCAATTTCCGCGAGTATAAAATGGGAATTTAGCTTTTATATCACCTTCTTCCAAAGGTTATTGTAGGATCAAATCGTATAATATTTGTAAAGTATTTTGCAAATCTTAACATGCTATATAAATATTATCTACTATTACTGTTGTTATTATTATTGCTTTTTCCCCCAGAAACTAGACAAGTACAGGACAAATATCAGTCAATGAAAGCTGCTGGAAGTATTTTCACATTGACTCCCTAATCTTGTGTTGTACAGTGGGAAGAATCCTGGCTATAAAGTCTGAAGATGGGTTTGAAGCCTGACTGTGCTGCTTCTGACTTGTCTGACCTTGAGCAAATTACTAACCTTTGTCTTGTCACCAGTTAAATAAGGGGATTGAACTAGATGCTCCTTGGGATCCTCTCCAGTTCTAAATCCTAATGATCCTTCTGAACTCTGTGGAAACTTTGGGAGAAATAAAAATGAGAAGTTTCTTCCTTATGCATTAGGAACAATTGATGAGACTAGTTCCACCCAGTCACCTGCATGACATAGTATTGGATTTGGAATTAGAAGATCTGGGTTTGTACATGTCTCATCGTTTTCAGTTGTTTTTGTTACTTATGTGACCTTGGGCAAGTCACTTAGCCTCAAGAGGCTCAGTGTCCCCGTCTAGATACCTTTTGATATCTTATAAGATACCTTCTGACTCTTAATCCTATGATTCTATGAATTTTTAGTAGGATCAGCCACTTACTACATAAAACCAAAGTGCCACAGCTTCTTACCCAAGTATAGTCTTGGGTAGTAATGGTTGAGTTCATTTTTTTTACATCTCTGAATTTGCTGGGCAGCCTCTCAGCACTCTATAAATGAACTTGGGAAGCCATAATTCAGAAATGATTTGTGAAAACTCCACTGTGACTATTTTAAAAATGCTGTGGTTAATGGCATTTTCTAAAATGCCATTTTCAGATATCTGCAGAGAAGTATGCTCTAATCTTAGATCTACTATTAATGCTATAAGCTATTAATGCCATATACTGTTAATACTAATATCGTCCAGAACTCATAATAATCTCCCATGGGCAGGTCACTTAACCTTATCTGAGCAAGAGGAGAATTCTATTGACTTATGATACTAACAAAATTTAAATGGCCATAGCTATCAAATTCTAGATAAAGACTAAAGAAAATTAGGACAGCTGAGTACACAGCTTCAGGCTGAATCCTTCACTAGTTTCTTAGGTTCTAGGAAGCTCATTCTTTCATTTTCACATATGAACTTTCCCATTCATTTAGCACCTACTATGTGTCTAGCCCTGTGCTAAGCATAGAATCATATGAATGTTTAGAATGTAAAGAGACCTTAAAGGTCATTTCATTCACACACATCCCTCACAAATAAGCAAACTGACTTGCAAAGAAGTGACATGATGTGCTTGAAGGTACGGAGGTATTCAAACCCAAGTCTTCCAATACCAAATCCAGCACTCTTTCCACTGGATCACATTTCCTCCTCATGACTGAAATCTATCACTAGAGTTTCCAATCTAGACTTGCCTGAATGTAGTCACTTAGATTCAGCAATAGGAAGATATAGTCAGTTGGTTTTTTGGGCAGGCAGAGAATTAATGGGGATAAGGCCAATTATCTTGGTTCAGAGGGTTCTGTGAAATGGAGCAGAAAAGAAGGATGCTGTTTGCAGCAAAAATAAATGATAGCATGCTTGGTATGATGCTGTAAATATATTGACTGAATCTGAGTTCTGGATGGGACAAGAGCTGGAAATTTGTAGCTGCAGGGGAGGAAAAATGGAGCCCAGATTTCTTTTATAGCTGACACTTGCAAATAGGTTTCCTTACTCTGTGCAGCTCTGCAGTGAAAAGTCAGACTGGCCAGATTTTAGAGTCCCATAATCGGGAGTAACTTTAATTAAAGTCTCCACAGGCTCACAACTTTGTGGTGCCTGGGGATTTTCCAAGCTCTCTCAATTCTGCATTATCAAGCAAACCAAACAGAAAGGGAGTGAGAGAAAGAAATTGATTTAAAAACATGACAAAAAGTCAGTTTAATATAAACATCATAAATATAATATGAACAAAACCTGGAGAATAGCCAAGTGGCTTGGCAGGAATTCAGGTATGTCCAAGGTTGTTGGGAAAGTGAAAGAAAACCTGGGATCAATTTGCTCGAAAAACCCAACTCAGCTTGGGGTGTTTTACAAAGCCTATGTGTGGGGACCCAGGAGAGAGTCCCAAAGAAACCTAATCAAGAAATTGACCATGCTTTATTTCCTGTCTGGCTATTAAGGAATACTTCTGACCTTCCTTCTTTCTTGAATCACTGACTCTTAATAACCTAGGTAAATGAGGGACTGGTATGATATACTGAAGAGAGTCAGGAGACCTGGTTTCTGATCCCAGCCTTGATCATAATTAGCTGTGTGACCTTGAGCAAGTCACTCAACCTCTCTCAATCTCGGCTTCCTTACCTACAAAAAGAGAAAGTTAGACCAAATTGCCTCTGAGGTTCATTCCAAACTCCAAAAATGTTGTAAGGCTAAGGTTTTCTTAGTAACTTCAAATGTTAGAATAATCTATTCCACTGGGGAGCTTTCCTGAAGTTAAGAGGAAGAAAAAAAATCTTAGTATTTCCAGAAGCAAAGATCAATTCCTCTATTCACAGACTTGAATTTATCCCCATGGAAACCATAAGGAGATGTCATGCATAGGTCTTCGAAATAACTGCTGGTAGACAAATACATGTATTTGGAGTCAAAGAATCTGGGTCTGAATTCAAGCTCTGCTCTTCTTAATCAATCAATTAATCAACAAGCATCTATTATCATATATTCTGGGTGTAAACGTGGATAAAACACTTCACCTTTATACATCTCACTTTGCAATTCTTTACAATGATAGAGTGAGACGAGATAATATCAAGGTCTTTTCTGGTGCTCTATAGGCTACCATCCTCTAAACTTAATTAAAAGTCAAGGACATTTCACTTCACTAACCAGGAAAAATGTGTCCTCAGTTAGTTCCATAAGTGAGGGAAAAGACATTTCCCCAATTCTCCCAATTCTGTATCACATCACGGCCTCTAACCCAATGTAAGAGGGATTGGGAGGGATGCTAAGTAATTCTTCTACTTGGCACAAAAGTGAAAGCTTTGTAACCATGACACACTTTTTAGGTGAGATTCTATAGAATGCAGACACCTGGACATGTAGCACAAAGCAAGGGCTTGAAAGAAAAACCGACTGTAGGTGATAGAAATCGATAAAAATGGAAAGCCCTGACAATGTCAATGCAATGATCGTCTCTGCTGTCAGATACCGCCTCCCTCTGCCATTGATACAGCTAGAAAAGATTGGTGACAGTGCTGCTAGTTCATACCACTTATTTAGCTTGTCTAGAGGCTGCATTGAGTGCATTGGAATCTAGCACTGTCTGATTCACAGAAGGCTGTTTCATTTCATTCACTAGCTCAACAATTATAGGCATATTTCTTTAGGTATAGACCAGACTCCATACTTTCTCAGCACAGAAATTTCCAGTACTTACCTACTGCCTACCAAAGTTCAGACCCCTTTGACCACTGAATAACTGTCTACAAATTGTTGTCAGCTTTATCTCTTACCCTTCCATTGGCTCAGAGGAAGTGTGGGATAGTAGAAAGATCACTGTGTTTGAAATTCAGAGAAACCTTGTTTGATAGCTGTGTAGCTATGGAACCACAAGCCTGCCACTTAAATGGGCTGAGTGTCAGTTTTCTTTTCTAGTATGGTGACTTTCATAGTATGTTCTCCTGAGAGCAATGTGGTTTAGAGACTAGAATCAAGCCTCAGAGTTAAGACCTGATTTTGGACAAGTTCACTTAACCTCTCAGTTCTCTGGGCAGCTCTCTAAGACTCCAGTTGTGGAAAAGGTATAAACCTGCATTGGGAGAGGGATTTTGCTCATCCGGGAGTTCCTTATATCAATCAAATATCAATCCAGTTCTGATCCCTATCATCCCATTGGGAGGTTCAAATAAGATAATGTGCTCAAAATACATTGTCAAGCCTGAAGTACAATATCTATGTCAGTTTTTGCTATTTCTTGCTTCTAGATAGCAGACTGTTCTGTTTCTCAGACTTTGCTATACCAGTCAGCTCTTTCTCCTCATCCCTGCCTCCTGGCTTCCTTCCATTCTCAGCTACAGTTTCACCTTCTAACTTACATGAACTGATGCAAAGTGAAATGAGCAGAACTAGAAAAACACTGTTCCCAGTAACAGCAACATTTTATGGTGACTTTCTGTTAATAACTCAGGCATTAAGAAAATTCAGAAGGACTTATGATGAAAGATGCTGTCCATCTCCAGAGAAAGAACTAGTGGAGCCTGAATATAGATCAAAGATACTTTTTCTTTATTTTTCTTGGGTCTTTCTTATGTCTGTGTTTTCTTTCACAGCATCATTTACATGGAAATGCGTTTTGCATGACTACATATGTATATATAATATATGTCAAATTGCTTGCCTTCTCAATGGGGGGTAGGGGAGGGAAGGAAAGAACTTGGAACTCAAAATTTGAAAAAAAAACAATGTTAAAATTGTTTTTTACACATAATTGTACATGTAATACCTTTGCTAAGGTATGCTTTCCAGTCCTGTGTTGAAGAAATGCTAGTTGAATTTCCAATTTAAATACCCCATCTTCCATGGAGCCTTTCCTGATCACCATGGTGGCTGACAACCTCTTCCTTCTGGGAACTAGCCTGGTACTTCATTTTTGCATTTACAGCATACTCTCTTATATGTGCCCATGTAAGCTCCATCAAGTCCAAGATCTCTTCGTATCTAAATCTGTATTTCTTTCATCACAGTGCTCTGCATGTAATAGGTACTTAATAAATGCCCTATTGATAAAATTGACTCTTAAACACCTACTCTGTGCAAAGCATTCTCAGTCCAAAGTGCTCCATGGTTTACAAAGACCAAAATATTAGTTTCTGCCCTCCAAGAATGCATTATTTTTTTTTAATGGTAAGATTCATAGCTATAATCCAAAATAGCAACAATCCAAATCACTTAATAGTAAGTACAAATAGGAAAAAAAAACATTAGGAATTCAGAAGGGTCAGAGATCATTTCAGCTGGGGTGATCATGAAGGTGATTAGATTTATGCTGAGCTTTAAAGGATAAATAGGATTTCAATGAGTAGAAACACAAAGGGAGGGTATTCGAAGTAAGCAATTTGGTTCAGTTCATGCTAGCTGAATTTAAAACAGCCATCTTTCAAAAATCTAATAAAAAATGAAATTCAAATGGACAGAAAAAATAGTGATTTCCTAAGGCCTTGGTGGTGGATTTGAAGGATTGCTGTGGCCCAGGAAGCTGAGCTCTGCTGATAGCACGTCCATCAGGACATAATTAGCCCAGTAAGGAAGCTATTGCGATAGTCTCAGGCATGAATCACAGAATCCCAATCTGAGCTAAAAGGGAAATTAGAAGCCATGTGGTCCAACCTGGACCTAAACAGTCATTGCCTCAACAATATTCTGACAAGTGATCATCCAGGCTCTGATTAAGGACCTCTAGTGATGGGGATTTTACTGTCCATGGAGGCAGGCCATTTCATTTCTTTACAGCTGTACTTGTTAAGGTTTTTTTCTTCTTATAACATTGGAACCAAAATCTGTCTCTTTGCTACTTCTGCCCATTACTCCTATTCCTCCCTTCTGGGGACAAGCAGACTGAGTTTAATCTCTCTTCCAGGTGACAACCCTTCAAAGGTGTGAAGGCAGTAATCATGTCCTTCCACCCACCCCCAGATTTTCTCTTCTCTAGGCTGTGTATGTCCAGTTCCTTCAAGGGATCCTCACAGGGCATTATCTTCAATGGCCTCACCATTCTAGTTATCTTTTTTTGGACATGTTCCACATATCAATGGCATTCTTTAAACATTGATTCCTGGAACTAAAAGCAACACCCCAAAAGTCTTCTGCCTAGGGCCAATCTTCCTTGGCTTTTTTTATAGGCACCATCAATCATCTGTCATTCAATTCTACTTGTGATGTTTGTGTAAACAATTCTTTCACTCTTTGAAGAAATGCTATTAAGAGCATTCTTATAGTCTGTTATGTGGTGGTAGGATAATGAAATCAGAGAAGTGGGAAAAGAGGGTGGAAAAATTTGGATACCAAGTTTTGGTGGCAGTGACAGAAAAGGATAGAAGGGTATCAATGATCAGGTATAGCACAACTCTAAATCCAAGGAGTTAGGCTTAGACACCAAGAAAGTCATGAGTCTCAGAGCCATGAACTAGAACTTAGAGGTCATCAGAGTTCATAACATGATAAAGGAAGAAATACTGGACCAAGACAAAAGGTGCCTTGGCTCAGCTCTGAGGAGGAGCTAAAGTAATCCTCAAAGCCCACAGCCTAGGACATCATCCTTAATATAGGATGGGTAGAATTAGGCAACCTTTTATGCCTAAATTTGTCACTTCCACAGTGATCCTTTTTCTAATAGTCCTTGTCTATTAGTCTTTCTCTCTCAACTTGGATTCATTTTTATCAAATGCAAGAGCCAAACATAAGTGGCTTATATGCTTCCTAATTGATCTCTCTGCTTCCAAACTCTACCCTTTCCAATCCAACATCCACTCAGCTGCCAAAACAAAATCTCCCTAAAGCATAAATTTGAACATGGCATTCTCCCACTCCAAATCCTTCAGTGCTTCCATATTGTCTTATTTTGTTTGACCCCAGAAGGCAATGGGCAGATGCTGCAAAGTCACAGATCAATGTTTAGTGTAAGGGGGAAAATTTCTTTTTAAATTAGAGGTATCCAAAAGTAGAATAGGCAACCTTGGAGGTAGAGAGCTTCCTGCCTTGAGGTTTTTAAGCAAAGAATGGATGACCACTTATGGGGGGAGGGATTTTTTTCATGGATGATTTGGAATGGGTAGCCTATGAGTCCCTTCTGCTGTACTGGAGCAATGCAAAGCTCCTCAGCCTGGCATTTTAGGCCTTCCAAAAGCTGACTTCATCCCACCTTTCCAGCTTAATTCCACATTATTCCACATTGACACACTCTATGTTCCAGCTAGGCTGTATTGTTATGGCTTTCCCAAGCTCAGTAACCCTTCTCTTACCTCCAAGAATTCATCCAATGAAAAATACTATCCATATCCAGAGAAAGAACTATAGAGTCTAAATGTAGATCAAAGCATTTTCTTTTCTTTTTTTAAATTTCTCGTGGTTTTCCCTTTTGTTCTGATTCTTTTTTCACAATATGACTAATGTGGAAATATGTTTAATTTGATTGTACATGTATAACCTATATCAGATTGCATACCATCTTGGGGAGGGGAAGAAGGGGGCAAATTTTAGAACTCAAAATCTTATAAAAGTAAATTTGAAAACTAATAATAAATAAATTAATTTTTAAAAATTCATCTAAGCCATCTACAATGCCCAGAATGTATTTCCGCCACAGTTCTGTTTTTAAGATTCCTTATCTTCTTCCAAGACTCCAGTTGCTACCTCCTTCTTGCAGCTTTCCCACCTGTTAGTACTATCTTCCAATATTTTTTTAAATTAAAGAGGCCATCCCTTGACTCACTTCAAGAGGCCAATTCACTGAATAGGTGTTACCTCACTCAAAGTGAGAACCTGAAAAGGCCTTAGCCTAAAAGGGCCAGGGTCTCCCATTGCATACTTGGGCCACCTCCAGTCGTCCTGATGAATATCTGGTCACTGGATCAAGATGGCTCTGGAGGAGAAAGTGAGGCCAGTGACCTTGCAGAGCCCTCCCTCACTCAAATCAAAGTCAATGGCAAGCCATGTCATCATTTCCCTGATGTCATGGTCCTCTTTGAAAACAAAGGACAAACTCAACAATTGATTTGTCTCTCCCAGTGACACATTTCCCCACCCAACATTGTGTTGTTGTCCTTCTAGCCCCAGCAAACAGCACAATCCTTTTGCACTGCAAAAGGAGCTTAATAAATGTGTGTTGTATCGAACTGAAGAAAATAAAACCAATCCAATGTGTTGGCACCTTTCACAGAAGAGCCCCCAGGTGTGTATTATGTAGAACTATGTGGAAAGGAGATTTAAAATAATGAGAACAAACCCCTACAGGGAACACTGGAGGAAGGTGAAATCCTTGCTTCTTTGTCTTCAGCAATCCACTTATTCCGCTTTCCTATATCAAGAATGCAATCCACTGAGGTGTTTGAGTACTTTGGCAGAGCTATAATTATATATTTTTTTGTCTTCTGGTTCTTAAGTGTCAAAAAACCTCCACATTCTCCCTCATTTCTTCACCTCTTTGACCCTGACCAAGTGGTAAATCCAAGCATGCTTACCAGGTGGGATATAGGGACGTGTATTGTTTTGACCTCTAAACTCTTCACACTCCTTCAGTTTATTCTTCAGGGCCACAATTTCCCGACGGATTGCAAGGATATTGTGTTTGTCTAGTGACTCCAACTCCTGCACCAGGAGAGTCATATTCCTGATCTGAGGAAATAAAAATTCAGAGTGACTTTATATTATTGTGCAATTTCTTTCATAAACATTCAGGGGATGAATTTGTCATTTAGTGAAACATTGCCAGAGAATACACCAGAGGGCTTGTGAATGGTTTCATTTGGAAGAATACATTTTATGGGTTAGCGTGAATGCCTGTCAGATTTCAGGCAGATGTGTGTGACAAGAAGAAAATGGCAAAGATTTTAACAGCTTTAATAGTAGACTGCGGCCTCTTTCAGAACATCTACACATGTCCATTAAAGTTCATTTCTAATAACATGTCCCTATAAATTCGTGCTTAGTCATTCTATCTTATAATTATGTTTTTAATGAATGTTAAGGCCCTCTGAACACTTCAAGTTCAAAAATGTATGTTAAGAATTGTGAATTTTTCCATTGGTGATGCTTTTATTGATGTGTTGGTTAATATCCATTATTAGACTATAATACAATAAGATAGTCTATAGATAGTCTGTATTCAAAGACTAGAAATGGCTTCACCAATGAACTCTTCCGGTATTATTTTGAGGGTGGTGGCAAATGGTGAGTTATGAAAGGATCCAGGGGACAAAGCCACATTTGAAAAAAAAAAATAGACCCAGATTTAGCTATTCTGCATTTTACCTTTCTAGCAATCACCATCCAACAAACAAAGGTGTTTGCAAGCCAGATTGGATATTTGAGTCCAGACTAGAGAAGGTTTCAGGTGTTTGATTTGGCACAACATTGAATGTATATTTGGCCAAGCCCATTCCAAAGAAGATGGAAAACCAATTTTATTCTGAAACCTTGTTGTAACTATTATAACAGCAATAATTATATTAATAATAAAAACAAATTGCTAATACCTAATGTTTTGTATAAATGTTCTCTCATGCAGACCCTATATAACAAACTGTCTGTTTTTTTAAGGCAAGTCTTATTAGCCACATTTTGCAAATGAGAAAACTTGGGCTCAAAAAGTTGAAGGTCTGTCTTAAGTCCAATCATCTTCCCATTTCCCCACCAGTCAATGTTTGATTCATATGATCAACCTCATTCAATTCAAATAGGCAAAAAACTTCCAGAGGTAGGATCCATGTATTCACAGTCATGTTTCTATTCAATAGGGGAAGGAGTCTTTTTTTTAACAATGTGAGAACTTGGGGAATCATATAGACTAACCAATGAACTATGAATGGGAAATAGTAAAGCCAGGAAGCACCTGGGACCTAAACTGGGTCATAGCTCAGAGCAACAACCTTGGCAAAAGCATGAGATGCAGTCAAGCAGAGTTGAGTAAGAACAGGAAATAGAATTTGGCAACAAAGCAAGAATAAAATGCAAATGAAATGAGGAAATGGACATGATGTTCAAGAACATGCTAAAAGAACTATCCTGTACCAAGTGGGAGTTCATTGATCAATTCATTCATTTATTGGAAAAATTTTGGTAGAGATGCTACTAGACACTATGGGGGAGACAAAAATTAATTAAGACTTGAATTAAGACAGCATGACTATCTTCATAAATTTATTCTGAAGTTCCACGGAAGCACAGAAAAGTAAGCATTCATTTCCAGGTTGAATATCTATAAGCTTTCATAGAGGAGATGGTATCTGATCTAGGACTTGAAAGACAGATAGAATTTCTACCTGCAGGGACAGGGGTGGGAAAAAGCTAGGGCTGTATTTTCTAGGCCCAAATCAATGGTCTTCCCTGCTTGACCAGCTTTTGTTCTAGCCTGCCACTTTGTTTATACGCCAGGCAAAGAGGATTTGGAGAGAAAGATGAGCCCCAGTGCCTTTGTCTCTGCACAATCCTGTGAGGTTTGGGGGTGATTCAGTGATTAAGTAAAGAGGTTCTTACCCATGCAATAATCTTTCTGACACACCATGGAAGTATATGCATGAAAGAATGTGCTCTACCACAATATAGAAAAATGACACTATGAACCCACTGTCCACAGAATACGTGGACTGGTCTGTCCACAGAATACGTTGAAGGTCTGTCTTAAGTCCAATCATCTTCCCATTTCCCCACCAGTCAATGTTTGATTCATATGATCAACCTCATTCAATTCAAATAGGCAAAATTAAATTATTTTTCCAGTGGAAATGAAGGATCAGATCTGCCTTATAGATAATCACATATATATGCAAGATGGTAAACCCTCAACTTCTGTTGATGTTATAGTCCCTAACCACAGAATAGATCAAAAGTACATGGGGTAGTAAAAAAAAACAATCTATTTAGAACCAGATGGCTTGGTTTTAAATTCCAGCCCTACTACTTACTCCCTGTGTGATCGAGAGCAAATTGCTTCACTTCTTTAAATCTGTGTCCTTATCTGTAAAATGAGAGGGTTGAAACAGATGACCTTTAGGGTCTTTTCCTGTTATAATTCCTATGGTACAGGGGAAATAGTGAGGCTGCAGGTTGTGTAGAATGCAGGGCAAAAATTAAGAGGGAGAGGATTCTTATTGAGAATTGCCAGATAAAGGCAAGAAGATGAACTAAAGTGGAAGAAGGAGATGGTCTTCCCTGCTTGACCAGCTTTTGTTCTAGCCTGCCAAAGAGGATTTGGAGAGAAAGATGAGCCCTGGTGCCTTTGTCTCTGCACAGTCCTGTGAGGTTTGGGGATGATTCAAGCTCACAATTATGAATTTAACAGGAGTTATTAGTATTTTTCCAACCCCAAGTCAGTTGTTTGGTATCAGCTTCAAACAAAACAGTAACAAGAATAGATTTGCTCTTAGCCTAGGGAATTCTGCTGGATTTTTTAAACCTCCCAGATAGGTATAGTGGCCCATTGTCTTGGTCATGTCCTAAAAGACCTCTAGCCTACCACCATAAAGGAGAGACTTTCCATCCATTCCACTTCAATAGATGGGAGCAGATAGCTTTGAAGAGCTAAAGGTTAACATGGCAGAGAATATCTTGTTGACCATAAGACTAGAAAAGATGTCCAGCAGATACAATTAGATAGAATAGAGAAATACAATGTTGAAAAGGGATGTGATCCCCCAAAAGATGACATTACACCCAACAAAATATAATAACACACAGAAGAGAACAGTACAACGATATCGCCTGAGAACATCAATACCTTTGCAGAGTTGGAGATGTATCGCTCCAATCACCCTGACCCTATACATTCCAATTTGTGTACTCTTTATGAATGGACCTTGACCATTCAGGTTCTCTTTGTGTTCATGTTATTTGACATGTGTGTCTTTCGCAAATGTATTTTGTGAGTTCCTAGTAGTGACTTATCAAGAATATTTTCTGCATATGTGTCCTTATCTACTGGTGCTATGATAATCTGTGTTGGAGTATATGTAACATAGACGTGCATTGAGTCTGTTCTTATCACTTTATTGGCTATTCTGTTTGAACAAATGTGTTTTTTGTGAATGTGAAAACTTTACTTTTATTAACAAGTAAAGTAAAATAAATTTATGAGGAATACTTCAAATTTAGTATAGTTTTCAGGGAGGCTCATGACAGAGGCTAGACCAGGTGCTACTTAGAGATTGAGTGTGACAAACTTGGTCTCACTAGCATCATGTTCTAAATAACAGAGTTATCTGGCCCCACTGAGCAAAATAAAGAGTCCTGAGCCATATAGCACTCACTATAGCAGGACCCTAACCACTGGGTATAATAATCCTATCTCTTTACCTAATCATGGTTTTCAAAGAGGACTCAATACATGATTCAAGATAATGTATTTGATCAGTTTCCTTTGCAAGATAGCAATGGAAATAAATACCAGTTGTGCAGATATATAGATATGGCACAAAAAAAGAATCAAATTTGATTTTTTTTTCTAGTAAATAATTCAAAAGAGGATAGTGGGCCACTTACCTCCAGCTCCAGTTGGTCAATGATGACATTGCTTCCAACAAAACTGAGTTTCAATTCTGTGACCAGTTTCTGCATCTCACTCACTTCTAATTTAAGCAACTCAAAGTCCAGTTTATTGTAAGAAATACTGGTCTCTTCCATGACCTGAATTTTGATGCTTAGGTTTAGGAGCCTCTGTTCAAATAACTCCATCACTTTGGTATATTCCTTCACCTGAAGGGTAGAAAAGAATAGAGATCAATGATAGTGTGCTTCCAAATACCCTATTCTTCCTGGATGAGATTACGTTCCCATCAATCAGTCAACAAATCTAGAGGTTATTTTCCTATAAAGAAGTTGAATAAAAACATCTGTATGAGTATTTCAACCATTCTACCAACTGGACTGGTTGAAAACAGCGTAACCTTTCATTTCATGTTTGGTAGAAATATCACCATCTCCAGCGATACATGAAGACATACAGTTCTCAAACAACAAATAAGAATACCAGAGAGGTCAATGGTTGGCACACACTATCCCTATACTATTGATTCTGATGGGAGGGAAAATGTTGTGTCTCAATTTTCATTTTTGGTTGCTCTACAGAGGTCAATCTTGAGTACCTAGACTTTGCAGTAACACTTTAAAGCAGTCATCTGGGTCTTAGATACCCTTGGCCAAAAAGTTAGCCATGTGCTTCTCTGTACTTAGTTAAGCTGGTACTCAGACAGTAGACTTAGTCTATTAGGGGCATTTCTAGCTAAGTAGGATCTACCAGAGCTCACATTCTTCTGGCATAGTTGTGGAAAATCCAAGATCACCTCCATACCATGATAAGCCATTGCAGCTGGACTAGTGAGGATTTTTGAAAAAGCATGGACAAGAGTTGTGTAGTATGATGAGGCACAAAAGGATTACAACTGCACATGGGAAAATGTACTTTTACCACCACACCCCAGCTCACCTCACTGAGAACATAGGCATCTCTATGCTACTGAGGTCTAAAGGAAGTATCAACTTAACATGCACTGTGTAAGTGTGTGTACAACAGCAAAACTGCACATTTCATTAAATGCACCTACATTTATTCCAAGAACTGATTATTGCAATCAGACCTTCAAATTACACATTTGTTGCATATATTTGAATGTCTGATCATTAAGTTAAAATATTTCCCAAAATTCCCTCAGTGTATTTAGTATGTAATTGGAATCTCCAAATGGATATTTCAATAAACACAGTTGGTGGCTTTTTCTGTGCATAATCTCTCAAGGAAATGTCAGGGCTTTTTAAAGAACTTGCTTATTAAAAGTTGCTGGCTTTACTTTTTTCCCCTATTGCTTTAGTGATACACTGAGGGCAGACTACATTAATGTCATGAAGCAAGACCTCAGTGTCTAGATTAATTCAATGCCAGATGCTCCCCACCACCACCAAATCAACCTCACAAGTATAGCTGACTAGAGAATAGTTAATGCAAAATATCCACAAATTTTAATGGATACAAGATTAATATGAACAACATAGATTTTATTAATTTGTTGCTGTTCAATCATTTCAATCATGTCTGACTCTTTGTGACCCCACTTGGGGTTTTCTTGGCAAAGATGCTAGAGTGATTTTCCATTTCCTTCTACAGTTTATTTTACAGATAAGGAACTGAGGCAAACAGAGTTACTAAGTGTCTAAGGCTGGATTTGAATTCAAAAAATATGAGTCTTCTTGGCTCAAGGCTCAGCACTCTACCCACTGCATCACCTCCCTGCTCTATTTTTTATTAATATGACCATAATAACATGAAAGTATGATAAGAAATACCAAAAAACAGTGATATGACCTTTTAGGAGCAGAGGGGCAGACATACGATTTCATTGGCATAGAAAACTCTCAGTATGAAAACTCCCTCTACCAGTACAGATTATCACCTTCCCTGCAACTTACAATCTTAGAGAACTGTCTATGGCTCTGAGGTTGAATGATTTACCCAAGGTAACAGTCAGTATATGTTATAAGCAGGATACTTAAACCCAGGTTTCTCTGGCACTGACGCTAGCTCTTTATCTACCACCCCACACTGCCTCTTACAGTGCTACATATGACTATGTCACTGGACCTTTCATGGGTAGAACTTTGATATCTGCCCAATACTTTCTTAGTTACTAAAACCTTAGAGGAAAGGACAAGGGGCACGGATGTTCACAGCAGAGTAAACAAGGTGGAAAAATAAATAGTTCCACCATGTTTGGACCTGGTCAAACAACATCTGAAATAGTGTTCAATTCTTGGCACAACATTTTAGGAAGGAGGCTGACAGACTAGAGAGCATCAAAATAAAGGAAACATGAATAGGATGTTGAGATGACTGGAGACTAGGTCATATAAGAATTGGTTGAAAGAACTAGCTATCCTAAGCTTGAGAAGAAAAGATTTTAGGAAAGGGGAGAGGTAGACAGTGATAATATTATTCAAAAATTTGAAGGGCTCCCATAAAAAAAAAAAGAATTAGATCTGTCTTGCTTGGCTTCAAAGGGAAAAACAAAAGAAGAATTGGTGGAAATTACAGAGACTAAACAATATTAAGACCAATAAAAGAAAAATTCCCTAACAATTAAAGATGACTAAAAATGGAATGGGATACTTCGAGAGGTAGTGAGTTTACCATACATAACTAGAATTCTACAAGCAAAGGCTAGACATTCATTTGTTAGGGATGCTATAGAGCAAGGGTTCTTAGCATAGCATCTATGAATTTTTCTAACAGATAACTACGATCGGTATAATTTTCTTTGTAATCCTATATATTTTATTCTATGCATTTGAAAACAGCATTCCGCAAAGCAATCCGCAGGCTCTATCAGACTTCCAAAAGGGCCCATGAGATGAAAAAGGTTATGTTTCAGGTAGGAGTTGGATTAAATAATCATTGTGGTCTCTTCTAAATCTAAGATTCTTCAATTTTTAGCCCAAAGGCAGTCTTGTGTCTCTGTCATTTCAGCCCTCCCACTTAAATCAGCCATGTAAATTTGACTAGACTCACAGACCACAAACTGGAAAGAACCTAGGCTACAGGCAAATTAGTCAGGGAATAAAAGTGGAAAATGCAGCCTCTAACACTGCTACTATATTTCTCCAGGCTACTGATGCTCACTGTCATCAGATATCTCATCATTGAATTTGACAAACCTAAGCAACAATGGTGACATTTAGGTGGGTACATGGATTTTTTTTTTTAATTGCCTGAAACCTCTTAAGATTCTATCAGAAGCACATACACATGTACAAGATGACTGAGTTTCTGTTTCCATGAAAACCGGGCACAGACTCACATATTGTCAGGAATAGTGAGCCAAAACTTTGCAAGAATGCAAGCTTTGGAAATGAATCTGCTTATTGGCATTTGGTCTTGTTAGCTCTTGGAACAAACAAAATATTTCTCAGCTTTCCTTGAACATTTTGGTGACTCAGTGCAGCTGTTGTTCTGCAAAAGAGGAAGCTAACCACCATATCTGCTCAATGAAATGTAGCTCTTGCAGAGTCTACTGGAGAGTCCAAATGTGTCTTCATACCATGCATCCCACAAAAAAGTCGGACAGTGTTGCTTTTGCCTGCCACAGAATGAAGGAGCTCTATAGTTTCATTTTTTGAAGTGAATGAAATCCTTAGTGGAAAGAACTTAAAAGAAAAAACCAGATATTTGGTCTAGCCCTGTGGGTGACATTTAATTCAATGATCTTTTGGCCAAACTAAAAGGCTTAATACAAGGAGAGTTCTGGGAAGAGGAGGTAAGGTCCCTAGGCAGGGCAAAATTGCTTTACATGTGATCTTTCTCTGTGATTTAAATGATTATCAGCATAAATCATCCACATCATGCTATGGATTTGTGAGAGAAATATAAAGGAGAGACATCAGCAGAGAGGGCCATTTGGATGTTGTTGTTTGTCCTTCATTCTCAAAGAGGACCAATGACACCAGGAGGGTGATGTCTTAACTTGCAAGTGAATTGGATTTAAGTGAGACAGAGCTGTGCAAAGTCATCAGCTTCACTCTCTTCTCCAGAGTTCTCAGAGTCCAGTGGCAAGGCATGGGTCAAGATGACTGGTTATGGCCCATAATGCAGTGGGAGACCTTGGCCTTTTTAAGCAAAGGTCTTTCTCAGGTCTCAGTTTGTCTGAGGCAATGCCCATTCAATAATTAAAGGCTACATGATGTTGTTCATCCTTCTTGAAGAGGATCGATGACATCAGGAGGAGGATGTCTTGACTTGCAAGTGAATTGGATTTAAGTGAGGTAGGGCTGTGCAAAGTCACTAGCCTCACTCTCTCCTCCAGAGTCATCAGAGTCCAGTGGCAAGACATAGGTCAAGATGATTAGTGAGGGCCATTTGGACAGGGCAATCTCAAAGCATTGGTTAATTAGTCTGGGTATGGTATCAAATCCAAATCACTCACTGAAAATGCCTTTCATCTAACATCCTACATTCCCTCCTACTCACTAAAATCTTGTCATTACGGGTTCACAGAAGTCAACTGTTTTGCGGGAGGTACAAGGAGCATTGGCCTGGGAGTCAGGAGATCTCAGTTTGAATCCTGACTCTGTCACAAAGTACATATGTATCATTACTTATCTGCGTTTGTTTCCTCCTGTGCAAAATGAAGCAGTTGAACTAGATAGTCCCCATAGTTTAGTGGAGAGAGTATTGGCTTCAGATTTAAAGGACCTAGGTTCAAATCCTAGTTCTAACTCTTAATACATAACTTTCCTCCTCTATAAAATGAGGGGAAGATGGACTTGGGGATCTCTAACTTCCTTTCCAAATCTAAATCTGTGGATCAATAAATTTAGACCTAGAAGGAAGGAATCTTAGAGGTCCTCAAACCCAAACCCCTAACAGGGAAATTAAAGAAGGTCTAGAGAAATTAAGGTCCTTGCCCTGGGCCATACTGATGATGTCTAAGGCAGGATTGAAATACAGGCCTTCCTGACATCAAATCTAGCACCTGAACACCATATTACCTTGACTATCTACAGTCCCTTCCATTTCTGTATCTCTGTGATTCTGTTTGGGATTCAGGTCAATAGCATGCCCCTCAGGGCTTCCCTTTATGTTATATCCTTCCTGCTCTGTTAATGGACTCTAAGAATGGAAACTAATTTCTTCCACTCCTTACTAGGACTGTGGCCTTGTTCTATTTCTATAATTAGCATACTGTTGTCTGTTGAGCTGAAGAGGAGTCTCGTTCATTTGTGTTTCCATACATTTCTCCAAACCAAAAATTACGGCAATGCCTATGGATTTTTAAACAGATTCATTTTTTTGTGATCCTAAACAGTAAAGTCAGTTAGGCCAACGAGGCTACAAGCCAATTTGGTTATTAAGAACCATATACACATTAGATTCACTGTTTTTTAACCTATCCCTGTAATCACCAAATGTCTATTTACCAGCTCTAGCTAAATGTTCTACAAGCATCCCAAATTCAATTTGTCCAAAATGTAACTTTTTTTCCCCAAAACCTACTGTTCTCCATATTTCCTTCTTTCTCTCTTTCTGTTCAGTCTACCATCTTCCTTCTAGTCACCAATGTTCATAACCTTGGAGTCATCACATACTTTTCCGTCTGCCACACTCAACAATCTACTAATTTGCTTAATACTTACGTATTAAGAGTTAGAACTAGGATTTGAACCTAGATCCTTTAAATCTGAATGCCAGACACATTAGTCTCTGTCTTCAGTCTTCCCTCTTTCCAATCCATCATCTACACAGTAGCCAAAATTATTCTTAAAAGGTCTGATATTTCTCTACTCAATAAATTTGGTGGTTCCCTATTGCCTCTTAGAATACAAATTCTTCAGCTTACTTATCGACCTTTCCAGTTTGGCTCTTGTCTACTTTCCAGACTTTTTTCATAATATTTCCTTTTATGTGCTCCAAATTCCAGCCAAACTGGCATGTTCCCCATAGAATGTAAGTTTCTTGAGGGCAAGATCTGCTATTCATTTGGCCTTTGCACCTCCAGGGAATAGCACAGCACCTTGAATATGGTACCTCTTAATGAATGTATGTCAAAGCTTCTCCTCAATAGAAGATGGGAAAAAGATCTCTTTGCTTCTTCTGCAAAGTCAGAAGACTGTAGTGTTGAACATTGTATGTACTGTTAAACTTGGCTGTTATACGAGTTAGTTCTTGCCAAACTGCTTTTTTTTTCTTTTTCTTTCTTTTTTCTCTTTTTATTATAAGAGACAGCTTGCTGGTTAGGAGGTGGGATGGACTCTTCAAAGAGAAAGTGATTTAAAACAAAAGATCTATAAAAAGTAAAAATTGAATAAGAAGAGAAAAATGTACATTGAACTGATCAGATAAAGAAGACCAGCATGTAATCTTCTCTTTATAATAACTAACATTTATATATATTTTAAGGTTTTCAAAGTACTTTGCATGTATTCAACAAAACTTGCAAAATTTGCGTGTATTAACAAACCTCATATTAACTTCGTGAAGTGGGTGCTATTGTCCTCTTACTATAGATAAGAAAACTTAGGCAGATGGTGGTTAAGTGAGTAGTGGAGGTCACATAGCTAATAATGGGAGATGGGTGGGCAGAATTTGAACTCAAGTCTTCTTGACCCCAAGTCCTTCTTTCTATCCACTATGGCAGTGTATAGAGAACCAGACTCCGAGTCAGAGAAACCTGGGTTCAAGTCTACATTCTAACACATATCAGGTAGGCAACCCCAGGAAAGTCATTTAACTTACCAGTGCTCTAGGCAACTTCTAATATTCCTGTTTATAGAATGCTAGCCAATCTGCTTACGGAGAGGGAGTTTCCTCTTTGGGAATTCTCTATACCAATGAAATCACAGTTTTGGTTTAAAAAAATAAAATGCTCTGCCTTCAACAGGCAATTAGTCAATTTTGTTAGATAATGAAGTCCCTAAATGTAGGGAGGTCTATAGCAATTGATTCAGATAAAGAAATTTATTCAAAAACTGAAGCCTTGTCAGCAGCAGTGAGAATTAGAACTCACAACCCTTAAGTTTCTAGCACAGTACATTGACAACTACATTATCAGGGATTCAAATATTTAAAACTAGAAGGGACTTTCAAGGTCACTGAGTCCAACCTCTTCATTTTAAAGATGCAGAAACTGAGGTTCAGAGAAGATTATAAAATAACACAGGTAGTAAGGGACTGGTTCAGAATTTGAACTCAGATCTTCCTGACTCTAGGCCCAGGGAACTTTTTCTTTTGCCTTAAAAAAAGACAAGGAAGGAAGGAAGGAAGGAAGGAAGGAAGGAAGGAAGGAAGGAAGGAAGGAAAACAAAGAACAAAGGAAAGAAGGAAGGAAAGAAAGAATCACCACACTCAAAGAATTTATATTGTACTCAGAGGAATACAATGTGCCCACACAATATGTGTGTGTCTGTGTGTGTGTATATGTATTACCAAAAAAAATGAAAAGGGAGAGTAAAGACTAGGGTAGGACATCATATAAACAGATCATAGAAGAAATGAGAGAAAGATACTGCAAAGAAGCTAATATGAGTGTTAAACCTTAAATAAAAGTAAGGAGATGAAGAGAGTCCAGGCATCTTTGTGCATAGAGCCCATCCTGCCCCCAGCACACTATGGGGCAAGGATGACCATTGGCCCCATCCCTGAGTGGGAGAGGAAGGGCCAATGATAGAGTCTTCTTCCAGGGTGTGTTGCTACACCTGTGCACACCCAGTCCACAATACATAGTCATCAGATTCTAGACATATGGAGCAGCTCAAGCATTGGGAATGCTCACTAGGCTGTGGAGTTACAAGTTTGGGGAATAGCTGGTGGGCTGTATTGACTAGAAGATTATTTATGAAGAAGAGCATGGAATCAAAGTCTGGAAAGGTGGGTTAGAGTCAGATTACATAAGGCCCTACATGCTAGGCTAAGAAGTTTGCATTCTGTAGGTCTAATGGCACCAATAGACCACGAGCCTGCTTGAGACTATAAAAGAGTAATTTGTCAATGGCTTTTGATAAAACAATCTGATACAGCAGAAATAACACTGGACTGGGAGTTGAGAAACCTGGATTCCAGTTTTAACTGAGCCAGTAAGCTGCCAAGTAACTTCAAGCAAGTCATTTAACTTCTGAGACCTGGTTTACAAATCTGTAAAATGGCTATCATGATACCTGCCTTGCTCTGTTTCATAGAATTGTGGTAAGGATCAAATGAGATTGTAGAGAAGAATGAGCTTTGAAACAATGAGCTGCTAGATGGCACAGTGGATAGAGCAATAGGCCTGGAGTCAGGAAGACCTGATTTCAAATCCAACCTCAGACATTTACTAGCAGTGTGACCCTGGGCAAGTCACTTAACCTCTGCCTGTCTCAGTTTCCTCATCTATAAAATGGGAATGATAATATCATCTATTGTTGTAAGGATCAAATGAGATGATAATTGTAAAGCACAGAGCACAATGCCTGACACATAGTAATTGCTATGTAGATGTTAGCAATCATCATCATCATTGCTAGTTGTGTGATGCTGGACAAGTCACTTAACTTCTGCTTGCCTTAATGCACTGCAGAAGGAGATGGCAAACCACTCCAGTATCCTTGCCAAGAAAACCACAGTATGGTCCATGGGACCAAGAAGAGTCAGACATGACTGAACAATAACAGCTTCCCAGGGTTGTTGTGATTATCAAATGAGGTAACATCTACAATTTAGCAGGTATATAGTAGGTACTTAATAAATGCTTATTCTTTTCCTTCTAGTGTACACTTGCAAGTTATGCTTATTATCACAACACATCTAAGTCTCTCTTTTATACCTCTAGCCCACCTATTTACTTGTACACCCAGAAGTATGGTTCCATCAGGACCTGCTCAAGAATTTTTCTCCCAATCCACAACTGTTGTTCAGACCTAAGAGTTTTCCCACCTACTTTACTTTCCTTTCCTGCCAATTATTAACAAGGCAGCTGCTGCCTGCCCTGACTTACAGACTGGGAATTAAATGTCCCATATTCATGGATCTGCCAAGTTACACATTCCCCCTTAAGCAGCATGCAGATTTCAAACTGTCCTTCACATTCCTGCCGGCAAGTGAAGACATGTAAATCATTAGCTTCCCTTATTTCAAAGCAAATGATTTTAACTGAAAATATCTCTACCTAGGATTCTCCTCCACTTGTTATGTTTTTATGCATAACTTCTTATCTACTCTTGATTATGCTAGAATAAGGTTATGAATATTAATGGCTAGAATTTATAATTTAGTGCTGTGCCTTTCCTGCTGATTAATTCAAGGACATTTTATTTCTTAAGAAGCTTGGCTCCTGGAGCAGTCAAACACATTTCTTGGACACCTCATTTAAACTTGGAATATTTATCTACCAATTCGAGTTGAAAGCAGGGTCTCATCCTCACAATAATTTTATTTTAAAGGATAACTATGTTTGAAATTGAGGCAGTTGAGCTTAAAATTGCCAGGAAAACTTATTTTGAATCTTGCAGTAAAACCACAAGATGGTCATAAATTAATAGTTGGATAAAATGGTAATACAAAATGTAAGCACCTTATTGCTGAGTTTTCTTTGATGAAGTATATGGAAGTCTTTTCTAATTGGCTTTTAAACTTGGCCAAGACAGTGGGAAATGCCAAAATCGGCGCTCTCTGTCACTTTACATCAGTCAACTTCAAATTATCTTTTGCCTTATTCCCTTTTGGATTTCTTCCTTCTATCCCTCCTATGCTCAACTGGTCAGAGAATAATATGTCATCCCTGAAGCACAGCGGAGAGGCTAAGAAGGTTCCATTGGTCAATGGGGCAAAGCTGTGGTCCAAATTCCCAAGGAAATGTTTTCTTAGTTCCTCCAAGAGCTTAGCTTATCTGGTTTAATGCACCAATGCTTTTGCTGAGGCTATTTATGGTAAGAAACCAATACCCAGAGAAAAGGGGGAAGTGTAAGAAAGATAATGAGGAGAAAAGAGAAGACATGGCATGAAGAGGAAGAAAGAATGGATAGAAAGAGGAACACTAAGTTTGGAGTAAAAGGAGGGAAGTAAGGAACAAAAGAGAACAAGGAAGGGGCACAAAGACAAGAAGGAGAAGGGAAAGAGAATGAGAAAAAAGGAAAAATTAAGGAGGGAGGAAGGGAAGAAAAAAGAAAGGCTGGAGAAAAGACAAAAGGAAGAAGAGATGGAGTAAAACAGGAAAAGAAAGACATAGAAGAAAGGGAAGGAGAGTTGAAAAAGACAAAGGAATGAAAGAAAGGAGAGAGAGAACAAAATCAAGATGGTAAGGAAAAATATAAAAATAATAACGAATGACAAAGAAGGAAAACAAAATCCTGGGAAAGAAGCATAGTGCCTCTTGAAATATATGCATCAAGTGTTCTTACAAAGTGAACACTTATACATGATGCAACTGGTTTCTATTTTTTTAGTAGATCTACTATCCACTAAAGTGACCCTGCAGTACTTCATCATAGCATAGAGATGATCCTGTGTCCTCGAAGGCTTCCAACAGAGTATAAGCTCTGCCACGTCTTACCAAGCAAAAAAAATTATATTTCATATATGTTTGTACATATATATGTGTGTATACACACATACGTGTATATATGTGTGTATGTGTTCTAGCACCATACTGGTTATCTGTAATCTGAGGCCTTGAGTCCCTGAACCCATTGTCAGATGAAAAAAATGACTGGAGCAACTGGAGATGTCTAGTCTCTTTAGAGAAGAAAGATGTTTGGGTAAGGGGAGGGTGAGTAAGAGGAACATGGTAGCCATCCTTGAGTATTTAAAGGGCTGTCATTCAGAGGAGTGAGTAGACCAGCTCTCTTTCTCTCCAAAGAACAGAGCCAGAAGAAGTGGGTAGACATTACAAAAAAGCAAATTTAACTTAAGGTCAGGAAAAAAAAAACTTCCTAACAATTCAAGTTATTCAAAAGTGAAGTGGAGCACTTCCAAAAGTGATAGGTTTCCCTTCCTTGAAGAAGAGGTGAGATGACCTCTTGTCAGTTATGTTGCAGTGAGGGTTCTTGTTATTTATGGATTGGAGTAGGTGGCCACTGAGGTCCCTTCCAGCTCTCAAATTGTGTGATTCTAATCAGGTTAGCAAAATGTGAGGTTGATCACCACCCTGGCCCACCAGATAAAGACATGTGTAACCACAGCAGCTCACAAAAACTATCTACTAAGACAAGGAGGAATTTTCAGTTTGCACCAGCAGAGTTGATACCCACAATGAAATTACAAATCTTTCAAATATTAAAAGCTGCTGGCCTGCATTTTTCATTCTATAAAAGCAAAACTAAGATCCCAATAGACACTCTGCATATCCACTCTACACCAACACTGCCACATGTCACAAACATGGCCACATGTTTTCACCTGGATATAAGAAGAAAATGTTTAGTTACAAATATGTGGGACATCACCCAGTCTAGGTTCATTTATTTTAGCGTAAGGGATGGATACTCTCTTGGGAGGTGGGAAAGGGGTGGGGGTACTTACTTTAATCAGTTCTTTCTCAAATTTCTCTGTGAGAACACTAACTGTGATTTCCAAGTTTTCCACCTTCTGAACAGGAAACGATGTGTCTGGCAGAACCACAGAGCATGTGCAGATTCCATGGTCATCCAAGGAGCCATTGAAATTGGAGGAGAACTAGAAAAACAAATTCAACACACAGTTCAGAAAAGCTGTCACTGTCAAACTGAATGACAGATCCTCGTTTATGAATAGAGTACTCAGAGAGAGGCAGACAAGTGAAGTTAAATACATAAATGAATAGGATGGGAAAAGAATGTAACAGCTACTTCATTGTCAAAGGTGAGAACTATGTATTGACAAGCTACTAGCCGAATTTAGGGGCTAGAGAATTATTTTTTAGTGAATAGCCTGCACTAAAAGACTGGCATAGTATTTGTGAGAAGAAGTGAATTTGCAGTCAGAGGACCTGAGAGCCCTCAAGTCAGAATTTTAGGGAAACCTTGAAATTGATACCTGTCTCTGTTACTGACCCCCGTGTGCCTTCAGGCAAGTCACGTCATCCCTAAGGGCCAGCTTCCTCACTTTAAAAATGATGGACATCACTTAAATCCCTTACAATTCTAAATCCCACGGCCCTCATGAACTCTGAAAAACACTAGAGAAAACCTTTTTTCTCTGCTCCAGAGAAGGAACATCAGGATGCTTCCTTCCCATTCAGTAGTCACAAAAGACCCCAATGGGTTAGCTTGGTCACTACCATGGTGTAGACAAAAGACCGGTGGATTTGGGTTTGAATCCTGATTCTGCCATTTACCAGTTGTGTGACTGGGCAAATCATTTAATTTCTCTGGGACTCCATTTCCTCATCTGTAAAATGGGGAGGTTGGTCTAAATCGGGGCTTCTTAAACTTTTTCCACTTACAACCCCTTTTCATCTGAGAAATTTTTAAGCAACACCAGGTACATAGGTATATAAAATAGGCATGCAAATTAAACATTTACTGATAGTGAATCATAAAGAAATTTATTTTAAAA
>CM053591.1:128373090-128416455 GCA_028646515.1 Pseudochirops corinnae
TAATGAGATGGATGTGCTTTATTTTTACATAGAGAATTAAATCTTGGTGGAATATTTGATACTGCAGGACACAAAGCATCTTCAACATTTTTCAGAGTTGATCCATATTTTGATTTTATAATCGTCAATGCTGAGAACGCTGCTTTGCATAAATGCATAGTACAAAATGGCAGAAATATGTTTAGGCCATTTCAGAATTGGTTGGAAATTCTGTCCTAATCCCAAGCCAAAATGCATTTAATGATTGTGTGTGTACAGTAAAAACACTGCAATTCATAACATACAATAGTCTCCAATATGAGCTGAGGTGTTTCTGGCAGCATTCATTGGCATTGCATGGTGTGATGGCATGTGCAGTGCAAAGCATGCATGTTGTGTCTTTCAGAACCAAGCTGTAGTGAAGCTCTGTGATGCAACATGAGCAAGTGCTGTCAGAAACACCTTGGATTCATTACACTTTTGATTTTGAATTAATTTCTGGCCATCGTGTATTCAGAAAACTTTTACTGTTGCCAAACTTTCTGCGACCTCCACATTCAGTCACAGTGACTTCATATGGGGTCACAACCCACAGTTTAAGAAGTGTTGGACTCTAAATAACCTCTAAGGTCCCTTTTAGCTTAAAATCTTTGATGCTGTGATGACATCCTACCATCAACTTCTCCTATCCAATTGAGTAAGGCATTCTCTTTCTCCCTGAGTAAAATTGTTCCCCATTCAGTCCATTGCTACCTTGGTAAGAAGGAAATAGCTCCTTTTTGGAACCATTCCCATTAGCTACAAATTCCCTGGAGCTCCCATACTTCTAATTATATTTGTTTCTCAAAAAGAAAATGTATACATACAGGTAGGTTACAAGGCTACCTCTTGCTTGCCTGACCCCCAAATCCCAGGAATAGTGAAGTGTAGGCGTCTTTGATAAGCCAGGCAAATAAGTTGTAGAGTTGTATAAGAGGTTGTTGTTCCAAGGTCAATTTAAACTCCTCAATATTTGAAAAGAAAAAAAGGTATTTTTCTCTATTGTAGAACTCAATATAATTTGCACAGGTCTGAAAGTCAGGAGTCATGGATTTGAAGGTTAGTTCTACAAATTACTTGCTATATGATCTCAAATAAATAACTTCATTTCATTGGGTCCCAATTTCTTTATTTGTCAAAAAAAAGAGCTCACACTAAGTGACTGTTAATGTTCCTATTGGTCCTGACGTTCTGGACACAAAATCCCAATGGTTCTATTTCCTAGTGTCCTTTGGAAATATGGGTCTTCTATCTCCTTCCTAACACTCCACCAACTCTACCCCTATCTTCCTGGACCTTGCACCTTGCAATGAAAAACAGAATGGGAGAACACAGATTAGGCTTTCATCTCCTACACACTTGGAAAAATGCTCAGCTAGCACCCCTTCTAAAGGGACAGAGGGGGATTGAACCAGTCATGTCTGTAAGGAATGGTAGAGTGTGTGAGTTTGAAGGAAACCTATTTGCCAAAAACTAATTTTAAAATATATACAATTCCTTAAGACATCTAGGTTAATACTTAATTGCCGCTGCATATTTTTCAATGACAGCTCTTCCTCTTGCCTGCTTGTGTGCCCCAATTAACATTTTGACTACTATGATCAGCATGATAACCAACCACACTAAGTTCTAGAAACCCTGCTTCTGACCTGAGCATTCCTTGGACCTTTGCAATAATTTCATTTGCCTGAGTCAACAGGCTCTTCTACTCAGAGCTCAGGGATCAGTCCATGGGATGTCAGCCTGCATGGCCTCTTTGAGAGTCTGAACCACAGCAGACTGCAAAGTTTGAAAGGACTTGCTTCCCAGAGCTCAAGTCTCAGGAGGTCAGTTGGTTGCAGCTGTGATTACACGTTCTGCATGTTCTATTTCCACCAACCACTGAGATCCCTGAACAAGTCAGAACTAGATGACCCTATAAACTAAACTTAGTCCATAAGGGGCCTCTGGACCAATTCAGCTTCCCTGAAATCGAAAAGACATTTAAAAAAAATTCTACCTGTCCAGGTTTCTGAGGCAAGCATAACAGAAAATAATGTTTATATCTAGTACACTTTACTTTAGCTAAAAGTGTAACAATTGGACCCAGTCTCCATTCTATGACCACTATAATAGGATTGTTGGCTCTGAAAGAAAAGCCAGTTTCTGCTGGGGGAAGGACCAGTCAAGATGAACTACTGGTGAGAATCATCTCCCCCATCCCATCCATAGGAAGAGTGGGTCTGTGCCATGTGACTCAACTCATAGGACCCTCATCCAGGCAGAATCCTATGATCCTCAAAGAGTAGAAATGTGGCAGACAAGCCATACCCTTGTAGCTAGCATTGTATTATCTGTCTTAGCTTGAAAGAAAGACTCAAGTTAAAAGACACTAATACTCTAGCAGTGGGGAGTAACATGGCAAGGAATTTTGAAGAAATGACATCATTATAATAATTCCCCAAAAAAAGAAAAGAAGGGAGAAAAAAAGAAAACTTCAGACATATTTTGACCAGGGGAGGCTAATTAACTGAGCAATGAAGTGTTAGATTGTACTTTCCCTTCTCGGGGAAGTCCTTTTAACTCAAAAAAACTGTAGACATCAAGAAGACTCAAGACAAACATGTAGGAACTACCGGTTAATGAATATACTCTTGAAGTAGACCTAAAAGTCATGCAAATGGGACATTTACCTAGCATCTCCTGGCTAGTACAGTCAGCTTGCCAGCTCTGTCTTTGGGCTTGTCATCAGTCCATCATGTTGTGCTGACTACAAAGTGGCCCATAAATTTGAGCAGTGTCTCCCAGGAGATATATTGCTCCCCTTCAAGTTCAAATCTGATGATGCTAATGGTGATCACTTGCTCTCTGTGGCTGGTGCATAAAACTCACTTGAATGGAAAAACTGAGCTAGAAGTTGAAAGAATGTTCTCCTTCCCCTGTGCATTTGAAAAAGCAGGTGATTTGCCCCCCCCCTCCCAAGGTAAAAGGGAGAATTAGGGTCATAAAGGTGTCATAACCTCGTGCCAAATTACACAACATAGAGCAGGCAGTGTGGTACAGTGGAAAGTGCCCAAGTTCTGCAGATGGAACCCTTGAGTTCACATCCTACTTCTGATGTTTATTACCAAACCTGTGTGACCTTGGACAAGTCCCTTTACCTCCCTCTGTCTTTTTCCTTATCTCTAAAATCAGGGTGTTGGACTAAGCAACCTCTGGGTCCCTTCCTGATGTAGATCTATGATCCTGTATATTGAATACCTGTGGTCTAGTTACATCTACATCAACGGTTGTGTTAAATCAAGCATTTAGCCTCTGTGTTTCCCAATGTACAAAATGAAGACAATAATAGTTGCCCTAATTCTGTAGGATGAGCTCCAGGGAGTGTAAATTACCTTGAGCTCTATAGGAAATGGTCCTAAGACACATTTTTTTCTTATTTCAAATTGCAAACTACTCTGATTAAAAGCAGGGTCTAGATATCTGAAAAGATTAAGGTGTTGAATAATTGAATGAATGAATAAATGAATGGATAGATAAATGGATGGATGGAGACACTAGGCATCTTTAAAGTTTAGGGAGTGCTATGTTTGACACCTGCCCAGTGACAATTCAAAAGCAAAAGGTTTACTACTATTTTCAAAGGGCTCATCAGACTTGAAAGTCCAAGGCAAATTTTAAGAACCCAACCTGATGGCTTAGGAAAACTGGGTTTATAATAGGAATGACATCTAGTCCTTAACAAAGAATAGCTGGGGTATGCCCAAAGATAACATAGATTCAAAAGCTATTTTATTCAGCAGAATCATTTGCAGCTAGATGACAGGATCCTGTATCAGCAGTCTCTGATAGTGATTTATCAGAGAGAGATAAGTAAACTAGAAAGAAAATTAAAAACTCTAAGCACGATGGAACTGCAATTTCTTATCTACATTCAAATCATTATCTCCTTGACATCTCCTCAGCAACCAATCAGCATTTTGGATTCCTCTGCATCCTGACCCACTTCTTTCTAGCTAAGGGAGCTGACTCGTGTCTGACCCAAATGCTGATGTTTGATTGGCTGGTGAAGAGGGCTGATGAATGATTCATGTTCACTTCCCCCTACAGGAGAAAAAGCAGCAATGAATGCTAATCATATCCAAAAATATTTTAAGGACATGTATTAAAGGAGAGCTTGAATCTGAGCTTGGGCTACTAAGAGTTATCTCCTCATTTATTATGCTTGCACTTTTAGCCTGTATACTTACTAAAGAAAACAGTCCTTTTAAAAAATAACCTCCACAATTCCTATATATATATTCCCTAGAAAAATACAAAGAGATCTTGAGTCCTTCCAAAACATGGTTTATTAACACAGATGTTTTAGTAATACTTAATATACAAAGAATTCCATTCATTCCTTCATTTCTACAAGGATGTAATAAAACTTGGATTCTTAACCTTTTGCATGTCTTGGACCCAATGTGGCAACACTTTTGAACCTCTTCTCAGAATAATATTTTATATTCATAAAGTAAAACCAACTATAATGAAATATAGTTATCGAAAACAATTTTAAAACAAGCTCAGGGGCCCCATTAAGAACCACTTATCTATCCCTTATCTATCCAGGAAACAGCATGTATTGTTTTAACATCACTGAATCTGGATGTCAGAGGAAACGAGTTCTAAATCCATCTCTGCTATTTGCTACCTGTCTGATTTTTAAAAAGTTATTTCATTCCTCTAAACTTTAATTATCATGTCTATAAAATATGACTAGAAGATTTCTAAGGTCCCTATTGATTCTAAGTCCCAAGATCTTGGGGATGAAGCCTACTATTGCCCCACCTACACCCCCCCCCCCAGTGAGACCCACACTAGGTAGACATGGTTAACTGTTCTTAAACTATGAAAAGTACTTGAAGACAAAAATTGCTACTTTTACATTCATAGAGTAAATTTTTCTAAGTTCAGAAATGTACCAAAGAACCAGCTATAGGGGCAGTAAGATCACCCATTATATTCATCCATTGAATTCTCCCCAATAAGAAGAAAAGACTCAAGGATGTGAAAACTGTCTTAAAGAATATATGGAAAAGATATTATATTTGTTCTGTTTGACCACAGAAGGCAGCACCAGGACCTGGAAGTTGCAGGAAAATTGGGCTGGATGTCAGGAAAAAAACTTCTAATAAGTAGAGCTGTCCAAAAGGGGAAAGAGTGGGCTCCCCCTCTGAGGATGTCTTTATGGAGAGGTTAGAAGAGCATCTATTAGCTCCGTGTGTGAGTTGGACTACATACCAAGTTCTGAAATCTGTGATTGTGTGGTTCCTCTCCAAGTTCAATGACTTTCAACCAATGGACACTTCAGGAGATGCGCCAACATAGAGGTCCTACAGAAAGACTGAGTGCTCATGGAGAGTCCAAGCAGATAAGGAAGTTCCTGTTCTTGTCCTTCATCTTTTCTTTTCCTCCACCTTACTATATCCCTAAAAGGAGAAGTTGGATCTCCCTCTGCCTCACTGCACTACCCCAACCCTCTACGAAAGTGAGTTTACAAAGTTTTACATGCAACTAACCCTATGGAAACTTATAAAGAGCTGAATTTCAATCAAAATGTGCCTTCAGAAACACATCCTTTAGTTCATTACATGACCTTAGAGTTAATAGGTCAGGTAATCTCTGTGCCTCAGTTTCCTTCTTTGTACAAATGAAGATAAGGATATCTATGGTGCTTACTTCCACAAGGTTGTTTTGAGGTTCAAAAGAGATAATGATCACAAAGCACTCTGAAAACTTTAAAAGTTTGCAAGCTTTAAAACTTTATATAAATATCAATTATTATGATTATTATCATAATCAGTTAATAATAGTCTCATCCAAAGGAAAAAAATGATAGTGTAGACAATATGTTGTCATGCATAGCAAGGATGATGTTATTCTACTTTATTCTACTCTAAGGGGACTTTAAAGGATTCTCAGAATATACTTTCTACTGGGGTTACTTTCAAGCAGTGCCTAAGACATGGAATAAATTCCACCCCCAAACTGCTTGTGCTCTGGTTGAAGAGATGAGACATTACACCTTTTTCTATAATTGCTAGTGAGGAAAAATTATAATTCTTTTATGGGGGCTGCATTATAAGCAGAAGGAGTCAAAATTATTTGGCAAATCCATAAGACAAGGCAAATGTGAACAATTATTGAGACTCTCGGAGAGCAGAAAGAAGACATTAGAGTGGATGAGAAGACCAGAAGTCAGGATTCAAGGATTCTTCTTACCTCAGAGTGCAGCTGCCCAGTGATGGGGGTGGTCTGCAGGTGCAGAAAGGCTAGCAAGAAAGCTAGGCCTATGGTCTTCATCTTGCCTTCTTTGCTGGAGTAGGCAATGTTTAGGGGAAGTTCCGTGAAGGCTTTTATAGTATTCAATGGGAATTTCCCTAAAAGAGAAATTCCTCTGAGCAAGTGACTTTTGGTCATCTCTCACAGAGTATTTTACACACATGCACACACACACACACACACACACACACACACACACACACATACATAACACACTGATATGAATGACTCATGGTCCCACTTTATAAATTAACAGCATTGTATACACCACACCACAATCGGTTATCTCTTGCCAATATTAACTTTTACAATCCTTTGGGAAATGCAATATCTGGTTCCCAGAACTGTACTTTGTCTGAAAAAAAATGCATAAGACCCCACCTGAGGCCACATGGAGGAAAGGAGACTATCTGTCTTTTCTTTTCTAGTACTTTCTTCTCATTTATGGACATTTGTTACAAAATGGAGTGCAGACACACAATGGGGCTCACCAGTCAGTACCCAGAGGTGTCCTGGGTGCTCTACAACTACCATTTTCAAAATGGCTCAGGGTCCCATGAATATAATATAATATAATAACATAATCCTTTCCTGCTGGCAGAGGTGAGGAGAGAGAACACTCCAAACATGGGGAAAAGCCAGCACAAAAGCCCAGAGATGGGTGATGAGAGATGGGTGATCTGACTGGATCACAGAATATATGAAAGGGAGTAATGAGTAGTATGGGAAGGGCGGAAGACAAGATGACACCAGATTGTGAAGAGCTTTAAATGCCAAATAGAGGAGCTTATATTTGATTACTTAGCGGTAATAGGGAGCCACTGTAGTTCCTTAAGTAGTAGGAGGATGGCATGATCAGACCTGAGCTTTAGGTCATTTTGGCAGCTGCATAGTAAAGGCTGGATTGTAAAGCATTTTCTTGTACCCAATACAATTTCACACTTTGTTGTGGTTGTTGTTGTTGTTCGATCATTTCAGTTGTGCCTGATTCTTCATGACCCCATTTGGGATTTTCTTGGCAAAGATACTGGAGTGGTTTGCCATTTCTTTCCCTAGTTTATTTTTTTATATAGGAGGAGCTGAGGCAAGCAGGGTTAAACGACTTGCCGAGGGTCACACAGCTGGTAAGTGTCTGAGGCCAGATTTGAATTTAGGAAGATGAGTCTTACTGACTCCAAGCCTGGTACTCTATCCACTGCATCATCTACTTGCCTTATTTATTTATAGATGAGTTAAAGCTTGCAGAATGCTTCGCTAACATGGTTGGTAGTACAAATATTGTTATTCCTATTAATAGATAAGGAAACTGAGGTACAGAGGGGTTAAGTAATGGATTAGGAGGGACCTAGATTTGAGTCATGGTTATATCATCTACTAGATTAATAATTCTGGGCAAGTCCATTCATCCGCCCGAGCTTCGGTTGCTTAATTATAAAAATAGAGATAGCCCCTTAACCCGCCTGAAAATAGGGAGATGACATCTTGAACTTCCTTTCATCTCTAAAATTCAGAAATACACTATTCCTTCTTAAATAAAGGAGGGAACAACCCTGGGTTTCTCAATGTATTGCCTGCTATCTGGAGGAGAAAGCTGAGCACAGAGTCCCCTGCTCAGAGACAAAATATTACACCCCTGAATCTGTTCCTCTTATTCAGGTTGGGGAATAAGCCCTCCCCAAGTGTGAGGGGGGAGTACCTGGTCTACCCTCCAATTAAATCGTCCTCTTTGTCTCTGCTTCCTTCAACCTTCCCTCACTTGATATGGACTCCAGTACTTCCATTCTCCTTGTTAGCCTCCTCTGGACTTCTCCAACTTATCAATGCCCTTCTTAAAAGGTGGCACCCAAACTGAATATAGTATTATGGGTATAGTTGGAACAGACCAAAATCTAGAGGGATGGCCAATATCTTATTCTTGTATGCTATGATTCACCTAATGTAGTTGAAAGTTATATTCAAGATTGTTGTCTTTTTTTCATCTGGGGATACTTTTGGCTACCATATCACATTTTGGGGACTCCTGTTGAACTTACACTAAAGCCCCTATGTTTTTATGAGGTGAACAGCCAGAACAGCCACATTTCTTCCATTTTGTGCATGTGGCATTGATTTTTTAAGTATGAGACTTTGGCTTTATCCCTATTAAATTTCCTCTTATTAGATTTGACCTAATGCTACAGACCTTTCTGTCTTCTCAGGGTCTCAATTTCCTCCTCAGTAAAATGGGAATGATTCTTTGTATCATTAGGGACTGGACCCCACAGGGTGATTGTAATTCTTAAATGGTTAGTAAATGTAAAGCCCTTTGTAAAGGGTTAAGATCAAGTGCAGATTGTAAATGTTGGCTATCAGTGAGGAGGGAAATGGGTGGAAATAATGACATCTACATTAACCACCTAAAAAGGTTTTTGTAAGGAAAGCACTTTGTTCTACATTAAAGCATTAAGATTCAGGGTATTGTTTTTATGAATAGTGGCGCAATTCTCCCTGTCTCTCCTTCATCCACATACTCTACACACACACACACACACACACACACACACACACACACATACACACGCACGCACACACCCCACAATACACAATCCCCTGGTCTGGGAGGAATGATCCTCCCATTAGGCTTATGGTAGTCTCCTCTCTTCTGTTTTTCTTTACAATCTTCAGAATAATACTTTAATTTATTCAGTAGCCATAGAAGCATGAGAGCACTGGTGATGCCTGGATAATGAGATTATTAATAATAATGGTTTGATCAGTCCCTCTGCAGATACCTTTGTTCTGGAGAAACAACAGATCTGCTAGTTATTACCTGACTCAGAAATGGGAGAAAGTTCGGAGGGAAAGAAATCACACAGTGTATGATTTATAAAATATATTCAGAAACTGTGTGTTCCCTCTAGTGTTGAGGCTCATAGTGAGTAATGGGACATTCCGCACTTGTATCTTACAGGCTTTTGTTTTCATACTTTTTTTTTATGGGAACATCCCGAAATTGCATTTCCTAAACCCTTGCGACATATGGGGAAATAATTTTTGCCTCATATCAAGCGTGATCCTGGATTATTGACAAAACCAAAAGGAAATAACCTCCTTGTACTTTTGGAAGATATGCATATGTGTGTATGTAAGATCTGAGTTGGGTGTCCTCCTTAGTTTAGGTCTGTCCCCCCAAACTTCTACTCTCTATGTTATCAAGCTAGATAAATACATATAAAATACGATTCAATTAAACAAACATTTCTCAAGCGCTCACTATGTATAAGGCACACACTGGGTGCTAGACATATGATAATGGAAAATTATGTAGCCCTCATACCCAAGAAGCTTATAGCCTAGTGGAGGGAGGCAGGGACAATCTAACATGTATTTGAATGAATGTGATACAAGATAGAGCATAAAGGGATATGGCTTACTCCATAGGTATCTAATTTTAAAAAAAGGATTCCTAAAATCTGTTGCTCTGTGCCCTCTTCAAAAGCAACTTAATTCTTGTATTACTGCTATAGGATCATGTGATTAAAAAATTTAGAGTTAGAAGAACCTGGAGTCATAAGGGAGAAGGGAAAAGGAGGGGAACAAGCATATATTATGTGCTCCTACATGCTGGGCACTGTGCTAAGTGCTTTACAAATAATATCACATTTGATCCTCACAAGAACCTTAAGAAATAGGTACTATTCTTAGCCCCACTTTACAGTTGAGAAAACTGAGACAGGCAGAGGTTAAGTGATTTGCCTAGGGTCACTCAGTTAGTAAGTGTCTGAAGAAAATGTCTTTCTGATTCCACAGTCCATGCTCTACCACTGCACCACCTAGTCGCCTAAGAAAGTTTTATATTCTAGTGCTTGGGGATGTTCCTTAACCCCTTTAAGCTTCAGTTTACTTATCTATAAAATTAGGATATATCTGTGTCATTATTCATGGTCATGAACATTGTAATCACATAATTGGAACTAGATAGAGCTAGACATCAACACAGACATATAGACATACGCCTTTATGTTATTTTTATCTTTCATAATATAGCAGACAATTTAAAATTATGTTATTTTCAAGTAAATCTCTTTCCTTCTATAGCAAAACCATTAATACTGGTCTATTCCCCAGGGTTATTGAGAGGAACAGCTAATAGAAATGATTGGAAGACATTGTCCAAAATGGGGCGGGAGTCATAAAAATACTTATTGTTAAGAAATGGAAAAAGTTATTCTTCAATGTGGAATTCCTGCTCAGTGGTTCAAACCAATGATCCACCCAAGCATATAGAAGTGCCCGTTGGCATTTTCTGTATACTCAGAGGTCAAGATAACCCTTCCAGGAGAATGAAATAGCTCAGCTTCATCTAAAGTATGCCCTTGTGGCAAAAATATTCAACACCATGGACAACACAGGCACCTCTCCAGCTATAGGTACTGCCCAGTAGCCAAAGACCAATGCCCCCAATATAATCTATGTGGTAAGGTGGGAGAGCACAAAAATTAATGGGTAGCTTATTTTGCAATGGATAAGTGAATCAATTCTTCTAGTTAACCTTTATATTTTACTTAGTTTTAGTGACTGCAGAAATATTCATCTCCATAGGGCTGCCTATGATAGAAGTCTAAACCTTGGGATGTTGATCCATAATGAAGAGCAGAGAGCTGGAGCTCATCATCACCCATTAAGTCAAAGAAATAAAGATGTACAGAATTACCCTATGTGCTCATGCAAGAAATAAAAAGGTCACAGGCAAGAGAGTATCCAGAGGCAGTTTATCCCATAAACATTGGGTGGTTATGTAGCAAGAATTATGGGAACAAAATTGGACCATATTGAATTAAAGACTAAGTTCCTCAAGCCCATGAATAGAGAATATATAAACTCAATGAAATGAGTCGCTGGTCCAATTATTAGGCTGGACATGGAAATGGAGAATATCTTGAGAGGTGGTGGGCTACTCCTCCTTGGAGTTCTTCAAGCAGAGCTTACTTCGTTTTATGCTATCTTCCCCATTAGACTGTCAGCCCCTTGAGGTCAGGGACTGTCTTTTGCCTTCACAGTATTCCTAGTGCTTAGTACGGTGCCTGAAACATAGAAAGTACTTAACGAATGTTTGTTGACTGACAATCACTTGTCAGGTAAGTTAATGCAGGGGATCCCTCTCTACATCAGTTGAACTAGCTGGCCAAAAAAGAAGCTTCCAACCATCAAATTCAGTGATTCAGTGCTGATATGGAGTTCACTGGCACTGGTACAGAGTCTAATTGGATGAGAAATTGAAAACATCTGTCTCTATGAAATCTAGGTTACATATGTTCTGCCTGACCTCAAATGCAACACAGTGTCCAGATCCTCTGATTATCAGCAGTTCAAAAAGTTTTTCAGATAATGAACACTGTGACTGTTGAATTCCCCACCCACAATGATTTCTCAATAAGTCCAGAAAAAGAAAAGAAAAGGAGAGGAAAAGTTATTTCCAATGTCCTTTGGATAAAGGAATGTTATAATTGAGCATTAAAGGATTACTTGTTCTTCCTTATTGCAGAAGTGGCAATGTCTTAAACTAATCGCAGGTGGTGGCTTTCATTGTGCTAACAGCATATTTCTAAACAAGGAATTTCCAATAAGAAAAAATATTTCCTCATTCGTTAACTTTTGAACTGAACAAATATTGATGGTATCTTAGGATTTTGCAACCTCACTATTAGTCTTACAATGATCTGTTTGTCCAATCTGTTTCCAGATCACATTGTCCTTTTATTTTCTTGGGGAATGGGGAGGGGCATTAGGGTGCCAGATTTGAGATGAAAAGAACTGGATCTAAGGTGTGATATTCCCACACTATGTGGTTTGGAGACAGGGGACTTGAATGTCAATTCTTGCTCTGCTGTTTACAATCTATGTGAGTTAGGGTGACTCCACACTTTTAAGCCTCCGTTTCCTCAGTTGTGAAATGGAAATAATATTACCAGCATCCTGGAGTTTGTAGGACTGCTGTGAGTAAACATACTGTCAACCTGAAGGCTATTATCAGCAGTAGCATCCTCATTACTGTTTACTTTCATGGATCCATGATTTCCTAGATTTGGAGACTCCCTCCACTAATGTAAATTGCAGCCCATTCATGCCTTCTCATCCTTTGTGATTATGGATAGAGTGCTGGACCTGGAGTCAGAAAGCTCTGAGTTCTAATCCAGCTTGAAATATTTATTGGCTGTATGACTGTAGATAAGTCATTTAACCACTGTCTGCCTCAGTTTCCTCATCTATGAAATGGGGATAATCATAGCACCTATTTCACAGCATTGTTGTGAGGGTAAAATGAGATAATATTTGTAAAGTGTTTTGCAAACCTTGAAGCACTATGTAATTGCTAGATATTATTGGTGTGATTGTTATTCTCCCATAGACCATTCCCAGAGAATCTATCCAATGCACCAGAGACCTTCCTCTAAGGATTTTTATATCTTATGGGTACCAGTGCAATACTTGGGTTCTCTGTGACCTTCATAATATTCCACTCTGCTGTCTCACTATGAGTCTTTGAAGGCTCTAAAAGAACTTGTATCAGTGACAGAATTTACGTCCTTTCCAACTAACTAAATAATTCTTCGGCCACAACAAACCATGAAACCCACAACCGCCCATGATTGCTGCCACTGTCACCACCACAGCCATCATCATCATCATCCATTGTGCCATCAATGTGCCAACTTCAAAGTCACAAAAACCTGGATCAAATCCTGCTGCTAACTTACACTGGCTCAGGAACTTGGCAAGTACCTTATCCTTTCCAAGCCACAGGCACATCCAAAGACTAAGTGGCAGAAAGGTTACTGATGTATGTGTGCCCTGGTAAAAGGACTCCCTGGAAGTTTCTACCCCAACACAGTCACTTATCTGGGCCAAAAAGAAAAGTCATTATTATTACTACTGTTTTTGTAACTCAGGTCACAGTTGACACCTGTATTTTTTGTAACTTGTAGACCCAGTTCCCTGCTGTTTGCCCTTCAGGCACAATGGAGAACCAGAAGGGTCACCTTAAAGCATTGAGACTTGGGGAAAGAGAGAGGCCCTTGGGGACGTAATTGAAGCTGTAAACCGTAAAAGCTAGTCAGGATAAGGTGAGATTCTATACTTCACTGAAGACTAAAGCTTCATCGGTGTATGAAATGCAAATATTTTGGATGTGCCAAGAATGATGCTGAGTGGTTTAAGGAGATTTTCAAAAGTGCGCACCAAAAAAGACACAATCCCTTCCCTCAAGAAGCTTACAGTCTTGTTGAGGAGACAAGACATAATAGGATCAAAGGAGCTGGAGCTGGAAGAAATTTCGAGACCATTAAATCCTCTCATTTTACAGATAAAAAATGGAGAACCAGAGAAATAGATATTCGCCCAAAATTACATAGCAACATGGGATTCAAAACAAGAGGAAGGACACCAGGATATCTTACGGATGCAAAACACTTAGAGAACAAGAGAATGTGGAGCCTAGAAGGAGATGAGACAGGTTCAAATCAATCAATCCATAAACATTTATTAAGCAACTATTATTTTCCCAGCAATGTGCCAGGTGCCAGAGATACAAAAAGAGGCAAAAGACAGCCCCTGTCCTAAAGGAACTCACAACGTAATGGAAGAGACAACATGCAATCAACTGTAAAAACAAGCTATGTAACACTCCTGGCCCACTTTCTAGCAAGGAAATCATGGACTAATCACTTAACCTCTCCAAAGCTTGTTTTCTCATCTGTAAAATGGAGATAATAACACTTGTACTATCTACCTCACAGGGCTGATGTTAAACCAAAAAGCACACATCAAATATAATTAACACGATGGCTTATTTTGCTTAATTTTTTTCTTTTTTGTTCTTGTGATAAAGGGAGTTTCACTGGGTAAAGGAGGAGAGATGTCTTCAGAAATTACTACAATGTAAAAAACAAAAGCCATCAACAAAATGTGTAACAAAAACCTTAAAATGCTATGAAAACATGAGTTCTTGTTATTATAATAGCATTTCTAAAAACCTGCTTTCTATTTTGCCCTGTATCTCCACTAACTCAACTTCTGGTCAAGAATTTCCCAGCCCATCATATTTTCCCTTTTATTAGATTTGCCTCTAAGTCTGCTCCTGTTGTAAAAAACCATCCCAGTTCTTTATTCTCTCTTACTTGATGTACTGAGCAAAGCACACATTGTGAATGGGGGTCAAGAAGGCCAATGGCTCATTTGGCCCCAGGAGACCTGATTCTATTTCCAACTCCACTTCTGGGCCCTGGGGGTCCATGAGTATATAAGGGCCTTTTTCTTGTTCTGATTCTCCACCAGCTTCACAGCACTCCAAATATCTGCAAAGAACAGAAGGGGAAGATCTCCTAACCCATGGAGGAGGCAGGGAGAAGAGAAAGCTGTACAGTAAAACCTTACTGTGGGACATCTAGCAAGCGAATTTTCACAGCTGCTCCACAATAGGTACTCATGATGTGGTACCAAGAGCAGTGGTACAAAAGCCATAGGATCTGGGCTTTGAAATCTTAATTCTGTCTCTTATTATTCATATGATTTGGGACAAGTTGTTTAACCTTTCTGGGACTCAGTTTTATCACATCATGACTCACAAAGCATAAGTGAGTTTAGTGTCCTGCCTTATCTAATATAATCCGGAAGATTCTGGTTCCATCCAGTACCCAGACACCTCTAGGACTACCTGGAATTGAGTTCAATTCAACCAGTACTTACTGAGTGAGTACAAAGGGGGTGGGTGGGGAATACAGAATCCAGATATTCCAGTTCAGCCTGAATTCGGAGACCTGTCTCTAATACTGAGTAACCCTAAGAGAGAAATTGTGCATAAGCCAGAAAGATCCATAGGTTAAAGGGAAAAAAACATATTTATTTAAGACAGATCTTAACTTCTCCGAAGTTTAGTATCTTCTCCTGTAAGATAGGTATGACAACACTTGAACTGCCTACTTCACAGATCTATCATGAAGAAAGAACTTTGTAAATCTTTACTTAGTTATCATTTTCATCATCGTTGTTATTATTGTAGGAAAATGATTTATTGTATTGTCCAAAAAATTTCCTAACTATTATACTCTTTAAATCCAACTTTATGCGATTAGAGCTTGTTTGCACCGAGAATGTCACCTGACCTCAGTAACTCTCTAGGAATACCAGAGATAAGAACAAGAAATTTTGGCCTCCCCCAAGTCCTATTTTGGGTTCACCCAAGCTTGTGTTTTGGATTCTTTTCATATTATTTGTGTGTGACTTGTGTAACACCTTTGTCAGATGAGACTTGTGCAAAGAAACCTTTCTCAAAACTCTATGTAATATAAACCTTCCAGAACCTTGGTAGAGGAGTCACATCTTGTTTCTGGCTCTCCATTCTACCAACTGACCTAATAAATTTATTAATAAAAATTGTTTCACATTTTCGGGGTTTGTTCTCATGAATAACATTATTTTCTCCCCAAATACCCACCCACTCTTTTCTTCCCATCTTCAGGTAACTGCTTGCTCCATAAACTTGCCCCGCAACTGGCTCTCCATTGAGAAGATGTACTGTCGCTCCCATTAACTTCAGAGGGAAAGTGAGAATGGGAACACAGCTTGGAGCTGGTGCAAGTCATCCCTGTATATGGGCTGTTGAACCTCACCCAGCAGAGCCCTAGAAAGGCTGGCTACAGACTATAGACTCAACCTTCCCACCAGCAGGGTCAGGGTCAGGGTCAAGGTCCAGGCCTTTGTCACTACCAATCTACTCTTGAAATAGCTTCTTTTAAGGTCTTCCCTCCTCGACTCTTTCCCCACAAACCTCAATCGACCACTAAAATAATCTTTATTAAATATAGATCTGGTCATGTCATTCTTCTGCTCAAAAGTCAGTTGATTATTCAACAAGCATTTATCAAGACTCAATGACTAAAGCAAAACAATGCCTCCTTGAAAGGAATTTTAAAGGAAGAAAATAATATGTATATTCATAGTTATATACAAAAGCCATTCCCAGCACATACAAGGTAACTTTGTGGGTGAGGAGGAAGGCATTAGCAGTTAAAAGGACTAGAGAAGGCTTCATGCAGAAGGTGGTTCTTAAACTGAGTTCTGTTCCAAGAGGAGGAATTGCCCTCCACGTGTGAGAGAACCTGGGCAAAAGTCCAGAAGTGAAAGATGGAGTGTCAGGTGCAAACAACAGCAAACAAGCCAATTTGGTTGGAACAAAGAGTGCATGGGGGAGCAAAGCGTAATGTAATAATGCTGGAAAAGTGGGTGGGACAAGGCTGTAAAGAGTTTTGTATGACATAGAAGATTATACTTGATCTTAGAGCCCTGGGAGTTTATTGAGCAGGGGGGTGAACATGGTCATTGTTGCTTTTTAGGAAAATCACTTGGAAGGGTGTGTGGAGAATGGATCAGAGTGAGAGAACTTGAAGAGTGGAGATTAATTAAGAGTCTATCACAATAGTACCTCTGGGAGGTGACAAGAGCCTAAGGTAGGGTGGTCCCAGTGAAAAGAAGGGGAGAAAATCAAGAGATTCCTGGGAAGTATGAACTCTTAAAATATGGCAGCTGGTTGAATATGTTGAGTGAATAAGAGTGAGAATGACATAAAGGACACAAATCTTGGGTAAATTAAAACATGGTGATTCCCTCAACAAAAATACACAAAAATCTTCAGTGGCTCTCTATTGCCTTCCAAGTAAAGTTTGAACTTCATCTTTCATTCAACTCCCTCCATAACCTGGTATCAACCAACTTTTCAGCTTGATCTCACGTTACTCCTCCCCATATACTCTATTCCTTCCAAAATGGACAACACTTTGTCTCCTGAACACACCTCTACACTTCCTTTCTGGCTGTGCTACCCTTGGAATTCCTTTCCTCCCTTTCTCCTCTCATTGAACTGCTCCTACTCATCCTTTTGAGCCCATCTCAAATGCCACCATTTCCCAGAAGCTTTCTGTGATCCATCACCTCTCTGCTTGCTCCCTCTCATAATAAGATTTCACTTACCACTCTGTTCTGAAATTCTACAGTGCATTTGTCTTGTGCTATTGTGTACCAGAATCATCTATTGATGTCTTTTCCTACTACGCGACTGTAAGCTCTCTGAGGACAGGCACCTTGTCTTGTCTAAACTTTGTTTTCCCAGCACCTGACACAGTGTTATCCACAAAGCAAGCAATCATAACTGTTTGTTTATGACTTTATTGATTCCTCAAGTGACCCTATAAGTTGAAAGTCATTGTTCATAAGGCAAGCTTCTGTGCCTTATTACGAGAGAGTATCTAGCCATGTCATGACACTGGACTAGGAATCATGAGACCTGGTTAAAATACTAGTTCTGTGACTTTGGACAAATCAGTAAGCCTCTCTAGGCTTCCATTCCTTCATCTAAGGAACAGGTATACTAACACCTACACTAGCTACCTGACAAGGTTACTACAAAGAAAATACTTTATAATCCTTGAAGAGGAATCAAAGCAGTAACAATTACTATTCTTTCCATGTCCAAGTTAAGGGAAACTACCTGAAAGAATTAGTTGGCTGGGCAGTTTTCCAGAGCTTTATAGAATCAAAAAAAAAGTTAGATATTGCTATACAAAGAAGACGTGATGAATTTCTGAAAAGAACACACAGTAGGGAATTGCTCTCATTGCAGTTAAAAGAAAAAGCAAAAGTATCAGGAACCAAATGATGAACAGCGAAAAGACTTTATATGTATAGTTGTGTATTATGTAGATGGAAGGAGAAAGTACTGGGGGCCAAATCCAATCACATTGTGAGAAGATGAAATACAACAGTCAGTCACCAGAGATGTCTGGATAGAGGGCTGGATTGTGTCAGGCGGGGGGTCCTAGAGAGGTAGGCAGCAAACCAAAAGATGGTCACTGTTCTGTAAGCCAGTGAAAGGGATGGGACACAAAGATCCAGTCCTAGACTCTAGGTCACTCTCACTTAGTTTCCCAAGAAACTTATCCCTTTTCTCCTTGCCTTTGGTCCCAAGGCTTTTTTCTTTTGTATGACTTGCTAAGCCTCAGTCCCTTACAGCCCTAATTAATAATAGCAAACATTTATATACCACTTTAAAGTTTGCAAAGCACTTTACCAATATTTTCTCATTGGATCTTCACAACAACCCTGGAAGGTAGGTGCTATTATTATCTTCATTTTACATATAAGGAAACTGAGGCAAATAAAGTTTAAGTGACTTGCCCAGGATCATATAACTTTTAAGTACTTGAGTTGGAACTGGAACTCAGGTCCTATTGACTCTTTGTCAAGTACTCTATCTACTGCACTACCTATTATCCTAATTCTAGGGTAAATTTGGTAAAGTCTTCAAATTTCAAGCCTGCATTTTTAAATTGTTTAGAAATGTAACCATTTATTTTTTGTGCATTTTATCAGACCATAAAATATTAGTGAACTGATATGAGATAGCAATGTTTGGACATGTATTAAGGATATATGTCCCTCCTTAAAGGTAAAGCAAACTATGATCACTGAGTCTTGCTTGAATGTCTAAGGTATCAACTAATTATATAAATATGATTTCATGAGTTTACTAGTCCCTGAGCCTATATGACTCCCCGAGTTCAGAGATCTCCCCTAAAAACATGTCCCCTTCCTTTTGTGATTTCCTCTTCCTCCCAAGACACTTTCCCAGAGATGGAATCCTAATAAAGCTGCCCCCAGCCCTAATATTCTAACTTCATTATAGACCTGGCATCACCGAACAGCAGGTCCACTGTACCCACTTAGCCTCCCTGCCAATGTCCTAACTTCTTCATGTATGCCTCACTGATCACTGGAACAACAGGTGTGTCCCTGAACTCTTAGTTCCCATAGAAATAGCAGGTGTGTCCATGTGATGGGAACCCAGCTACTGCCTCTACCTAGTCACTACCCCCAGACCCATTCCCACAGAAACAGGTGTGTTCTTGTATTCAATCACAATCACTTCATCCATCTAGTCCAAGACAGGACCATAATACCTAAGTCTCTATCTTGACCAGATAGAACCACAATAGCAAGCCATTTGGAAGGCAGCACGACCAGAACATTTAACCACTGAACTATAGAAAGGACCTCTCTTTCATTACCTAATCCCTTAACAAACTCCTTCTGCCTTTTTAATATTAATAATATATACATTTTGTTTGTGTAATCAGCATCTTTACTCTTTAAAAATCCACCTTGCTTTCTCTGAAGTTGCTGGTTCCCCTTGGAACTCAGCCCACTTCACTGGAGGTTATTCAATAAATGCCTTTACTTGGATTAGAGATGGTCTGACTCTGAACTCTTTGAGATGGTTCCACCACAACACATCATGAAACCCCAACAGTTTTTGGGTGAGCAGAGCCCCCACCACAACATTTGCACCCTTTCCTTCTTCCCTTCTTCCTCTTGTCTCAACACAATCCAAAATACAAAAGTTTCTTTTCTACAATTTATTTTCAAATGAAAAGGGGATATACAAAATCAGAATTAACACAAAATATAAAATAATTGGAATTTCATATAAAAGAAAATATATCTCATCCCAGACCACATAACCTTTAATTCTTTAAATGATTCTATATTAAAGTTGCCATACTTCTTTCCTGGCCCCCAATCCTCTCTAGTCTAGGAAGTTCCCACCACTGTATCTGTTCCCCCAGGGGTTCCAGATCAGAATAGTGTCTTCACCCATTTTTACTTTCTGGATTAAGCTCATTGATACATTTTTTTCAATCTCAGACAAACAAATATTCAGGAAACTAACTGATGGTATGGTGGGTTTAGAGTGTTGCATTCACATTGCCAGATAATCATCTAGAGAATTAGATATTTAATTCCACTTCCCTCTACCAATGAACAAATTTGGAAACACAAGTCAGTAAATAGATAAAATAAGATGAAAATGAATAAGAATAATGGTAAAGTCTTATACCGGAAACTGGGGGAAAAAAACAGCTTTACAAAGGAAGGTGTGATGGCAGTTTGGGGTTGTTTTTCTTCATTTGGTTTGGTTTTTTCTTTCTTTTTTTTCCAGAAAAAATATCTTGGAATTTTAGTGTCCTTCAAACTCAAGAAGTGATCAGTGTGGAAGGGTAACTCAAGTTTAGATGGAATTGAGAAAAGCACAATGTTCAGAACTAGGGAGGCTATAGCAGATCAGTGTTCACCAAGGCAATCTGATGATTCAGATTTGAGATTTGAATGAAATGAGATACTTGACATCTAACATCTATCAGTTTCCATCTAACAATTAGCAAAAAGAAAGTTTACTTAACTAGTCAGAGCAGAGAAGGGATATTCATCACTGATACCATTGATTCTGTTAAGTACAATTTTCTGATTTGGCTCATGTTGGTAATTCTTCTGGTCTTTCAGTTCAAAGTTTCAGGAACCAGTTGGGATCCTCTGTAGCCTTTTGTACTCAACTTTGCAATTAAAAGGGACCTCAGAAACCATCTAGGAGAATCCTCACATTTTACAGATGAGGAAACTGAGGTTCAGGAGAGATAAGTGTCTTGCCCAAGATGATAAAGGTCTTAAGTGGCAGAGTCCAAGATTTGAATACAAGCCCTCTGACTACAATTCTAGCCTTCTTTATTCCTGTTCATTTATGAGTTGGACTAGAAAGTTGCTGAGATTCCTTTTAACGCTCAGATTCAATGATCCAATGAACCATTTCCATCACCTCAATATTTGAATAATTCAACAGGATATATTAACCAATTTTTCAACATATAGAGTGAGAACTGGGTGCCAAGAGGAGAACAATAAAGGGAAGCACTTAAAGGATAATGGGGGAACCTACGTGATGCAGTGAATAGAGCACCAGGCCTGGAGTCAGGAAAACTCATCTTCCAGAGTTCAAATCTAGCCTCAGACACTTATTAGCTGTGTGACCTTGGGTAAGTCTCTTAACACTGTTTTCCTCCATTTCCTCACCTGTAAAATGAACTGCAAAAGAATGTGGTAAACCAGTCCACTATCTTCACCAAGAAAACCCAAATGGGGTCATGAAGAGTCAGACACAATTGAACAACAGCAAAAGGACAGTAAGACTTCTGGGCCACTGATGTTTGCTTAGAGTAGCAAGAGCTAAGAACCATTGGAAGCAAGCAGAGCCATCCAGGCAGAAGAGATATGGAAGCAGGGAACAATGTAGGGGACCAAATCCCCACCGCCCCACTAGCACTGGAGTTCTACCGGTGAAAATTCTACAAACCATAGAGACTACAGATTTTAGGGAAGAATCACTATTTCTAAAGACTCAGATACAAATCCTTTCTGTTTCACTAACTCATAAATCATAGCTCGCATTTATATAGCACTTTAAGGTTTGCAAAATGTTTTACATGTTATCTTATAAAATTGTTCATGTTTTTGAGCCTTGTGAGCCTAGATCATTCTTGGGGAGTTCTGGATACCTACGTTCCTGGTCATCTGGGTAGAGGAGAACAAGCCAGAGAAAATGAGGAGCCCCAGGAGTATACCAGACCTTTCATATCAGGAAGGACATTCTTATGTGAGGGCTGAATAAGTAATTGAAGAGTTCTGTTAAAATTCTACTAGCTTATCTGGAAAAAAGAACACATTATGCGGTTATCAGTCCGAAGACCTTATCGTTAATGAAATTATCAGTTCACTGTAGTTTAGGGAAACTGGAGCCCTGGGAAAGGCCCATAAAAAGGGTCATTGTTGATGAAAGCCAGGGCAGGTTGATAGATTTAGTCTTTCTCAGCACTGCAAGGACCTAAAACGATTCCAAAGGACTCATGATGGAAAATGCCATCCAGAGAAAGAACTGTGGAGCTGAACACAGAGAGAAGCAGACTATTTTCTTTTTTGTTTGTTTTTTTCTCATGGTACCTCCCATTCATTCTGATTCTTTTATACAGCATGACTAATGTGAAAATATGTTTAATGAAAATGTATATGTACAGCCTATATCAGATTGCATGCCTTCTTGGGGAGAGGAAAGGGGAAGGAGGGGTGGAAAACCTAAAACTTATGGAAGTGAATGTTGAAAACTAAAAATAAATTAATTAACTTATATTTTTAGAAAAGAAAACTGGGGTACAGGGAGAGGGGGAACATGCAGGTCCTGCTAGGGATCTACACTTCACTTGGCAAATCTGTTTGATTTCACCAGACCCTGAGCTGTGTAGTGTGGGTCCATTATGAGGGCTCATAATTGACTGAAGGCAGTAGCTCCAGGGGACAAGAGATAGGGAAGGAAATAGAGGAGCCAGCTGGCATTGTAAAAAAGTGAGGCTCAAATATCTGTATATTTAAATGTGTCTAGTAGAATGTAAGTACCTTGGGGTGAAGGATTGTTTTTGTTTCTCTTTGTATCTTTAATGATCTGCATTGTACCTGGCATCCAGTAGTAGGTGTTTAACAAATGCTTGTTCACTGATTGAGATGTGTAGTGGACAAGTGCCAGGAGAATTCAGGTTGTAAGTTTTGAAAGAATTCAGGCAACAACTCCTCCCTTTTGTACAGGGTGTATGAGGTCATAAGTATTTTGTTGTTGTATAGACTTTCAGTCCAGTCCAGCTCTTTGTGACCCCATAGCACACCAAACCCTTCTATCCTCCTTTGTCTCTCAGTCTGTCCAAGTTCATATTGATTGCTGCTATAAGACTTTCTCATCCTCTGACATCCTTTTTCCTTTTGCCTTCAATCTTTCCCAACATCAGGGTCTTTTCCAATGAATCCTGTCTTCTCATTATGTGGCCAAAGTATTTAAGCTTCAGCTTCAGTATTTGACCTTCCAGTGAATAGTCTGAATTGATTTCTTTAAGTATTGCCTTATTTAATCTCCTTGCTGTCCAAAGGACTCTCAAAAGTCTTCTCCAGCATGACTCAAAACCATCAATTCTGCAGTGCTTGGCTTTCCTCAGAGTCCAACTCTCACAGCCATACATCGCTACTGGAAATACCATAACTTTGATGATACAGACCTTTCTATGGCAAGGTGATGTCTCTGCTTTTTAGTATACCGTCCAGATTTGCCAAGACTAAAAGCAGGGAATTCCAAGAAAGAAATTATGAGGAAATAAGGCTTCTTCTTTGTTATACCACATGTTTGAAGAAAAGAAGACAGGTTTTATGGGCAGAGAAGCCACAAAGAAAATGAAGCAGTCAGCTGGAATAAGCAACCATGCTGCCAACTGGGTAATGGCAATTCCCAGGGGCTGTACAAGTCATCCTTTATGATGGTGCCATCCAGAATGCCACAGAGCTTTAGAACCATGCTAAGAAATGGAGGAGAGCATCTATCCTTGCATCAGCCTCATGGTTCGTATCGAAGGGAACTCAGTAACTGGTTCTAGATGTTATAGGGACTGGGACTGAACCTTTGGAACAAAGGAAAAAAGAGTTTGTCAGAAGGGGATACCTCATCTATTACCTTGCTAAAAGGACTAGTACCCTAACCGTGTGACCTTGGGCAAGTCACTTAACCCCAATTGCCTTGCCTTCCCCCCTCCAAAAAAATAATAAATAAAAATAAAAGGGCTAGTACACTAACCCCTTTCCTGATCTTTGCTACCTTTAATAAGACTGTTCTGTGGTTAACGATTTTGTTAGCCTTATTGTTTGCAGAAGGCTGAGGGTCTTTTGAGGGATATGAGTCAAACTCTGATCTTCCCAGGGGAGATTTCTAGATTGGAACAAAATGGAACATTGAACTTATTATTGGAGAGAAGGTGCAAGATTGAAATTGCTCTGTCACAGATCAGAAAGTGATACTCAGAGTAGACTTAGAATCAGCTAGCTGGGAGACCCTTTCCCAGCTCCCCAAGGCTGCATATTACCATTTTCTGACATCTAATCCCCTTAGGAAAGAATTATTATTTGGCAGGAAGGGCACTGGGCATAAACTCAGAGGACCTAGGTTGCAATTCTAGTTCTGCTTTTTACTAGCTATATGACCTTGGGTTGGTTTTTTCTTCCTCTCTTCACTTCAGTTTTCTCATCTGTAAAACAAGGGTGGGTTTGGGTGATTAGATCATAAAGGCAGATTTGGTAGGGACCTCAAAAGTCATGTAGTCCAACCTTCTCAATTTACACATGAGGAAACTGAGAGTCAGGGCAATTCAATGACTTACCAAGGTCACACAAGTGACTGTGTATGGGAAGTGCAATTTGAACCCTAGGTCTCCTGTCTCCAAAGCCAATGATTATACCACAGTACCTGTTTGCTTGGGAAATTGCTAAATTATATCCCTGTTAGCTCCAAAATGTACATGTCATCATAGCTGACCTTGATGTTCATTTTAATCTGATTTCACCTGTAGAGAAGTGTCAGGTGAGGACCTCATATTCTCTTGGGACTTAATACATAGACATTAAAGGAACAGTACTTGAGGAGAACTTCTAAGGGGAATAAAGAGGTGCAAGGAGAATAGCATTTCTTTCCTATTCACTAAGCCAACTTTCACTTTTAAGGAGCTTTCAGCCTTTTCAGAATCCTTGGAATGTGTCTGCCCAGCTCTGTGAGGTGGTCCATTTCTGATCATAATGTTTTATCCTCCATGATGAGTATAATATCATGGAACCCAGGGGCAGTAGAATATATGCTTTCAATTGTTTCTCTAGTAGTAGTGATGGATTTGCACTAAACCATACACACTTTCTTTCCTGCTCTCCCCTGTGGCCAACAGCAGGCTATATGAAGCAGCCTGTCTGAGTTAGGTCTACAGTCTATGACCATAAACTATACTGTTTGCTGGGAAAAGCTAACTGACTTGCATTAGGAAATAGTCCTATGGCCATGTCCTGATTCTTTGACCATGTTCTGAACAATTGAACTAACATGGGTCAATAATCACAAAGAATAACAAATTGTTTCAGCCAAACTATAGAAACAGGTAAAATAGACATAATGGGTCTATTCAGGTAAATTCAAGTAAAAAGTCTTGGGGGGCAAAAAAACCTTCACTGGATTTGGGGGGCAGAGGGTGGAAGGTTACTGTTAACATTTTACAGACTTAAGCCATTCAGAGAAACCTCACAGTCTTTGGGTAAGCAATGGCATTTCTGACTTAGCATCCAGCCCCCCTCCCCTAAACTCTGACCCAGTTTAGATGCAGCAGAGGGACCCTGTGAAACAAACACAAATGTTTGCAGTCTTTTAATCTCCTCCAAACACTGAAATGTTGTTGAGATGTTTTATCTCCTATTCCACACAGCGGAGATTAAAAAGCTGTGATAAATGGTTTGCTCTCCGGGAGGGAATGCCATATATAGGGCAATACATAATTTCCTGCTTCTGGTACCATTCTGGATAATTGTCCTGGTAACGGGAAAACAGGAGGGATATTAATTTAAGATTAAAGCACAATTATAAGCCCTGTCATACTGTTAATTTCTTTTAAATGTTCCTCTGAATAATTCCACCTTTGCAGGAAGGAACAAGCACACAATTAAAAACTGCATTAAATAAATGAATAACTAATTGATGAATAAAAAGCATTTTGAAAGTAAAATTGGCTATGCAAATTCTAAATAATAATAATGGTGGGCCAGGTTTTAATCCTGTGAACAAATCAGGTTTGGGAACAGCTAAATACACTGTCCTACCTATAAGCTATGACTACAGAATCTCCACAGAGGTGTTCTTTGGGGAAAATCAACAGGTATGTAGATTTAGAGACAGGACCCCCCAATCTCAGGCAAGAGACAAGGCAATAATCAGATCAGCCTCAAGTCACTGGGGAGCATCCCTCCCTAGTCCAACTCGGCCTGAAATTCTGCACTGGCCCTTTGGAAAGAGACAGTTAGATGACACAATGAATAGAAATTTGGAGTCAATGAGACCTGAGTTTGAATCCTGACTCACACACTTTGCTGGGTGACCCTGAGTAAGTTACTTAACCTTTTTCAGAGTCAGTTTCTTCACCTGTGAAATGGAGATAATAATAGGCCTTATTTCAGGGGATTATCATGAAGATCAAAAGGGATAATATGTACAGTGCTTTATAAACCTTAAGGCACTATATATAAATACAAGCATTTGTTTTTGTCTCATTGCCTGAGATCCCACCAAGAAGAGATTCCTCAATTAATCAGAAGTACTTTTTAAAAAATTTATTAAGCTACCCTTCCCCCACCTCCAGTTGAAACCTGTCTCCTATAATTGCCGCCCCTTGGGCCTATTTTTCTCAATCTAGATATCAATAATTCACACATTAGTACAAATTGGTTGAATAGAATTGTTTTCCTTCCAGAATTTAGCTGAGATCAGCCTAACTGAAAGAACGGGGCTGTTTTGGAGGGGAATAGGAAAATAGAAAGGTGAAAAGGGGGAATTATGTTTAAATTGGAGGTAGCTCAGAGAAGGAATGCTTTGGGAAACCAGAAGATAGTACACAAACTGTCACGCATCCCCTGCCTACCCCCTTTCTCCAACATAAGCATTTCTGGGTCCTTTCGCATTCTTCATATGATCAATTTCCCTTACCATGCTAGTCTTATAAGCATCTCAAGGTTTTTCAGTGTTCTTCATATCATCAATTTTTCTTACCACGCTGGGTTTAAAAGCATCTCAAGGTTCTTCAGTGTTCTTCATATCATCAATTTCTCTTACCATGCTAGTCTTCCCCCAACTTCAATGACCATGTATATAAGTCTCAAGTCTTTTTTAGCACCAGATGGGCCACAAGAGACTCAAAATTTTAAAATCTCAGAGTTTGAAAGCGACATGAGAGGTTGTCTGGTTTAACCCCCTTCACAAAGCACGAATCTCTTCTAATATATCCTGAACAAGTAGCTATCCAACTTCGGCTTGACAGCTTCTACCTATATGGAACTTATTATAGAACAAAGCATTCCATTATGTTTTCAAAAAGCTCTAAATGGTAAGAAGTTTTTTTTTTTTTTCCTGATATTGATTTGAAAATCTATCTCATGTAGATTCCATCAATTGGGCCAAGTTTTCCCCTTTGGAATGCCATAGGAAAAATCTAATCCCTCTTCCATATAACAGCTCTTCAAATAGTCTAAGGCAGCTTTCAAAGTAAGAAAATATCATGTATCTCTACCAAGCATTTTCATTTCCAATTTAAACATCTCTAGCCTTTCCAATCTTCTTTATATTATAGGTTTTCAAGTTTTCTTACCATTATAGTCATTTTACCCTGGACCTGCTCTACTCCTAGGACTGAACAAAATACTCTAGGTATGATGTCACCAACATGGTGAAAGAAACAGAACCTTCCCTTTTTTATAGATTCCATATTCATGTTAATACAGCCTGTTTGCATTAGCATTTTGACTTCCATGTACTCTGTCCACTTTTGTTAAGCTTTTGGTCAAATAAAATCCTCAGGACTTTTTTGTATAAGTGCAGGGTTGGAGAACCTGTGGCCTTAAGGTCACATGTGATCTTCTAGATATCCTTGGGTGCGGCCTTTTGACTGAATCCAAGTTTTACAGAACAAATCTTATTATTAAGGGAATTTGTTCTGTGAAGTTTGTATTCAGTCAAAGGGCCACACCTTTAGGGAGAGGGCCACATGTGGCCTTGAGGTCACAGGTTAGTCACCCCTGGCCTAGGTGGTACAGTGCATACAGCACCATGCCTGGAATCAGGAAGACTCATCTTCATGACTTCAGATCTGGTCTCAGACACTTTTTAGCTGTGTGACCCTGGACAAGTTACCAAACCCTGTTTGCCTCTGTTCTTCATCTGTAAAATGATCTAGATATAAAATAAGTGGGAGAAGGAAATAGCAATCTTCTTCAGTATCTTTGCCAAGAAAACCCTAAATGGGATCATCGAGAGTTAGAAACGACTAAAGCAATCTACATGCTCTTGTTCTTTTTCATGTTTGGTTTTGTTTCTTCCCCATTGTTCACTCCATTGGTTACAACCCTTCTATACAACCAGACTAATGTCCAACGTGAAAGTATGTGCAGATCTTATACTTGACTGCAAGCCGCCATGGGGGAGGAGGGAGGGAGAGGGAGGGGAGAAAATGTGAAACTCAAGGGATTGTGGAACTGAATTTTGTAAACTAAAAGTAAATAAACAAATTAATTTTAAAAAATAATAAAAAGTAAAAAAAATTTTTAAAGAGTTAGAAACAAGCAAAACATGACTGAAAAAAAACCAAAAAACATCTTTCCCAAATCCCTGCCCCTAAGCCTAATCCTATGACTCTTTTTCACCTAAGTGTAAGATTTTACATTTACTGCTGCTATGGTCCATTTTACAAGGTTTGGTTCATCATTTAGCCCTAGAAGTCTATGTGTCTTTTAAGCTCCCAATATTATTATCTTTCCATTATCAGGAAGTGGAGTGTTGTAGAAAGAACTCTGAACTTAAAGTTTGGGGCCTTGAATTCTAATCCTGACTCTGTTGCCAATGCCACTTGACCCTGAATAAGGTACTTCCTAAATAACACATGCCTATAATCCCTGTGACTAGAGAGGCTGAGGCTGGTGCCAGACATAGCTTGGACACCTGACTAGCATTAGCCCTGCTGCATCTCAGAACACTTAAGTCTGTGATCCACCAGCTTCAACCCCTCTAGCAGCAGTGATCTAATCTTAGATTTTGCCAAGGATGGCCATCAGGATCCCCTGAGTAGTGTTTAGCATCCTTATCCATCTTTAAAAAAAAAAACTTGGCGGTATGGTACAGTGGGGAAAATTGCTTGCCTCTGCAGTCAGAGAACCTGGGTTCAAATTTTTCCTTTGATTTATTACTACCTGTGTGAGCCTGGACAAGTCATTTGACTGGGCTTTGGACCAGACGGACTGTAATGTTCCTTCCAACTCTAGGCACATAATACATTTGTTCCTCTCTACTCCTGTGTATTCTTTCTCATTTTCCAAGTTCAGCAATTATATCTATATGTTCTTTCTCATAGTTGTAAAAGAGAGGGAAGGAGTGAGCTATGGAAAAGGAGGTGGAAAGGTTTCCATATAGAACACTTTTTTTCTTTTTTTTTTTTTTTGGAGGGAGGAAGGCAGGACAATTGGGGTTAAGTCACTTGTCCAAGGTCACACAGCTAGTGTGTTACATGTCTGAGGCCAATTTTGAACTCAGGTCCTCCTGACTCCAGGGCCGGTGCTCTATTCACTGCACCACTTAGCCATTCCAGGAACACTCTTAAATGTTACTATACATAGCTGCAGCTGAGGAGATGGGTGAAATCCAGTAAATATCATTCTCCTTGTGAACATGTCTTAGAGACCTCCCCCAAATCTAGGTCTTCTGGCCTTGGCAGACTTTATTATGCCTTAGTCTCAAGCAACCTGCCAACTTTAGAACAAAGATGCTTTATGCTTTAGTAATCACTATCACTTCTAATCAATTTCCATGAAAGGCTCATTGATAACAGCATCAATGGACAACTTTATTAGAGGCTATGACTTAACATAGAATTGTGTAATGAATTATATAGTTGGCATGGAAGGCAATACCTAACAGGTTCCATTACAGGGCAAGAAAAGAATAAATGGCCTAGTCAATCCAGCAAAGGTGAGTCTTAGTCAAGGCCAAGAGATTTCAACATTTATGAAATTCTTGCTAGATGCTAGGCATTGTGGTAGGCTCCAATGGAACAAATACATCTCCTCAAGGCAGGATTGAATTCATTTTTTCCTAAAGTTTAGTAATTTTTTAAAATTTTTATCATAATTCATCCAGTTTGTGTTTTTTTTTCTGATCCTATAATTTCACTAGCATTGTGGAAATGGTGACTTCATTATGACATAATCTTAGAGAATTACCTGTGGTAGGGAGAAGTTCATTGACCTGCCCCCAGCCAGCATGTCAAAGGCAGAATTAGAACCCAGATCATTGGCTTATCCACTATACTACATTGCTACTTGACTAACCTCAGTAAAGAGTCCTTCACGGCAACCTAAGATGCGAGTTACTTCCATTTTTTTTTTCAGGAATTCATGGCTATGGTTTGAGGTCCATGGCTTGAAATTCTACTTAACCGAATCCTTAAAAGCTTTCTTCTCGCTAGCATTCTAATAGTTAACATCTGCTCGGCTGGTAAAGCTGGGAAGTAAGAAATGCTGGTCTTTAGTGTCCATCCATCATCTTTTCAATGCTTTCTTTTTCTCCTCTGACACTTTGATGCAGTGGGGAAAGTACTGGACTCAGACTAAAAATACCTGGCTTTAAATTGTTTCCTTAATACTCGTGTAATCTCAAGTCATTTAACCTCTCCTGCCTCGGTTTCCCCATCTTTAATCAGATAACAGATCATTCCCAAGTTGAGATCTATGATCCTTTGAGCATCCTATGACCTTAAGCACCTCACTTAACACTCTGGGCCTCAGTTTCCTCATCTGTAAAATGATGGTGTTAGACTAGGACACTCTGAGAAGCAGGACTCTAAGGTCCTTTGAAGTTCTTCATCCTTTGATCTCGTTATCCTATAAAACCCCTCCCCACCACCCCCAAGGCATATGCCCTCATCTCTTTTTCCTCCCATCTGCCCGAAGCTACCCACTCCACCCCTTCCCTTACAAGAAGCATCTCAAGCCCTTTCAAGACTCCCCCTTCCTCGCAATAATAGCTCACATATGTGGAACAGTTTGAGGTTTGCAAATCTCTTTGTATACACTATCTCATTCAATCTTCACAATAACCCTACCAGGCAGGTGCTATTATCATCCCTCTTTTATAGAGGAGGAAACTCGCATATGAAGGAGTGAAAAGGTTTGCCCAGGAACACCAGGAGCAAATGACTGCATTGGGATTTGAGCTCAGGTTTTCCTGATTCTAAATCCTGATGTCCCATCAAAACTTATCGGTCCTTTGACCCATCCTCACAAGGTCGGCTCTCAGGGCTAACATTACAAATGAATGCATGTACGATGCTTATGTCCTGTGCTAAGTGGCCACCACCACCAAGGGGTAAAATTTGCATTTCACCAGGAGCCTTAAGTCTCTTCACTGAAGGAAGGGGAAGGTGACTGAGGTTGAGAACTGCAGGTAGTAACCTAGGCACGTGAAGAGGAAAGTTAGCAGCAGAGGGGCTGCGAGCATCCGTAAATTATACCACATTAGATGCTGTCTGCTGTACCCTTGTGAAAGGTTGGTCCTCGTCTTCTCATTCCAACTCCCTACACAAAAGCTATTGTCCCAATCCAATGGATTTATGTTGCGGTCAGCTGTGCTTCAACCCTGGTGGATTGGCTGCGTTCCAGGACTTTGTGGCTGGTAATTTTATCTTGGCATTTATATGCAGGATAACAAAACCAAGATCCAAAAGGACTCGACAAGCTGAATCATGGGCCAAGTCAAACAGGATGAAATTTAATAGGGGAAAATGTAAAGTGTTTCAGGTGTTATCTTTCAGGTGTGACACTCCTATTAACTAGGCAACCCACCCAGAAACCAGGAAAAATCACTCTCTCAGCCAGCCTGCTAGAATAACTCTGTTTTTTTTTTTTTCCTGACTTACAAGTACAAATAATGTTTTATAATTGGGTTTGAACAACTTCTTTATAGAAGGTTAACTACAAGCAATAGAGGGCTTTTCCACACTCAGCCCGGTGTCTCCACTAAGCTTGTGGAATAAGAGATGATGAGTGACAAAGACATGACCCCAGGAAAGATTCTCTAACCATAAGGGAGTGACTGCCAACTGGGACCTGCCAATTTCCAAAAGAACTGCTAAGGGCCGATCTTTGGACCTGTTCACTTACTTCGAGGCAACCAACTAGAATTCACTGCTGATTTGACCAGACAAATAAATCAAAACCATCGATTCATTCTGTGGGCATAAGTTGGCAGAAATGAAGAGGAACTTCTATTTAAAGTGTACATGGAATGCCAAAATATGTAACTGTTACGCATGGGAAAAGTATATAGTAAAATTAAGAGTTTATGGATGGAAGTATAATTGGAAAACTTCAAAAACTCGTTTATTGATGTGTGTTTGTTATAATAAATAAGCATGATATCACGTTTCCTAAGTTAGGCTGACCTTGTTGGCTTAGTATCCTATTTCTTTGTCAAGAAGTGAGTCATTGGTCAATGTATTAATACCTAGGAATGTGGTGGAGAGAAATGAGAACACTGGATTTGGTAGTAAGATTCAAATCTGGATTACTTGGGCAAGACACAAGTTCTCTGAAGCTTCAGTGTCTTCATCAATAAAACATTGGGATTGGATCTGATTACCTCAAAGGCCTATTTCAGCTCTAAATCTGTGATCCAATAATTCCTACCATAGGAATATGGAGCCCCAAATAGTAATGACTTGCATTTACTCAAGAGTTTCACACATTTTATATCCTTCAATCTTTACAATATCCCTCAGAAGCAGGAATATTATTACCTCCTCCTTTTTTTGGTTGAAGAAACTGAGTCTCAAAGAGGCTATATGATTTTCCCAAGACTTAACATATATTACATAGCAAAGGTAGAATTTCAACTCAGGTCTGACTCCAAGCCTAGTGTTCCTTTTACTCTATTATATTACCTCTCCAAAATGAATTTTGATAACCAAAAGTATGGTCCTCCTTCTTAGGACAGTTTACTAAACCAGCAGACTAAACTCTCCTCTCTAGGCTTCTATGACACTTCTCTCTCCCAGTTCTTCTACCTGTCTGACTATTCCTCAGTCTACTTTGCTAATTTTTCATTCATGCCATGCCCACTCACCAAAGTGTCCTCCAAGATTCTATCCTGGGTCCTTTTCTCTTGTCCCTCTATACTTTCTCCTTGGTGACCTCATCAGCCCCTATTGGTTCCATTGTCGGCTCTATGTAAATAACACCCAGATCTATATATCCAGCCTTAGTCTCTCACATATCACCAACTGCCTCCTGAACATCTCAAACCGGATGGTCTATGTTTAATTGTTTGCAGTTGTATCTGATTCTTCATGACCCCATTTGGGATTTTCTTGGCTAAGATTTTGGAGTGGCTTGCTATTTCCTTCTCCAGCTCATTTTACAGATGAGGAAACTGAGACAAACAGGGTGAAGTGATTTGCCCAGGGTCACACAGCCAGATTTGAACTCAGGAAGATGAGTCTTCCTGACTCCAGGCCCAGCATTCTATCCACTTCACCACCTGGTTGCCCCTCTGGCATTCTGGAGGCCTCTTCTGGTTCCACTTCTAATCTAGCTCCTAGTGCCTTCTCCTCTCAGACCTCCTTTCCTCTATCATGTGTAAATCCTATCTGTACCTAATTATTTATAAGTTGATTCCCCAATTAGAATGTAAGTTAGGACAAATGGGCAGAATGCTTTTGCCTATGTATCCTCAATCCTTAGGATAGGGTCTGACACATACTAAGTGCTTCTTGACTGACTTAAAAACTGAATTTATTTTCTTCTTAGAAATCTCCAAAGAAAATGTCTTCACCTACACTTAGTTATCCAAGGCTGGTTCACATACAAAGTCTTCTTTTCCCTATTTCTTACCTAAATCTTTCCAACTATAGATTAAGTTCCTTCTAGAAGCCAGCTACCATCCTCAATGGGAAAACAAGAAGTGTTGACCATTATTCACTATACAGGGACCTGTCGTGTGCTCTGTAATGGTTTGCAAATGTCCCTCAGACTTTTTTCTTTTCAAAATTCTTCATCCTCCTGACTTCATGTGTTTCCCCATCTCTCAGCCATAGAAGCAGAAACTAACAAATAGAAGTTCTCTGTCTTGCAGCTAAGACTAGGGGGCAGAGAAAGAGAACCTCACTTCTAGTGTTGGCTCTTTGGTTTGGTTGATTGTGTAACCTCTGTAAGCCTTAGTTTTAAATTTTATTCATTTTAGTTTTAATTTATGGAGTAAAACAATCATTTCTATAACATAGTATAATTTTTTAAAAGATGATTATACATGAAACGGCAAATCTATTATGTACAACTTGATATTCCTTTTGTATATATGATAAAGTGATCATGTAAATTTCTTTTGTTCCTTTTTCTCTTTCCTCCCCATCCTGCCCTAGAAATGGTTACCATTAGATCCAAATGTAAATATACATATGTATATAAATATATGTAAAATTATTCTGTATATACTTCTACTTATCAGTTCTTTCTCTGGATGCAGATAGTGCCTTGCTTCATATGCCATTTGAAGTTAACTTGGACATTTATCACAGACAAAATTACTCATTCATTCAAAGTTGTAATATATTATATATTTATACATATTTATATTTATACATAAATATTAATAAATTAATATTGTTGTTACTATATACAATATTCTCTTGGTTCTACTTGTTTCACTCTTCATTATTTCATGCAAATCTATCCATGTTTTTCTAAGATCATTGAGCTCATCATTTCTTATACACCAGTGGTTCTCAACCTTCCTAATACTGCAACCCTTTAACACTCATATGTGGACGTATATGCATGTGGGCAGACCCATCTGGAGACAGATAGAGGAGGAGTGTCTCAGTTCCTAAGACCATCGGAAATATGTGTTTTCCAATGGTCTTAGGTGACCCCTGTGACCCCTGTAAAAGGGTCATTTGACTCCCAAAGGGGTCGTGACCCACAGGTTGAGAATCACTGTTATACACAATAGTATTCCATCACAATCATATATCACAACTTGTTCAATCATTCTGCAACTGACAGACATCCCCACAATTTACAATTCTTTGTCACCACAAAGAGAGCAGCTATAAATATTTTAGGACATATAAATGTTTTTCCTTTTTCTCTACTAGTCTTTGGAATAGACCTAGTAGACCTGGACCTATATAATTTCCAAGAATTTAGGGAGATACTTTGGAAAAGAGGCACTATGTATATTTTATACTAGAGAGAACGCTGAACTGAGAGCAAAGGCAGCTGGATTCTATTCCCAGCTCAGACACTAATTAAATGGGTAGCCTCGATGTCTCTAGGCCTCAGTTTCCTTGCTTGTAAAATGTAAGTGGAGGAGAGGGATAAATTAAATCATCTTTAAGGTACCTTCTAGTTCTAAAATTCCATGGAGATACATGATTTTATAGATAATTATTTAATCTTAATATGACTCTGAAGTTGCTTGCAGGTACCATTGAAAACCATAATACATGAAAGGATCCTCCAGGAGGCAGGCAGTGGGAAATGTGTTGAATTTAGTATCTTAAGTCCTGGGTTTGAATCTTGGTTCTATGACCTTAGACAACTTCTTAACATCTCTAGGCTTAGGGGCGGCTAGGTGTTGCAGCGAATAGAGCAGAGGCCCTGGAGTCAGGAGGACCTGAGTTCAAATTTGGCCTCAGATACTTGACACAAAAACTAGCCATGTAACCTTTGGCAAGTCATTTAACCCCAATTGCCCTGTCCTCCCCCTTCCAAAAAGAAAAAAATCATCTCTAGGCTTTAACTCTTCATCTTTAAAATGAGGGGGTTGAATCAGGTAACTCTGAGGTCCCTTCTAAATCTTTTATTTTATATGTAGTTTGTTGTTCTATTCAGTCACTTCCATTGTGTCCAACTCTTCATGATGCCATTTGAGGTTTTCTTGGCCAAGATACTGTAGCAGCTTGTCATTTCTTTCTCTAGCTGGTTTTACAGATGAGGAAACAGGGTTCAGTGACTTGCCCAGGGTCACACAGCTAATATGTATCTGAGGCTGGATTTGAACTCAGGAAGGTGAGTCTTCCTGACTCCAGGCTCTGCATTCTATACACTGCACGACCTAGCTGCCCCTATATCCAATTATATCCAGATGGATAGATAGATAGATAGATAGATAGATAGATAGATAGATAGATAGATAAATAGATAGATAGATGATACATACACAGATGATAGATACATAGATAGATACATAGACAGATCTATATCTATCTATATGTATGTGTGTGTGTATATATATATATAATTTATACTCCATCTCCTACAGTCATATAATACAGACATGTTTTTGGGTTGTGTATTTGTAGGTAGAGAAATACATTTCATTCATGTGGAATAACTTATGGAATTACTTATTAGTTCAGTAGTTCTACTTCCCTGGGATCCAGTATGGTCCTTGATCTACCTATAATCATTTCTAACAGTTCCTGGAGCTTGAAAATGTTTGAATGAAGAATAAAACAATTTACTACCATTCTCTTGGCCTCTACCTTCCTATGAATGAAGCCACAGTCTTTCCAGTTCCACCCTTCAGAAATTCCAGTGAATGTGATCTTTCTCTTGTCCATTTGAGATTCTCTTAAACAGTCCCAGAGAGACCAGTAGGAAGGGAGATTTGCTGAAAGGGAGCAAGTGTTCCTTAATCCCCTCCTAGGTGCCCAGCAGCTAGGTTAAGTGATTTGCCCAAGATCATTCAGCTAGGAATGGTCTGAAGTTGGACTTGAACTCAGATCTTCCTGGCTATAGGTCCAGTGTACTACACTGTAGTTTATCCACTGTACTACCTGATTGCTGAATGTCAACTGTCTCAGAAGGAATCTTAGAACTAAGAATTTACCATAAGTGACTTGACCAGAGTCACACAGCGAGCACAGGTTGGACATAGAACTTGAATCCAGGTCTTCCTGATTGAGAGGAGCTCTCTATCTGCTATGCCAAGATGCCTTTAAAATTGTGTATAATTGTACAATTATAATTTATAATTATAAACATCATGACTCTGTTAAGCCTCAATGATCTTTATAGAAAGGGTTAACCAAGGCAACTTTATAAAGATTATATCTACCAAACATATTCACTACCTTTCTCTGCCTTTGCTTAAAACACTTTATAGTTACTATCTAATTAATCTTAACTGGGTCCCTAGGAGGTAAGGAACCAAATTTTTATTACACTCATTTAACAGCAGAGAAAACATTGAGAATCAGCATTTTCCCCTCTTATCTCCTGTCACAGAGATGCAACCAAAACCAGGCCTGCTGCCTCAGCCGCCCATGGGTTGACCAGCAAACGTCCCTTTTCCATCTTCAGATGCTCCAGGGAAAGGGGTAGGGGTTGGAAATGACTCTGAAAGTGATCTCCAGCTGTGGCTTGGAGAAGATCTGCTAGAAGGCATGCCTTTCTGTGTGTCCCTTGTGAATCTGTCTTCTCCTTCTGTCCTTGGGAAAAGCAACAGTGATTTCTTTGAGATGTAATGAGCTTCCAGGACGGAAGCTTCTTTTTCATCTCCCTGAGAAATTTGAATTTTTGGAAACTATGTTTTAAAATACATATACTGACATCCAATTATGCAGCTCTGCTTTCCTGGCTTCACTTCTTTCATCTGATCCCCATCCAGCCCCAGCTGTGACCTGCTCTCATACTTGGATTATCTTCACTGGGAAACCATCTCCCAACCCCCTCCTCCTCCTCTGGGGTTTTATGACAACGTACTCTCCTTCAGAGAGAAAAAGGAGGTAAGAGAAGGCCAGATCCTTGTCCAGAAAGATACTTATTCATGGAGTGAGCAGCCAGAAAGTACCCAAGGGCTGGTCCTAGGTAAAGTGGCCAAGGAAAATGGTAGTCACTAAAGCCACCCCCACTCCACCTCTGCTTCCTCTTCACTCCCTTGTTCTCCTCCTCCCTCATTCCACCCCCCAAAATGTACACAATGTCCTGGTGCTGCCAAGGTCCCCCTACCAGGACCCCCAAGTCTGGGAACTGTCCAATGACCTTTCCCTCCACACTCCATTTCCCAGCTTCTCAGTCACCCAGATCCACAATATCAACATCATCTTCAGTTCCTCCCCATCATTCACCTCACGTAGCCATTCAGTGACTAAATCTTGTCTCTTGAACCTCCATAACATCCCTGTAGGTTGAGGTGACTTCCACTCTCTTTATTGTTCTCACCTCTGTTCCCCTCTGCTCCAACACTTTCTTGCACTAACAAGAATGTTCTTAAGAACATAGGAGTTAGATCTCAAAGGTACCTTAAAGATTTAGCCTATGACAGATCTCTAAGAACACCTAGTCCAGCCCCATTTCCAGATGAGGAATCTAAATCCCAAGCAGGTTAGGTGATATGCTATGAGTCACATATGCAATTAAACTGCAGAGTCAGGATATAAACCCAGTCCATCTGATTCCAAGTCCAGTAATCTTTCCACTTGGCCAGGCTCAGCTACTGGGGCTTCTTAACCTGAGGTCCATGTACTTGAGGGCTTATTTGTGTGTTCTTATATTTTGATAACTGTATTTCAATATAATTCATTTCCTTCATAATCATATATAGTTTATTTTATGGATTTTAGTGCATTATTCTAAGAAATCCATAGGGTTCACCAAACTGCCAAAAGATTTGTCACACACACACACACACACACACACACACACACACACACACATACACACACCCCAAAAGCCTTTTGCTAGTCCAATCACCTTGTTTTGCAGAAGAAACTGAAACCCATAGTGGTTAAGTGGCTTTTTCAAGGTCACCCAGCTAGTCCCAGGCAAAAGCTGCAACTCAATTCCACATCTTCTGATTCCAAGCACAATGTTTTTTTCCACTCTACAGGCAGATAGGTGGCTCAGTGGACCTGGAGTCAGGAAGAACTAGATCCAAATGCAGCCTCAGAAATTTACTAGCCGTATGACTCTGGGCAAAGTGCTCTGTCTGCCTCCATTTCCTCAATTGTGAAATGGAGATAATACACCTACCTTCCAGGGTTTTCTGAGGGTCAAAGGAGATAATGTTTGTAAAGTGCTTAGCACAATGGCACATAGCAGGTACATCATTAAATAAATACTTGGTCCCTTCTCCCCCTTTTCACATTAATGTGATCATGTAGGATAAGAGCTTAATGTTTTATCCCTCCCCAGGGTCTTTTTGAAGGGACCTTCTGAGGCCCCAAAGTTTTAATCCAAAGGAGTCACCCCATTGATAAGAATTCTCAGGCACTGATTGAAGACAGTAGAAGAGATATCTGTGGAAGGTCTTTCAGCCCCTACCTCTTTTATCTCACTATGCAAGCAAACTGGCGGCAACCTATAACATCAAAGTCAAATTTGGACACTTTCTACTGACTAAGACAATTAGCAAATGATCCTTGATTTCCCATCCCTGTCCTTCAGGGTGGCATGCTTTAGCAATATATTTCCTAAAACCTGTCTCACAGGCCTCTTGTTGCCTCACATGCTTTTGCTGGAAATTCTAACATTCCATCATAAGATCCATCAGCAGACTTAATGCAAGGAGAAACAATTAGGTGATTGTGCATATTCTCTGTTTTATTTGCTGGTGACCAAATCTACCACTTGCTGGTGGCTCCTGACAAAGTTAATTAAAATGCAAGGAGCTAGCATTCCTGTCTAAATGTACAAGATAAAATTCCAACAATCGCAACATCTGGTGTCACAGCAGCGCAGATGTGTGAACCACACATTCAATGTTTTTCCCAGTGGGCACTCAAATATTTAATCAATGGTGATGATGACATTATAGAGCGTACATTTCTCCCAATGCTGTTTTCCTTCATTTGAATTCCTTACTTTCCAAATCTGTCTCACCAACTTAAGTTTAAATGCCAGTTACTCAGATAGAAATTCTGCTTCATCCATATGGAATGTCTTTGCCCAACAAGAGACTTAGGCTCGGAAAAATTTGACTGCAATGTGCTTTGGTATAGTTTATGTAGCCACACAAAATCAGGTCTACACACACAAACACACACACACAAATCAGGCAATGAGAATTAAAGATATTAATTAAGCCTGCATTATAGTGGAAAGAGACCCTAGGAGTCTAGAAACCTGGCTTTTGGCCCAGTTCTACCATTAACCAAACATGTAACAACCCCTTCGGTTTACTTTCCTCATCTATAAAATAAGGAGGTTGAATTAGATTATCTTCAAGGTGCCTTCCAAATTTAAAAATATTTTTTTATTTTATGATTCCTTCCAGAATTGCCTTTGCATAATAAATATGTGCTTGGAGCATATCACTGAGCATAATGAACAAAAAAATTCCTGGGTTACAGTGAATAGTGAGATGATGGAGAGATGGAAATGGTACAAGTAGGAAGAGTACGTCATTCAGTCTCCAAAGGGGCAATGGTCAAGATTCACCACCATTGTTAAGAGGATTAGAACTCCCATGTCTTCTCCCCACCTTCCAGAAAGCACTACTGCCACTCTTCCTTTTTAATATCACCTCTACATACATACATACACACAAAGAGAGACTCATAGTAGTTCTCAGAGTATTTCATCCATACTTGCCTCTTCTCCACATGTATCAAGGTAGAGACCTAGGACAGGAGCAAAAATCTCCAAGAGAAAGGAAAAGAACAGAAGAAGTTGCCACTACCCAGACTAATGAGTGAAATCTGAGGCTTTTTCCTACATTTCTTGCCTCTCAGCTCGCCAAGCCAATCTTGATGAAAGGCTGATAAGAAGAAATAATGATACTCTACCTCAACACACATACTGAGAACCTCACTATGTACCTTCCCATCTCCCAACCTAATAATGTGGTACAGGAACCAATAGATATTACTGTGCTGGAAGAAGTAATAGAGAAGCATGGAAAGATCTTCATGAATAGATGCAGGGTAGAGTAAGCAAAACCAGAAAACAATATACACAGTAACAATAACAAGGTACATGAGAAGTACAACACACACAATAAATCAAAAGTGAATGTTGCATGACTCGAAAGAAGAGCTCCCACCCCACCTGTTTACAGAGGGGGAAGGTTCACATGTATATTTTGCACACTTTACACAACCCACAATGATCTCCACTTACAATGTGGACCCAGGGACGCTGGCCTTCTTCATTTTTCTCAAACAAGATATCCCATCTACAACTCTAATCATTTTCACTAGTTCCCTCACATCTGGAATATTCTTCCTCCTCATCTCTGCCACCTGACTTCCCATCAAATCCTAGCTAAAATCCTACCTCATACAGTAAGACTTTCCTGATCCCTCTTAATTAAAATGACTTCCTTCTGTCAAATTCCTCCCATTTATCCTAAATGCAGCTTATTTGTATATAATTGAATCTTGTCTCTCCTATTGACTGTGAGCTACTTGGGAGCAGACTATTTTTGGCCTTTTTTGTATCCTCAGTGCTTAGCATTGTGCCTGGTACTTGGGTGCTTAATAAATGTTTGTTGACTGGTTGAATTTATTCCAGTCTTCAGCGATATTTCTGCTTGCCAAGGTCAACATCCCCACATACATCCTTAATTTCATTCCCACAAAGCTTCTCCATGACAGACTATCTCCACCATCATCCCTATTCTCTCTTTAATCTTCTGTCTCTTGATTCCTTCCCTACTGCTTACAAACATGCCCAAATTGCTCCATCCTTAAAAAAAACTCTCACAAGATCTTGCTATATCTGCTGCTATCATCTCATATTTCTCCACTTCCTAGTTAAGTACCTTGAAAAAGCATTCCACATTTGGTACCTACCCTTCTCCTTTTACTCTCAGAACTCATCCATCAACTGGAACTACTTTCTCTAAAGTTACCAATGATTTTGTAATTGCCAAACCTAATAGTCTTTTCTCAGTACTCATCCTTTTTGACCTCTGCAACATTTGAAACTGTTGACCACTTTTTTCTCCTGCATAGTCTCTCCTCTTCCTGACAACTCTCTCTCCTCTACTGTTCCTATCTGACTATTTCTTCTCAATATCCTTTCTTGGATCTTATCTATGTCAAGCCTCCTAATCATGGTAGCCCTCAAGCCTTTATCCTAGACGTTCTTTGCTTTTTCCTTTATACTCTTTAGCTTGAACTTATTAACTCCATGGGTTCAATTATCATGTCTATGAAGACGATTCATAGATCAATATATCTAGCCCTTGTCACCTCCTTAACTCCAATCCTGCATTACCAACTGCCTATTGGACATTTTAAATTTGATGTTCTGTAAACATCTCAAATTCAACATATCCAAAACTGAACTCATAATCTTTTCCCCAAAACCTTCCCTTCTTCTGAACTTACCTAGTTCTGCCAATTACCATCCTTCTAGTTACCAGGTTCCTACAACCAATCATCACCCTGGTTGCCCTCTTTTGGACATTCTCCATCTTATTAATGTCCTTTTTAAACCAAGATGCACAAAACTGAATACTCCAGAGGAGCTCTGATAGGGAGAGAGTAGAGTAGCACTTTTACCTTCCTATTCCTAGAAGCTATGTCCCAATTAATGAAGTATAAGTTCCCATTAGCTTTTGTGGATATTATATCACACTCCTGACTTATATTGAGCTTTCAGTTCACTAAAATCCTCAAATATCTTTTAGATTTTGATATTCTAACCATTTATTTCAAAATATGTAAGCATATTTCAAAAATAAATGGGTACTAGTTTAGAAAATAGTATCTGGTAATGAAATTTGTATTTTTTTTTACTACAGGGTAAGGTGTAGGCATGATATACTCCTACCAGGGATAGACTGCATTGAATTAAGACCAATAAAAATATATCTACTGACTTTTGATTCTAATTAAGGGATTTTAAATTAAAAGTGAAGAAGAACAGAGAAAACTGCCAACATATCTACCAGGCCAAGTATGACTGTGAGTAACAGGTTTAATCTAGATAGAAGAACATCAATGGGGGAGAGGAAGTAATTCAAATCAGACAACATTCAAGCAGTAGCAATAAAATCCACTGCCTCAGATGTGTATATACAAATTTGCAAAGTATGGGTAATAAACAAGATAAACTAGATATCTTAATAAAAGTAAGCAAATTTGATTTCCTAAGTGTCACTGAGATTTGGTGAGATATCATTCATAACTGGAATATGTCTTTGTGAGAGTATGTCTTATTCAAAGATAACATTTTGGATAAAACAGACAGTGAAATAATCTTGTACATTAAGAATGTATATTTATGCAAGAAAATCCATAAAATGTAATGGAAAAGCAAGATAGCTTTAAGATCATTGGAGGAACAAAGAGGAGTAGTATTGTTGACAAAATATGCCACTCAATCAAAAGATAGAAATGGATGATGGATAGATAAATTCAGGAGATAGATCATACAAATTGCCACAGAGGCATAAAATAGAATTAAAGGGGCACAAGGGGCACTAGACCAAGCCAAACATCTATTCTGGAGCATTCTCCCTCCCTTTCTCTCTCTCTCTCTCTCTCTCTCTCTCTCTCTCTCTCTCTCTCTCTCTCT
>CM053591.1:128426819-128450266 GCA_028646515.1 Pseudochirops corinnae
TTGCTTATGTACACACCTCAGCCAATCCCCTTCTTCCACATCAACAGGGGAGTTCATGCCTTCTTAACAGTGGGACAGTTTGCATCTTCCACACTTAGCACTTAGTAGTGCTAAGTATCCTGCTAAACTGATTACTATTACACTCACTAAAATAGTAATATATTATATTTGTAAGACATTGCCCCTTTTATTTAAATCTTTATTTACTGAAAGGAGCAGAAAATGACACTTGTGAGAAACACAGGGAAAAGTAGCTTAAGGAAAATCACAAACAGCTCTGAGGACTTGAGAGATAACTGTCCTTCAAATAAAGAGATTTATAAAACTTGAGTGAAAGAAGCTCAAAGAAACTAAAGACTGATGTTAGAGGTGGCTAAAATGCTTTGTTTCCCAGTTGCTAATTTGAAAATGATTGTTTTCAAGACTTCAGAGTCTACTGCTGGGAAACTCTGAATCCAAGAAGTGGTTGGACACTGTGGGGAATTTTATTAAATATTTCTGTCAGTGACAAAAGCTGAATCCCCCACATGTAGCATGGGTGTACCATCATATAGTTCAAAGGTAGGCATAACAGACATCTCTGGCACCTTCTCCTCCACCCTTCTCAGTGACAGACTTTAATTTCTGCTAGAAGGGGAAGGAGATTGGGGCTACAGCTCAACCCTCCGCTTTTTTTTTTCCAGAAAAAGGGGTACAAGATTAGAATTATATCTGTTTCCTTAGATAATATTAGTCTATCAGAGGTAGTTTTAAGGTTCAAATTAAATGTCTGATTGCTGTTTTTCAATAGGAAAAGAAGGACCCTAAGTTTTATATCCAAATCATCTCCCTTCCCACCAAATGCCAGTTCCACAATGAACACTCAAAGCAAATAGTAAAGAAATCCGTTTGTCCAAGTTGATAGTTAATATCCACAGTGCCATCTATGACCCAACAGAATGGAAACTTTTGCTTCCCTTTCCTGCCGTCTATGGCAATAGAGGAAAACCCTCAAAGATTGCAGAGTAATACCTCTGAATATCTCAGGAATAAAGGAACTACTTTTTCACTGAAAGAATGTTGTATGGCTTCCATGGAAGTAGACCCAGGAAACTCTACATATCTCAAGCTTAAAGCTGCTATTAACTGAAAGAGTTTAACATGACTTCAGTGGTCCAAAAGTTACAATCAATTAATGAACAAACATTCAGGAAGCACTTACTATGTACCAAAAACTGTATTGGGCTCTGGGGATTCAAGCACAAACAGAAGTCAGAGAAAATATACAAAGAAAACACACACACACACACACACACACACATATAAAACAATAGAGAGTGAAAGAGCTCCCCCATTGAAAACGAGGTAACTCAGTTTAAGGAAGAGAGATATTCCCAGATCTTAACCAGGGGAAATTCCCTGAAGTGTGTAGTGCAGCAAGCTTGGGATAAGGATAAAATAGAGGTTGCAACTTCTCTCCTGTTGGCTTCTTCACAGTCTTTTTCTCCCTTCAGTAGCTTGAAGTAGGGTTGGCACCATCCATGTTTCCTCTCAAAACTATAAGCCAAAAGAGCCTGAAGTGACTCAGTAAAGCAAAATGACTGCTTAGAGTAAAGAGAATGGATTTCTCTTTTCTCTGGCTCTCGCTAACTTCACCCTACACCCCCCCCCCCCTTATGTAGGCACTGCACCGATTTTCACCAATGAGTAGAGGGTCTCCTCTCCAATGGACTTCTAATGATTTGTGGGGCTCAGATTATATGTCATATCTGCCAGAAATATGGATTTATGATTTTTCAGCTAAGACAGAGGTGGATTATGACATATGAGGAGGCCCTGATTTCAGAAGAGCCATCAAGTAGCAAGATGAGAAGCCACAACTCAAGAAGATACTTGAGAAGTCAGACTTGGAGAAGCTAACAAGGAAAGATAAATAGAGAAGCTGCTTACAAAAGACAGAACACAAAAGCCTACAACACTGAGATTCAGGAAGAGAGGAGCCAAAAAGAAGATAACCTATATCAATAGAGCTGAGAAGCTGACAGGATCTAAGCACAACTAATATCAACTGATGAGAGAACTAGATAGAGTAAAGGCTTCGTTGCTCCACAGTGCCATCTAGAACCCCACAGAATGGAAACTTGCTTCCCCTTCCTGCCCTTTATGGCTATTGAGGAAAACCCTTGAAGACTGTAGAGTAATACCTTTGAAGGTCCCAGGAGTTAAGGAATTGTTTTTTCACTGAAAGAATGCAGTATGGGGGAAAAAAGAATGTAGTATTGCTTCCATGGAAGTAGATCTAGGAAACTCTACATATCTCAAGCTTAAAGCTGCTATTAGCTAAAAGAGCTTAACATGGCTTCAGTGGTCCAAAAGTTTCGATCAAGTAATGAACAAACATTTATGAAGCACTTAGTATGTACCAAAAACCGTATTAGTTCTGGGGATTCAAACACACAGAATGGAACAATCCCAACTAACAAGGAATTTACATTCAAATGGGGAACCAAGTAGATACATAAATATATTCAGCATAAAAAGAAACTGAATGAGTAGAAATATATACAAAATAGTCAAGGCCACCATACTTTCTAAGGGAGAGCACTAACATTTGAGGGGATCAGGAAAGGCTTGATGCAAAAGTTATGCTTGAGCTCCATCTGAAAGAAGAGAGAGCCTTTATAAGTTTACTGTAAGGAGGGAGAGCATTCCAGGCATGTGAGGCAGCCAATGGAAAGACAGAGATAGGATATGGAGTATAATATGTGAGGAACAGAGAGAAGACCAGTTTGGCTAAATCAAGCAGTGTGAGAAGAGGAGTAATCTCCAATGTAGATGGAAAGATATAATGGGATGAGTTTGTGAAGAATTTTGAGAGCTAAACAGAAGAGTTTATATTTGATCTGAGAGACAATAGAAAGCCACTGAATTTGGGATTTGGTTGAGTATGAGAATCACATGGTCAGAGAGTGGGGATAGGGGTACGACACCCTCTACAGAAACTACTACATATCAATATAGAACTTTATTCTGCTTTTTTAATTTAAATTATATAATTTAAGTGTTTCTACCTTGCAGGTAAGGAAAATTAGATGCAGAGAGATTATGGCTTTTTCAGTGTTAAAGTCACCCACGTGACTAGACTACTCAAGGCAAACTGCTCTTTTACTTTGAAGTACACCCAATACAAAGCAAAGCTAAGACTAATAAGTTTCTCGTTTCCTAGTCCATTGTTCCTTCTGCTGTACCATACTAACTCAATTGAGGAAAACTCAGGAAGAGATGAAATAATTTTATGCAACAGAACCAGGGAGCATAGTGGATAGGGAAAGGGAGAAAGATTGTGTGGCCTTGGGATACATTTGTTGTAGGAGACATTTTGAAAACGTTTGTACCACTTTTTCTTCTGAGTGCTTTTTATCCTGCATCACCACCCCCTGCTCATGACTATACTCTACTTCCTTGGGCATATGAACCTGAAAGAACATCAAGCAGGTGAAAAAAATAGGTAAATAGAAGGAAATTTCCTTTTCTTCAGTACTCCTCACCAATGACCATGAAAAGACTACTAATCCATTTATACTAGTCCAATGTCTACTCTTCTAATGGAAGACTAACCAGTGAGGGCTCAGTTCTAAGAGGATGCACAGAATACCCATGTGGTAAGCCTGATTCTAGTTGTGCCTAATGACATTGAATAGACGGTCCTGACTCTACTTCAGAGCATGTCCAAATAGGCTATGACTATTTCCTGTCTATTTATTGCATAGATTTAAAAAAAAACTTTTTGATTGGATGCTAAGATGAAACTAAGGGTATAACAAAAGGCACTAACTAGCCAAATAAATCTCTCTGTGTATCCTAGTGGCAATTGAGGCAACGACTATTGTAAGCTTCTAGGGAGAAAGTAAGAGTCAGTGCCAGTGGCTAATTCCCCCACTTAGGCCGACATATGGTCATGAGCATGGTGTGGCTGTTTTTCTGTGTCTTTTACATCTAGTCTTTCCTACTCTTAGGTGACAGAGTATTGGAAGGGGAAGGGGACTAGGTTACAAACTTCTGAGCTTTGAAAGATCAAAAGAGTCACCAGCCAAAGTTCCAGGACCCGGAGTTTATACCAGAGTTGACCAAAAGCCAAGCCTAGAAGCCCCAGCAGTAGACGGTGAGGAAACTTATCATATAAGCAAGGGAATTTTTCTATTAACTATTTGACATAACAGAAGTGAACTTGATGGAACAAATGCTTTATGGCAACTTCTTTAAGTTCGAGGCTGGTTTTCCAAAGGACAGAGCTAGTAGAAGTCAGAGAAAAATTCTCTGTAGCTTCTGTTCTTGTATCTTCTCAGTAAATATGTAAAAGTTCATTGATATTAACTTATTAATGATATTGGGATGACACTAATCACTGGGTCAATCATTAGCATAAGCAAAATAATAACTCTAACTAGCACTGATGATATCAAAGAGATAATTGGTGATGATATTCTGGAAGACACACCAGAATAGGGGCTCAAGCTAATAGCACGAGAAAATAATTCCATTGCTTCTTGGGGGGTACCTATAGAAACCTAAGAGTAAGATGGAGCCATACTCTGGGAGAACAACTTGCTAGTGTAAGTGGGAATTAGGATAATGCCCCTCAGAGCTTTATCCTACTCCAATCCCCAACCATTGCACAAATAAGAAAACCTATATCCACAGCATCTAAGCAATTTTTCAAGGACACTTAGCTAGGTTGTAACACAGATAGGACTAAAAACCAGTTCTCTGAATTTCTGCCCCCAAAACATCAAAGGATTATCCCTGAAAAAGAATACCCATTCTTTCTTGGAAGGTCTGAACAGGCAACCAAGTTTGAAATTAGATTACAAGTGGAATTGAAAGCAAAAGACACTAAAATGCAGTGTTCAAGCTTTGGGTCAAGAACATAGGGCCTTGACTTTGAAGGACTGAAATGAATCAAATTGAACTAAACTAAACTGAACTGAATTGAACTGAATCATGTCAATGCCATAATCCAAACATATTTCAATATCTGGAAGGAGACTGAAAAGTAAAATAAAGCTCTCCCTCTACAAGCAAGTAACATTTCATATCCTCTGGTCATAAATAAAACATTAAGAACTTCACTGCCTTCTATATATAGCCACAGAAACAACTCATCTTATTTTAATACTTTAAGGTATAGATGAGAGAGAGAGAGGGAGAGGGAGAAAGAAGGGAGAGGGAGAAAGAGAGCATTTATTAAATACTTATTGCAGGCCAGGAAAGTGTCCTTGCCCTCAAGTATCTTATGTTCTAATGTGGGTGAAATAGGGAGGGAAGGTAAAGTAGCTGGAAATAATGAGGTTTGGGGTGAATGTATCTGGCATGAATACTTCCTCAAATGGAGGTCCCAAGGAGGAACTTACCAGTCAGAGGAGAAAGTAGTAGCAATAGTGGCAATGACAACATGAGAATTCCACTGGAGTGAAGGTGGGGACAAATGCAACTCATAGACTAGAGTGGTTCTAAAGTGGACATGGCCGGCATTAGGCACTCCCTCAAATGGAGGTTTAGGGAGGTTTACAAAATGATTTCTTCACAAGCATACCATGATATAGTGAACACCATATCCTTCCCATTTTGCAGATGAGGAAACTGAAGCACAGAAAGTTTAAGTTATTTGTTTAACATCTCCCTGAACAGTCTTTGGTAAGACCATGAAAAACAAGAACTAACATAAGGGTCTAGACCCTTCCTGACACTAACTAGGCATTTATAAGCTTAAAATCATAAACATTTAAGATCAATGTTTTCTGTTGGGATTTTCCTGTCTTTTATCCGTTTAAAAATAAGAGAACACAATTCATGTCCCTGTTGGACAATTCCAATCTACAATGCCAAGATAAGAAGAGAAGAGATCTTCACAGTTAGCATTCATATGCTTCTACCCACTTAAAGCCAGCATCCTCTAGTACCTGTGATTTTAAAAAATTACAAAAAAAAATCTCTATTGTTCAGCTTTGTACCCTTGAGATCTTTGAAAGCACAATGAAAATAATCCCAGCAAGATTTAGTAGTACAATAAATATCATTCTCATACTTCCTGGGCTAAGAGTAAGTTTGGGTAAAGTGGAAACAGGGGCCAGTTTGGAAGTAGTATAGAGAATCAGGCTTATATTGAACTTAATTCTCAAGTGTCTGGTTGCTTTGGGTGGAGAAAAACAAAAATTATAGTAGGGGTCTGCAAAACCGTAGCCATTGTCATGAACCTCTACAAAGTAGCAAGTTGAATTCCATCTTGTCCTCTTTGCTTCCTCAAGGATTTGCTTTTACTTCATTTTCATTATTATGGTTCTGTTGTCACAAAGAATTGCCTTTGCTTTCAACTCCAAGTTTTAAATCTAATTCATCAAACACATATTGATTGCCTACCATGAGCAAGAGGCTGCTGAGGAAAAACCAAAGTTGAGTTGGAGATGGTCCCTACCCTCTAGGAATTTACAATCCAGTAGGTCCCATTTACAATCCAAGACACAGACATGGCCAAATGAGCTAATTTTAAAGTTCATCTTCTTAGAGGCAAAGTAGTTCCAAGTAGTTGGTGAAGCCTAAACTTCAGTCATACCTACTAAATGGTTCAAGCAGAGATGTGGAGATAGAGAGAACTGAAGAGAGCAAGAAACATTGAAACCGGGATGTCAAAAGTAAGAGTGAAAAAATGAATGAATATTGAAATCATCCACAATGATGATTGGAATAAGGACAGAGAGGAAGACTGTGAAACAGGCACCATAACTATTGAGAGAGATGGAAACATCCTGGAGGTTTGTAGATGACTTAGAAAAGAATGAAAAAGCATCTTGTGATGAGGTGGCAGAGACTTCAAAAAAATAGACAAAGTTGAGAGATGGTAACAGCAGTGAGGGGCAAAAGGAATGTGTTTCTCTGTTCTTTCTCTGTGTATGTCTGTCTCTCTACTCTAATGGTTCAAATCTAATAAAATGACATTTTACAATGAAAAAAATAAATACTAGCTGATATTTAAATAAAAATGTAACCCCAGAATATATCTTATATCTCTCCTCCATTTCACAGTCAAACTCCTAGAAAAAAATCCTAGAAAGAATCATTTATACTTGCTTCTATTTTTCTCACTACCTACTCCTTTATTAATCCCTTGCCATCTGTTTTCTGACCCCACCACTCTACTGAAATTTCAATTTCCAAGGCTACTATTGTTCTCTTAACTTCAGTCTGATGGCCTTTTCTCAGTCCTCATACTCTACTAGTTCTAAAATCTTTAATGCTGTTGAAAATCTTCTTCTCCTTAGCACTCTCTCTTCCCTTGGTTTCCTTGATATTGTTGCCGTTTGATTTTCCCTCAGCTGCTTCTTTTGGTGTCTCATCAATGATCTCCTGTCCTCTTAGAATGGATGTTCCTCAGGATTTGCCTTGATCCCTCTTTTTTGTTCTCTTTACACTTTCTCTCCAGCTTAGAGATCTCATCAACTCCCATGGGTTCAAGTATCACCTCTATGCAGATGATTTCCAAATACAAGTGTCTAGAACTAATCTCTCTCCTAAATTCTAGTCCTGCATCTCCAGCTTCCTACTGAATGTCACTGCCTGGATGCCTCAGGAACATCTTAAACTCAGCATATTGAAAATCTGACTCACAATCTTTCTCCCTAAAATCTCTCCTCTTCCTAACTTTCCTTTTTCTGCTGAGGACACCAGTGTCTTTCCAATCAACCAGGTTCATGACAATGCAGGCATCAAATAAGTTTCTAAGACTGTCAATTATACCTCCTCAATATCTCTTGCAACTGTCCTCCCCTCACAACACAGCCACACTGGTTCATGTCTTCATTATCTCTTGCCTGAATAGTCGACTAATCAGTCTTTCTGCCTCAAATATTTCCCATCTCCAAAGTATGTTACTTCCTTCAGGAGGCCTTTCCTAATTCCCCAAGCTGTTAGTTCTCTATCCCTAAAAGTATTTTAATTTATTCTACATAGATTCTGTATTACTTATTTGTGAACATGTTATATCATGCCAATAGAATGTACATTCATGGAGGGCAAAGGTCCGCTTTAGTTTTATATTTGATCTACACTTTAATTTGGTTCAATGAAAAGGAACCTTCCCAGTAATTCATCCCTGGAAGTCTTCAAAAGGAGCCTTTAACACCTCTTTTCAGGATGCTGTAGAAGGGATTCCTATTGAAGTGCAATTTGAAATAGATGATCTCTGAAGACTTTCCCAATGCTGAAATTGTATGACTTTGTGTTTTTACAGAATCAATTTCAAGTTTCTTGAAGACAGAGAACATATGATCTACTTATCCCTGCACAATACTTCATTTAATTTGTTGTTATGTGGACAGCAGATTGGATGAATTTCTAAGGAATGCGGTCTGAATTTGCATGTAAAATGAATTTTGCATATGACATTGTGTTGGTTCCATCAAGCTCCAAAACATTGTAGAACCTCCTGGAAGAGATCTATAATCCTTCTAAAAAGTTTGGCCCATCCATCCACACAGGAAAAACCAAATGGAAGAATATCTGTCACCCAGATTTCAACATACATCCACATGAACATCCAATATAGTTTATCCAGCAATATGTATATCTGGGGCCTATAGAATAGATGGGCAACAAGCTGTCACAGAGTTGCAAAAAAGGAAAAGAACTGGCTAGATTGTTTCAGGAAATTATAGAGAATTCTTACTAACTTCCAGCTTTCTCTAAATGCGAAGACACATCTTTTCAATACAAACATTTTACTAGTTTTGCTATGTGGCAGTGAAACATCTCTGCCTCTAAAGCACTAAAGATGGATATCGCATAAAGGGCAACAAAATGGTATGTAACATATAACCAATGAGGAACTCCAAAGAATAATGGAAGTAATGGATAAAGCACTGGCTTTGGAGTTAAGAGGACCTGAGTTCAAAGCCTCAGACACTTGATACTTACTAACTGTATGACCCTGGGTATGTCACTTAACCCCAATTGCCTCACACACCAAAAAAAAAAATTAAGGAAAAAGAATAATAGGAGTAAAGAATGTCATCAAGAAATTAAATAACAGAAGATAGGTTGGTCAAGTAGAGAGAGTGAGGAATGACAGATGGATGGCCAGAATGCTCCACTGATACCATAGGCATGTTGGAAGAAAGCAAGGAAGGACTCCAGCACATAGAGAAGACCCCCTGTGGAGAAATTTCAAGAGGACATGGAAGAGAATCTCACCAGATGGACAGGCATAAACAGGTGTTGATTTGCATCTTTGGAGGGAACTCTGAAATCACAGACCTCTTTGAATATTGAAAGCAAATTCTATCTTTTCCCATTCACCGACATTATAAATTATGTATGCCCTTATTTCAGTGGGATAAAAGATAACATTTTAGAGTGGTAACTCCATTCTATTTTCTCCCACAAATTATGAATACTGGAACAATGGTTTCCACTCAACAATTCACTTTTCTTTACAATACCTTCCCACTCATTTATACTCTACCTCAAGCTTCCTTGCCTCTATACTCAAAGGTCCAAGGGCTTTGCCCCCCTCCTCCTTTGTGTCTGAGTATTCATAAGGTCTAATAAGATTTCCATATACTAAGCTTGCCCTTTACCATCAGGCAATACAATGGCCTATAGCCTAAGAATTCTCTAATTTTCAAGTTCAGGATTCTGTAAAATGAACTCTTTTCCTACATTGTCTGTTTTATTATTTTAGACATTCTTAATATTGAGTTTACTTATAATGGAGTATACCTGCATCTGCATCCAAATGGAAGTTTAAGCCCCAAAAGAATATGATTTGAAAATAGCTCTGAACTTCCCAATATGCATTTTGTAAAGGAAAACCACACTGATCCTTAACTAGTGTTGTGACACATGAAGTTTTAATTATTTACAAGTTCTTAATGCCTGATTCATAATTAATATCAGAACGCAGTTCTTTCCCTAGCTGCTCCTTGATTGCTGCCATTGCTATTGCATTAGCATATCAAGATCAGAATCATATTTTCTTTGGAAATACATGAATATGTATCCAGTTCATTGAAGAGGAAGTTTAGAATGCAATTTACCAAAGCATTAAAGAGATAATGGGCGGTTAAATTGATAATGGTCACTTTCTTAATTTGAATTAATTTAATTAAATTTAAATACAATATTAATATATCCAGCAAAACTTATTGGGCCTTTCCCATGCAAATATCATCAAAATTATCTTCAGATTTTAAAAAAATTGTGGAATGATTATAAACAATTTCAGCATTGTTCTGTGATAGAACATTTCATTCAAACATTAGATTGACCTTGTGAGATTCTTTATTCAACAGCTCAAACTACAAAACCATTTTCATGCCTTAATAACATGAATATTCTTTTCCAATATGTGGGATTCAGTTAGCCTGTCTTGCACTCACTGGCCAAAATAAACTGGGTTGTATATCATTATCCCTCTGACTCTCCTCTAGTCAAAGCCGTTTTCCAGATCAAGACTAATCTAAGAGTAGAATAGATTTTTAAAGTACATTTTTGACTTTCCAAATCTGCTTACCTTTCTGACAAACTGGAGATTTTTCTCAACAGCAGATAGATCTGCTAAAATCAACTAATAAGAAAACAAAGTAAGCCTCAATTTAGATGAATAATGTTGATGAACGACGTTGGATTCAAGTTTCTGTTATCATTGTCTGTTGAGTACATGTTTTTATTGCTTTATCACAAGTTTGGATTACAGAATGATGAACCCATCAGGACTGAGTCTGTGCAGGATACCAGTTTGACTACCATGTTCTGCAGCAGCCCAGCATAGCGGAAAGAGTACTAGACTTGGCATCATAGAGGATATGAGTTCAAATCCAGACCCTACTACTTTCTACCTGTGTGACCTGGGGCAAATCACTTCACTGTTCTTGGTTTCCATTTTATCGTATGTAACCTAGGTTTCTAGCCAAGCCTGCTTTATCTTTCACAGAACTCTCCTGAATGGTAGAGAGAATGAGCATTAGAGCCTGTGTGATTATGTTAGGGGCAAAGCCAGTGCAAGAGTTTTAAGGACACACATGGTCCCAGACTCCTTTGGAAATTGACTTGAGACAGAGAGACAGGGACTTAGAAGGCAGACATATAGAGGAAGTTGAATTCTCAATATGTCCCTCATTTCCTGCTTGCCTTTTTTGATGCTATGTGGAATTTTCTTGTGGATGAGACTGGAGTTTTTCTCTTGGTTGAGGGAAGATTTCATTCCATCCTATCTAAAAAATTCATTTACTTTTTTGTATTTTGGTCATGTTCTATTTTATATTTCATACCTGCATTCTCTGCTATATTCTATTTTATAGAACTCCAGTTTTTGTTGTTTGCTATCTGCTTGGATATGGGTTGACTCACTATTTATATCACTATTTGTGATGGGTCATTTGTGTAACTAGCATTTAGTTGGAAGAGATCAAACTCATAGGCATAAACTTTGAGATAGGGACCAGGGAAGCTAACAACTATTTGTTTTGGACCAAAAAAAGATATGGTCCTAGACAAGAAATATTTATTGAAACAGATGGACTTAACTCTAGTCTGGTACCCCTCTCTCTTGGAGGAGGGCAAAGCAACAGCAAGCTTCATGACCCCTTCTCCTGCCCTTCTCCAGGCAGTAATCACAGTCTTCCTTGGATAGGGTTAAGCAAAAGCCCAAAGATATCTATCCATACCTCTCTGGAATCTTCATTTAGATAACCTAAATGGACAGACATATCATACATGGCAACACATCCTACATATAAAATGACGAGGTTGGACTAGATGACCTTTATTGTCTCTCAATTCCAAATCTTTGAAGCATTTCTACCAAATCAATAAAAATGGATAATCAAACTCTCTATTTAGTCTGTTTGTTGATGTATTTGGTCATCTATATGATCTAATTAGGTTTATTATTAGTGATTCAATCTTCTACTCAGTACTCAATTACTTTGGCAGTATGAAATGATTTCTCCTCCCCCTTCCTCCCCTAAAAGTCCTAATCAAGCCTCCATAAAGAGACAACCTTAAAATGCCTCAGAAGCTCTCCTCTTCCAACACTCCCACAGAACAACACACCTAGTGAGCCCTTCGTAAATATTCCTTAAATATCACACTTTTCATCCATCCCCCAAAGACTTTAGCATGATAAGCTCTTCTGTCCACATCACTTTTCATTAAATAGTGTCCACAGTGCCCAAATAGAAGGTATTCTATGATTATACAACCAGCTAATTGCTTCTCCTTTTGTTTCACTTCAGATCATTTTAAACAAAGCTTCAAGGGACTAAAACCAGTGCTCGGTCTTGCCAAACAGAACACATTCCCCACAAATCCCAGAGGCTGCATCAACACCAACGCTGGCAAAAATCAGACCTTAGAACAGCCTCCTGACCTAAAAAATGAAAGGCAATGTATGTGGTACAGTTCTAACTATCGTTGTGGTTCAGCATCAGGCCCTGTCCCCAGTTGGGGAAGCAGGCATTCAAGTGAGCTGATGACTCCCTTAGAGAGAATACTGGAGGTGGACCACTTAGATCTTAATTCTGGTAGACATGTGCTGACATAGGAACACATTGGGTTTGAGTTGTCTCTTACTACAGCCCGTCCTCTTGAGTCATAAAAGGAAAAGATTCCCTCTCCTCCCGCCCTTCCTAATTCTGAGTCTTGCAAGGCTCACAGCTGGTCACCCCAGAGAGTCACTCAGCCACTATTGCCGCCAGGCTCTCAGCTGCCCGATAGCTGAAAACATTTTTTTTGTGTGTGTGCTCTGAGGCGGTTCAGTGGAGGTGATGATGGAGTGAGGAGGGAAGGGGGCTGTTAGTAGGTTAGAATCACTACAGAAATGCACAACCTGACTCTGCGCCCTCTGGCTATATACTGAGGACAATGAATTTAAACTTCCAGCAAACACAGGTACAGGAAATAATATTCATGCAATCTTTGAGCAGAGCCATCCTTGAGATCTAGTAAATTAGGGAGGTTACTGAGGCAGGAATTGAGGAATTCTGCCCTGCTACAACCTGCCAGCTAGGTGACGATGGTTTGTAGAAGCAGCCAGTAGGGTAGGAATGAAGTGCCTCTGCCAATTCTAAAAAATATCTGAGGCTGATTATACATGGGTACATCAACCTGTATGTCCCCGCTACCAGCAGTACTACAACAAAATCAATGGTGTCCCCTCACTCCTATCTAGGATCATAGATTTAGAGCCGGAAGGAATGGTCATCAAGTCCAACTCATTCATTTTATAGATGGGGAAACTGAGGCATAGCTGTTGAATGTATGGAAAGGGATTTGAACCCAGATCCTCCTGATCTTAGCCTAGATCCCAAGAAATCAGCATAGTATAGAAGAAAGAGCAAGTCAGGAGACCTGAGCTAGAGTCTTGGCCCTGACATTTAATGATTATTTCATTTTGAGTAAGTCATCTAAGTTCCCTAAGACTCAGTTTCTTCCTCTGAAAAATCAGAAGGAAAGTACTGGAACCACCTCCCTTTCAACAGGCTTACTATGGGGAAAATACATAAATATCAAGTACTATCTAACTTGTTGCTTGTTCTTTTCCCCTTTGTGGTAAGAGCAATATTTACCACCCTTCCTGCCATGCTGGATAGGCTCATTTGTCCCCTAAAAGGCAAGAAAGCAGACTTGAAACTAATTGGCCCAGGGTACTCAGGCTGCAGACCTCCACGAAGTTTCCCAGATACCTGAGAATATGGGTGTGCTGGTAAATGATTAGCAGCCAGCTCTTTGGGGGGGGGGGGGATGTAGCTTGGACCTGGGGGTACACACTCTTTAAGTTTGATCTGCATTACTGACATTTTCTCACTTTGTTAAGTCTAGACCATCGATAAAACAATTAACCAAGTCCTAATTTGTAGCTGATTTCTGAAGTGTATAAATGCTCACCTTCTAAATTTAACCATAGGTTCTCTCAAGCCAGTTCCAGCTGGCTCTAACATATCCCAGCCGAAAGGCATAAAAAAAGGCCAACCCAAGAGGAAGCTATGTCCCCTTAGACTTGGCAGATGTCCTATTGACACTAACCAGAGGAGTTTTGTATGATGGATCACTATCCACCTGAGTAAGTGTTATATTCTTGATCTGTACTTGCCATATAAATGACTAAATAAACCTCCTTTTGTTAGTTAATTAAAGTTAGACTCTCTACAAGTATTCTGTCTTAATCTCGAACTACCACACCTACATAAGTGAGAACTGGCCTACAAAATTCTTCAAAACTGTCTTTACTAATCTTTTTTAGCTTGATTTCACATACCTACGAACTATAGGAAGGAAGAGATAAAATACACCATATGATTTTCTTCCCTTGATCTTCATACTATATAGAGGTATTTCTGGGTCTAAACATCCCCTTAGGAAGAATTCTGCCTATGAGGGATTTCAAGTTGCATTTTACACTGTCTCCCCCACTACGAAGAGGAAATTGGATTTTTCTTTTCAGTTGATTTCAGGGAGGTGTATAAATTCTACTTGATTAATTATTTCAATCAATCAAATATGCATTAATCCCTACTATATGCCCAGTTCTATACTAGCTACTTAAGTATATATGAAGTAGTGTTGTGAGTTTTTTTAATAATTAGAGAACCTTTAAGTGTTTTGTTTTGTTTTTTAATCTATGTGTTCCTCATTGTGAACTTCAGACAGGGAGGAGATTCATAATCAAAGAAGGATTTGTGTAGGACTTGAGCTGAAAGTGTTGCTAGGCCTTGGATAACTGGAGAGGAAAGAAAGACATTCCACTCCAGGGCAATAACATAAACCAAATCCCAGGAGATGGAATAAGATGTGTATGGCATGTGCAAGAGAGTTACCTATGTTTTGACTTCTTTGTCACTCTCTGTCCCTTGTTCTCCTAGAGTAATCAACCAATCACTAAGTATTCATAAAGTACCCACCCTCTTCTGGGCATTATGTTAAGTGCTGGCAACATAAGGACACTCCATCTCAAAAGCAGAGATCCTGGCTCCCAAACCACCAGCTTCCATTGCCTTGGACAAGGGAAGAAGGGCCTACTGCAGTAGTCACTGCTGCTGTTCTGGATAGGCTTTTCTAGTTCCCTCGAGCTAAACCTAATCAAATCCCATCTAAAGCATCTCCATTCTTCTCTGGTGTAAGAGGGGCAAGAGTAAGCAGCCTGGCATCCATTTCTGTATGCCTACAGGGAGACAATCTGCAGCTGCACACTTATAGAATCAATACATCCAGAGAGCAAAACAGCAGTGCATTTACTAGCCAGCCAGGAGAATATTTATGTGCACATATATTTTTGTTATTTCCCCTAATAGGTTCAGGAAGATGGATGAATGTTGGGGTCCATACTAACGGGCTACATCTCTCAGCCCTCACAGAGACTGTTATTGCTGTCATACAGCAGGGGTCGCCAGAGCTGCTAGGGATCCTACACTTCTTGGGCTGGGCTTTTCAAACGTAACCACATAGACACACATTTGCCCCTTCCAAACACAGCTCTTTCCTCCAGTAAAAATGAATTCCCTCACACAAACTATTTTCTCCCAGCCTTTGGACTTCAGCTGAAACTGAACAGCTCCGCCGTCAATTCACAAAATACAATTATCCGCTGTCTGGTTTTCTGATTGCCATTCCTTTGTGGGTGAAAAATGCAATTCTGGAGTTGGCTGTTGGAAAGCTTCAACTCTAGAAAAAGGAGAGGCAAAAACAGGGCACACATCAGGACCCACACCTATTTCCCAGGGCATCCAAGGAGAGAATTGAGAAATTTGCACTTGTAAATTAATATTGCAAGGTTAAAGATTCCAATCTTCATCACCACAAAAACTGAGAAAGGATGTACTTGTTTCGATCTTGCTATGGGAGATGCTGTTTCCAAAGCATTTCTGGCTTTCCAGGTTGGAAGCCTCAGGAATGGGCTAAGGAAACCAAGTTAAACATTTTGGATCACATTCTTTCTCTGATCTGATTCTCTCTCTTTGGATGTGATTCATTCTCTCCCTCTCCTTCCTCTCCCTCCTTTCTCTCTCTCTCTCTCTCTCTCTCTCTCTCTCTCTCTCTCTCTCTCTCTCTCTCTCTTTCCCCACACACACAGATTGTTCTCCATTAATTGTCTCTTCTCCTTGGTTTATGGGTATGTAACTCCCACTAACATGATTGGGAATATCGGACCCAATTCTGTCATGAGCAAGAATGAGTGAAGTAGTCTCTAGGGGAGCACAGTGCTCGCTTGTGTGAGGTAAATTACCTTTTCTGGAGTGCAAAATGGTTGGGATCCTACCATTTGGGCCCAGGAAAACACCCTCCTGGGAGCAATATGCTCAACAGCTTGTGATAAATTCAGTCTATTTTTAAACTATTGTCTCTGAAGTGTCTGAGCGTCAGTACAGGTGAAGACACATCTAAAGCAAGTCAGTAAAGTTAACTTTTTCCTCTATTAGGAAAATTCTAAGCAATTCCTTGCTTCTTTTCTAAGCAATTTCTTTTCCTTCCCTCCTCCCTTCTCTCACACATATTCTGTACACGCTGTCATATTCCTTTCTCTCCTACTTCTCCTCTTCCTGCTCTCTTTCTCTTTGTCCTCATTTTTGTTCATCTTCCATTTTTTGTGCATCTCTTCCTATGCCTCTGTCTCTCTCTTGGCCTGTCCCATCCCATCTCTCTCTATCTCTCTCTGTCTCTGTCTCTCTGTCTTTCTCTCCCTCTCTCTGTCTTTCCCTCTCTCTGTCTCTCTGTCTCTCTCTCTCTCTCCTTGCTTCCCTCCCTCCATCCCCCTCTCTCTCCTCCCACTCATTTCCCCTAAAAATGAGTCACACTAAACACAGAACTTCAGGTCTCTCATACAAAAAAAGGGCAAATAAAACACCCACGTGGTGGGGGGAACATGGTCTTTCTAATGCGAGGTTTAAACCTTTCAAAGGCTTAATGAAATGTTGGCACATATATGGTGTGTGGGGCTTGCATCTCTGCACTATAAATCTGACATCAGCTCATGGATATAATGACTTTGGCTCCTTGCCTTCCTTAAAGAAAAAAAAAATGTTTGCACTCATTATTGGCATTACTGTCTAACCAGAGAAAGGAAGACTCTAATTATGACTAGACAAATCATGAGCAAGGTTCGTTTCATTGCAGTCCTAGAAAAACAATGCACTGGGGAAAATTAATGAGGGCAAGAGGTGGATAAAAGAGAAATGTCTTTAATTTGCTGGCTGTCCTTGGCTGCTCCCTCAGATTCAGCTATACTCCTAGAATACAGGCTTCCTGCCCAAGTTAAGTCTCTGTAAATTCTCCCCTTGGGGTTTTAATGCTCTATTAATACTGCCCCCTCTCTGACTGTCTAAAGATCTACCTTGCTTCTCATAATAGAACATTTCAAGAAATCCTTTTATTAAAAGAAAAATTATTTTATCATGCAAAAAACCACGCCCTTGTGTCCTGATTTTGTAAATTCCCATATTCATATAGCAGGTTTTCTTAAAGTGAGTGTACCCCAGTACCATCTAAAGTCAATTGACAGTGTCAGAAAAGAATCATAGATGCAGAATTGATAGAGACCTCAGAAGTCATATAGTGCAATCCCCCCCTCATTTTGTTGTTATTGTTAAGTTGTTTCAGTTGTGTCAGATTCTTCATGACCCCATTAAGTGGTTTGCTATTTCCTCCTCTGGTTCAGAAGAGAAAACTAAGGCAAAAAGGGTGAAGTGACTTGCCCAGGGTCATATAGCTAGCAAGTGTCTGAGAACAGATCTGAACTCAGGAAGACAAGTCTTCCTGTCTTCAAGTCCATCACTCTATCTACTGTAACTGCCACCTAATTGCCCCCCCCAAGAGCCCAGGGTCAAACAGGTAGGAAGTATCAGAGGCAGGATATGAACCCAGATTCTAGGACTCTAGAGCTCCAGAATTGCTTCTACTATGAAATATTCCAATTCAATTCAATTCAACAACCATTTTCTAAGCTGTTGTGTACTAGGTGCTTGGAATATGAAAAAAAAATTCCTCACCTCAAGAAACTTGCATTCTACTTCCTATCCAAGGTAAGAGGATTAGCTGCTCAGGCTCTAATTCAAATGAAAGAGCCATCTCTAAAATGAGAGGGTAGAATACATTATCTTCTGTGACCCCATCTAGTTTTAAATCTATCAGGAAACACCAAGAAGACTATCCCCACTGTACACTCTGGCTAAAGCCCAAGGAATCGCTGGGGACTGCCCGAAGCCCCCCCATAATGGCTGCAGCAAGCTACCCCTCCCCCCAACCTCAATCTAAAGCTGCCTCTCTCCAAAGTCTGTTTCCCCACTACCACCCACCCCCAACTCCCATCTGCTGAGCCCATCTCTGAACTGAGAAAAGAATGGTATAGAGAAGAAGAGAGAAAGATATACACCCACATTATCTCATTGTCAGTGAGGGAAAGAGGAGCAGGACATAGGGAGATAAGAATTTTGAAAACCTCCCTAATTTAAGCTCTAGAAATGGTCTACCATAGAAGCTTACTCCAGCATATAATCCCATGCACCCTCTGGATACTGAGTCATATTTGATGAAGGCAATAAGGAAGATGATTAGGCTGCATTGGGCTAGTCTGTTTGTGTTAATACACAGACATCCAGGCTTCTAACTTCCTCTTCTTCTTGGACATTTGGCTATTCACTACTGAAGCTCATTAGCCAGTGCCGCTGTTTGTGAAGGGAGAAGACAGGAAGACATTGTTGGTTTAAAAAACAGTTTTCATTTCTCGGATCGCATTGATCTAAGTTATTCCAGTCTCCCATTGCCATGTATAATTGAGCATAGCATCTACCTGCCCAGGGACCTTCAGAGCTTGTTTTCTTCCATAAGCAGCCACTGTGCAAATGTATAAATGGGAGGAGAGTTAGATATGTTTTTTTGTGCTGAGACAGACATGTTTTTGCTTCTCCTAATAAGCATGCACGTGCTGTGGCATGTGATAATCAAAATTTGGCATTGTGTTTTATTTAGTACTGCCTTCTATTTGAGAAATGCTAGAACCTCATTAATTCAAAATGCAAGGGAGGGAAGGAGAATGACTGAATCAACTCATTTCAGATTACCTGATATTTTTTATTATAGAATAATGGGGCATTGAAGCATCTGAGGAAGAGCAGTTGCTTCTAATCAAGAATGATTTTGAATAAAGCAGTATTGATTTAATGAAGTTTTACCATAGGTCAGCAGTTCATACCTGCACTAATTATTGAGCTTCCAAAGTCAAACCCAGAAGTGGGTTATAGACCTGTGGAGGGGAAAGTGGCATATATTTGTACCTTGGGAAAGAGGGGGAAAAACTTAGAAAGAACATTTTCCACACTTTACATGACTGCTTCAAATGGCCCAGTCTGTATTATGTCTATCTGTCACTCCATCAGCTGCCTAGAGGAAACTTTAGTAGGCTCGGGGGAGAGGAAGCTGCAGAATGAAGATGACAATTTGGGCATCTGGTTGACAGTGTCCTGGTGGTACTGCTAAATGGCTGGATGGTTTTTAAAAAGTCTCTATCCCTATATCTCAGTTTCTCTTTGAGTAAAGTGAACATAATAGGGATGACAGTAAAAACTGGTTAGCCTGGAAAAAGAACTAGGTCTTTATGTGTTTCTTGGTACACCGAGTTGTATTAAATCAATGAAACAGACGAGGTTTTCTTCACTTCCTTCTGGGGCAAACAAGGAAAACAACAGTTAGCTTGCTATCATTTTCAATTTCTACTTTTTTTCTAATATTGAAATTAGTATGATAATCTGACCCATTACTGATGCCAACCAGCGGTATCTTTACTCCATCATATAAATCATCCCATTTCTATCTACATTTGTAAATGTCTTATCAATATTCAAACTTGTATTATTTTATTAAAAATATTTAAAAATATTTTATTAAAAATTACCCATATTATCTAATTTGCCTCCTGTTAAGGAGGCAAACCAGATAGCGATTAGTTGTGTTTGATAGATGAGGAAATGGGTACATACAGGTTAGACACGGAGCTAAAATCCTTATCTTCAGATTCTCTGCCCAGTGTTTTTCCTGACTCATGATAGGTTTGTAGATAAAGATCTGGAAAGGAACTCACTGATTATCTAGACCAACCTTTTCATTTTACAGATAAGGAAACTGAGGCACAGAGGAGTTTACTCAAAACACTTAGGCAGTAAGCATCAGAGATGGGATTTAAGCCCACCCTTTCCTCTGCACCCTTATTCCTATCCCCACTCAATCTTTCAGGCCTCTCTGATTCCTCCTCTTTTATTCTCATCCTCACCCTTTTATAATTTTCTTTCCTATTACTGCTTTTTACTATTTCCTGTGAAATCTCCATTCTGTTAATGATAAATTTTCTATTTTCCTTAATCTCTTCTTCTCTTCACATCCTCATTGTATATGTAGCCCAACTGTCCCCAAATGACAGATCTTCCTCTATCCTTTCTTCTGAAAGTCGTGTCTCCTGCTATGGGGTCAGCCAACTTCAAACCATGGATTAACAGCCTCCTGTTATGTCTATTCATTTGCAGTACATGACACACCATCTCCAAATCATTGCTATTGTATGTCTGCCAAGCCCCAAGATCCATTTCCACCTTTCTAAAGGACTTGAGTAGTTGGCTTTCATTTTTCCTCTCTGTTCTCTCCCATTATGATCCTCAGCAACTTCAGTATCTATTTTGATACACACACACACACACATCAATTTCACAGTTAGTTCCTCATCATTCATTATTTGTACTTCAAAATATCAGTAACAGTATTGCCAGTCCCCAGCTACAACCACTTTGTCATCTTTACCATCTCCCCATTCCCACTAAACCCACTCTTTACCTTCACTGGTAACTCCAGCTGCCCAGTCCTGGATATGCCTGTCTCCCTACACAAGGATTCCATGATCAGCTACTTGAATGTTGTTGTCCCAGCACCTGATACATCATTGCTCTCTTTACCTTCCAATGTACCCACAACACTGTTTCTCAACCCAGGATCCCAATTAACATTTATTTTCTCTATTCCTTGCTACCAAATGACAAAGTGCTAACAGAAGAAGGTACAGAAACATGAGAATCAAGCCCACTATAATTTCATACTATCTGACCAATACAATGAAAAGAGCAATACACTGAGTCAAAAGATTTGAGTTCTAGTCCCAGCTCTGACGCTAACAATGATTAAGAACTAAGAGTTTTCCTCACAATTCTGTAAGAGTTGAGGTGTACAGGGTGTTCAGGATGACTAGAACCTCTGGTGTGAGGGCTTTCTGAGTTCTTTTCAGGACTGCTCATCCACCTTTGGTGTTCACTTTCACCCAAATCTCCACCTGTTACATCCACAGTGCACACACCCCAGTAAAATTTTCTGTGCAGATGGGCTAAATTAGATTAATGGTAACCCCTTAGGACTCAAACCTGTCAGTGAGTTAGGGGGATGTCTACCCCAAGCATGCAAAGACTTTGCTCAGTGGAATGAGTGGATGAGAACAATTTGTTCCAATGGCCATAGACAACTGAAACAAGCACTGTGGAATCCTAAGAGCTCAGTCAGGCATCAAAGACATCAAAGTCATGCACTGCAATTTGGACCATCCAGTTGCCTTGAACTTTGTCCTGACACTGGACTTCAATAACTCAAGAAGAAAGAGTGAGGTCAACGACTTTGTGCCTCAATTAAATCCAATTCACATGCAAGTTAAGATATTACCTGTGATATCACTGGTCGTCTTAGGAAACAAAAAACAAACATTATTTACACATTTTAGAAATATGAAACTAAGCCCCCAAAAGTATAGCTAGTTCAAACCTACTTAGGTGGTAAATGGTGGATTTGTGACTCAAACATAGATCTTCTGATCCTAATTCCAAAAATCATTCTAATATCTAATAACATTCAGACAAATAATGTCTCATTTCTGGACCACAGTATGTAAGAATATGAATTCACATTTAAATAGATAAGATGATCTCTAAGACCTTTTCTAGTTCTAGCATTCTGTGGCTCAGTCCCTGTGTTTAACTTCAACTGATCCCAGTGCCACCACTACACACAAAAAAGCACTATCACTACACTACCTTAATTCTTACTTTACCAAGGTGAAATCTATCTTGTTATATTCTATCACTTATTCTCTTCTCCCTTTCAACATATCTCTGCATCTTTTCCCACCTTTTCATTCGTCCCTCCAATTTAAGGGATTCATCTCTTAATTCATCCCTCATCTCTGGTGCTAACTACACCTCCATCTAGAACCTAGACCTCACCAATCCCATCTCCCATGGGTCTCATTGCCATATTTCTCTTTGATTACAAGCTCCAACTTACTGGATACTTCCATTTAAATGACTTGCTTTCACCTCAAATTGAATAGTGTTATACCAGTCAAGAAGATAAAACAGTTCATCTGTAAGATGAAATTATTATTAAGTAAAGTCAGCAAGTTATTAGCTATTCTCCTTTTGACAGAGAGAGAAATGTAGAGTCAGAGGGCCTGGTATTAAATCCTGACTGCCACTTACTACTTTGTGACCTTGGTCAAATCACTTAACTCCTCTTGCCCTATAGTTTCTACACCCATAAAATAAGAAGTTGGACTGGATGTCCTCCAAGGTCTTTTCCGTATATAAATCTATTATCCTGTGATACTGTATCCAGAAAATTGAAGTTACCTATAACTACTATATCATGCCATCATTTCAATCTTATGATTTCTTTCCCAAACTCCTCACCTATTTCTTCTTTCTGCATGTGGCCTATACTATTTTTGTTCAGTCATTTTTCAGTTATGTCTGACCCTTCAATAATCCCATTTGGGCTTTTCTTGGCAAAGGTACTGGGATACTTTGCCATTTCCTTCTCCAGCTCATTTTACAGATGAGGAAACTAATGCAAATAGGGTTAAGTGACTTGCCCAGGGTCACACAACTTGTTAATGTCTGAGGCTGGAATTGAACTCAGGAAAATGAGTCTTCCAGATTCCAGGTCTAGCACTCTATCCACTGTCCCACCCAGCTCCCCTGCCTATACTATATTACCATGAAAATATCATTTCTGTTTCTACCTCAATTGATATTTACCCAAATTCTCTCCACCAAGCTTTGCCATTTGAGTTCATGGATTTCCTCACATGAATATGTCTTCCCATTTAAAATGCTATTGCATCCTCGATCCCATCCCTTTTACCGAGTTTGTTCCTTTTACATGAAGCATACCTTTATGGAGTTATATTCCTATCATGAGTCTCTACCCACCAAGTCTCAGTAATGCATAGGAATATTGACTCCTTGATTCTATTTCCCCTTCTTTCCAATCCATAATTTTTTTTATTTAAATTAAATTTTATTATAGTTTGCATTATTCATTTCCACAAGATTTTGATTTACATATTTTCTCCCCCTCTTTCCCCCACCCACCACCCCAAAACAGCCATCCCAGTGTGTCCC
>CM053591.1:128450766-128567840 GCA_028646515.1 Pseudochirops corinnae
TGGTTGGTCAATAATTCATGAGAAAAATATGAGGATCTTAGTTCAAGATTAATATGAATCATTATTATGATTTTACAGGCAAAAGATATATAGCTTCAGGCTGTATTAATAGAGATATGTTAGTCTAAATAAGAGAGATAAACATCCTCCTGTACTACACCATGGTCAGACTATACATAGACAGTGATGTTCAGTTCCAAGCACTGTATCTTGGGAAGGACTTTGATAAAAATGAATTAGGTCCAAAGGAGAATGGCTAGGTTGATAAGGAAAGATGACTAGCAATGTTCATAAAAGAATCAGTTAAAGGAACTGGGAGTGATTAGGCTAGGCAAGAGAATACTTAGTGAGAACATGGTAGCCATAGAAGGGCTTTCGTGTGGAAGAAGGATGGAATTTGTTCACTTTGTTCCCAAAGGGCTGGATTAGGAGCAGCAGTAGGAGTTACCAAGAAGTAGATCTGTGCCAATAAAAAGAAAAAATTCCTAGCAATTAGAGATGATTCTAAGTAGAGTAGGAAGTACTGAGGTGACCGTCATTGAAAGTATTCAAATGGAAGCTGTACTTCATTTGTTAAGGATATTGTAGAAGGGTCCCTATTCAAGTATGGGTTAATGTCTAATGATAATTAGATAATGTCTAAGCTCCTCTCTAAATCTTTTATTCCATAAACCTGACAGACAATGGCAATGTAATTGGTGTCCTAAATAACCCTGGCAAAGTAATTCTGGCAAGTGACACCACCATTATGGATTCTATCCCCAATACCTTTGGTAACCGGAAAATAGTTCATGGGTGTTTTGAATTGGCAGGGTAAACAGTACTAAAGGGGTTTGCACAGACAAAGTGTCCTAGAACTGTGAAGCCTTCACCAGCATTCCAAGTTGTTGTGATATCATTGCTGTCCAATCCTGCTATTGTCTATATCCAGGGCATTCCCTAGGCCATTATGGACCTTTTCAACATACTTGGCAAAGGTGTATTTTATTGTGGGCATATTGCACAAAGCCACCCAAGTTGGGCAATCCATTTTTTTGGGACAAGAGGACACCCCCAATAAGGAAGCATCATCTGTTTAAAGCAGGAATTCTGGCCATGTGAAAGTTCTTCCATCACAAGCAGGGCATAGCCACAGCCATGCTGGAACTCATACCAGGAATATGGACTTTTATAGCCAATATAAATTAATTCTACCAGCTGAGCTTGGAGGAGACAATGCTGATAAAGTGTTTTGAAAAGGCTTAAATGAGAATTTTAAAGACTTCTCTGCAGGGCATTCTATGTCTAGGGATTTGGAATACAATTGATACAACTGTACACTCACATAACTGCCTCGAAGACTGGAGGAAGGGGTAGGGACAGGGCCAAGAAGACTAAATAGGAGCACCGGGGTAACAGGGAAACCCTGAGCTATGCTGTTGTTGCTCAGACTGAGATTGAAATCTGCCAATAGGTGGAAGCTTCTTGTGCCCCTTTTCACTTGGTCTAGTAGTACCAGTGGACCAGAGATTAGGGCTCTAGAAGATAACAGGGAAGGCTGGCTAACATGTAAAAAGACATAAGCTATAGACAACCTAGCATGGTGCAGCTATACTAGTACCTCTCTCTGGGGAACTTGGTTATCTGATCCACGGGTGCAGGTAGCAACCACTGGAGTGGGGTAGAATAGAGATGCTAGTAGTATGGAGAAAGTATGTCCACTGGTTACATGTGAGGAATGTTTTTCTTAGGACCAGTGGACACGACAGAACAGATGGTTTAAATCCTGATTAACCATCAGTACACATCTAGCTGTCTTCAATGAGTCCAAGTCAGCTAGGTCAAATGAACAACATCTTAGAATTTTGAAAGCACAAGGAACTGTAATTGTTGATCCACTCACTATCTACAATCTTTGAAAAGATTGTGGAGTAGAGGAAAGATATTATTGGATTGGGGAAGGGCAAACATCCTAATGTTATACTGCAGAGGCTGCAAAATATAGACCAACGAGCTTGACTTCTGTCCTTGCCAAAATTCTAAAAACACGGTTAAAGTGGTGGTTTGTGAGTTCTTATAAAGGAAAGTAGTAATTACTAAAAGCTAGCATGACTTTCTCAAGAATAGAAGCTTAATTTCATTTGCTTTTATGACACAGTAAGCAGACTGATAGATGAAGAAAATGCTATTGCTATAGTACACTTAGATTTTAGGAAAACATTTGGAAAAGCTTCTTATGCTTTATTTGAGGAGAAAATAGGGAGACATAGGCTAGATATTAGTGTACTACAGCTAGGCAGATTTGATACCAATTGAAATCCAAATAGCAATTATTACTGGATCAGTGTCAACCTGGAGGGAGATGTCTAGTGGAATGCCCCAGGGAAATATCCTCTGTTGGTCAACATTTTTATCAGTGACTTGGATGGATGGCATGCTTGCTGAACTTACAGATGAAACAAAGTTTGAAAAGAAAACTCACACATGGATAGAAGGCCAAAGCCAAAAAGACCTTGACATGTTAGAGCAAAGGCCTAAATCTAACAGAATAGAATTTTATAGGCACAAATGTAAATGTAATGTAGAGTTGAGTTTGAAGGATCATTTTCCCAAAAGAGAACTGACTAAATGGTAGCTCTTCTGAAAAAAGATCTGGGAATAGGAATTAACTAAAATTAATTGAATTAATTAATTAATTAACTGAAAGTTTGATATCAATCAACAGTATGACATGCCTTTCCCCACCCTACCAAAAAAAAAATCATTGTTCTCCTTGGTTGAGAGTCAAAGCCTCCAGAATAAGAACTAAAGTTCCACTTGTATTATGACCTAATTAGATCACAGCTGTAGTATTATGTTAAATTAGCCTCACTAAAGGGATCCCTCTCCTGGACCCACTTGAATCAGGGCCACTCATGGTAATAATTTTAAAGAGGGCTATTTCTGTGAATTCTAGTTGTGGAATCAGGAGACTTAATCAGTGTCTTCAATGCACTTCAATTCCTACATTTTGGTGGCAAAGGACTCTCCAAATGAGTGATTAGGGGATAAATTAACATCTGCAGGAGGGAGGGAGAGGTAAAGGAGGGGAAAGAATGTACAATCAATCAATGAACAAGCATTTATTCAGTGTCTACAACATGTAGGCCACTGTGCTGGGTTCTTGGAATACAAATATAAAAAAAATTAACCAATTCCTATTTACAAGGAGCTTACTACATTCTAATGGGGGAAGGAGGTACATATATAAGCATAATTAGAATAAATATAAGATAGTTAAAATACAAGATAGTTTGTAATGAAGGCACTAACAGTTGGGGAGAGATCAGAAAAGGCTTCTTGTGAAAGGTGGTACTTGAGCTGTACCTTAAAGGAAGTTAGAGGGCCATCACCAGCCATCCTGACCTATGTCTTGCCACTGGACTCAGATGACTCTGGAGGAGAGAGTGAGGCTGCTGACTTTGCACAGCCCTGCCTCACTTAAATCCAATTCACTTTCAAGTCATCACTCTCCTGATATCATTGATCCTCTTCAAGAATGAAGGACCAACAACAATAACAAAGGAAGTTAGAGATTCTAGAAGGTGGAAGTGAAAGAAAAATGTAGTCCAGGGATAAGTAGCAGTTGTACATGGAGATGGGAGATATTTGAAAAAAAAATTGGTTGAAGCATGAAAGGGGAAAATATAAAGATAAGTTAAGGTTGGGTTATAAAGGGCTCTAAATAGGAAACCACTAGAGCAAGGGAGTGACATGGTCATATCTGTGCTTAAGGAAAATTACTTTGGCACTAGGGTAGAGAATAAACTATAGCGGAGAGAAACCTGAAGCAGGGAGACTAATTAGGAACCATGACAATAATGATGATGAGAGCTTGAACTAGGAGGAAACTATATGAATAGAAAGAATGAGTTAGAGAAGAGGGATATTGTACAGGCAGAAATGTCAAGATCTGATAATCAATTAGATGTATAGACTGAAGGAGAATAAGAACTCAAGGATAATGCCAAATTATGGACCTGGAGTAAAAGAATGGTGGTACTTTCAGCAAAAATAAGGACCATTTGTAGAGAGATGGATTTGAGGGGAAATATAACAAAATTCAGTTTTGGATATATTGAATTTGAAGTGTCTCTAAGATATCCAGTTTGAAATTTCCAATAAGAAACTGGCTACATGAAACTGGACTTGGGCTGATTTAGGCAGGATAGATAGCTAGATGAGTGAATCGTGTAAATAGACAGATGATGACTAAACCCTGGAGACTGATAAAGTCATCAAGTAAGAATGTACAGGAAGAAAAGAAGGTCCAGGGCAGGGTTTTGGGGGAATGCCCCCAAGTTAGGGGCATGATATAAATAATTATCAAGCAAAAGTGATGATGGAGTAGACAGCCAGGTAGAAGGAGCCAAAAGAGAGTATTGCCATGCAGACTCCGAAAGGCGAATGTATCCTGGCGGAAACGGTGGGAAATAGTGTGAAATTCAGCAGTAAGGTCGCAAAGGGTGAGAACTGAGAAAATCTCATGTGATCTGGCAATTAACAGATCATCGATAACTCTGGATCACTGAGAGCAGTTTCAGTTGAGTGATGAGATCAGAAGCAAGACTGCAAAATGTTGAGGAGTCAGTGAGGGGAGAGTATAGAGTATGGAAATGGATACACATAGAATTTTTTACCCAAGAGTTTATCTGGGAGAGTGAGGAGAGATTTAGGATGATAGCTTGAGGGAATGGCAGCGTCCAGTAAAGGTTTATTTAAGGAGAGGGAAGCCTTGGATTGTAAAACTATGGATGACCCTTAATCCAGCAATACCGCTACTAGGTCTGTATCCTAAAAAGATCAAAGAAAAAGGAAAAGTATCTATATGTCCAAAAATATTTATAGCAGCCCTTTTTCTAGTGGCAAAGAATTGGAAATTGAGGTGGAATGCCCATCAACTGGGGAATGGTATGTAATTGTGAGGGAATACTATTGTTCTGTAAGAAATGACAACATGGATAGTTTCAGAAAAACCTGGGGAAATGTATATGCACTGATACTAAGTGAAGTGAGGAGACGTTACTCAGTCATTTGCGGTCATGTCTGATTCTTCATAACCACATTTGGAATTTTCCTGGCAAAGATACTGGCATGGTTTGCCATTTCCTCCTCTAGCACATTTTACAGATGAGGAAACTGAGGCAAACAGGGTTAAGTGACTTGACCTAGTATCACACAGCTAGTAAATATCTAAGGCCAGATTTAAACTCAGGAAGATGGGTCTTCCTAACTCCAGGCCCAGCACCGTGCCAGCCTGCTGGCCTTCTTACTTCTGCTGAAGTGAACAGAACCAGGAGAACATTGTACGAAGTAACAATAATATTGTAGTGACGTGTGAAAGCTTAGCTACTCTGATCAATACAATGATTCACAACAATTCCAAAGGTCTCAAGATGAAAAATGCTATCCATCTCCTCAGAGAGAACTGATGAACTCTGGATGCAGATTGAAGCATATTTTTTCACTTTATTTTTCTTGGGTTTTGTTTTTGTTTTTGCAAAATAACTTGGATCATGGAGAGCCGTTTCAATTGAGTGATAAGATCAGAAACCAGACTGAAAAAGTTGGAAATTCAGTGAAGGGGAGCAGCTAGGTGGCACAGCAAATAGAGCACTTCAGTCAGGAGGACCTGAGCTCAAATGTGACCTCAGACACTTAACACTTACTAGCCATGTGACCTTGGATAAGTCACTTAATCCCAATTGCTCTCTCCCCCCCAAAAAGAAAAAAAAAGGAAATTCAATGAGGAAGAATATAGATAGAGAGTATAGAAATGGGTATAGACAGATTTTTTTTTCCCTAGGAGTTTGACTGAGAAAGTGAGGTTAATGGTTAATATGGAAATCTTTTGCATGACTTTACATTGCTGAGATAGTAGGAGACACCCTGTTTTTCAGAGCCCAGAAAGCAAGCTGTGCCCTGAGCTTGGCACAACAATCTTTTGCACTCACCCTCTGGATGGCAAAATCACATAGTTATCGTATTTCTTTGACCAGCACCCAGTATTCTCTGAGCTCAAACAAGTGCCCATGTTTGGTCACCGAGCGCTGCTATGAATCAGATTTCTCTCATTATTGCAGTTACCCCTCATTGTCAGGGCTACAGCTCACTGCACAGCCATTGGTATAAGTATTGACATCTTCCCCCTTGCCGCAGGTCCCCCCACTAGGGAAGGGGCCCAGCCACATGTGTCTTATTTCCCTCCTTACTTGCAAGCCATTTCCCTCACTTTGAAATTAAATTTCTGTTTGATTCCTGACTCTCCTGTCTTTAGCCCACTGCTCAGCTCTGGTCATTCACAGGTTTGAGGTTGATTTGGTCTGATTGATAATATGTGTAATGGGTATCATATTGCTTGCCTTCTCAATGGCTAGGGGAGGAGTTAAAGGGAGAGAGAATTTGGAACTCAAATTTTTACAAAGGATCACAAAGGAAATTCAAAAAAATAGATAAGGAAACCTTGGGTAAGTTTATGACAATAAGGAAGGAATTGGTCAATAGAAAGTGTTTGGAGATTAGAGAGAGAGGGCGTGACAGAGAGAGAGGAAATTGCTGGGGGGAAACGAGAGGGACGAGAACAGGAGCAGGAACAGAAGAAGCGACACCTCATCATCAGTCCGGCATGAAGGAGGAGAGAATGGAGGCTGATGTCAGAGTTTCGAGGTGGAGAGAAGAGGAAAAGGGGGAATCCACAGCAAATGAGTAGATAGAGCCTCACCAGGGCATAGCAAAGAACGAAAAAAAGGACGGAATAAATTCTGTTTGGCACCCAAGAGCAGAGTTAGGGGAAATGGTCGGGAGTTGCAGAGAGGCATAATTAGGCTTAATGTAAGGAAAGGCTTCCTAACAATTAGGGCTCTCTAAAATTAGGAAGAGTTGTCTCGGGGGTAGTGGCAACACTCCCCCCCCATGCAGAATGGCAGGCAGAGGCGGCGTTACCGCTTGTTCAGAACGTTGTAGAAGGCTTTCTTCTTCACATATGGGTCACACTAAATGACCTCCGGGTCGGTTTTCCCTCACAGGTGCTGAGATTCTGAGTGATTCTGGGACCTCAGTGAACTATAGTTCTCACAGTTTACCAGTGAAGTTGTATAAAGCTCTCCAGGGATGTTTTTCCTTCAATAAAGGTTCTCAAGGGAAAGCTGGCAAATGAAAGGTCAGTATGACAGAAACCCACTCCAGAAACCTGACTGCTAGTCAGAGGGTCATTCTGACTGGGTCATTTCAGAAGATCCCAAACAGGCAAGCCTCTGCCTTGACTGGAGCTTACATTAATGTTTCTCATCTGAACCCAGCTCCGAAAGGCAAGTCTGCAAGCCCTCCGGAGGCCCCACCGTAGTACCTGGAATCTTGAATGAAGGTAACCCTGAGGAAGGATCTCCCAATAGGGATGGAAGGCCAGGGGACGAGGCTCACAAGGGCAAGGAGGAGTTCTCCATGAATATGACTTCTAAATTCCAATCTAAACCCAACCCCAGTGAGCTCTCAAGAAAAGAAGGGACAGGAGCTGGCAATTTAATCTTCTTGACAGAACTCAAAAGTAAAAAGGTAGCAGAAAAAATCATTGCGTTGGTCATTAGAACAAATAGTACCCTTGGAAGAGGGGGGAAAAGACTGGCATGAATATCATAAGTTTTGTAACTGGTCTTCCTGCCTCCTATTTCTAGCTGGTCTAATCTCTCCTATGGATCACTGTTGGTTTGGTCTTCCTAAAATGTTTCTTTCATCTTGGAATTCTCCTGATTCTCTCCTCTGTAACTGTCCAATGTCCTCCAAATATTTCTCTCTCCACTGAACTAAAGTCCTTCTTAAATATTTCTACTACAAATGATCAAAGGAGGGCTACTGATAGCACCTTGTCCAGGACAAGGCTAGCATTTGCTGGTGGCACTTAGATCATCAGCAACAATCACACAGAGGTACCAAATAGGGGCAGATAAACCAGAGCTTTCTGTTTTGTTTGGTTTGGTTTTAGCATTTTTTTTATTCCTTCATAGCAAGAAAATTAGTCTTCTTTTTTATAAGTCATAAAATCATAGAATGTAGAGCTAGGAAGGACCTCATAAATGATCTTGGAAAATCTCTTCATTTGACAGATGAGGAAACCAAGTCTGGGAGAGTTTACATGACTTTCACAAATCCATATAACTGGTATCAGAACCAAGATTTGAACCCAGGTCCTTTAATTCACCATCCAGTACTCTTTCCACTATGCCAAGCAGTTTATCCAACCAGTTCTCTGTTATGAATCTCGGTAGAATGCCTTCCCTTCCCTTTCATGAGGAAGAGTAGATTTCCATAATACTTCCACTTCTCCCACTGTTGGGGAGCATCAGATTCCAGGGCCAAAGGAGTCTTCCAGAACAGAAATGCACTTTGGGTACTCAGCTACTTGATTACAGTGCTTGGATATGGTGACTGCCAGAGTCACTAGACCAATGAATGCAGTAAAAACAACAATTTGCATCCGTAAAGTGCCAAATAATGCCACATGGAGTCAAGCCGAGATTTTTATGCTGCCATTAAAGCAAAGTATTAGCGATTCCTTCGGGAGAGGGAAAAACCAAAAGTTCAAAGGACACATTAGCAAGTTTCCCAATTAAATGCCAGGCTGTAATACAACTTTGTTTTAACACCCTCTTACTTAGTCATTTCATTTTTCTTGGAGGAAAAAAAAGAAAGAGAGAAAGCAAAGGAAAGCCTCCAGGGTGCAGAGTCTAATACCAGTCTAAGCAGACGGATCTAATGTTTTCTCAGAGAGGCTACCAAGCAATATATCTGATTATGTCTATTTCTGAGCAGGAAAATTGATCAATTAAGAGAAAAAGAGGTTTGCAGAGCCAAGCACTGCAGAAGAGCTGCAGGCATTGCTCCTACTGGGAGCTAATGAAAGCTAAACACTCAAAGTTAGAGTCAAAATTGGAGGCCATGAGAGCCGTGTTTGCCTCAATTGAAGCAAAGCTAAGGAACATTTTGGATACAGGACTAAGCAAACAGAGCTACTGAATTTACTTAGCCAATAAGCTTTCCTTGAGCACAAAGTAGTTCTCTGCAGGGTCTGCCCTCTGTAGGCTCTGCCCTTATATCCCTGGCACCTACAACTGTTCCTTGGATATAGTAAAGGCTTAATAAATGCTAGCTGAATGAATGAATGTCATTAGTGTCTTAGATTGCCAGCCCAGAGATGCTACCAATATTTAATTTGGTTTGCATAATGCCCAGCACATTTCCACCTAATAAATGTTTTTTTGGAATGGGCTAAACTGGATGGAATTTAATTGAATTGGGTTAGGATGAATTGGATTGAATCAAATCAAGTTGAACTGAAATGAATTAAATCAAGTCAAACTGATGTGTTGGATCTCTCTGTAGATGTGTGAATTCCCTCTTCGCTTCCCATGATAAAATCCTTAGCTTCCTTAAAGTCTTGACCTACATGAGCCCTTTCCTGAGATTCCCTGTAGCTATGCCTTCCCTCCAAATTGCTTTGTAATAACTTTATAAATATTTTTAATTTCATTATCTGCATTTATGTTGTATGTCCCCCCCCCTCAGCTGCCATAGAATAAAAGCTTTTTGAAGGCACATAGTATTGCGATTTTTTTTTGCCTTTTTATCACCAATGCTAAATAACTGCATATGAAAAAAATGACCAAATAACATTACTGTCTTAGATGACCTCCTAATAGGTGTTACCAGTATTCCATTTGGTTTGTAGAAGGCTCAACCATATCTCATGAGACTAGGTATTTAATAAATCCCTTTCCTATCCACTCATTCATTCAACGAACATTTATTGGGTGCCTAAGTACAAGAAAGATCACTGGGCTTGGAGTAAGAAGATTTTAAAAAGACAGTAGGGGAAAAAAATGAAGTATCCAGATTGAAAATCGTCAAGAAATTTCACAAAAGATTCTGTAGAAGAGTGACACTTGAGGAAAGAAGACTTTGTTGAATCTCTAAGAATCCCAAATGAATCTCCTGAATGAAAAAAACCCACATATAGTCATTGAGTCATATAATCAGCAGGACTGAAAGAAGGCTCAACACATCAGAAAGGCAATCTCTCTTTCTTTGAGCCAGACAGCACTGTCTAAAATAGAGCCGTCCACCCAACGAGCAAACTGTGTTACTAATGTGTAAGTTAAGAAAAGAGACATGAGAAAGGTCAATAGAGAATGAGCACAAGGAGAAAGAACAATTGAGGGATGGAATATATTTCTTTTTCCCAGGAGATCTTTAAGAATATTGAAAACCATCTGTGCAAAGGGCAATATGGCAATAGTGAAAAGATCCCTGCATTTGGAGACAGGAAATCTGAGTTCAAACCCTGGTTGAGCCACTACCAGCTGGATAATGCAGTAAACAGAATACTAAGCCTGACACCAGGAAGATATGAATCCAAATCCTGCCTCAGACACCAATTAATTATACGAACCTGGGCAAATCACTTTATTTCCCAGTCTCAGTTTCCTTACCTATAAAATGGGCATGGGGGGAGGGGGGGGGAATAGAGTTGATGGACTCTCACGTTCCTTCCAGCCTTAAATCTATGATCCTATGACTCTTGGGCAAGTCATATAACCTCTAGGTTTCAGACTCCTCATCATTAAAATGAAGGGATTGGACTACATGACCTCTTCCAGTCTCCTCCAGGTCTATAGCTCATGTTATTATTAATACAGGATGGCTTAGGGGCTGGGAGATGGATTACATAGCCTATGAAAGTGTCTTTGAGCTGTTGGGGTCTATAAGCATTAGAATGAGACAGGACACACTTACTCACACCACACACCCACACCCACACCACAAACACTGATATTAGCAAAAGCTTCTCTCTCCGGGGTTCTTTTTACTTGGAAAGAAGGGACCTTTAACAGCATGTAAGTAATCAAAAGGATGTCAGAGACCATCTAATCTGATCCTTCCATCTAATAATCCGTTACATGATAGCTCTCTCAAGTATCTGAGGGCTGTCATGTGCAAGAGGTGTTAAAACTTACTCTATTTGGCCCCAGGACATAGAACCAGGAGCAATAGAGGAAATGGACAAATTTAGACTTGATTTTAGGAAAAATGTTACTAACAATTAGAGCTGCCCAAAATGGGAATGGGCTGTCTGGAGAGGCGGTAAGTTTCCCTCCTTGGAGGTTCTTTAAGAAGAGACTGAATTATCACTTGTCAAGTAGAATATAGTGGGAATTCCTTTAGGTTGTGAGTTGGACTAGATGACAACTGAGTTCCTTCCAAACTCTCAAATTGTGTGATGCTTAAAAAAAAAAAAAGTGTGATGCTATAATAGAACACTGGTCCTGGAGTCGGGAAGACCTCAGCTCAAATCCAGCCTCAGACACTTACTATCTGTGTGACCCTGAGTAAGTCATTTAACCCTGTTTGCTTCAGTTTCCTCATCTATAAAATGAGCTGGAGAAGAAAATGGCAAACCACTCTGGTATCTTTGCCAAGGAAACCCTAAATGGGGTCTTGGAGAGTCCAACACAACTAAAACAATTGAACAACAAACAACCTCAATAGATTCAGCTTCTACCCAGGGGTTAACTATAGTTATGAGGGTCAGAGGGTATTGGACAAAAGAATAAGATACACCAATCTTGTGTTATGTTTATTTCTATTCTCTAATGTCACAGATGCTGGGTATTGGACAGGGGAGGCCCAGCTGAATCAAACAGGGAATATAGGCATGGAGTTATGAAACTTTCCAGAAAAAGGCGCAAGAAGGATGCATATGGGGGCAGCTGGATGGTGCAGGGAATAGAGCACTGGCCTTGGAGTCAGGAGGACCTGAGTTCAAACCCAGCCTCAGACACTTAACACTTACTAGCCGTGTGACCTTGGGCAAGTCACTTAACCCCAATTGCCCTACCTTCCCCCCTCCAAAAAGCAAATATAAAAATAAAAAAAAGAATGATGCATATTCAGTGTCCAAGACAGAGGTAACTTGAGACAAGCAAAACCTACGTGGCACAGAGAGGCCTGTAGGCTTCAATATTTTTGGACCATCATAGTTTCCCATCTCATGAAGTTTCTTCTTGGGCCTCAGATAAATTTTTGGGTGGTCTCCTTCTGGCCCCAGTACAACTCTAAGGAACATTTTACTTTCAATATTTCCCTTTGTGCCATCCAAAAGAGTACCAAACTATCAATCCTCAGGATTACTTTTCAGAGTCTTGAGCCCTAGAACTCTACCTCCTACCCAGAGTAGCATGGAAATGGGCAGAACTAAGTTCAGCATCATCAGCCTTGTGCTCTCATCAGTCTATTTATCACATTGTCATTGTTCTTAGAAGGAAACTAGGTGTTTAGAGAACTCACTTGTTAAGCATCTGGTCCTTTAAGAGGCCCATCAAGTTGCAGGTCTAACATCTGCTACTAATATATTCTTCCCATTTTTCCCAAGATTTGTGCTTTTTTTCTACTAAACATTTGGGGGAGGGGGGAAGGGCAGTGCAGAAAGATTTCATATATGTCAAATCATTTGTCTTATGTAAAAGATAAGTCTTTGAGAGAAGCTATTGGTGGTTGCTCACGGAATTTTGTGTTACTTTTCCATGACTGTGAGTAAGAATACTCTCACATAAGACAAAGCTAGAACTCCCATCATCCAAGGCCTCGGGAACCTTTTGGTGAATACAGACTCCCAGTTAGCCTCTCCCTCCCTCCTCAGAGCTTAATTGAACAGTTTGCAAGCCATATGGCAAAGGTTGAGGTCAGACAGATAAAACGTTTCATTGCAATGAAGAATGGTTAACAAACGAGTGAATGTAAATTCTAACACATCGTAAAACTGTTGCAAACTAGGCTGAAAAGAGACTTTAGTTACGGCAGGAAATCTGTTTTCCAGCTCCACCCTGGCCCTTCCAGTTCATTACAGGTATTGTAGAGAGAAAATAGAGTTTTGTCTTCTCTCCTGGCAATCTGGGCCCTGCTCCTCTGCCAGATTTCTAATGACCTTTCAATGATGATTTAAGAGGTTTTGTGCCCCAGGAGTTGTAAAGAATTTCAGCTCTGCTCCCCCTCTCACATGCATCCACCAAGATGCACACACACAATCTCCCAACAGCATTACCAGCATCAGCAACTTTTGTCCTGGCTCCTCTTCTGTCCTGCCCACTCTCAGCACCACAATGCACTAGAAGGTCACTGGATCAAGCTAGCATCAAGAGAAACCCCCCCAAAGCTCAATGGTTTACACTGGAATTGGATTCATGGCAATTTGTAAACTATGTTGGTGGCAGGACCACCCCCATCACCAAAAAGAAGCCACTCCCTGTAACCTCAGAGAGGAATTTGAGCTGAAAACACACTCTGTCCCCACAAACTGACAACCATCTCTTAGCCTCCTGGCCTCTGATGGTGGTAGGAGCTAGGAAAGAAATCTGAATACCACCAGCCCTCTTCCCTGCAAGTCTGGGTAGCAAGGATTCAAGATGGAAAGAGATCAGACTGTGTAAGAAGAAATGAGAGGGCTTTTAATGCAGTCAAATTTCGGATCTTGCAAAATACTCCCTAGCCTAGACCACCATAGTTAGCATGCACTGACATGTTTCCTCCCCTTCTCAAAAAATCTCTTCTTCACGTTCATTCTTTCCCACCTCTTCTCAATAATGGATCTGGCCTCATCACAAAAACAGGTTCCCCATAGTCTCTACTATGATATTCAACTGGACATGCTATTCATCTGGTTCTTGGACTCATTAAGCTGAAATGGGAGCAGCAGTGGATGGGGGCTTTTGTTTAATCCATTTTTCTCTCCTTTTGACATGGGAAAGACATTTAAGTTGATGGAGAAGTAGTGGTATATAAAAAGGAGGTCAAAACCAGCAGTCCACAGTGCTCCTTTCTATTCAATAAAACTTTATTAGGAGAATGAATTTAGAAGGGACCTCAAAGGCCATTTTAATCCAACCTCCTCATCTTACAGATGAGAAGACTGAGATCTGAAAAGGTAAATGAATGACCAAAGTCACACAGATTGTAGGTGACATAAGGCAATATTTGAACTCAAGCTTTCTGAAGGCCCAATGCTCTTTCCACTGACCTTAGTCATCCCTTCCTCAGTTTTTCCACCTGTGAAATGGAAGCTATTATCTTTGCATCCTATCTTTCTTCCCCTCTGTGGCATGATAAGGCCCTAGCTTAGAATATCTATACGATGATTACAGGAAAAGAAAATTTTCCTGTACAGATATTATAAGCTCACCAATAAGTAGGCCCACCAATTACGGTAATTAAGCAAAGTGAAAAAGTTGATGCACATTAGGTCACTCATCTATATTCTGTTAAACTTAAAATTTCTCCGAAGATCAATGTTTTCACTGGAGATCACACAGATCTCCACCTTTTTTTCTACCTTAACAGATAACCGCCTAAATTCATAGAGCTAGAAAGGAAAGAGGCCAACTAGTCCAAATCCCCCACCTTATAGATGAGGAAGCCAACAGTCAGAGAAATTAAGCAATTGGCCTAAGGTCATACAGTAGTAAGCATCAGAGGACAGATTTGGAACCTTGTCTTCTGAGTACAGAGTCAACAATTTTTCCACTCTACCATGATGTCTCCATTATATAGCCAAAACATTTCATCATCTGGTAGTCAGAAGGAAGGAAGGAAGGAAGGAAGGAAAGAAGGAAGGAAGGAAGGAAGGAAGGAAGGAAGGAAGGAAGGAAGGAAGGAAGGAAGGAAGGAAGGGAAGGAGGGAGGAAGGAAGGAAAGGAAGGAGGAAGGAAGGAAGGAAAGGAAGGAGGAAGGAAGGAAGGAAAGGAAGGAGGAAGGAAGGGAGGGAGGAAGGAGGGAAGAAGCGAGGGAGGGAGGGAGGAAGGAAGAAAGGGAAGGAGGAAGGAGGGAAGAAGGGAGGGAGGAAGCATTTATTAAGTCCCTACTATGTGCTGTATATTGTGCTGAGTGCTTCATAAATATTATCTTATTTGAATCTCACAACAACCCTGGGGGTAGGTACTAGGATTATCCCTATTTTTCAGTTGAAGAAAGGCAAACAGTGATTAAGTGATTTCTCCAAGGTCATGCAGCTAGGAAGTACCTGAATCTAGATTTTAATTTTGGTATGGAGTTGACTTGTAAATTCATTGGTACTGGGAACTCGTGGGTGAGGAAACTCCCTCTCTACCAATGCTGATCTACACCTGCTTGTAAATTTATCGTTTTAAAGAGCTGTGTGGAGCCTTGAGAAGTGACTTGCCTAGGGTAACACAGCCAGTTATGTGTCAGGGGCATGATTTGAACCCAAGTTTTACTGTTTTGGAAGCTGACTACTTCAAATATCCACTATGACAAGATGACTCAACATGCTTTCCCTAGCCATGTCTTCTTGGAATAGTCAGGGGTAAAGGCTAGGTTTAGAAACACCAAGTTTCACCCTTAGAATACAGTTTCCCCTTCAATATTTGGATATATGTGCCTCCTCAAAGGCTGTGGGCATATGTGCCCCCAAACAAGTCCTCTTCTGGTGACCAGCATTCTGACAAGCCTTCTAAAATCTAATCCAATCAATCATTCTGTTACTTTGCTTTGCTCTTGATTCCCTACTTAGAAAGAAAAACTGCCTCTGACTCTGGAGAAGTACAATAGCTCATGACATCATTAGAGGTGTTTTCTTTTCTGTGAGTCCTGAACTCTCTATCTAGACTGAGAAAAGGTGAGTAGCTTATACCAGATAAATCTTCAGCCCTGGAGTTTCTGAGAAAGGTTCTTTTAAGCATCACAACACAGATATGGCATTAAGGTTCTAGGTGTCTAAACCTCCTGACATATTTGTGAATGTCAGTCAGCAATTGTTTTCAATTGATCAAAGGAAAAAAATCATAACCCCAGGTTTCTGAGGTTGCCAGTGACAAGATGTATAAATAAAGATGCATATAGTACATTATAGTATAGCATAGCATGGCATAGTATAGTATAGTACAGTATAGTATAATATAGTATAGTATATCTTGTGAACCTCAATCAGCAGTTTTAAATTGATTCGAAGGAAAAAAATCATAACCCCAGGTTTCTGAGGCTGCCAGTGACAAGTGACAGTATATTAAAAAAGATGCATATAGTCTAGGTGGGGTAAGGGATGTTGGGGGAGTCTGGATGTTAGGGATCATGGAGAGAGAGGGAGGAGGACTCAGGTCACATGAGTTGCATTCAGCCTGAAAATTATTTATAAGGAAGCTTGTGAAAATGACCCCTTCCCACTGCATTAATAATATTTGAATAGAAGAGGAAACTTTTCAGCTCTTTAGTTTGCAGCTTGGGACCCTGCCCCCATCTCTACCCCTCAGCTCCTTCTCCCTCCCACATACACCCCTCCACACTCTGCCCCTCACCAATGATTGATAGCTGATGTTAAAGACATTGACATTCTCTTTCTTTTCTCCAGTTTCTTAGGCTTCCTCCCTCTCTCTTCCCCCTCACCCCACATACACCCTTTCTCCCCTTTAGGAAATGAAAAGCTTGGGGTAAGGGGAAGGGAGACAACTATCCTTTCAACTCCAAGCCTTAGAGAGAAAGCTTTTTCTGAGGGAATAGGGAATTGAAGCGTCATTCAGGAACACTTGGGGAGTGTTTGCTTTTGACTTGCAGGACCATGCTGCTCCCAGTACCTCATTCCCCTCACGTGCCTTAGCTGGTTCCCAGTGTCTCATATCGCCTCTTCTCTCACCCCCTTCCTTTCTCTTCTTGGAGTCTTCGGCCTCTTTCCTGAGGCTTCCCTCGCTGGTCCAACTGGAGGAAAAGCAGACCAAGAGGGAGGAAGGTCAGGGTGTGTTGGGTGCTGCTGCCTGATGCAGGGTGGGAAGATCACCTTTCATCAGACAGGTACCAAGGGATACTTCAGCACAGTGAATTGATGGCCTGTTGGATTTTAGCACCCTCGAGAACATGCACTTATTTTAATGATTTTAATTAAAATGCTTTGTGATCTTAGGACTGAAGGCCTAAAATAAGAGACCATTACCATCACACTTAAATGCTTAATAGATGCATGTTAAGAGGATCCATGCATAAATAAGTGTGTAACAATAAAGAGATGTTTATGCCTTGTCCTGGGTGATGCCTAGGCTAATGGGAGGATCTCATTCTTTTCTGGTGAAACACCATCCCTGCTGATGTGCTCTGCTGAGTGCACTTCTGTCAAATACCTATTCGATAAACAAACAGCATGACATAAATAATAAAGTTCAACGTAGACAATAGCAATGGATTTCACCTTCCTAGTAAGAGCCCCCCGATACTTCTGTGATACAAGAGCCAGCCTCTTTCCTACCCCCAATGCCTATGGAGACGTAGTCCTAATAGAAGGGATCAACCCCCAAAAATCTAAGTCAGACCTTTCCAAACTATCCAGTGCCAGAATGATGCCGAATCTCTGGATCCTAGACAGCTATCATATGAGTAAGAACCATGCTAGCTCTGTGTGTTGTAAGCTCCATTTTTATTCAAATTCTGTATTGCTCAGCAGCTGGATTTCTTTAAGGGGTGACTTACCAACCTGCAACCACTCCATTGCTCTGCCATTACCTTGTCTTTACTTTGTGTGTGTGTGTGTGTGTGTGTGTGTGTGTGTGTGTGTGTGCATGTATTGTAACTAGGACATAAGTTCATTGAGGATAAGAACTGTTTGGTTTTTGTCCTTTTCTCCTCAGGTTCTATCACAATGCTAGGCCACTTGAAAAAGGCTTGATGGATGTTTTGATTGACTTCTTTTGCATTTTAGGAGGTGGGCTCAAGTTCATTTTTTTTTTTTTGGCTTTTTGGAGGGGGGAAGGCAGGGCAATTGAGATTAAGTGACTTGCCCAAGGTCACACAGCTAGTTTTTTGTGTTAAGTGTCTAAGGCCAAATTTGAACTCAGGTCTTCCTAACTCCAGGGCCAGTTCTCTATTCACTCCACTACCTAGCCCCCCCTTCAAGTTCATTTTTATGATTGGTCAATGCCAACCTTATTCTTTTACATTCTAAGCAAAATTGCATCATAGGTAGTTTGCTAGGTTCAAACACCTAAAAAAGTTATATGTACATCTTTTTTTTTTTTTACTTTCGAGGCTATTAATCAAATTATGATCTGTACAGTCAATCTAGGCAACCTGACTTCAGGCCAAGGGCTTCCTTGGAAAGTTTGGAATTAGGTTCAGTAAGGAGTAATAGAAGAAAGGAAGGGATGCTCATGGACATCTGGGAAGATGAATCACAGGGGAAGAGGACTTTAAGACTCAGAACTTTAGAGCCCACATCTGGGTTTCACTTCTCTGACAATTTAGTAGCCTTTCAATCCAGGCTATCATTCTGCCCCCAGTTTAAGGCTACATGGAGCAGGATCTATAGGAGGTAATAATCACACCAATAGAATAATCAAACTATCTGATAAAGGTTGATTGATTATCAAGATATTTATTAGTAAATAAACCTATTAAGTGCCTACCATGTACAAGACAATGTGTTAAATCATCAACTTATTAATTCAATTTAGTGACATCAGAAGGGTCAAAATCCAGAGTTTTTGAGCTATCACTGAACTTAAATTGACCATGTAAACAGCTCTGCGATGGTTCAGGCAGTTATTACCTTGATAACTAGATAGATTAAATGAAGAACAGTCTGATCATTTTGGTTAAGCTGTGTGGTAATGCCCTAGGTGTGCATAGCTGATCACGCTTGAGAATGCTAAGGCATTGTCCTTGGGCTCACTAGTGAATCCATAACTTCTAGCATAACTTCTCTTTGGATTGAGTTAATGCCAGTTCTAAGTCCCATATGAGAAAAATAAGACAGAGAAAAAATGAACTTTATTAGTATATGGAACTCACACAACCAATGAAGATAGACACCTTTCCACACTTAAAGTCCAAAGAACTTAGAGGTTAAGTGACTAGTCCAGGATCATTAGCCAGTAATGTGTCAGAGAGAGTATCTGAACTCAGGTCTCCCTGGCTCTGAGGCTCAATTTTACAACACCTACATTACTTTTCTCAGAGGAAAAAATAGGCAGTTCAAACAGGGGCATTGCCAGGACTCAGGATACGAGCCAGAATTAAAAGGAACCCTGTCCCATGAACAGTAGTTTAGCTTGGTAGCTAAATAAGCAATTGACCCACAACACAACGGCTGGAACTTCTCAGCCAAGCTCAACTACTCATGAGACTACTAGATGCCCTGGGATTTAGGGAGGCACAAGGGAAAGAAGAGGTTGGGAAACAGCAAAGATTACTTTCGTGATTTTGCTGTGATTGGATAACTCTGTATGAACATTCCTGTACTATCACCTTTCAAAAGTACAGGTTCCCCTCTGGCCACAGGGCTATAAAACCATGTACACCCTTTGACCTAGCAATACCACTACTAGGTCTGTATCTCAAAATAGATTTTAAAAAAAGGAAAAGGACCTATATGTACAAAAAAAATATTTACAGCAGCTCTTTTCTGGGAGGTAAAGAATTAGAAATGGAGAGCATTCCCATCAACTGGGTGTGGTATTTGATTACGATAGAATACCATTGTACTATAACAAATGATGAGCAGGGTGCTCCCAGAAAAACCTGGTAAGCCTTGCATGGGCTGACGCCAAGTGAAATGTACTGCATACAAAGTAACAGCAATATTGTAAGATGTTCAGCTGTGAATGACTTCGCTATTAACAGCAATACAACAATCCAAGACAACCCTGAAGGACTTAAAAAAAATGCTGTCCCTCCCCAGAGAAAGAACTGATGGTGTCTGAATACAGATTGAAGCATACTTTTTTTCCTTTCCAAAAAAAAGTGCATGTTCCCCTCCTGACCACATGATTAATGTGCCATTTTACTCAGGGAACATCCGATCTTTAAACCAGTCATCTCGCCTCAAATCCTACTATGTCACCCCCTAAGCCACAGGACATCTGGCTAGACTCTCTCAGGTACACATGACAAGCAAACTTATTTAACAGGAGATGATACAAAAGTAAAGGAGGTATGGTTTTGCTCTTGCGATTAGAGTTTGAACAGAAAGCTGTTTCCAGCATTTCTCTTTTTTTCTTTCTAGTTACCCTAGCCCCTTCTGGAGTGTCAGAGCAGGGAGGTGGAGGATATGCTAGAGGACTGATGTCTTTTGGAGAACTGCCTACTCCCTCCAGGTACCATTCTGAGCACTGATTTACATAAGCCCTTGTCCTTTCTCAGTCTTCTGTCTCTTTTCCAATAAGCACTTTGGTCCCAAAGAACAATGTGTCCCAGCTTTCTTCTCAAGCCAAAGAGCACTGATTCCTTGGATGGGAAGATAGGAAAAGGGAGGGGGGGGTGGAGGAAGATAGAATAGCACTGTTGCAGAGAGTCACACCTTACTGCTCAGCAGAGGGGAGCTGGGGCTCTCTCCACATCTGCCAACACTCCTAATGCTACTGTGCACAGGAAGGCCCCAAGACAGATCCAGAAAGGAGAAAATTAGTAATTGCTGGCAACTAAGCTCCAACAGCCAACAAGTTCTTCCCCCCTTGAGGGACTGTTTGCCCTTCCCCAAACTGTTCTAGCAGCAACTTCTCAAACTGACTTCTCTGTAAAGATGAAAGTTAAGAGAATCCTTTGGAGCTGCCTCTGTTAGCATACCCACAATTCCCCATTGCCAGATGAGCAGTGCGGTATAATGGCAAGAGCACTGGATTAGAAGTCAGGAGCCTTGTGGCTGTTCAACCTTGAACAAGTAATGTCTTCCGCCAAAGTCTCAGAGGTGGTTCGAAGAGATGATTTATTACTTAGCTTATGAGACAGTGAAAAGAATACTTGATTTAGAGGAGTTCTTAGCCTCAGGTCTATGAACTTTTCTTTAATATTTAGATATTGATACTTCAGCATAATTCTTTACTTTCTGAACTCTAAATATTTTATTTTATGCACTATTTTGAAAAAGGGTCTATTGATTTCACCAGACTGCTGAAGGGGTCTATGAAACAAGCAACAATGATGACAATGAGGACAACAACAAAGAGGTTGAGAATCTCTGATTTAGAAGCAAAGACCCTGAGTTCAAATCGTAGCATCTATTGCCTGTGCAACTGTGAACAAGTCTCATCAGACAATATTTTGTTTCCCTTGTTGTTTTGTTTTGTTGGTTTGGGGTTGTGTCCAGATCTTTGTGATCTTTCTTTGGGGGCAGGAGGGTTCAGCAAAGATACTGGAGGGGTTTGCCATTTCCTTCACCAGTTCATTTTACAGAAGAGGAAACTGAGGCAAACAGGGTTAAGTGACTTACCTAGGGTCACGCAGCTAATAAGTGTCTGAGGCTGCATTTGAACTCAGAAAGATGCTCTACCTAGCTGTCCCTAGCAGTAAAACAAAGGGAGCTGAACTTGATGCCCTCTAAGAGAGGTTCCTTTCAGTTCTTAATGGTGATCCTATGACTTCAAAGTCCCTTTCTAAATGTAAAGTTCTGGTTCCATGCTTTCATGACCTACTATACCACTCTAACAACTAGCTGTGTCTGTAGATAGATCTCTGGGCTCTAGACCTGTACCCTAAGAGCCTTTGGAGCAAAAGACAGAAGGTAAAACCTGGGAAAAGTGGACAGTCATCCTACAGCATTTATTTCAGTGATAAACTTCCCAATCGGTCCAAACTCAGTGAGAGTAAAAGGATACCTGAGTATGTTGCAAGGGGAAAAACACAGTAACATTGAAGAATCTCCCTTACATAGGGAGATTTCTGATTTGGAGTTTCTGCTCTGGCCTCAATGATGAGATGGTTTCCTCTCCTAACCCTATCCCCTTCCCTTCCTCCAGCACTTTGGGCTAAGCAGCAATATATTTATTTCATTCGCAGTGTTCCTGAGATCATAGGATTTAGGGCTGGGATGGAATTTGAAGTCTAACATAATCTTTTCATTTTGCATATGAGGAAACTGAGACCCAGAGAGAGTAGCAGAATTACCCTACATTAGTGGTGTTAAATTCAAATGGAAACAGTTCTTACTTATGAACCATACATAAGAATCCCTGCTGCAATGCTCATTGACTTAGAAAAGCACATGTTAACATTATCTGTGTTTTATTGTATTTTTATTCATTTTGTTAAATATTTCCCAATTGCACTTTATTCCTATTTGAGCAGCACTCAATTGTGTTGTGGGACTCTGGTGCCTTCCATGTTTAACACCTCTGCCCTCCATCACATAGGTAGTAAAGAGCAGAGCTGGGATTTTAACCTCAGGTATTCTGACTCCAGATTTCATATTCCTTTCACCCCACTGCAAGTCTCTCCTTTAAAATCTGCACCAAATCTTGGTGCTTGGATGCCAGAGTTGCTTGGCCGTTGGTATTTGGTTCTTGGTGCTTGTTACACAAGGCGTGATGACTTGTTTATATGACAGGCTCCTCAGCAGCTCTACCTCTAGGATTTCTGTTCCCTTTTTCAACCTGGAACCCCGAAGGCAAGAACTCTGGTATTTAGGGTCCATGTCAACCTTAGATGTTCTAAGATGAGAATGACCAATAGCACCAGGCTGGTGGATATCTCATTAGAATAAGGGCATGCGAATACTCTCTAGGTCTGCCATTAAGCAGCTACGTGATTCCTTTAAAAGGTCACTTGACCTGTCTGAGTCTCATTTCTCTGACTCTACTAATATCATAAGATGAACATAGGCCTTGAAAGGGACCTTAGGGCAACTAGTCAGACAAGTTATAAGCATCAGAGTTGGGATTTGAACCCAGGTCCTCTGACTCTGAAACATTGCTCTTTCCATTAAAAGAAATGACTACAAGGAAAGTGACTTGTAATTCACAGAGCACTGTGTGATTGTAAATTATTGTTATTACAATATTGCACAGGAAGGGTGTGAAGAGAATTCTAGTGAGTCAATCTCCTGAGTCAGCTTGAGGAAACAAGCCTGAACAGGAGACTTTCCTTGTGAGACAAAGGGAGAAGGAAGGAGGGTCCAAAATCCTAAAAGATGCTCCTTCTCCTAGTATGTGGTTATGCCATACAGGACCTCCTGCCTCACACTGTTCAAAATGTCTATGAGCTCTATATGGAGGACACACTTCCCCAAAGTCAAATGTATCCACCTACTTACCCCTTCCTCCAGGCTCTCCTCCCACCCATGGTACCAAAAATAACAGCAGTGGGGGAAGCTGAAAGAGCCATGTAACTAGGAAGCCTTGGTAGAGAAGAAAAGGAGCCATTTTCAAGAAAGGAGACAAATGTTATCCATTCTGCTGCCTCTCTCTGAGCCATACATTCCAGGGGCGTTAAAATAATCTATCATACTGTTTATCACAACACATCCAGATGCTCTGAGCAATAAAGGCCCTCGTGAGGCACAGTCATCCCATTTAGGAAAGATGTTCCCAATCACGCCTTCCCAGGAGATCTTTAAGAACAGGATCGACACCCATCTGTCTAGAAAGAGGTAGTGCCGCCTGCAGAACTCCCTTCCAGCCTTGTGGCATGTGCAGTGGGACCTTGCATGCCAGTAGGAGACAGCAATAAAACCTAGTCTTTACTGAGCCAACAGCCATTCATGAGGCCTTTGTAATGCATTCATCAGAAAAATGCTCCTGTTTAAAATAGAGTGTATGTTTTTGCTGTGGAAAGAAAATAAAGCTTTACAGAAAGAGGTTTCTACTAAATGACTACTTCTAGCTCAGAGAGCACTGGATTTGGAATCCAAAATCTTACGTTAAATCCCAGTTTCACTACTTTCATGCCTGTAAGGGGCTGGTAAAGTAACCTGACCTCTCTGGGACTCATTTTCCTCATATATAAAATAAAGCCATTGTTTCCAATTCTAAAAATCTATAATCTTGAATTAAAATGGAAACTCCCTTGAGAGCTACTACATATCATGGGTGTTATATTGGACCACTATGATTTGATTTTACCTGCATAAGTAACACCCTTCCAAACTTCTACATATATTCTGTATGTATCTCTGGGCCCTTCTGAGATATAGCACCTCTCCTTTCTAATTCAAGGCAATGCAAAAGGCCCCACCAGTAAGTAAAGACCTAGTATAGGAAACTCAACATCTGCCAGGTCTGATTTGACAGTATTGTAGTTGGATTGACTGTGTGAAAAGTAGAGGCATGAGTAGCAATGAGTACTCCCTCTTCCTCTGGCTTAGCAAGCAATCAGGCTGTATGAGTGAACAGCCTTCCTAAAGGCTGGATGGCCTCCAAAGAGCTAAGAAAGAAGCAGCAGGATAGGGCAAAGGAAAGCTAAGACTGAGGGGACATCCATAAGCTTATTCTATCTCCCCTCTTCCTAACCATCTATCATGGACTTTATTATCCTCCTCAAGTTCTACTTTCCAGCCCAACTTAGCACTCTGTGCCTTTGTACCATCTGTCTCCTATGTCTAGAATATACTCTCTCCTAACCTCTCCCTCTTAGAAATGCTAGCTCCTTTCATGTTCAATCCATGTGACATCTCCTACTGTAGGAAGTCTTTTCTTCTCCCTTTAGTTGTGAGTGTACTTATGTCCTTCAAATAATCATGTTCATATTTAACTGTTTACATTTTGTATCTGACTCTCCTCACTCTATTCCCGATAGAATATAAGCTCTTTAAGCCCGAGAACTTTTTGATTTTGTTTCCCCAGAACCTAACACAATGGCTTGGACTAATGGGTTCTTAATAAATGCCTTTTGGATTGATCGGATTAAATAAAATCCAAATCTCGCCTACTTAAAGTTGTTGGCACTACTAAAATTGATGGCTATTAGTTGACAGGACACCTGCTGATAGTCAAAATGAGGTCCTGTTTCTCTGTAAGATCTCTGTCCCAAAACAGAAAGTTAGTTGTTGCCACAATTAAAAGCTAAGGAAAAGAAAGGACTTCAAGAAGTCTGTGCCTGCCGCTCCAAAGAAGGATTTTTAACACTCTGAATACAAGATTCCAACAGTGTTTATTCAAAAACTATTTTCCCTCTACTAAAAGCAGCAGATTTGGTAATTACCAGGTAGACTTTTAGGAGTGCAATATTCCAAACATGATAGTTTTTATTTAAATTCATGAAATCCTTCCAGGAGACTTCTGAATCTCAAAGAAAAATTAAATTAATCTTGAAGATAGTTTTAGTTTTTAAGTATATTTTATTGGATGCCATTTGGGAATTTTTATTCCACAAATGTACATATATAGTAGTCCTCTACTAAGCAGAATAATTTATTAACTTCAACATTAACACTTCCCAATCTCACCAGCTAAGACTAGATTTGTTGTGTATTCCTCTAGGGTCTACAGAGAAATCTATATTGAAAATATTCATTCATCTCTATAAATTCGAGTACTATAAAGTTAAAAGCTGACAAATGTAAGACAGATTGTTTCTGGGTTTGAGTTGAAGTAAATGTCATGGAATAATATGACACAAAAGTGATGTCTGGCAGCTAACATTAAACCATTTCCTTACATCCACATATATGTCCCTGTGAAGTTACTGCAAATTGTGCTCAAGTTTCCTGAGCATCTAACTTGTATTAGTTCCTTTGACTTCTAGAAATATAAGCAAAGTTTATAATCACCAACTGGATGGATGGCATAAAGGAAAGAGAAATTCATTTCCTCATATAGAGTTCCAAATTGCCCCACCAAAAAAAAGCATTTTCTTTGCAAATAGTTTCTCTCTACCAGTTCAGTTTTAAGGAGAGTAGCAATTTTAGGGTAGGTGGAAGAATGTAAGACAAATATAACCAGATCTCCTCCACTCTAATCTAATTTTACTAAGTGAAAATTCAAGGTAATCTGGCATGACCCTAATATCAGTTGTCAAGGGGCATTATGGGAGTTAAAAAAACAAAAAAGGTAACCTTTTCTTAGTTGAAAGTAAGTGTGGGTTAAGTATAGCTAAATATCAAGCGTACCTGGAAAAGTTGTTACAAAAACAAGAAAAACATAGCTCATAAGACATATCTGACCAAAATGACTCTCATTGTGTTGGCTGGGTACAACTGTAGGTCTGATTCACAATAGGACTGAAATAGACCTGAAGCTACAGGCTATGCTTGCCAAAGTTGTATGCATTCTCCTTCAGAGAAGAGATTAAAGAGGAGCAGCAGTTATTTGGAAAAACAGTAGATGTCATGAACCATTTAAAAGAGAGCCAGCAGATGGCAGCTCAGAGTAGATCTAGGAAATGACAAGTACAACTGTGAGAAAGCTATAAGCACCAACTTTGGAGAAGTTCCAGCAGATACACAGCCTAGGAGCATCAATTTACTTACATATATTCCCTCTCTCATCAGTATAGAAATGTGTAAAAAGAAAAAAATATGTTCCTATATAGAGAGGGAATTTCTTGATATTTACATTGCTATTATATTTAATAAAATGCCTTTTTTGTTCTCAATTTGTCTACTACATTGACCTTTAAAAAAAATAGAAGCATTGGATGGGAGCACATGAGCTATGATTTTATCAGGTACTGACTCAAATCCTGTCTTGAATTGCTTTCAGGAGTCTACAATGGTGAGAGGTCAAACTAAACAATTTAATTAAACAAGCATTTATTAAACTGTTATTGTGTTCAAGATCCTATGTTAGGTGCTAAGCATATAAAAATTGAAAAAAAGATTAATTCATACTTCTCAAGTAGATGCCATTCTATTGGGGTGGGGGTATACAAATCAATATAGGAAGAGGAAAATTCAGGAGGGAAAAAAAGCAATATAGACTGAAAGTGGAGGATTAAGAGCTAGCTCTTGAGTTGAGCCTTAAAAAAAATAAAACCATAATTCAGGTAAAAGATGAGTGTATGAAATACTGATATCAGAGTCATATACATAGAGCTGACAATTAGATCTATGGAAGCTCATAAGATTTCTACAAGACCATTTAGAGAGAGAAAAGAGAAAAGAATCTAAGATAGAATCCTGGAGAACACACACACTAAGTGGTCATGAGATTCATGATTATCCAACAAAAGAGACTGAGAAAAAGTACAGGCAGAAGAAATATCAGGAAAAAAAAAAGATATCATGGAAGTCAATGGAAGAGAGTAAGTCCCAAAGGACTCAAAAGAAGAAAGATCTTCTTTTTTTCAAAAGGAAAATGATGACTGGAAAAAAATCACTGGGCTTAGCAGTTAAAAGATCATTGTTAGACTTCCAGTAGTAGCCCAGCTCTCCTACATATGCCCCAATCAAAAAATCTAAAAATGACACTATATTAAATATTAATCAGGAAATACAAAGAAAAACAATAGTAAATTCATTCATGTAGCATAGGACTAAATGATGTTTGAAAAAATCCAAGGATCCCAACTACTGGGACAAGGATTTGTTATGACAAGTACCAATTGAAAAGCTGGAAAACAGTTTTGTTTTGCTTTTTTTTCTTTCAGAAATTAGGTTTAGATCAATATCTTCTATTATATACCACAATAAGCTCCCAATAAGGAGATACACGGGGAAAGTTCTTGACTGACAAGGAATAGAGAAAATAGGAGACAAAATGAATAATTTTTATTAGATAAAATGGAAAAAATTTATACCAATAAATTTAATACAATTAAAATTAGAAGAGAACAAGTTAAGAAAAAAATCTTTGCAGAAAATTTCTTTGATAAAGGTTCATATCCAAAATATATACGGAATTAATTCAAATATATAAGAACAAGAGTCATTTCCCAATAGATAAATGGTCAAAAGATATGAACAAGAGGCTCCTAAAAGAGGAAAAGCAAGCTATAATTGACCATATGGGGAAAAAAAAAACACTCCAAATCACTAATATAAGTAAAATGTAAATTTCAGAAACTCTGAGGTTCCACTCTATACCCATAAGATTTGCAAAGATGACAAAAGGGGAAATGACAATTGGAGAAAATGTGGGATGAAGTCACACTAATGCACCTTTGATAGAATTATAAATTGGTCCAGTCATTCTGCAAAGTAATTTGGAACTCTATCCCAAAAAATCATTAAACTGTATATACCCTTTGAAAACCAGTGATACAACTAGTAGGTATATATAACAAAGAGAACAAAGAGGGAAAGGATCCATTTGTACAAAAGTTTTCATAGTATTTGCCAGTGCTGTGGCAAAGAACTGGAAACTAAAGGTAAGAGTGCCCATTACTTTAGTAATGTATAAATAGTTGATGATATGTGAACATAATGGAATATTATTGTGCCACAAAATGACAAAAGGGAGAGATTTGAAGAAAGCTAGGGAAACTTACATTAAAAATGCAAAGAATAATTTATGTAATAACTTGTAAATAAAAGCATCTTTGAAAGACTAGAGAACTCTTACCAGGGCTACAAAGAAATGATGGTAAAACATACTTCCCACTTCATGTGAGAGAGGTAACAAATTAGAGACACACAATGAAACATCTATTTTCAGACATGGCTAACACGTGTCTTTTGTGCTTATGGGGGAGGGGGAGGAAATGGGAAGGGGAATAATAGTGATGCCAAAAAAAGAATCAATTTAAAACTTAAACGCTTAAAGGAATGCAAGGAAGATAACAGAAGGAACTTCAGAGTAAGACACAGACAAGTAGGACAGCTTTGAAACTACCATGATATATTACATACTTTTAAAAAGGAAAGAGTCTGCATGTAATGAATGTATAGTCATGATTTCATATGCAATCTTCTCTTTTTGTTCTTATTTGTTGGTATTTGTCAAGTTCGGATTTAAAAAGTTTCTTTTTTTAAGCAAAGATAATCAGTATCTCTAAAGATGGAAATTTTGGTAGAGTAATCGGGTTAGAAGATGACCAGGAATTGAAACATAAATGGATGGTGTTATAATAAGAGATATACGACAAGAGCTAAGGGGATCAAGGTCAAAAAAAGGTTGTCAGAGTTCTCGGGAAACCTAAAAAACCCAGACATCTTGTCCTGATATTCAGTATTTTTTACTGTTGTGCAGTCATGTCCTACTCTGCAGGACCCCATTTGGGGTTTTCTTGGCAGAGATACTAGCGTGGTTCACTGTTTCCTTCTCCAGCTTACTTTGTAGATAAGGAATTGAAACAGAGTTAAGTGACTTGCCCAGGGTCACACAGCTAGTAAGTGTCTGAGGCCAGATTTGAATTCAGGAAGATGTCTTCCTAACTTCAGGTCCAGTGCTCTGTTCACTATGGCACCACCTAGCTTTAGCAGGGTCCTACTATATCTGATATAGTATAGGGACAGAGATTGGACCTGTGCTTTCACTGATAAAAGGAGCTCCCTGATGAGGAAGCTGCCTACCAATCCAGGTTTTCATCATTGTCATTTATAGTTTTGGAAACTGTCTAGAACCCTGAAAGATTAAGTGACTTAGACAATATGGTTCCAAGATAGGATTTGAACCCATCTTCCTATCCACTATGCTTTATTGCCTTCCATTAATCTAATATAGCATAAGGGATAGGGAAAGAAATAAGTGCTTCACAAATATTATCTCATTTAATCCTCTGAGAGGAAGCAGAGGCTTCTCTGCTGCAGCAACAGTGACTGAGGCTAGATTTCAACTCAGACCTTCTGACTCTAAGCCCGGCATTCTATCCACTGCACCACCTACCTGACTCTCTAAAGAGCCATACGGACATTTTTCCTTTAAGGAGACACTCAAAAAGTGGATTCTTTCTCACCTCAGACAAATCTAGATATATCAATAGGAATGCTGTCATGTACACAATTTTTTTGTCAACTGAAAAATGTCATTAATTCTTTGAAGCAGAGGCTGAATATTTGGTCCTTTGGGGTGTAGAAGTTGTTGAATCAGGTGTTTGGGGTTTTTTTTTATTTGTTTGTTTTTCAGGATGCCATACCAAAATCAACTGGCAAAGTGAAATGTTCTCCTCAGACCATGAACTAAGTAACACAGTCACTAATGATAAAAGGTGATAAAAAAAAGAATGTTAGCTAGGATCACTTGGACTCTTACAGTACTCTGATTTGTAACAAACAACTTAGCACTTAATTTATATGCTCCCTTATGTTGTCCATGAGTTGTTTTCTGTTTGTTCATCTTATCTCCCCAATGATGTTTTAGACCAGGGGTGGGGAACCTGTGACCTCAAAGCAACATGAGACCTTCTAGGTCCTTAATCATGGCCTTTTGACTGAATCCAAATTTTACAGAAAAAAAAATTAAAATGTGGATTCAGTCAAAAGGCCTCACTTAAGGACCTAGAAGACCACACGTGGCTTTGAGGCTGCAGGTTCCCCACCTCTGTTTCAGACTATAAGATCCTTGAGGAAAGAGGCCATATCTCCTACTTCTGTATATCCCAAGGATTTAGCACCATGGAGCACAGGGTATTATTGCTCACCAAAAAGGCATACTCTGGTCAATTTAATTGAATTCAACAAATATTTGTTAAGCATCTATTATGTGCAAGGCACAAAGACAAAAATGAAGCAGTCTTTCATAGGTTGGGAGATTGGGGGAGAAAGAGCACAGATAAGTCTAATACAAGAAAATTCAAGAGAGGAGAAGGAACACTAATAATAATTAGTGTTCTTTAATAACTAGAATTCTTTCTAATAATCAGAAAGAACACTAAAATAATGCTAAGATTTGTAAATAGCTCTACTTAAATTATCTTGTTTGACCCTCAATTCGACCCTCTGAGATGAAGAAACTAAGGCAGGCTAAGTGACTTGCCCAGGGTCACACAACCAGTAAATAGATGTCAGTATTTGAACTAGGATCTTCCTGATTCTGATTGCAGTAATATAACCGGGGGTGAGGGCAGGGAAGGGGATCAAAGAAGGTTTCTCAGAGGAGGTAACAATTGAGTCTTGAAGGAATATAAGGATTCTGAGAGATGATGAATCAAGTGACTGATTGCTTGCTTGATTTTTAAGAGACTGATCTTTTCTATCACATCCTGAAGAGCTTCTGCTGTTGTCACATCTGTACTATTATTCACTCCATGTTTGACATGCCTTTCCCCTTCTCTCCTACTAGTCCAAATTCTATCCTTACATCCTTCAAATAGCCTTTTCCTGATTTACCCCTGATTTTTTCCTGTAGTCTGGATTCCTTCAGCACTTAAGCAGTTAGTCTATACCATAGAACATGCCTGTTCATATGTTGCCTTAGACTGTCCTCTGATTATCTCATGAACATATGAGTTAGCAGAAGTAGCAAAAAGACCATTGTATTGGGAGTCCGAAGACCAGGATCTACCATTAAACTAGCTGAGTGACATTGGGCAAGTCTTACCTCTTTGAACTTCCAATAACTACTCATCTAGAAAAATAGGAGAATAAAGTTAACCAATTTCTGAGATCCTTTCTAGTTCCTCTGTTCTGTGGTTTCAAGCTTTAACCTGTAAAGGTCTGTGGGGAAGCTAGAATATCTTTTAATTCCTTCATATTCCCTCCATGAAACCAACATGGTGTAGTAAACCCAGCAGTACCTTAGTAAGTACTATTTGAATGAATGTTGCATTAACAAGACCATAAAATCATGAATATAGATCAATCCAACCTTTTTATTTTAAAAGATGAGAAAACTGTAGCCTGCAGAGGTTAAGTGACTTGTCCATGGTCACACAGGCAGTAAACAAAAAAAAAAAGATGGAATTTGAACCCAGACCCTGAGACCAACACACTTGCCATCATACCATGCTGCTTACATCTATAAGTTAGTGCCTTGTGAATGACTGAGGTGTAAAAAAAAGCCCACATATCATCAATGTCATGGTACAAACAAAGTGATTTGGATACTTACAATACTTACTCATATTAACAATTTAACAATGGTCAGAAATGTAACTGCGGCCTCCATGAGAGTCTGCAGCCTGTGTTTATATGTTAATAATTCTCTGAGTGACTAATTTAGAGCTCATTATTTTGAGCTGTGAACATACCATATATATTCCATTATTTCAGATAGTTAATTATGCACTTGTCTAATTGGTATCTGAAGACTTCTTTATAACTATTTATATCTTGCAGCAGCAGACTGGTATTGAGTCTCCCCTGAGGCTCTCCACATTTCAGAATTTTGTTGTTTGTGAAATAACTATTTTCATTGCAAAAGGAGATCTCAAAGCACATTTAGGGCATTCATTGGCATAGCTTTCCCACCTCTGAGCCAAAAATATAACTAAAGAACAGAAAGTGAAAATCACTGGTTCAAGTATTTTGTCCAGTTGTGAATTTAACTGCAGTGTTTCACAGGTATAACTGGGTTTGAATTATTACAGTGGTATCTTTACAATGGAAGTCATGCTGTGATTAACAAAAAAAAATAGGACACAAGGACAATGGAAGAAACTAGACATGGTCCGCCTCGTCCTATATGTCACCCTACAATATCTACATTCTCCTCTGTCACAAGTCACCCAAGACAAATGTATTACAAATGTAAACTATAGGCTAGCAACAAACAAAAAGACCAGTCAGACATGACCAAGAACAGGCAGGTAGAAAGAACTAAGGGAGAAAGTCACATAAAATCTTCATGAGCTGCTGAGCCCTAGAGATGAAAATCATGATTCAGATACAACAATGCAAAGGTATAACCTTATAGGAAAGAAACAGATTGGATAAAAGGAATGGTAGAATAGCATTGTTTATCAAAAATTATATATATACAATCTATGAATCTGAGCAAGGAAACATGGTAAAGAACATTTGGATGAAGGTAAAAGCAGGGAGAAACAGAAGAGATAGTGTAGTGGGAGAAGACTATAGAGCTCCCCAGCTATAAGGAGAGAATGAATAATAAATTCCTGTTGTACATCACCAAATTGGAAGAGAGGCAGGATATAGTTAGTTATGACAGGGAACTTCATCTACATAGATATCAACCAGGAATCTTATTGTCCAATATCAGAACTCTTGATAAATTCTTCTTAATAATTTCATCTTTCAGAAGGTAGAAAAGATGATAAAGGAAACAATTCTGAATCTAATTTTGACCATTAAATAATATGAGGTAGAAACAACTCGACTCTCCAAAGTAAATTTCCATGCCACCTTAGAATTCCCAATAAATAAGGGAAGGAGGGAAACATAATGCATAATGTGACATGGACATAGACTTCCTGAGAACAGAGTTCAGAGTTCAAAGGAAGAATAGATGAATTCTCATGGACCAGAGGTCTACAAGGGAAGTCAACTCTAGACAGTAGGCTTTCTAAGATTAAAGCCTAATGAAACAAATGTTATGACTTTATCAGGGAATTAAAGGGAGAAGGGTCTAAAGAGACAAAAGTATTTGCATCAGGAATTCATCAACAAATTCAGATTTTTTAAAAGTATTTCTACAAAAAAGAAAATAACCGGAGATAACTATGAAAATGTCCTATGTGGAAGACCAAATTCCAGAGTGAATTTAGGCTTGTGTTTAATGTTAAGAACCACAAAGAGAGATGTGGAAGACAAATCAGAATGGAGAGATATCTGAGACAGGAAACCATTTAGGAGGTCACTGGAACCATTCAGAGGAGAAATAAGAGTACAGGCTAAGGTAGTTGCTGTATGAGAAGAGAGAAGGGGTTGGATATCAGAGATATTGTGGAAGTACAAATGATAAGCTTTGGCAACTGATGATATATATGGGGTTAGAGAGAGTAAAGAATCAAAGATATCGCTGAGATTATGAACCTGGAAGAATGATGGTCTCCTCAACAGAAAAAGTAAAGTTTTGGTAGAGGGATGGGCTTTGGGAGAAAGACAATATATTTTGTTTTAAATAAACTGAGTTTGAGATGTCTCAGGAAAATCCACTTTGAAATATTGAATAGGCAATTAGTGATACAGGACTAGAACTCAGGAGAAAAATTGAGGCTAGAGATATAGATTTGTGAGTTATCTTCATAGAGATGATAATTAAACCAATGGGAGCTGATGAGGTTACCGAGAGAGTGTATAGAAATAAAAGAGGATTCTGAATAGAGCCTTGGGGTATACTAACAGTTATGGAGTAGGATATGGTATGGGTAATGATTCAGCAAAGGAGTCTAAAAAGGAGACATAAGACAAATAGAAAGAGAAGTGTCACAAAAAAAAAAACCAGAAAGATGCAAGTACTTAGGAAGATGAGTAGTCAACAACAAACTAGCCCAAACCAGGGGCACCAGTAGTATACCAGCTGCCAGAACCAATTCACCCTCCAGGAAAACAACGGAAAAATGTTTGCTGATGAACAAAGGCTTCCAGATCCATCTTACTTGAGCCCCCTGGGAACCATGAAACTGGGACTGATGAGATGGCCCTTCCCAATTCTAGCAAAGTGGGGAGATTCTAGAATATGGGGGAAGAAATGTCCAAGAACACTGAGGGGTGGTAAGGAGTTCTGAAAGTGAGATATGGCTTCTATAATGAGAGCAAGTTGGATCAATGGCTCCTCGAGACGGGGAGAGGGAGGAGGAGCTGCCACCCCTGCTGCAGCCCGAATGCCCAAGTTAGAACTGTGAATGCCATGCTATGAGAACCAATTGAGACACATCAAATAACAGAAACTATTGATCAAGGCCAAAAGAGGGCTGACAGACATGATGCAGGGAGCCTTACCTATAGAACTGCCGAGAACAGAGCTGGCAAGCCCTACTCTCATCCTATTTCTTTTTTAACCTCTACTGCTTTCTCCAAGGAGAGATGAATCTGTTTTTTCTTTTTCCAATACTTATTTCCATTAAAAGTTTGTTCACCTTCTGTATTTGGCATTTGTTTTCAAAAGAAACAGGTTTATATAAGACATTGTTCATTGTACAGATGTGCGTCCTTGAAGGAATACGCAACTGGGTAAGGCTTGGTTGTTCAAGGACACAGAGAGGAAGAGATTCATGTGTGTGTGTGTGTGTGTGTGTGTGTGTGTGTACATATACATATATATGCATGTATATAAAATTAAAACTCCCCCAAAGCAAGGAAAAGATTAAATCAGACCATTCTGGATCTTCTTGGACACAAATGAATCATCAATATTCCAGTGAGAAACTTGGTAAATAGCAATAGGAGAAAGTCCATCTGAGGCAGGGACCCCTGCCAAGTTTCCCTCTGTTGTCTTCTCCCTTGTTGTTATTGTTGGGTCATTTGTTATTATTGTTTAGTCATTTTTCAGTCACGTCCAACTCTTTCTGACCCTTTTTTGGGGTTTTCTTGGCAAAGATACTAGAGTGATTTGCCATTTCCTTCTCCAGTTCATTTTTATAGATGAAGAAACTGAGGCAAACAGGGTTAAGTGACTTGTCCAGGGTCACACAGTCTGAGATCAGATTTGAATTCACATCTTCCTGATTCCAGGCACCGTCTAGGCTCTGCACCACCTAGCTGCCCTGCGATGAATCAAAGAGTCCCATTCTTTCTCCTTTCCCCTTATTGACAGAGTGGGGTGAGTTAGTCTCATGGAGACACCTGCAGGGAGAATATGGGAAAGAGTGACTGTCCATATGAGGCCAGAGAGAGAAAAGAGTAGGTGGTGCTCCCTTCGACCAAACTCCAACTCCCAACCACTATTGGACTAACATCAGCCTTGTGTTTGTTGTATTTGGGCTAGCAGGAATGGACCTCATCTGGTTCCCATTGTGACAAGTATGCCTTTGCAAGATGCCTGACTATGGTGAAAGGTCTCCAAGACCATAGAAGAGAATAAAACTGTTCTTCCCATGACCTTATCCTCCCAGGGCCCATGCTCTCCACCATGAAATCCTGACTCCTGCTCCTTAAGGGTGGGGACTGAGTCAGTTCCCACAGATACTGTTCATCTTTGCCTCATTAAAAAGATGTCATTCATATTCAAATACCCATCACTGTGAAATTCAGAGCTCAGTGTTTTCCCATTGAATTCTGTAAATTGTTGACATGTAATCAGACAGAACCTGAAAACAAGTTATTGAGAAAGACACTCATCAGATTCCTTCCTCTGCCTTTAACTTTCACTTAGAAGGTACTTGTATGGTTTAGGGAGAAGAATCCCATAATAATAAAAAAAACTACCCCCATCCTCGAGAGCCATAAAAAAGGAAATACCTGCTGAAATAAGCAAAGGCTTAAACAAATCATCGTTATTCATCCAGAGCACAATTACTCCAGCCACAGCTGGTACATGTCTTAGTATCTACTGCCCTCCTTTCTGCAGCCTTCTCCCATTTTCTACCTCCCATTCTTCTCCCACCACACCCTTTTCTTTGAAATGCTCCCATGCTGCTCCCTTCCTTATGAACACATTCCATTTAGGCCTGACCTCCCGTCCTTTTACTATGTTCTAAAATTGTCACTCACTTCTGTCTTCCTTCAGTACACAGGCACTAGGTGGAAATCAATGTGATTAAACCACTCAAGGACTAGAATTGTAGAGGTGGAAAACACTTCCACAAAAACCTAATTTAACCCTCTCCTTTTGCAGATGAGGAAATCAAGACCCATATAAGTCAACTCGCCCTAAGTCCCACTGCTGGTTTTGATGGCAAAACTTGCGCTAGAAAACAGGTCTCCTGACTGTCAGGCCAGTGCTCCTTCTGCTCTAACCACTTTTTACAGTAAGGTATAAACTATTGATAAGTCCAGCTTAATGTGTCAGCCATCTCAGAGGCATCTACCTTTTAAAGAAGAAGGCCTATTAATTTAAAGAAACTAAATGTTAATGGTGGAACTACAGGGAATGAAATGAAGACTTTTAGGCTGTACTAATTGAGAAATACTTCTAGATTGAGGAGAGGGGTTTCCCTAAGAACCCCAGAGACTTGTCCAACACTTTATTCTCCAAAACAAGACAGCTTCTGGCCATCCCAGTGCCTTTAAAGAACTGCTTTTGCTGTCAGGCCAAGATTGAAGGTCTCACTGTCTGCATGTTGTTGAGGGAGTGAGGGGGAATAGGAAAGAGAGGGAAGGAAGGGGTAAATGGCAGATAATATTGAACTCTGTCTTTCCCCCATTCCCAGTGCTTTCCCCAACTAAGGAAAATTTCAGGAGATGGAGGCCAGATTTTGATAGCTATATGAAAATCAGTCCTGAAGAGACCAATAGACAGGATTGTTCAGTAACTGTAATGATAATGGGAATTTGAAGATCTTCCCTGCCCATTAATTAGCTTAAGGGAATTTGAAGACCTTCCTTGCTTTGAAGATATACCTTGCCCCCTAATAGACTGAATGTAATCACATGGAGTCTATGGTGGGAGGAGTTTGCTGAAGGGTGGAATGGTCAGAGAAACTAGATGGTGAGAGAGAGAGGATGCACCCAGTAAGACAGTTAGGCTTATGAGTAATTGTTGGTTTGTGGGAAGGCTAAAGGATGCTGTGACTCTCTGTGCCACTGTGGCTTATTAACTTCTTTGCTACTACAATGGAAATCAGCTTACTGATTTGGGGATTCAGCTTTCTGGTATCTGAATAAATGTTTTGTTTCTATCTTCTATATGGAGAGTCTGTTATATTTTGCAATTGAGCACTATGCTGGCATATTTACAATGGCCATCAGCACTGTGAATATTACAATGGCACTACAATAGCTCAGGGTGGCAGCAAGTAGGAGCTGAAGGTGATATCAAACACTTACAGCCAGGCTAACAGGCAAGAAAACAAAGGCTGTCTGTCTGGCACCCTTTCCCACCTTCCTCACACCCTCTTTGAGCTAAGCATTGCCTTTGGTGACACCACCTCAACTTTGGAACCTTCTTTTCTAGCTCTGAGTTCCATTGACCAAGGCTGCCTATAGTGTTTAATCATAACCAAATGTTAACCTGTAGAAAAAAGTATTCCAGATCAGGGAAATCCCCTGATCACAAGGTGTGATTTGCCTCCTTGCCCCACTGCCCCCAACACACATACACACACACACACACACACACACACACACACACACAAATGCACACGCACACACACATGCACATGCATGCACGCACTACCTTCTCTGCCTACACAAACCCAGGCTTGGCCATGATCTTACACATACACTTCAAAATCTCATCAGACTAGAAACACATATCCTAGTACTTGAGATTTTATTCATAACGATAACAAAGGCAATAGCAATGATGATAAATCTGGTATTCATACAGCATTTTAAGGTTTGCAAAGTGCTTTATGTATCAACTTAATTTGATCCTCACAACAAACCTGGGAGGTAGGTGTTATTATTATATCCATTTTACAGATGAGGAAAAGAGGTTAAGTGACTTGACCAAGATCTCACAGCTACTAAGTATCTGAGGGAACATTCAAAATCAGATCTTCCTCACTCCAAGTCCTAAGCTCTATCCTTTGAGCCACCTAGATTTTTCATCATCCTTTTTCATACTTGCCAGCTTCAACATAGTGATGATCCATTTGATGGGAGGAAATAAAAGTCTAAAGAAGAACAATATTTATAGGGTTTTTTTCCATTTTTATTAAATTTCCTATTTTCCTACGGCCTGATTTCATTTAGGTTTGGACAGATTCCATTCAGTCCCCTGGCCCGTGCTAACATCTTTGGAAAAGGAAATTATTTTTGAATGACACTTTAATTTTTTTTAAACTACCCCCAGTTAACCATTTGTGCAACAATTTTTATGTAATATTTTCTCCAAAAGATGACTACTTTTATTTCTGTGCCTGGTTTGGGAACTGACATACACCAGTTAGAATGAAATGCCTTGGGAAAAATTTGTCCCTAAAGGAAGATACCTATTCCCCAATAAGACCTAAGAAGGCATGAGTCAGCTATGTAATCATTCCTCTCTTTCTGGACTCCCAAAACCTTCACTGCCTCTCCTGAGCATTTGTACTACCCACCTCACTTCTCAAGGGTTTGTAGCTCATCCTTCCAACTAGGCAACAAGCTTCATGGTAGAATCTGAACTGCATGTACACAGACTGAAAGTACTTCATAGTACTGCTCCATAGTAGGTACATCATAGATGGGTAAGTGATTAGGGCTGTGCAGGGATTCCAGTCCACCAATACAAACTAACTAGTAACACTTTACCATGAGTGCTGCCCTTTATTCTCTTCTTAAAGTCTTGAACAGAGGTCAGTCTTTGGCTGCTGCTTTTAACCAAAAACTGCCTTAGAACAGGATTTTCTGTTCAAGTGTGTCATTCCACCCTCCCTGAAACCCTGCTAGTTCTATTGATCTTCTGGGAAGGGAGGGTTAAATGGAATGAGTGGCTGATTTTCTTCAAATGGCACATTTCATTCATGATGCATGATTGTAATCGTGGCTGCCCGAAACCCACCATTGCTGGCTCTGGGAGAGAAACGGCTATTTTCTGGAGTGAATACATTGAAAGGGCAAGAAATCCATATTCATTTTCTTGCCTTTCGGCTGGGCTCTACATTTTGCAGGCAGGTGGAACAAAAATCTTTAAATATCATGCTGATTCAGAGAACGATGGGCAATATTTAAAGAGTTTCATGGGTCTGCCTGACTCTACCCTCCCCACTCTCCAGCAGGTGGGCCCCCACACCACTGCCTGCCAATGCCAGGAAAGCAGTCACCAAGCTACAATGAGCTAGCCTCCAGACCCAGGGTTCAGATTAACTGGCTCGTGACCTTTACAAAGTACTGTAGTTTATAGGAATGTTGAATTTTTCAGCAGTGCAGGAAGCAGCAGAACCAGGAGGGAGGAAAGAATGGGAAATCACTATAGGACTTTTAAGCCTCCAAGGGGAAAAATGAACTCAAACCTGGACTTTAATTATGTCTGCCGGCCTCAGCAATACACGTGAAAGACAATGGACTGCTATGTTTCATAATGATTTCCTTGCCATTGGCTTGATAAATAACTTTAAAGGGCTCTTCAGAACATCATTTTGATTCTGCCTTCTCCCCAAGCAGCCCTCCCACCCACCCCACCCCCCAACTTCCTTTTCTGATGGCAGATGGCTGAAAATCCCTGGACTCTCCAATGCCTTGACCTCCTGCAGATGTTGGGATAGGGAAGGAATGATCCTAAGGCCGTCCAGAGAAAGAGAAGAAAAACCCTTAATGCACCATGGCCAGGCAAGCCATGGGGTGGCCCACTAACTACTTTATTACTGTCACTTACCAGCTCTGATTCTCCTATACTCAAAGAGTTATGTCAGCAATTGTAAAGGGGCTGAGAAGGAGACTGATGCATGTGGTGGCAAAGTATTATTGGAAACCAGGTCAATAGGGGATGAATGAAAGATGATGAGCTGGACAAACGACCACAGTTAGCGATGCTGCAAGGAACTAGACATTGATACATTGTCCTCTTGGAGATATTCTGACAGGCTATTATGGTACCCCTAATGAGGTTGTCATGCATTTCTCTTTATGTAGCTATTAAAATCTTGTCTACATCTGTTGAAGTTTTCCCGGGGTGGGGGGATGGTGGGGGTGAGAAGTGGACAATGCTCAATATTTTCTCTGTTCTGCAATCTGCTTTGGTTTGAAGGAAGAAAAGGGAGGGGGCACTTGGGCTTGACCTGGCAGCAAAGACAGCCCTTTAAAGAGATTGGAATGGCGGGAAATTGTCTGATTTTGGAGCATAAAATGTAAATGGGGGAAGGGGGAGGGAGCAGGGTCATCCACAAAGGAGCCCAGGGGCTGCTGATCAAAGGGCCTTGTGGAATGGCCATGGCCAACAAAGTGACACTTGTTCTATCATTTCTTGATCATCCCAGATGGCAAAATAACATGGAATGTGATTCTCATCAAATAAAGAATCCTTGCGTGTCATCTGTGAATGGTAGCGGCAGCCAACTCCACTCGATGCCACTGAATCTGAGAATAAACACTCAATTTTCGTCATAAGAGGAGTGGGGGGAGAGGGGGAGAGAGAGAGAGAGAGAACAAAAAGAAGAACAAAGAGAAAAGGGAAAGGGAAAAGAGGGTGGGGTGGGGGTAAATAGGACCAATAGCTCAGTACAAGATTCATTTATCTGTTGCCTTCCTCTGTTCAATACATTTTGCTAGCGCGTGACCAGAGGGCACATATGTGTGTTAAGCGTGTGTGAGTGTGATGTTCTTTCCCAATTAGATTTTTAATTCCCTATCTTAACTTTTCTTTGTTCCATAGAAGCTCTTTAAGGGAAAATCACTCATGCTCATCAAGATTAACTTTTGGATGAGAAGCTCTGAGAAGTCCAGAAGCAGAAGCCTAGGACAGATCCTTTCTCCTATAATTAAGCTGCTCCGGGATTTGTCTTAAAGGAGATGGGTGGCATGTTCTGCGGACCTCTTGCTCGGTATAACATAGGTACGGTTTAAAATTGAAAAGCTCACCTTTTTATGCTGAATAGTGACAAAAGCACACATTTAGATATGTGTGGCACAGACAGCAATTGGTGTTAAAAAGTCCCCAGAGGACTGCCAATGAATAGATCAGGAGTCTGGAAATTGCTGCACAAGAGTCATGAAAAGAAAGTTTCCTCTACTCCAAGGAGGCAAATTGCAATGCATGAATGCATTTTGATGCACAATACGTCAGTGTCTGGTTTGTTTTAGTGAAACAGTAACTTCTCTCCCTTTTCTTGGGTAAATGCAACACAATAGACCAAAGCCACATGAATCTATTATGTCTTCTAGGGCTTTTAGCAGGAGTATGACTGTTTAACCAGTCAGTGACACGAGAAGAATTACTATTAGACACTCCAGCTGAAAGTAGAGATTTTATTGATTCCCCACACTGCCCTGCCTTTTTATCTTTGATTGAGAGGCTTTCATGAATCCAAAAAGGTAACACTCTTGCATTGAAAACAACAGCAGGCAGTCCAACCCTGACCGAAACCATCTGTCAGTCTAAAAGAAAGATGAAGGTCCTTCCCAAAGTATCTCTCTATCTACTCTGCTCCCCCCACAGACCCATCCATCGCCTTATCAGGAGAGAGCTGGAAGACCCAGCTTCTTGGTTGTAGGGCTCCGCAAGGCCAGCTAAATCTTGACAGAAGGTTTAATGAAGAGATAAGCAAAATACACCTTCCTATAATTAGGACACTAATTACACCCTAAGACAGAGTAATTATGTCCCTCTTTTTAGGAAAGCAGTTAGTTCCACATATTCCAGCTCTCCAGGTTTTTGCTATCATTATTTTTTATTGTTTCCAGGGTCTCATTTGGAAAACGATTGGATTTGTCTCTCTGTTTACTAAATATCAGACACGATGTACAAACATCTTTCAATTAGGTGTTCTGCTAGGAGCCCTGCTCCCCCACCTACCCTCTCTCTATTTTAAACAGAACTCATTTGCATTCATGGGCAAATTAGAATTCAGAAAAGCGTATGAGCAATGTGCAGGTTTACACTTCAGTGAATATTCATAAAGTCCCGATTCTCCTTGCAACCATTTCCCTGCAAATGGCACTCCCACTAGGAGCCCTGTGTTTGTCATTCAGGGGGCTTCTTCATTTGTTCTCAAGTGCTGGGTTTGGAGAAACAGCAGAAATGTGATTGGGCAAGGCCCTGTGAAATCCAGAAACTGGAGGAAATGGTTTTTGTGTTCCATACCACAGCACACCAGGCTTGGCATCCTAGCAATTAACAGGGCCACCTCCTAGAGCAGGTGTAAGGGACATCATCTAAAGTGACAAATGACTAAGGCTGGAAATAGAAGCAAACAAAGCCCTTGCTGCTCTTGGCCATGGCAGCTCCTGCTAGTGATGCACAGCATATGTGTCTTTGGAGACATGACTTCGGCCCACTGAGGAAAAGTCAGTGTGGATTTCATCCCTTTTCGCCTCAGGCCTGCTTACTCCATACATAAAGAGCAATTTACACAGCAACTAACATTTGGGAAAAAAATCTGTCTTGTAGAGGAAACCATACTGGATCTGGACTCAAGGGAGTTGAGTTCAAATCCTTGCTGTCTTTGCTCCTTGCTACCTGTGTGACATTGGGCAACAAGCTTCATTTCTCTGGATCTAATTGGCAAAATGAGAAAGTCAGACTATATGAGCTCTAATATCCTAATAGATGAGCCTGTACCTCACTACTGAGATAAAAGTCAGGAAAGTAGCATATTTTTCCATTTTTGCTCCAAGCCATCTCTCTAAAACACAAGAAATCATTAGGGTGGGGAGCAAAAAACAAAAACTGAAAGTAAAGAGCTTTATCTGGACATGGCACAGTAGAAAAACAACAGTGAATTTAGTGGATAAGGACCTGGATTCAAATTCCAGCTCAGTCCATAACTCTACCTGTTGATGCTGGGCAAGTCACTGACCTCTGTGAAACTGAAGCAGCATATTTGTGGTAAGGATCAAGGATTCTTAACCTTTTTTCAGATTATAGAAACCTTTGGCAGTTTGGTGAAGCTTATGGAACCCCCTACTCAAAATAATATTTTTAAATGTATAAAATAAAATACACATTTTTACAAGGAAAATCAACTGACGTATAATTATAAAAAAAATTTTTTTTTTAAGTTCACGGATCCCAGGTTAAGAACCCCTAGAGGAAGATGATGGGGTAGGTCAGAAAATTCCAAACTGTCCAGATTTCCCACACACACAACAAAATAGCACCTCAGGGCAAACATAGAGCAGTAAAAAAAAACAAGAGTCGGGGCAGAACAGTGGTCTCCCTGGGACAACTGGAAGAAAAATCCCAGGACCAAGTTTTGGTCCCTATGAAGTGTAAACACCTCTAGGCTAGTTCCACTGAAACAGCAAGCAGAAAGCCCTGGGACTAACTGGGTTGGAAAATAGCCTCAGCCCCAGTCACCAGAATTTTCACCTCCCAGATAATATGGGAAGTCAGACATCTGAGCTGGGGAAAGATTGAATCTTTCAATCTTTCAATCTTTCATTTCAATCTTTCAATGAAAGATTGGAATCTCTGCTGGTAAGGTATGCCCACCCCAGATATGCTTTCAAGATGCAGCCCTGGGCAAGAAGGAACCAGTGCATCACTGACTGTGGGCACTTACACATGGGCAAGGTTCTTAATTTTGATTCTGGGACAGAGGGGAGAATTGAAGGAGGATCTGATGCCAGAAACACCATCTCTCATACCCCATGAGTAGAGGTGATTACAATAATAAGCTGCTACAAATTTTTAAAAATGAGCAGACAAAGGAGAAAGAACCCAACTGTAGAAAGTTACTATGGGAATGGAGAAGACTGGGGTTCATCTTGAAAGGAAGATACTGAAGCAAAATAAAAACCCTCTCCTACCCCAAAGAGAAACATCAAATGGTCACCTGCCCAAAAAGTATTGATAGAACTTTAAAAAGATTTTAAAAATCAAATGAGAGAGATTGAGAAAAAAAAATTTTAAATAAAAACAATCCAAGAAAAACAAGACGATTATCAAAAGAAAGTCAATCAACTAGAAAAAGAGATCCAAAATCTTTTTTTTTTTGGCTTTTGGAGGGGAAAAGGCAGGGCAATTGGGGTTAAGTGATTTGCCCAAGGTCACACGGCTAATGTGTTAAGTGTCTGAGGTCACATTTGAACTTGCATCCTCCTGACTCCAGGGCTGGTTCTCTTCTCACTGTGCCACCTAGCCACCCTCCAAGATCCAGAATCTTAAGGAAGAAAACAACTGCTTGAAAATTAGGATTTGGCAAGGGGAAGGCAATAAAACTATAAGAGACCAAGAAATAATAAAACAAAATATGAAGAGCAAAAAAATAGAAGAGAATGTGAAATATCTCACAAGGAAAACAATTGATCTGGACAATAGGCCAAGAAAAGAAAACATAAGAATAATTGGACTACCTGAAAGCTATGATCAAAAAAAAAATCTTGATACAACAATACAAGAAATAATTAAATTAAAATGTCCTGAAGCATTAGAACAAGAGGGAAAAAGTAGAAATAGAAAGAATTCATTGATCACCAACTGAAAGAGATCCTATGAGGAAAACCTACAAGAATATTGTAGTTGAATTCTAAAACCTCCAGGCCAAGGAGAAAATATAAGCAACAGGAAAAATCAATTCAAATATGACAAAGCCATAATTAGAATCACACAAGACCTAGCAGCAGCAACACTAAAAGAGCACAGGTCTTGGAACACTATATATCAAAGGGCAAAAGAACTGGAGTTGCAGCCAAAAATGTCATACCCAGCAAAGGTAAGCATGATCCTGAATGGAAAAAAAAAAGTGGACATTCAACGAATTGCCAGACTTTCAGGATTCTGTTGCAAAAAAAAAGAAATGAACTTAACAGAAAGTTTGACATACAAAATCCAAGAGAAATATAAAGTACACATATACATAATTACAAGGGACTCAATAAGGACAGACTATTTACTTTTTATATGAGGAAATGTAAAAGGTATGCCTGAGATTGTTATTAGTAATTGGGCAGCTTGAAAGAAAGATTAGGGTAGACCTGAGTATGATGTGATCCTAAAAAGCAAAATAATTTAGGAAAAGACAAAAAAAAAACCTAATTATCATATACAAATGAAGTGCAAGAGGAAGAAATGACACTAAAGAATTAGATGAGAAAAAAAAGGAAAGTGGGGTGACTAGGTGGCACAGTGAATAGAGCACCAGTCCTGGAGTCAGGAGGACCTGAGTTCAAATCCGACTTCAGACACTTAACACTTACTAGCCGTGTGACCTTGGGCAAGTCACTTAACCCCAACTGCCCTGCCTTCTCCCCTCCAAAAAAGAAAAAAAAGGAATTAGATGAGAGAGGAGAGATGGTAATTCTGGAATACTACTCTTATTAGGAATGGAATAAAGAGGGAACAATACATATATATCTAGAAGGGCATAAAAGTCTTCTAAATTCAGAAAGAAATAAAAGGCTAAGGGGATAGGAAGGGAGGAGAGAATAAGGAGGGATTTTTAGAGGGAACCATACTCACATCAAATCTGGGTTAAAGAGAGAACAATATATACATTTAAAATAGAATAAAATCTTCTAGATTTATAAAGAAATAAGAGGGTAAGGGAATATGATAAGGGGGGAATATAGAAAGGTGCCTAGATTAATAGGAATGGGATAAAGTGGGAATAACACATATTTGTAAGGCTATCAAAATGTTCTAAATTTAGATAAAAACAAGAGGATAAGGGGAAAGGATGGGAGGGAGAGGACAAAGAAGGAATGGAGTGGGGGGTTGGTTACATAATAGTAGGGCAAGGTGGGCAGAAATAAAGTAGAGGAGTCAGAAGGGAGGGGAAAAAAGAAATATACACAAATATAAAATAAAGTTCAGGAGTAGAATTTATCAGAGAAAAAAGCAGAGGTAGTCATCATGATCTCAGACAAGGTTAAAGCTAAGACAAATTTAATCAAAAGAAAAAATACAGAATACACTATGTCAGTCATATTAATCAATATTGTTTTAGACTATTTAAAATAATTAGACAGTATAAAGTTGGGATATTGCTGTGGTATAGAAAATGAAGAATTGGTGAGCTTAGAAAAACACGGAAAGACTTGAATTTATGAAGGGATGCTATCCACCCTCAGAGAAACAGAGGACAAAGAAGTAAAGTACAGAATTGCATATGAATATACATGTCTATATAAGTGTATGATTATTATAGATATATAAGTATATGTATGTATGTCTATATATGTTTATGTGTATATGTATAAATATATGTATGCATGTGTATGTATGTGGGTGTATCCTTACCATATATCCATGCTTAATTGTAGCCTTTTGGGAGTGGAGTGAGTGAAGGGGAAAAAAGAACAAAGTAAAAAGTACACAGCACAGAACAAAAGAAATCTCACAAGGAATCAAAGAAAAGATGGACATCTTTGAACACAATGTATACTATTTATTACACAGGCTTTCTTGAAATGGAAATTTATTGCTGTATATTTTGAATCTTCTCTACATTCTGCTGTGCACATGGCAATGCTTTTTTTCCCTTTTTTTATTTTGTATTAAAGTTTTAGTATTTAAGTTTATAATACATTTCTTTTTTCTTTTCTTATTGTGTATTTAAGCTGCAGTATTTAAATTTAAAATAAATTAATTTTTTAAAAGAAAGAACCCCTGGAGACAGTTTGTCCCTAAGGCCCAGTTCTAAGTCAGTAAGCCTTTGTTGACTCTGGAAACTAAATGTTTTGTTGAGCCCTTAGCAGTGCTACCAATCGCCCTCTGTATTTCAGAGTTCAAATTGAGAAGTCTGCCTGTATGACACTTAGGAAGTCTGGACCTCATCAAACTGGAGAAGAGGAAGAAAAAGAAGAGTACAAAACTAAGGTGATCCCTTGGACACTTTGATAAAACCTCTTCTACTTCCCACCTCCCAAAAGAGGCCTCCTGGGCAACTGGCCAGTTGCAATCAATTGCAATCAACGCAATCAAATTGCATCAATTTTATCCTGAGCTGCCTAAACATAAAGGGCCTGCCCACAGATCAAGCCAACAGTTAAAGATAAAATAAAATACATTTAAAACAATAAAATTCAGGAAGAAAAATCAAAGTGGTCCAAGAACATTGTAGAGTAGCTAATTAGTAGGTAGCATCAAAAAATAAACACCATTTGAAAATCATGAAATGACGATGATGGAGATGGGCAATGCTGATTCCAGAAGTTATCCATAATCACTCTTTTATTCAAACAAAAGCTTCAGTCAGAGTTAGGAAAAAAGTAAAGAGTGGATCCAGATAGGCCAATCAGTCAACCGGGTCTTTGTCTTGAGGACAAACACAAGTAATAGTCATATAACCCAAGGGTAGCCCCACTACCAAGCGTCTGAAGAAGAATTGAAACAATGTCCCCTGCTGGCTGTCATGCATACAATGGTCAGCAGCTTTCAGACATTTTTCCACTAGAAACGATGCCTGTGAACAGGTATGTCGAGTAACTTCCATCAGAGATATCATTCAAGTGACTGGTAAAATAGAAAAATAAGAAAGAAGAAGAAAGTCATTGGCACATAGGAATGGGGTAAATAAAGAGAAGGGGCAGTTAGGTGGCACAGTGAATAGAGTCTCAGGCCTAAAGTCAGGAAAACATCTTCATGAGTTCAAATCTGGCCTCAGACATTTACTAGCTGTGTGACCCTGGGCAAGTCACTTAACCCTGTTGGTCTCAGTTTTCTCATCTATAAAATGAACTGGAGAAGAAAATAGCAAACCACTCCATTGTCTTTGCTAAGAAAACCCCAAAAAGGATCACAAATAGTCAAACATGACTGAAAAAATGACTGAACAACAAAACAAGAAAAAAAAACCTAATGCGTGTGACAAATGTTGGCTTGGTTTGGGTTTTTTAGGTCTCAATATGTGATTTCGTTATCGTAGAAAACTTCCAGTTTTCAATGTGCCTCTACCAAATGAAAATCTGCAAGAGAGTTCTACATTCTAGTGGGTCTAGTCTTTGAGAGTTGCCTGGTGACACTGAGAGGCCAATAGACTTTGTCCACAGTCACAGAGTTAGTTTGTGTCTATGGCAGGACTGGAGTCCAGGTCTAAATGACTGCACGGCAAACTGTCTAAGCACTACTCCAAGTGGTCTCTTGTGAATTTCGAGCAATTTAAGATTTCTGAGGGCTTAGATACGAGTGAGTAGATGCAAGCATCAGTAGATAAACTGGAATTCGCTCAGAGGGTCTGTTATGGGCATGCATTATGCAGGGTGTGGGTAGTAGGGACATGAGAACCAGCTCAAGGGAAATGATTGTTAAATTTTCGGCTTCAGGGCTGCTATGTTGGGGCAGCACTGACCGGCTGTCCATTCACCTAAATGGCTTCCACCACCCCAGCCCACTCCAACTTTATTGATTTCTTTTAAAATAAAGATCTTAATCTGTATGGATTTGCTGTAACTGATTTTTATAGAAAATAGGGACAGGGGGAGTAGTTTTTATTTGATATTTTTTTGGAGTGTTTGCACCTCCAAAATAGGTAAATGCTACAAATCAGGGCTTCATTTACTCTTCTGTTGATTATATAGACTTAAGAAAGTGTTGGGGAAATGCTAATAATGTCGATTAAACTTAAAAGTGTATCCTGGGTACATTTTTTAAAATATCTGGTTGTTAAACATTTAACTATAGGGTAGCATTATCTGTATCTTTGGTGCTTTCCTCTGTTTATCTAGGAGCCTCTCTGAAGCAACTGGCCCTATTAATAATCATTATTATTATTTATATGGTGCTTTAAAGTTTGTAAAGTACGTTACAGATATGACCTCATTTGATCCAAAGCAACCCTATGAGGTATGTAAAGTTTTTATCATCATTTAACAAATGAGGAAGTTGAGACTGAGAGAATGGTCAAGTGACTTGTCCAGGGTCACACAATCAATAAATGAAATGCAACAGGATTTAAATTCACATCTTCCTAACTCCAAGTTCAGCATTCTATCCTATATGTCACCAAGATTCCTATTTCTACCAAGAGTCCTTTTCTGTCCCAACCCAACCACCAGGGAAGAAATAGCTTTGAAGAAAGAGAGGTTAAAGTTGCATCAGGAGACTGCTGAGTGGAATGATAGGAAAAGGTTATAAGGGAAATTTCATCTTCTTGCATGTGGAGATCACACACCAGCTTCCCTGGCTGGGCCCACCCCTTGTGGCCTAGGCTATTAGCCTCCAGATGAAGTGCCTGATGAAGGAAGCTGTGCCACCACTGAGCCAGCGCCAGCTGCAGCTTTCTGAACACATTTGGGTTTTCCTTTCCAACTGTGTGTGATTGCCATTGTCACCCGTTCCTCAAAACTCAGGGCTGCCAGCTCAAAGCAGGATCACCTGACCAGCCCTGCAGCTGCTGTCCCAGATTCTGCTCATCCACCTTTGAATGATGCAACACAAAATGCTGGTCCTCGGAGAACTTCCAGCTTCAGGGCTGCCATGTTGGGGCAGCACTGACTGGCTGTCCATTCACCTGAATGGCTTCTACCATCCCAGTCCACCCCAACTTCATTTATTTCTTTGAAAATAAAGATTATAATCTGTATGGATTTGCTGCATCTGATTTGTATGGAAAGGAAAGACAGGGAGTGATTTTTAGTTTGGGTATTTTAGTGATTCCAATGTAAAAAGAAAATCAGAAATGTTAGATGAGTAACATTTCATCAGTAACCTCTCAGACCTTAGGTCCCAGATAAATGGGGGAGGAGGGAATGGAGGAAGAGATGGGTTAGGACAGAGGGATAAATAATTTCTGTCAGTGCCTCAGTTTCCTCATCAGTAAAATCTAAAGGCTGGATTAGATGGTCTTCCTAGTCTGTTCCATTTCTAACATTCTGTGGTACTGGGAATTCAATGCTTTGCTATTCCAGATTTGGTGTCTATGGGGATGCTGAGAAGTGCTGCCATCTTTGATATGAAATGGAACATGCCAATAATGCAGAAAGCCTCAGTGATAGAGAGGGGGCCAAGGCACAGCTTCTGGGTCAAAGGTATCAGAAAATGTATGGGGCAGATCTATCCAAAGGCAATTAACTGCTTTTCTCTAGCTTTTCACCTAAGTTGCCTTTGAAATCACCTTTCTCTTCAACCACCTTTTGACCTGAAGTTAATTGCTTCTCCCCAATTTGACCATTTCCTTCTTCTTAATCCCCCAAGTAACCTTAAATATTAAAAAGGAGACACAGCGCCATGTGGCAATAGAGGGGAATGAGCAGAGGTAGCTCCTAGGGTCTGCTGGAATTATTGTCTCATAGGAGCATACTCTGACCAAAATACACATGTTTATGGAACATCACAGCAGTCATATTTCAAACTGCATGAAGTAAATCCTTTTCCTTCTTAAAATCTCATTGGCTTACCTCTACATCCTGAGGCTGTTTGCTTATCATCTTTTCTCCCCTCTGCCACGCCTGTCTTTCTACAGCCCAGACACCTGGAAGTTCATCCTCCCACCCTTCAGCTGCAGAAACTCTAAGAAGCCTGCCCAGCCATCCACACCTGCTCTGAGGGGATTCTGAACCCTAAGCAACTTGGAAGTCACGGGACTGCTGGAAGTGCCCATTCAGAGTCTCTTGTGCATAAATAAGGCCTTGGATTGCCACAGTAACTAATGATGGTATATTGCTCTTGTGTCTAAGGGATTTGGTTAATGAGGATAGAACAGAAAAAAAACAAGTTTGTTGCAGCTGAAACTGAATTTTTGCCCACTGGAAGAGTAGCCTGGCAAGCAGGAGGCAGAGCCCTCACCTGAGTTGGCACAGAGTGACTGATATAGCTCAGGCTGAGGTGGTGCCAGTTCTCCTCCAACACCCTTTCCTCTAATACGTTACAGCTACTTCTGACTCTCCCCTCCCACTGCTTCTTTCTCCCTTGCCTGGCCCCAACCGCCTAAAGAAGGGAGACCTACAATAGAGCATCCTGTGGCTTTGCAGAGAATCAGCCTAGAAAGTAAGACCTGGCATGGTAGGGGAGGGATTCATCTATTTTTTCTTTATAAAAATTTTTATTTATACCTTTTGTTTTTACATAACTTTTGTTTCTGAATATATCCCTTTCCTCTCCCTTACTCAGCAAGTCATCTTTAATAACAAAGACTATAAAAGAACAGAGAAAAACAAAGCAGTTCAGCAAAACTAACCAACACTTCACCTGAATCTGACAGTAAATGAAATCTTTCATGCCTGTAGTCCTCCCTCCCCTCTGCAAAGGAGGAAGGCAGATGTAGCTTTTGAATCTCTTCTCTGGGGTCAAGCTTGAAGACCTGACTCTTCCCAGCCCATCTCTCCTGTGGACCTGCAGCATGACCCCAAGTTAGTTTCTTGATTTCTCTGTGCCTGTTTGCTAGACCTTAAAATGAAAATCGCTATCCTCCTTTCTTAGGTTATTCCGAAAGAAAAGGAATTTGAAACTCTGTATAACCAACCCTCAAATCATACCTGGGAAACTTCACTCAAAAAGAGCCAGTAGAAAACAAGACCTTTCCGTCAACAATACCGCTTCTTGTTAGATAAGGATTCAGTCAGCAGGCTGAGCCACCAAAGTTAGATGAAGATAAAATTCAAGAAGATAACAACCTAGATGCAAGTAGAACAATTGTATGAGAGACTGTCATAATATGAATAATAATATTCATCCAAATGGTTATTGTTGTGCAATCCTTACCAATCTTGTCCAACTCTTCGTGACCCCATTTGGGGTTTTCTTGGCAGATACTGGAGTGGTTTGCCATTTCCTTCTCCAGCTCATTTTACAGATGAAGAAACTAAGACTGACAGGGGTAAGTGACTTGCCCAGAGTCACACAGCCAGTAAGTATCTCAGGCCAAATTTGAACTCATGAAGATGAGTCTTTCTGACTCCAGGTACAACACACCACCATCTGATTGCCCCAAATTATTAACACAGTGCTCTAGGGTTTGCAATTGAATCCCATGTTATTGCCACAATACCTTGGTAGGCAGGTGCTATTATCCTCACTTTACAGATGAGGAAACAGAGGCCAAGTGGAGCACACAGCTAGTAAGTGTCTGAGGCAGAGTTTGAATTCATATCTTCCTGAGTGCAAGCCACCTAGCTGCAGATAAAACCTTGAAGGATTTTCTTGGGTCATAGTTCCTACCGAAAAAAAAACTTAGGGCAAAGTTTGTGTTAGAGAAAGCATTTTGTTTTGGTCAGGACCTGTTCGTTCATCAGGGGAGATGGTTCTTAATGAGTCCCTACCCATGCACGGGTACATTAGGCAGTATGCATCAGAAAAGGAACATGAGAAGGAGCCTTCATAACTTCAGCCCATCTCCTATACCTCATCACCATTAGATATTTATAAAGTCCTGGAACCATTTAAAGGCCTAAATATGAGGAAAGCTCGCCCCCACCAAAAAGACCCATCTCTGCCCAGTGGGGATGGGGGGAGGAGTAGAAGAGGAAGAAAGACTCTCACTCCTTCCAATTTCCTGCCAGGTTCTCATCAGTGTTCTCACCAGGTCTGACATCCACACAATGAGACAAGAATGTGTCTCCAAGTTCTATCTCCCATAACGGAAAAGAAGGGGAAAGCTTCCATTGTCCTCTCTCTAGTTGTCCTGACTTCTGGCTTTCTCTTTTTCTTTTTTCTTTTATTCCCCAGCCTCCAGCAGTTAAGAACCCACTGATCACCATGTATGCCTACAGGCAATTATTTTTTTTTCCTCTCCCAACTCACTGAAATGAGAGAAGAAAGGAGAAGGAAGAAATATCCCAGCACCTATTACAATCATAGCCTTATATAACTTATATTCATAAGGGACTTTATGGTTCAAAATGTATTTTCACATGTCTTATTTAATACAGAAAAGATGTGTATGGCTCATTAGACCCATTTTACAAATGAGGAAACTGAAATTTATAGAATTTAAATTACTTACTTAAGGTCACAGGACTAGAAAGTGGCAATCAGCACTCAAACCCAGGTCTTCTGACTCCAAGTCCACAGCTTATTCTTCCACACCCCTCTATGACGCCTCTCAATATATATGCTTTATCCCCAGAAAAATAAAAGAATGTCTCTAATTCAATAGGGTGAAAGCCTTACATCTGTCTGTGACCTGGCAGTGTCATCAAATGTTTAGCTGACTTTGTTTTGGCTAAATCTGATGAATAAATGAATGAATGAAAAAGCATACATTAAGTGTTCATTATGTGCCAAGCATTTTGCTAATTAATGGAAACATAAATACAAAAACAAAGATAGTTCCTGCCTCCAAGAAGCGTTCATTCTAATCGAGAGATGGAGGCAGCATACAAAGGGAGGGGTACTTTGGTTAGGAAAGTTACAGAGATGGTGACTGGAGCCACAGGCGAATGGATTTGGCACAATAACCTTCCCATGGCAATGGCAGAACCAGCTTAATCGTGATTCTAGAAGGGAGTAGAGAAGAAAAGGGATCTGTCAAGATGGCTGTTACCAAAGGACCCATGTGTATGCCCTTCAGCAAAGAAGCCCTTCCTATTCTCCTCATCAAAGGGGGAAACTGAGGTTCCCAGAGATAACTGACTGGATCAAAGTCACAGGGTAGTAGAAAACCTGGAAAAAAATCACATGTGGTTTCCTGTTTCACCATCTGTGGTTAAATCCCTGGGGCAACCTGCCTCCAAATAATTGGCTTCTCTTTAGCTTTGACCTTGCAGAAAGCATCAGCATATTTTAATGGTGGGGATATTACTTTTCTCGGGAAGATAGGACCCATAGTTCTGACTGGGCTCTGATCCAACACTCACACTCTAGCTCCAAATCATGTGTGAATCACTTCTTTGTGTCAGATCCTAAACTTTAACAGACAGACCAGGCTCAATCTTAAAACCCTCTCTCTGATAATAACCTATATTACTCCTATTGCCCTACCCACATAGCTAATAAGTATCTGGGTTACACAAGAGAACATGAGAATCTGTCTTGTTTTCAGTGGTCTCTCAGAACCTCTGCAAGCAATGAGGCTAACAAAAACATTAACCACATAAAAACCAATAAAGGATTGAAAAGGGACATGTCTCTGAGTCTCTTTAGTTACAGCATCTCTTTGGCGAGCTTCATTTCTCTTCACCCAAGAAAAGGCATAGGTCTGCAATTTCAAATAGCAAATTATTGAATGGGGCATTCCTGCTAGCACGATGGGAAGCTACTTTAGTGCTCTCTCAGATTTCCCTCTGGGGTCTGTGTACTCCCTAAACACATCATTATTCTTACACTTTGCCTTTTAATGCAATGGTCTCCAAGGTTGATATCTTGATCTGACCCCAAGAAAGACGTATATGATCAGAGAATGGGAAAAATACATCACATACCACATTCCCCAGTATAGGCAATCTGCCCTTACCCTCCACCCTAGGCACCCACCCCCCCTGTGTAAACTCCCTGGGTCCCTCAGGGCAGGCATAACATAAGCATGGCTTCTCAGGTGACACTGGGAAAACACACACACACACACACACACACACACACCTGCTGCCCCAATCAGCTCTGATCTGTGGCACAAGTCCCTTGGAAGAAGGGCCCTATTCTCAAGGACAGTGACCAATAACAACCCCCAGCATGAGTGCTAGACTTGGAGTCAGAAAGACCTAGGTTTAGATCAAGTTAGACATTTACTATCTATGTAACCCTGGACAGATCGCTTAACCTCTCTGGGCCTTAGTTTCCTCATTTACAAAATTATAGACCTATACCTGATGATCTCTAAAGGTCTTTCTAGCTCCAAATCTATAATCTTGTACCCCTCCTTATTTTGACTGGAACAGAGTATTGAGTCACATAGAATGAGCAGGTATGGATAAGTTTGTACTGCATCACGGATCTCATTTTAATCTTTCCCTCAAAAGTAATCCTTCTTGGGCAGCTAGATGGCACAGTGAATGGAGCACCAGCCTTGGAGTCCGGAGAACCTGAGTTCAAATCCAGCCTCAGACACTTGACACTTAACTAGCTGTGTGACCTTGGGCAAGTCACTTAACTCCAATTGCCTTGCCTTCTCCCCTCCAAAAAAAGTAATCATTCTTCCAAACATCCCTATTTCTATCCTTGGCAGCACCATCTTTAGAGTCCCCCCGGTTCCCAACTTTGGTATCACATGGGACCTTGTCATTTCTTGTCTTTTGGATCTGCCCCCCTCTCTCCACTCACCCCCACCCTAGTTCAGACCCTCTTCACCTCTCACATGGACTCTTCTTAATAACTTCTCTGCCAGAAGTCTCTCCTCTCTCAGATCTGTCCTCCAGACAGCTGCTAAGTGATGGATCAAAACTGCACATCAGCCCATGCCACTCCCTTACTCAATAAATTCTAACAGCTTCTTATTGACTCTGAAATCAAATACTATTGCGTCTTCATCTCATCCCTATATAACTTCCATCTGTTTGTATTTCGTAATGTGTAGCCTGATTAACATAGTACTACATGTACATAACTTATGAACAAGAAGGCAGCCAGGTCACTCAGTGAACAGAGTGCTGAGCCTAGAACGAGGAAGGTGAGTTCAAATCCAGCTTCGGATGCTTATTAGCTATGTGGCCCTGGACAAGTCACTTAACCTCTTTCTGCCTTAGTTTTCTCCCCTGCAAAATAGGCATAATAATAGCCCCTACCTCCCAGGGTTGCTGTAAGGATAAAATGAGAAAATATTTGTAAAGTACTTTGTAAACTTTAAGGCATTATGTAAATACTAGTTATTAATATTGTTATTACTGTTAAGTAGATGCATTGAGGGGCATGCTGAAAAAAATTTGGTTGATGTTGGGGGGGGGGGGTGGCCAAAAATGTTTGCAGATTATTGTTTTAGCCTGTCTCTGTCTCTCAGCACTATCCTGTCACTTTTGGCTTGCTTTGGAAACTCTTCTGTTTTTCACCCAGAAGTATAATAACATGCCCCCAGTTGTCATTACATAGCACCTTATGCCCACTCTGCAATCCAGAGACTTCATTCCCTTATCTGTCATACACGTTCTCAGGCTTCTCTTTTAAGCAGTCCAGTGGGCAAGCAGGACAGGAAGAGGTAGGTGTATTCTGGTTACGATGACTTCCATGATATGTCGATGTTGTTTACTATAACAAAGAACCAATCTTAGAGTCAGTCAGGAATGTGTTAGAGCTACCTCCTGCTGACTATGAGCAGCTGGATGTTAAATTTTTAGTGGGAGCATTTACACCTCAGAAATCAGCAAACACTATGAATCAAAGCTTGATTTATTGTTTTCTTGATTGCCTAGGCTTTAGAAAGTGATGGGAAAATGTTCATGTTACAGATTAAATTTTAAAATGTGTCATTTGTATTTTTTTCCCAAGAATCAGTTACTAGCACATCCCTGGTGCCAGCCTTGTACTATCTGAGACTGTGTGTGATGAATGTTATAAATCATCTGATGCCTTTGAAGTGCTTTGAGATCCTCAGAGATATGGACCGGAACACCTGTGACTTCATAAATACAGGGAACTCCCAGGTGAGGAAAATTCTTCTACTGATACACCTTCTCTGCAATTTCAGGTCTTAGAGAATTTACATGGGGAACTAAGAGCTAAAGCAGTTTGTCCACAGTGCTACAGCCAGACAAATCCAAGTCTTGAATCTATGTTCTGCTGACTTCAAGGTGGGTTCTATAGGCCCTATAGTATAGGAGTGGGGAGCCTGCAGCCTTGCGGCTACATATGATCTTTCAGGTCTTTGGATGCAACCTTTTGACTGAATCCAAGTTTTACAGAACAAATACTTTTAGTAAGGGGATTTGTCCTGTGAAGTGCACTTGAGGACATACAGGGCTACATGTGGCCTCGAGGCCACAGGTTCCTCACCCCTGTGGGGCCTATACCAAATTGCCTCTCAGAGAGAAGCATCATTTTTTTTCAAATGACAAAGCTATGCTCTATCAGCACATTCCCTGGCGTCAGGGGGTCAAATGGGAGGGAACATTGGCCTGATTGAGCACTGGCAACCTGAGCAGAGACACCTGACAGTTGATTGTCATTGCAGAGTTCCAACCTCATAATGGATGCCCAGCCACTGCTATTGATCCTCCATGTCACTTTCCCTGAGAGGCTGCTGGTATGAGAAGAATGGGAGAAAATGGAGACACGGAAAAGGCTTTTCCATCAGGGGGGAAAAAATAGTTCTAAACCCAGGCACTGAATTTGTATCAATAGATTCAACATGAAAGGATTTCCTTCTAAGAGGCAGCAATGGAGCCTTAAAAGGCTTCTTTTACTCCACAGCAATGCTTCCTCTCCTGACTTAAAAATAACACCTCTTCTTGAATATAAGACCTGTTTCCAAGGGCTGATGGAAGCATGGATTTTCTGTTGACTTCAAAGGGACCTTTGTGCTTTGTCAGCCTCCAGGCAGGAGGAGGTGGGGCAGGGAGCAAGATGTGCTACCTGGCCTTGCTCTTTCCAAATTCACACATTGTCTCTTGTAAAATCTTGAAAAATCTGGCCGGTGATATTTAAGTTAAATGTGCTAGGGTCCCTTTCTGCCTTCAGATTAGGTCATCCTTTCATTTCCTACAATGGCAAAAAAAAGTGGGATTTTCTTTTCAGATTTTAGAAATCACCAAATATTTATTAAGTACCTACTAGATACTGATAAGTCAGCAAGCCTTTATTAAGCATTTACTATATGCCAGGAACTGTCTTAAGCATGGAGGATATAAACATAAGTAAAAAAAACCAAACAAACAAAACAAAACCCAATTCCTTGCCTTAAGGAGTTTACATTCTAATGAGGGAAGACAACGTATGAAAGGGACCTGAAAACAAGAGTGGGAAGGGAACAAAGTCTAGAGAGACAATTATTGCAATTCTAGGCTCATCCTCAAAATGAAGGTTCATCAACGGGAGAAGGAGGCCTCCAGTATAGAAGGAGGAGGCAACTGGAGCCTGGTGGCAAAGTTATGTTGCACAGAAGGCCATCTATAGGGTCAGGAAGACCTGGGTTTGAATCCTTCCTCTGACACATACTGTCAGTGGACAAATGGCAAATCACAGAGCCTCTCAATGCCTCAGGAAATTTTCTAAGAATATTAGTTACTGACCTTGTTGACCTACATTGATGGAGAGGGTTTCTGCACCTGGAATCCCTCACACCAATGAAACCACAGATCCAATGAAAACAAATCCAAACTACAGAACTAGATACTGTACAACAAGGGAAAGTCTAAGTCAAATTTGATATGGTCCTTACCCTTGAAGATGTTAGGACAAGAAGACAAGCTAGGATAAGCATTGAACCTGTGATTCCACAAGTATGAGGAACCTCCAGATGAGGAAAATCCTTCTACCAAGATGGGTTGTTAACTTGGCTAGAACACAGAGAGGTGAAGTGATTTGCCCAGGACTGCCCAGCCAGGATGTGCCGGAGGTAAGGTTTGAAATCATCTCTTCCTGGCTTGGAAGTTGTTTCTCTAGCCACTATGTAAAGCTTCCTCCTACTAGGTAAGATAAAATATGTGAATAAAGAAATAAAGTACAAAATAAAACATGATCCATTCATAAGACACAAAAAAATATAACATAAGTTCCCACCAAGGAAGAGTTACTCTTGAGTGTGTGTGTATAATGCCTTTGAGCACATTGGGGGAGGGGAGAGGCAGGGGAGCTTTGGATGTGTAATAAAGGGAAATTGGTGAAGGCTTCATGGAAGAGTAGCATTTAGTTGGGTCTTCAAGAGATCTCAACAAACAGACTGGGAGTGGAGAAATCCATGCATAGGAAACAGTAAAACGAAAGACCCAAAGGCAAAAAAAGTCTAGGACACATTTGGAAAATGACAGGGCAAACACTTTGGCTAGAACATGGAGCATATCAAGTTGAGTAGTGAAAAGATAAAGCTAGGATTAGCACTTCAATTTCCTACTCAGGGTTAGTGGGCTGTCTCCAGTTATCCTGATCTATATCTTGCCACTGGACCGAGATAGCTCTGGAGGAGAAAGTGAGACTGGTGACCTTGCACAGCCCTCCTCACTTAAATCCAATTCACTTGCAAGTCATGACATCATCTCCCCAATGTCATGGTCCTCTTTGAGAATGAAGGACAAACAACAACAAGGCTAGTCACATCCATCATGCACCAGCTCCCTAGGAGAAGAGGCCCCAAACAGGCATCCTGATCATGTGACAATTTGTCTCCACTGTCACCAAGTTGCACAGACTTCTGGTTTCTTTGCAGTTTCAATTGCTATCTTTCTATTCTTGTTTCTTCCATCAAGGAGGGAGTTATTTGACATTATTTACTCTATCCCTTTATACACTATATCCTTTTGAAAGTTCTTTTCTTATACAGAGCCCTAATGATCACCAACTGATTCAGACATAGACATTCATCAAGACCATCTACAAAGACATGGGCAGGGTTGTAAATCTGAAAGGATGGAAAACATTCCCACAACATCACAGATCTTTGAAACAATTAGTCAGTCAATATGTAAACATTTAGTAAGTGCCTACTTATTTGCCAGTCACTATGCTAAATGCTGGCAATACAAAGAGAAAAATGAAAGGATTCCTGCCCTCAGAAAACTTATATTCTAGAGGAAATCAACATGTCTACATTTAAGTATACACAAATTCTATACAAAATAAATACATTAATTTGGGAGCCAGAGGAACTAGAAATGGGGGAGACTAGAAAGGCTTGACGTAAAAGGTGTCACTTGGCCCAAAGGGCTATAAAAATGTATATACCCTTTGACCCAGCAATATTGCTTCTAAGGCTGTATCCCAAAGAGATCACAAAAATGGAAAAAGGACCCACATGTGCAGATATATTTATATCAGCTCTTTTTGTGGTGGCCAAGAACTGGAAATTGAGGAGGTGGGGAATGGCATCAATTGAGGAATGGCTGAACAAGTTGTAGTATATGAATGTAATGAAATACTATTGTGCTATAAGAAATGATGAGCAGGCAGACTTCAGAAAAACCTCAAAAGACTTATGTGAACTGATGCTGAGTGAAGTGAACAGAACCAGGAGATCATTGTACACAGTAACAGCCATGGTGTTCAAGGACTTATTTTGACAAACTTAGCCCTTCTCAGCAATGCAAGGATGTTAAACTTTTCTAAAGGACTCATCACAGAAAGTGCTATCCAAATCCAGGCAAAGAACTATGAAATCATTCTCCGTAGTGAAAAGTACAGTAAAGCAAACTCTTTTCTCTTTTCTTTTGTTTTGTTTTCTTACTCATGGTTTCTCCCATTCATTATAATTCTTCTATGCAACATGACTAATGTGAAAATGGGTTTAATAGGAAGGTCTATGTAGAGCCCATATTGGATTACATGCTGTCTTGGGGGAGGAGGGGAGAGGGAGAAGGAGAAAATTTAAAACCTATGGAAGTGAATGCTAAAAACTGAAAATAAACAAATTAAATATTTTTTAAAAATAAAAGATGTCACCTGATCATTAAGGATTATGTTTAAAGTTATTTTTTTTCTTGTGAAAATTAAAAATCTGAGTACATATGAGAAAAAAGTCATAGAAGATACATATATACATATATGCATAGTCTCTAAAGTCTCATCTACTTCTAAACCCCATGACCTGGAGTGGAGCAAGGCTCTAGATGGGGACCTCTCTAATTAATTCCTTAGGAAATTGGACCTGAGAAGGAAAACCTACTTAACTATACATCAAACATGGAGTTGAGAGGAGTACAGTTAAGTTGTGGGCTTTTAAGCTAAAAAGGAACCTAGAGATCCTTTATTCCAACTTCTTCTCTTTACAAATCAGGAAACTGAGGCCCAGAGAGGCCCACTGCTACTGTTGCTACTGTGTTGCTACTGTGAATTTTGGAAAGCTGCAAAAAATCTGGGTCCATAGGCTGTCACTCTGATGATCTTCACACTCAACTCTATTGCCTGCTTCTAGGTGAGGGGAAGAATCAGGTTCACTGGTTTAGACATCCAGAAAGTTGATGTTATGGTGATGTAGGAGGGGAGGGGTGGGACAGGGTGCCCAAGCAATTGTCACTAAGGTTTTGCTATTACTGTGATTATTAGGCTAAGAGAAAGAATTTAGCTTAGATCAGCCATTGACACAAACATGTTGGCTGGATAGTATGGGGTAACACAATCAATCATCTCTGAGCTCCAGTTTCCAACATCATCATCATCAATGTCATATTTGTAATGTCCTTAAAGTCTGCAAAGTTCTTTATATATTTTATCTCATTTGATCTTCACAATAACCCTGGGAAGTAGGTGCTTTACTGTTCCCATTTTATAGACAGGGAAACTGAGATGACTTGCCCGTCACACAGCTAATAAGAGTCTGAGACAGGATTCAGATTTATGTCTTACTGACTCCAAGTCCTGTACACTATCCAATGTACCACATACTTCCAAGAAAAAGCTTGGTCTACATGATTCCTAAGTCTCCTCCCATATTTCTGTCAAATAAACATGCACAGAGTATAATAATAACAAAACTAATTTCCAATGAGCACATCTGGGTTGAATGGGTATGATGAGGGGGTTAGACTAGATGATCTGGATTATATCCTCCAGGTCTAAATCCTGTTATTCCAAGAGCACCAATTAAACCTAAGTGGTTTCAATGACCTGGATGCCACTTGCTTTTTGAACTGTACATAATCAAAAGTGAAGGTAGGACTCAGTTAGTCACTTTCAAGATCCATAAGGTTTGCACAGAATGTAATGTATAGCCATTTCCTATTTCCAACAAGCATAGTACCAAAGGTCATTCAGTTTTCACTGAAGCAAGAGAGTTGTAGGTTTGACCTTAACCTACAAAAACTGTCAAACTGTACACAAGCAATGTTCCTTTGTGAGATTTTAAATAATAGATACCAGTGGCTCAGGGAGTAGTCACTGAAATCTTCCTCTGATGCCTCACAATGATATGAAGTCAAGCCTGTATTTTCTGAGGTTATGCCAATGGGAAGCAAACTCTGGAATGACTTCAGGCATCAGTTCAGCAGTAGGCTATAAGTCTGTCATCTGCCCAGGGTAAGTTTGGAAATGCTCATCAGCAGGTCAGATACAAGATACAGATCAGCTACTACAATCTTCAAAAGACCCATAAACAAGTTATAGATGGGTCCTAACCTCCATCCAAGAAGAACAGACCCTTGAAGTATTGAAAACTGTTTCAAGGATATTTTATCCAAAACAGGAGAATGGAATCAATGCCTCTGGAAGTCTTTTTCATACTTTCTGTTTGTTTAGAATAGTAAAAAGTCCTTTGTAAGGATATTAAGGGACAATGATAACTTTTACCTTGTAATTCCCAATGCTAGAGACTGAATGAAGAGGACATAATGCAAACTGAATGATTTAATTCATTGGCTTAAGATTTAAAGCTACAAGAAACCGTCAAGGACACCAAGTCCAACCCCTTCGTTTTACATATAATGAAACTGAGGCACAAAAAATTAAGTGATTTATCTATAGTCACACAGCTAGAAAGTATCCAAAAACAGGATATGAACCCCAATCTTCCCAACACTAAGTCCAGCTCCCATCCACTACACCAGAGAGTCAGAAACACTGCCTCCAGGTTGAATTCCTTGACACTCCCAAGAGACCAAAATCATTCAAATATAATTTAGAAACATTTAATAAAATTAATAAAAATACAATAAAACATAGGTAATGTTAATATGTGTTTTTCTAAGTCAAGATATTCCCACAGCAATCCTTATGTACTGTTTGGTGGTCCCTATGTCTTTTTCAATTTGACACAACTACCCTATAGATCACTCTGCCTCAAAGCAATCTGCAAAGGAGTTTTACTTTTAATTTGTTTAAAAAGAGATGTCCCTTACCCCGATGGCCATACTGGCTAAGTTGTTTAACATTTCAACTTTAAAAGGTGATGTTTTAAAGTGTCTCTCACAGTATTTACACAAACACAAGGTTCTCCTACTGCCTTATTCACACTACACTCAGCCTGAGGGCAGACCTGAGCAAGTATAAAGAAATTCATTCATGTCAGCAACCTCTTCCTCTCTTTAGAATGTCCTTTACTTTGGGCTACTCTCAATCGAAGACGTCATTCTTAAACAAAGACTCAGGATTCAACCTTAATTTGGAAAACATATGATCCAGGATCAATAGCCCCCTGTAAAACCCAATTGACCAAAAGGCTGGGATTTTGGAATTCCAGTGACATCTGGTTTTGAATCCTTGTATTAGTGCCTTGGGCCAATTCCCCCTTACTGGCCTCTCAGCACAGACCCAAAGCAAGGAATTGTACACGGATGACTGAAGAGGAGATACAACCCTGAAGGAGCCAGTCTTGCCCTGGGTGAATAGAGCCCTTAAGACCCAGATGGACTGCCTCTCCCTTCTCCCCCCACAATAAGCTCCTACAAGGCCTGGCTGCCTAGGAAGGTCTAAGGTTGCCATTAAAAATCTACACTCATGAGAAAGCTTCCTTTTTTTCTTTTTCCTTTTTTCTTTTTTTTTTGGGGGGGGGGGGGTTCCTCCCTATCGTGCCCAAGCGGGAAGCACAGAAACAACTGACGGGCCCCACTGATAGTGTCAAAGAAGCATTGATTTACTCAGTAGCTAACCTAGTCTACTTCCTTAGGCAGTCTGGTACCACCCCATCCCCTACTCTCAGTGCCTCACCATGTTGGTGCTGGACTTAATGGGGATATTATTATTATTGTAGTTATTATTCCCTTATAAATGTTTCTCTATGTTCATCATATTCTTTTTTTCTTACAGTAAAAAATATTCCATTAAATCCATGTGCCATAATTTGCTTAACCAATCTAACTTTGATAAGCATCTACTTAACTACCACCAAAAAAAAAATGCTGATATAATTTTTTTTAAATCATTGACTTTCTTGGGATATATGAATCTCTGAGTCAAAGGGTATGACATGTTGGCATTTTGTTTGCATAATTCTGAATTGCATTTCTAATTAATTGTACTAATTCACATTTCTATACAACAATACATTAGTGTGTCTCTCTTTCTATAGTCCTTCCAAATGGACTATTCTCAGCTTTTGCCATCTTTGCCAATTTGCAGGGTGAGAGGTGAAACCATAGGGTTGTTTTGATTTGTATATTTCTTATTATTAGCTATTTGGAATATTATCTCATTTGGATGATAACAGCAATTCTTCTTTTGACAAATATCCATTATAATATTTGATCCCTTATCTGTTGAGAAATGGCTTTTTATGATATAGTTCTATTAATCATCTATATATCTTGTATACCAAATCCTTATCTGAGAAATGTAATATGAAGGTTTTTTTTCCAATTCAATCTTTCCCCTTTTTATCCTAGATACATCCTTTATTTGTGCAGAAACCTTTACATTTTAAGTCATCAAAATTACCCCCTTTATCTTCTGTAATTACCTCTGTCCTTCATTTGATTAAGAATATAGGTGCTTTATAAATGTTTGTTGATTTGACTTGACTTAAACATCCAAGTGGATTTAGCCTACAGTTTAACTCCCAAGCTCAAGCAATCCAGCAGCCTCAACTTCCCCCATAACAGGAATTGCCAGCACACCTGTCCGGAAGGTTTCCTTGTGCACAACTCATGCTTCTAGGACAGGACCTGCTCATTGCTTCCCAATAGAGACCCATTATCCCCCTTACCTTATTCACTTCTCTCATCCTGACCCTGCTCCCCTGAGCTCACCCATCCACATTCTGGGACTTAACCTTGTCAATCCTAGATGAAACTGAGCAATCCCCATCACATGGTAACTCTCTCTCATTCCCCCACTACCATTCCTGCCTGATCCTCTCCCTATGAGTCCCACTGTGCTCTGACTAAGCCACAACTAAAATACCTTCTCCAGGGCTTTTAAACAAGAGCTGCTCAGTTGCTACAGCTCTTCCCTGGGGGACAGACTCCATTATTTGCATTTTTGGTTCTCAAGGACAGGCAGAAAAGAGCAACATTCCCTTCATGGACTATGACAAGGTGCAATACATAATGAACAAAATGTCATAATAGCTTGATAAAGGCATTTTGTAAAACACATGGAAGAAGTAATTAAAGAAAAAACTAAATGAAGATTCAATTCCAAGGGGAAGGATGCCTTTGGGTTTTCTGACAAAGCAAAATATTCCCCAACCCAATTGTTTAATAGGGCTTTCCCCAGAAGCACTAGCACATATTAATTCAGATTTCAAGGCAGTGTGTTTATTTTAGCTTCAACCTACTTTCATTGGTGGGTAATTAGGGAAACGGAAAGTGCATATCTTATTGCTTAATTTAGAGTATACCACCGTGTTACCAGGCTTTTCTGAGGATGTGTTTTAATGATAAAGAGCTAGGAACAGTTTTCATTCTTCTCAAGTCCTTGAGAAAGGCAGAAAATCAAAGTTGGCATTCTCTACCTATGTATTAAGCTCCATGCTCTGATTTCAAAGAGGGATCTCTTATTCATTATTAGTTCCTCATCATAATTTTACACATGCTAATTAAGAACCCCGATAAAGAACTTCAACAAAGGATCCCAAAGCACTATAAAATGCCTCTGACATCACGAGCAAGTATCATAAGTATCATTCCCATCCCCATAACTCAACATTTATTAAATGTCCTTTGTTCCAAGAATATTTGAAGTACAAAGAAGACAAAATCATCATACATGTTCATATGCAAAGTACTTTTCATTCATTATACCCTTTGGTCCTCACACCCAATCTGTGAAGTATATACTACAGGGATATTTGTGTTTCCAAGAGTTAATAAGACCCCTAGTACATATCACTTGTATTACACAGAGGATAGAAAGCTCTTCCCCAAGCTGTACCACTTAGACCTGGGCTGGTGCAGCCAGGAAGTCACCCATTCCCTAACAACACAACTGAAAGCAACCTATGCCATGGGAAGGCATTTGAGGTAAATTATAAAACCAGTTTCCCATGAAATACATATCCTCACTGCAGACACTAGCTGGCCCTGAACCCCTGAGCAGATAATCAAAGCAATAAAACCAGAAATACTTTTTCTATAGGAGTGGCTAGGTGTCACAGTGAATAGAGCACCGGCCCTTGAGTCAGCAGGACCTGAGTTCAAATGTGACCTCAGACACTTAACACTTACTAGCTGCATAATCTTGGGCAAGTCACATAACCCCAATTGCTCAGCCATCTCCACTCCAAAAAAAAAAAAAATACCTTTCCTGTAAATCCTGCATCATATTCAAGGCAAAAAGTCAAATATTTCAAGTTGGATCAGGATCTTAAGAAAGTTCTATACCCACTTCATGTCCCTTCGGGTCAAGAGAGACAGGAAAGAAAAGAAGAGCTGGAAGACTGTCTGTGGAAAAGTTGATCCATGACTTAACTCTCAGACCAGAGAGTCCATAATATAATCACAGTGTTAATGAGGTATTAAAATTAACTATAAAAATCTGGTTACACTTAACTATACATTTGTGAGGTTCAAATGTCTGTCTGAATTAAAGCAAGAAACCTCACTGAATGAGCAAAAATTAGACAAACCTTTGCAGACACACCCTGTTTAAGCTCTAGGGACAGAATTCAAAGAAGTACAAAACAGAAGCTGCCTGTGGAACAGACCTCTCAAAGGAGGAGGAAGGAATTTCTCTTTTGAAGCAAAACTATGGAATCCAGAGATATCCAATCTATCAGGAATCACACACTACAGACAAACACAGATACAGCCATATAGTCATATGAAAGAAGCAGGCGTGTGTGTGTGTGTGTGTGTGTGTGTGTGTGTGTGTGTGTGTGTGAGACCCCTGGCAGTGGAGAAGAGAGCTAGCAATGCAGAACTAGTCCTGGCAATCCAGAGCTAGGATGCAGAAAGAACTGCTTGAGAAGAGCAAAGACTTTCAGACTCTGAGCTACCAGGAACTTGGAATTGCCTCAGCCATATACATTCTTCATTTCCCTCACTAGCATTGTACTATAAATTTCTTTCCACTTTTCCCACAGACACCTTGTGAGACAGTAGAGCTCAGATTTATGGGATGTGGGGAAGAATGTTTCATTGTTGGTCATTTTCAGTCATGTCCAACTCTTTGTGAGTCCAGTTGGAGGTCGTCTTGGCAAACATACTGGGTTGATTTGTCTTTTCCTTCTCCAGTTCATTTTACAGAAGAAGAAACTGAAGCCAACAGAGTTAAGTGACTTGCCCACGGTCACACAGCTAGTAAGTGTCTAAGGCCAGATTTGAACTCAGGAAGATGAGCTTTCCTGTCTTCAGGCATAGCACTCTATCCACTGCATCACCTAGAGTGACCATTTTTACTATATTAACTTGGTAAATGCCTTTGTTACGGAGCTAATTATGTTTTCTGGCTGATTATTGTGGGTATTTAAAGCTATACAGTATTAAGAGGGCAGTCTCACAGGTGCAACCACCTTCTGAGGATCCAACCACTAAAACCAGTATAACACCCCCTGTTGGCTACCATTCCCAAATTGAACTCACTTTGGTGGGTTGGATTGAGACAATCAGCGAACCTGGAAAACTCCCCTTTTGAAGAATCCTCAATTTAGACTGAGTGGAATGTGCTCCATAACAGTGGCAAATATTTTTGTCAAGCCCACTTGTCCCCATTTTATGCCTTGCTTTATATTAATAATCAGAAGATGATTGAACTAAATTCTCTCCCTTTTTATGTTTTTAGTGGGATCTTGTATGCTCTTAACCTATGCTTGAAAGACACCTAGTTGGAGGAGGGCCTTTTAAGGTAGTATTTTGACCTACCAGAAGTTAACATTTTTTTTGATAACCAACAAACAATAAACACAGTGAGAGCTTGTATTTTTTTTAACTTTTTAGTCAGTCTTGTGACTGTAAAGATGTGATCTTCTGCAGAATACCATCTGCAAAAGCCTGTCTTGCTTCCTTACATCTTCATCAAGTATGCCCTTGGTATATCTGTAGATTTTCCTCACAAAGAATTTATAGAGCTGAGAAAGTAAGTATATGGATCGATAGTTATTGATTTCTCCTCTTTTTCAGGAGTACTAACATTCATAAGTTTTTTTCCAGTTTTTAGGTATCTTCCCTTTTTCAGATACCTTGAGAATTGATCCCTCAATGCCCTCAAAATCATGTGGTTTCCTACATGAGCTTCCTTTGTGTGATCTTCTTTTGTTTCAGATGTTCTTTTCATGGTTGTTTCTCTTCATTCTGTGACTACTTCTTCACACATCCCAGTGGAATGGGGTAAGTACCAGAGGGTGGGAGTCTGCTCACCATTGAGGAATGAGAATCAGTGGCTGCAGAGAAGGAATAAGGTGATTAGACTGTTCAAAGCAGTCAACCTTAAAGCCCAACCTCATAGCAATGGTGATGAAGTATACTTTGAGGCCCAGTCCACTCCAAGCAGGCAGAAGGCACAAACAAAAGGATGGCCTTAATGAGTCCAGACAGGAGTAGGAACTGGCAGTCTGAAGCAGGTGTGATCTCAGAATATTCTCTGGAGCAATGGAAAGAGACCCCGGGGTGAAGAAAGAAGGTGGGAAGGCAGGTGGCCTAAATGTGGGACTGGTGCAAGACTCCCAGGGAAGGATCTAGAATAAATAAGCTAGAGATGTGTAACCTGGACCAGGGCTGACTGATTATACAATTCATCCAACTCCTTTATTTTTCTCTTTGAGAAAAACCTGTAAGATACCCTTGCATTCAGTGATAACTTTCTTTTATTTTCTGGTTCTGTCTATAGCAAGAATGTCATTATCAACAGAATTCCTGCAATAATATATCAACTCATCAAACAGTGGACAAATATGTCACATTCAAAGTACCAACAGTTAAGTTGATCTTTATAGACAGTGGGAAAGTCAGATGACTCTTCCTCTCCTCCTGCCACCATCCTTGTAACAGTAAAAGAGATTCATGTTGAAGGCAGTTTTATATTTTTTGTTTGTATGTTTCATGGGTTACTATGGCCAAAGATTCCATTACCCAGTGACCAATCTACTCCTGAAGAATCACTCCATACTTATTTAAGCTAGTCCTTAGACAGCAGACATAGTCTGTCTCCAGGAACATATCTGAAGCTTTTCCACCAAGGTAATAGACTCTATCTAGCTTCAAGAACCCAGGGTCACTTCCACACCATGGTGAGGGACCTTTGAGAACCCAATCAACTTGGCAAGAGAGGATTCATCTAGGATAAAATTCTTTAATTGTATTGGAAGTTAAATATTTCATGAAATACTTCACAATGAGCCCCTTTCTGGTTCTGTAGGTATCAGGTAACCAAGTAAAGGCATATTGAGGAAAGAGAATATTTGCCCATTGCCTTTCATCACACTCCACCTATATCACATAGAAAGATGGTTCATGTTAGGATCACAGCATCAGAGATTTACAGTGAGAAGGGACTACTTCTTCATTTTCCAGATAAAGAAACTGAGGCTCAAAGAAAAATGTCTTGCCCAAGGCCACATAGGTAGTAAAAATGCTTGAGGCAGGATTCAAGACCACATCTTCCTGACACCACTTCAGCACCACCATAGTAATACTTATTCAAGACCCCTCAGTGCAAAGTTCCGTATGGAAGCATGACTAGACACATTGACCATGTGTGGACCCCACACTTCTATATGTTCATTTTCAGCCTCTGAAGGACGTTTCTGTGACTACCACAAAGCAAGGGGAAGGAGTGATTATGGCAATAATGAAGCGATTCCCCCAGGTAGATATTTAATGCTGAATGAGATCTTAGAAATCATCTGGTCCAACCCCCCCCCCCCCAACATTTTACAGATAAAGAAAATTTAAGTGATTTGACCACCTCAGAGAATCCAGGAAGAAAAGAGTGAATTTCTCCTCTCTCTGTACCTAGAACAGAAGAGGACTCACTCTCACACTAAATGTGATATGTGACCTCCCAGTGGCAGGGGAATTGAGACCCAAGCTAGATGCCAGAGATATTTGCAGGTGTGGATAGAGTTTCTTTCACTAGACATAATAAGCTAGAAGAAACAATTTTATAGTGAGACTGAGAAAATTCATCTATTTCCCTTGGAAAGTGTTCAGCCACTGTCTATGAATTTTACTTGCTGACCTTTTTCTGCCCCCTTGCTCCATCCCATACCCAAACCAGAAAAGGAGTTCAGAAAATTTCAAGATTACCTGGACCAGGGCAGTACTCCTTCCAATTAACAGTAAATTGGCTCCCCAATATTGTTTTTATGCTTCAATGCCCAAAAGCAAGGGTTGGGCCAGAGACTGCTGAAAACTATGGGGAAAACCTCTCCCCTATCCATTTTTAATTGCTATAGATTGCAACAGCATTCTGTGAAAAATAAATACTTAACTACCTTCCCTGAGATTTTTCAGTCCCGGAGGACCACGTGATGTAGAGCCTTCAGTTAATAGCCAAGTTTATTCTAGTATCATTTCTTTTATTTCCTTTCAGCTTTTTATTTATGGCTTAAATTTTTTTTGCACCCCAGTGCTGGGTCTGCTTTCCTCAAGAGAATAATTAAGAAAAAAAGAATTTATACATTTCAGGCAGTTTTTACCTTGGTGCTTGAGGCAGTGTGTGTTTAGAGGAAGAGAAGAAAAAGAATAAGGAGGGAGCTGGGGCCCTTCCACCTCCATCCAGCCCTAAAAATAAAATCTGCTCTTTCCTTAAGTGCGTTAACGTGTTATTCTCAGCACTTGCGGTAACACAATCTATTATTCTAACACTTGTAGCATTCTGTTAGGTAAACAGCTAAATGACAGGACTCTGGTGTGTGAACAAATGACAACAGAAGTCATCTGTAACCAAAAGGTCCCATAATTGAAATGGGATCAAGGCTGTCTAAAGTATCTGTCTGCCCTACCGCTGACCCAATCTCGCTTCTCATCTCTGAGCCTGAGAGACAACGGGAATGGGAACGAAGGCCACCATAAAAATGAAGGAGCGCTGCTCCCATTATGTAAAGTTCATGTTTAATTAGGTAGGGGCCATGAATTGCAACTCTTTTTTTAAAAAAAGGGGGAGGTTTCTCTATAAGTGGCTTTTTTGTGCCTCTGAAGACAATGGTGACCCTGACAAATATACCTTGGAGGGCAGCTTCAAGAATCAAATCGATACATTTAATAATTTAGGATTTGCTTGCAGCCATATCACCCATTAAAATCTGAAGGCCATTGTATTCTCTACTTCCTTGGTCCTTTTTTCTTCCTTTTAGTTATGCTTCATGGGCTTTAATAAATAAGTAATACAGAAGAAAAAAACACTTATCAAGAGTGCTTTGCCACAGCCCTGAAGGCTCTCTGATTCTTTTCTTCCTCGAAATAGAGTCAGGGACAATCATCTCTCCTAAGAAGAGTGATGTGGCAGGGTTAAATCCCTAGATGTGCCCCAGGCAGCCAAAGGCCCCACAACATTGGCTAGATCACCCAAGAAAAATTTGGGAACAAATGACAGATTCACAGAAGTTCCAATAAAAGGATTGTTCCTTCTGAGGGGGAGGTGAATGATGGGGGACTTACTATAGCTTAAATGGTGTGAGACTACAGAGGCAGATATAGGCATTCAGAAATAACCAAATCACAGTGTAACTATTTGAGTTTGGTCCAAAGTGAAGCCTGTGTACTTCCACTAAAACTTTGTTTTCTTGTGGCACTTTGAGAAAATGAGAAAAGACACATAATCTTCTATATTAAGTCTTAGGAAATAAAGTTGCTGACGTTCAGAGAACAGGAATCCCCTCAATAGTCAGCTTGATTCTCCTCACTCTGGCTTAGGTGTAGGTTAGTTCTAAGAATTCCTGGTCCTGTGGTAAATTCATTTGGTAGTGGGGCTGGGGCACTGTAGCAATGTGGTGGCAGCTCAGGGAATTGCCAGACCACAAAAGGCAATTGCTTTGGGACAGAGGATGCCCATACCAGAGAGGGTCCAACCTCACCCCTATAAGGTAGAGAAAGCGGACCATGGATGAGGCATACCACAATGATGAAACCCTTGTCATAGCACACAAAGTACAGTTGTGATACGTGTCAGCATAGAATAGAAGACCATTAAGTAAGAAAAGTATTGAATGGTAGTTGCCATGGAGATGAAACATGTTCCTCCTCCTTAGAAAGGAAGTATGCCCCTGAAGAAGTGTTCACCCACCACCAGTGCTGATGCACTGAAGCAAGACCCATTCCTCTTGCATTGGTTATAATCATGTTTAAGCTCATCTCTACCAGGATACCCCCAAACCATCCCTTTGTGGAGGTCCACAAGGTGTCCCACATTCCACATATTTTTGGGCTTTTTCAATATATTGATCAGTTATGACAATTTAGTACTTTTTCTTTTTTAAAAACATTATTTTTCATATGCGATAGGTCTCTGGGGGAGAGGAATACTGGGAATAACTGTGTTCAGTTGTTTTTCAGTCATGTCCTACATCTTGTGACCCCATTTGGGGTTTTCTTGACAAAGATACTGGAGTGGTTTGCCATTTCCTTCTCCAGCCCATTTTACAGATGAGCAAACTGAGGCAAACATGGTCAAGTGACTTGCCCAGGGTCACACATATTGTCCATGGGATTTTCTTGGCAAAGATAATGGAGTAGTTTACTATTTTCTTCTCCAGTTCATTTTACAGATGAGGAAACTGAGGCAAGCAGAGTTAAGTGATTTGCCCAGGGTCACACAACTAATGTCTGAGGCTGGATTTGAACTTAGATCTTCCTGACTCAAGAACCTATGCTCTATTCATCCAGCTGCCACAATTGAAAATAACTATTATGATATAAAAATCAGATGACATTAATAAAAACTAATTTTAATTTTTTAAAAATAAATTCATTTTATAGTTGGGCATTCAAAGATTTAAAATTTTAAGAAGTTGCCTGATTTCCAATAATGTTGTTATTGTATAAATTGTATTGGTCCCCTCCCCTCCGCAACTCTGTATCTGCTTATACAAGTCTTCCTAGGTCAATAAAACATTTTTTAAAAATATACAAAAAAAAATAAAATAAATTCATTCTTCCCCTAAACTCAGATTCTCTGGAAGAGAAGGGATGCTATCATTACCTTGAACTAAGTAGTTCTGCTCCTTGATGAACCACTAGACAAGATGCTGGTGAATAACAGAAGTAACCTAGCTAAATGGCAGCCCTTCCTCAGCCACCAGAGCACCAAAAATCCAGGTTAGGACAGCCATAAAATATAACTGAGCATTTTCCATGTGGTTTATAAACTATTAACATTTTATACCTTGCTAGAAGTCGATGCTTTGTACTCCCAAAGCTTACTACTGGACTTATCTCTTAGGTGTTGGAAAGAGGGTGTAGACTTAGCTGATACCATTCACATAGTCAGTACTAGCCTAGATATGAACACAGTCCTCATCAATCACCACCTACTTCCCCAATTCTGCAACCCAGCTGTGTGAGAACTGAATCCAAAGTGTGAACCAAGCCAGTCCAGACATCTGTGAACACCCCTACTACTCATCATCACAATGAATATGCAATGGGAGGAAGCCTGCACACCCAGGATGCTGCCACCACATTATATCTTTCAACCTCAACTGGTCACACCCCAGTTTCATGCTCTGTCAGCAAATGTCGTCGAATTGCCAAATGTTGGCTTGTTTAATCTAAGAATACAACAGCCCCCTGCCCATCATTTGGCTCCCTTAAATACCCTGGCAGAAGTGCCAGCACAATCCACTGCCACTCTATTCTGCTCTTTCCCATTTGGGAAACATCCCAATGGAATCTCTCATGCATGGAGCAAAATGCCACCTGTGCTCTCTTCTCCCACTGTTCCCAGCCCTATTCTTCCTACTGTATTAACAGTATTCCCCCTCTAAGACCCATCTTTGCCCCTCTTCCTTCTCCTGGGAAGGGACAACAATGTCTTTCGATGCACTATAGAGGAGAACCAATTAGCACCTGCCAAGTGCTCTGAGTAGCTATTAATCAACTGTTTTCTGATAGGCAGGTGGATCTTCATAGGAAAAAGCCTCGTAGCTTGTTTCAATGCTTCCCTGTCTAGCATTCTCTGAACCTTCTTTCAGTGAACCTCTTTTTCTTTCATCCTCTGCCCTTCTCTTTGAGAACTGAATTGTATGAGGAGATCACAGCAATAGTGATCCTCTTTGTGTCATTAAGGCTTCTCCAAGAAAGGTAGGATACCAGCTCCTGAAGTTTTTTCCCTTCCGACAATTTCTCCACCCAAGGTATCATGTGTGACAGTTTCACAGAACCAGATTTGAAGATAGTTTTTTAGAAATTTTACTAAAAGTAAGATCACTATATGTGAATATTGCTTGAAAGAACTGGGGATGATCAGAATGGAGAAGCAAAGATTCAGGAAACATGAAAGTTTTCTTCAAGTATGTGAAAGGCTATCCAGATAAAAGTGGATTACACTTGTTGCATGTGAAGGCAGAACTAGGAGAAATGTGTGAAGGTGCAAAAAGTAAAATTCAATCTTGATGTAGAAGAAGCTAAAAGATTTGTAGAAGTCTAATGGCTTGTCCTAGAAGGTAATGAGTTCCAGCTGGATAACCATTTGTCAAGTATAACAATGATAACAATAATAGTAATAACATTTGTTTGCAAAGTGTTATACATGTGTATGTTAATTCATTTGCTAACATGCTCAAGTCCAGCTCAGTCAGTCAACTAGCATTTAAATGTCTATTATGTAGCAGACACTATGCCAAACACTGGGGATAAAAGAAAGGCAAAGAGTAGTCTCTGCTCTAAAGGAGCTTCCAGTCTAATGGGAGATATGACATGCAAACAACTGTATAAAATAAGCTACATACAAGATAAATTGAAGATGGTCAACCAAGGGAATTGGGAAATGTTTCCTATAGAAGATGAGACTTGAAGGAAGCCAGGAGGCAGAAATGAAGATGGAAAGAGAAAGAGTTCCAGGCATGGAGGACAGCCAGTGAAAACACCTGGAGTTGAGAGAGCATAGTGTGTGTGTGTGTGTGTGTGTGTGTGTGTGTGTGTGTGTGCGTGTGTGTGTGCATGCGTGCATGCACGCACATGCAAAGAATAGTAAGAAGCCTAAAATTACTGGATCACACAGAGTACATCTAGGGGGTGGGACAGGAAAGAAGGGGGGTAAGGTGAAAGACAACCGGAAAATTAGGAAAGGACCAGTTTATGACGTGCTTTAAAAGTCAAAGAGATTTTATATTTGGTCCTAGAGGCAATAGGGAACCACTGTACTTAATTAAAGAGGAGGGAGAGAATGATGTGGTCAGATTTGATGTAAGAGAAGCCAGAAGTCTAATCAGACTGTTGAAGTTGAAGCCTAATGAACCATCCATAGGTAGTGGGCTCCCCTGCCCTAGGAAGATCAATTTGGCAGTTGTATGGTTACAGTGGAAGGTCCCTGAGATCATTTCCAACCCTGAAATTCTGTCTCTGTGATTATCTCCCATTTGCTAGTATTCTCTCCTTCCTCAATTTTTTTGGTACTATACTTAATTTCTGTACATATTGTTCCCTACTCCCACCCAAGTTCAGTGCAAATTCAGTGAAGGCAGAAATGGGGCTTCATTTTTGTCTTTGTACCTTCAGGATTTAGTACATAGTAGATGCTTTAAAAGTGTTGAATTTGAATTTAAATTGTATTGCATGTACCTAGCAAAAAGTATGGGATATATATATGAGTTACATTGGTACTTCTGTAGAGTCAGTCAGTCTTTCCTGTCAAATTGAACTCTGCTAAAGTTCTTAACAATAAGAGTTGTCCCAAAGTGGAAAGCGCTGCCTAAGGATACCATGGGTCCCCCCCTCACTGAACATATTTAAAGAAAAACCAAATAGCTATATGTCAGCATTATTGTGGTGGGTGTTTTGGGGGGACTATAAGGTCCCTTCCAACTCTGAAATTTTGTAATTCTGTGATTTTGTGCTTTTCCATCTTGTTTTCAAGTCATTTTATGAGAGACCTTGTCCAATTCTTTACCAAAATCTTATAAAACATACCCCTGATCTATGAATTTAGTAATCCTGTCAAAAAAAAAAAAAGATGAGATTACTTTGGCAAGGCTTAGTCTTGTTGATGCTATGCTTGGGATCATATCTTCTCTGTCCAAAGGTTCATTAAGCCTCACTTTTATACTATGTTCCAGAATTTTGCCAGAAATTGAAGTCAAGTTCAATAGTCTATAGTTTAAAGACTCCATATTCTTTCCCTCTTTAAAAATCAAGACAGCATTTGCCCTCCTCAAGTACTTTGGCACCTCTCCTCTCTTCTCCTCCACAATCTTTCAAAGATCACTGACATGACTCAATAATCATACCCATCATCATTCCCTTACATAAGAATTTAGTTCATCCAGCTCTGATGACTTGAATCTCTCAATGGCAAATAGATGTTCTATCTTTTCCACTCCGAAGATCATTCTCCTTGGCAAAGAAACGGAAACACAATAATAATTGCCCAGATTTCTTGGCTCTCCATTCGTTGTATGTTAATCATCATTCATTCCATTTGGCCAGAAAGCAATCCTATTCCTTCTTTGATCTCTTTTCCCCAGTACAACCTCAGAAAGAACTGTCCATTGTCCTTAACTTTCCCCGTCAACCTCAGCTCATTCTCAACACTGGCACTCCTGGACAAAAACAAGGAGGCAGGAGACAGAATGTCAGATATGGGAAATAGCAAGTAAGCCAGACAAATTGCAACACAAACTACCCGGGGGAAGAGGGGTAATGTATAATTAGCCTAGAAAGATAGATTGGAGCCATATTGAAAGGGGCTTTTAAATTCCAAACAAGAGAGTCTGTATTTTGTTCTAGAGACAAGAGGGAATCATTCTCAAGTTTTTTGACAGGCAAACGACATGATCAGACACGTGCTTTAGTCATCGCTATTAAAAACTGCAGAGGGGTCAAAGAGGATGAAGACAGCCAAAAAAAAAAAACATTGAATTTAATAATCAAGAAGTCCTTTTGAGACAGCAGTTTCATTTGAGTTGCGTGGATGGAAACCAGCATGCAAGAGACTAAAGAGTGAATTGGTGTTGAGGAAGTGGAGGCAGTGGATGGAAATGACCCTTTCTTGAAGCTTAGCAGTGAAAGGATGAAGAGATATGCAGTAGTAACTTGGAAGAATGGAAAGGTCAAGTGAAACTTTCCTGTAGGGATAGGAAATTAAGAGTAAGCTCAATGGTACAAATTAAATAGGCAGCTCTAGGCTGTCTCTGACCACAAATCTCATCATCACTTATTTTCTCATTTCTTATAAACACTCTGGGGGAGTCCTGGAGCTGCACAAAGCCCAGATGCAGACTGATACAGAAAACCACAACCACTCCCATTTGCAACAACACATGAAAAGGAGATCAAGAACCAAACATTGAAGACAAAATAGCCACATTGCTCTGCCTCCATCCATCACCCTCCAGAACACACCACTCTCTGTCACCAAAAATTCTATCACCAAAAATAGACAAACAGATAGATGAATAAATGATTGATAGATAATAACTAGATAGATGAATAAATAGATGACAGATAATAATAGATGAATGATAGATGATAGATAAGTCAATGGATGGATAGATAGATGGATGCATAGATAGATGATAGTGATCATTTGTTAAATGCTTACTATATGACTACCACTGTGCTAAGTGCTAGAAATACAAATGTAAGCAAAAACAGTCCCTGCCCTCAAGAAGCTTACATTCTTGCAGGGGAAGACAACACATAAAAGAGAAATATGAAGGGGAGATGTGATAAGGGAAGACAATCACAGGCAACATGAAGAAGTAGCCCAGAGAGAAATAGGTTTGTTTAAGAATACACCAGCACCCACGTATGATCTTTTTCATCAAATATGCAAGCAGGAATGGGAATAAAATCAGTTGCTATTCAGCTATTTTCTACAGCCCTACAATGGTACCATGGAGAACATTCCAAGGGAATCTCCTACACCAGAATGAAACATCACCTGTATTTTATTCTTCCTACAAAGTATTCCTCTCCCTACCCAATCAATAATGAACAGAGATGCTCAAAATAGCTTGCCTCCTCTGGAAAAATCTGGCATCATGGGAGCATGTTTTGTGGAAGTACTCCATCCCTTCCAGAATCAAACAGGCACATTGTTTCCATATAGCAATCCTCTCTCCCAAGACTTTACATGAGAATGCTTTGCTCTTCATTCTTCTGACGGAGAAATGGGCATGGGGCTGAGCCCTCCAGGTAAGCAAGGAGTTCTGGCAGATGTGATATTCTTTGCACTACCTGTAAGAGCACAGAAGGAATGCCAATACCTCCCTCCCTACCTTTCCCTTGTCTCACATCCTACTATCTTCAGAGATTTCTCTGCCAGTAGTTAACTTATATTCCAATATTAGTTCCATACACAATTCATGAAGTCACAGAATGTTAGTGCTGGAACTCACCCCTGGGATCTCCTAGTCCCAGCATTTCATTTTACAGATGAAACAACAGAGGCTTGGAGAGTAGAAGCAAATTACCCAGTGTCACTCAGGGAGTTACTGGCTGAACAAGACTAGAATCCAGGTCTCCTGGTTCCCTTTCCACTATATCAGGTTTCTCAAGGATGGCCCTTGCCAGCCATGGTGTGCTGCTTCATTTATGGGAGAAAATTAAATGCAAAAGTGGAAACCTGCCCTTTGCTTCAGAGAAACTTTGGTATTGGCAATAACGGTCTGGCTAGGAGCTTATCCAAATGCCACCATCTGTTTTCTTTTTCCTGTAACAAGAAGTCCCACTACATTTATGCCACAGAGCTCACAACACTAAACAAATATATGACTGATTTTTCCATCTCAAATCTAAACATTGGGTTATTTTGGCTTCATAGAGACAGAGCTTTACACAGAGCTACTGGGAATCAAAGATGCTTCTGCCTGAGACACAAGCACTGAATTGGACCCATCAAGGTAATAAAATGCCCTATCAGACAATATAGTTTTTGTGTTCTTTTCCCTCAAAATAAAGGACCCATTCCTGTGATCTTACTTGATAGCAAGAGGGTGCATGAGATGTCTTCTCAAGGTCCTTCTCTAGTCTAGAATTCTGGTTTATATAATAACAGGGAATAGAGGGAGAGAGCTGGGAATAAACATTCAAACAAGGGCAATAATTATCGAATAGGTAATCTATCAGCTGGCTTTTTAATATACTACATCTGGTCTGGGAAAAAGAAAAAGTATTATGCAAAGTAGAATGTTCTTACAAATTCTCATAATGTTTCTACCTCTGTTTCATTTACCTGGTATGGTATATTTCTCCCCCATTCAGACTGTAATAGAAACTCAGGAGACAAATCAATAGTACCACTATCCATAGACCCTTCTGAGGGAGGATCGTATATTTCCTATATGTCTCTGGCTGTTATTATGGCTTAGGATATTTGCATGAAAACCAAACCATTATCCCCAGGGGGTGGTTCATTTGCAGGGGCTTTGCCTTGATAAAGCTGCAATTCTTCAAACCCTTTCTCATAATCAGCTCCCTGCCAAATAGGTAAGCAATCTCTAGTGAAGAAGCATTAAGAGACATGACCATATTCTTAGAAGCTGAGGGCCTCCTCTTCTTCCTCCTTTTCTTTATGCTACCCTTCAATTTTATATTTTCAAGAGTACATAAGCCGGGTTCCAAGTTGCACTGAAAATAAAATAAAATAAACTCATATATATTGGCCTGTAATTATTGTGGAAGGAAGCAAGCAGTTGTAAAGTCACAAGGGCTGTGCCAATGTGCATTTACTTAGAAGGGGATAGTCAATAATGGTTGTTTAAAGATGTATATTAAACACTACTATGAATACTCATTTACAAACATCCTGATTTTTGCATGTTAAATGGTGAATATATTTATATATCTATATATTATATGTATATATATATACATATTGTATGTGTCCCATATAAATAAACTGATAAATCTATTAAACTTGCTAATGAAATTGAAAAATTGCATTAAAGCAAAAGAAAAGGATAGTCATCATCCTAAACAGATTTGGATTGCCAAAAGTAAAAAGCAGATATCTACCTGATGAGTTCTAGGGTAATATTCATTTTCTGTATTTCTTTAAACTCCTATAAACTTTTTCTGCATGGCCCAGCATCCTGCATATACACATAGCCTCATGAGGAGGTCATCTGACTTGGTATAGAAGCAATCACACTGGAATACCCAGGATGGTTGCTAGCACAAGTTCTGAGATCTGCTTCACCAGAGTCAACAATCTTTTTTTAATTACATTCACTAGTTCAGGGGAAAAGTCAGCACCCTGAACTTCAGAGAAAATATAAACAAAATACAAAGAAAATACAAGCAGAGAAATAAAGACCAATAGACAGGGCTCTGACTGCCTGAATCAACTATACACTTTACATACATCCCCGGATTGAGAGAGCCTTTCCATCTGAGCAGTGAGGGAGCTCTGAACACATGGCACTGAGAATCTCAACCAGGAAATCACAAGATCCTTCTCATAAATGAGCCCTCAAAGCAAAATACCAACTTAGAGTATATATACACTTCTCAGACCCAGAACGCATCATAACCCTTGTGACTCAGTGCCTAATTAGAAATTAGCAAAAAGTGTGAAAGTCTTCCTACAAGCAAGCCTCCCCTAAGCAAGTTTCCCTTAATGGGCTCCACATGAAGCCTATTAGTGTGCAAGGAAGATCTTAAATCCCATTAACATTACATTTGGTCACCACCTTTAGCATGGACTTGGTGAAACTTTAATTCAGGGTCTCTCACTGCTGGCCCTCCTCCCCACAGCTGCCAATGGAATATTCCCAAAGCACAGGTCTAATCATATCACTCCAGAGGTTCCCTGTCACCTCTAGAAACTACTGTATGGCTGCTAAAGACTTTGATTGCTTGATTTCTGCCTACCATTCCAGAATTATTACATACCATTCCTCTTCATGTACTCCATGATCTAATGAAACTGGCCTTCTGCATGTTGCCCAGTCATGATGTTCCATCTCTGAGCTCCGTTCTTTTGACCAGGCTATTTGAATGCATTCCCTCATTACCACCTCCTATCAGAATTCCTCATTTTCTTCAAAACTCAGCTCGGGTATCCTTTTCTCATCCTTACCCCCGATCACCTTGTGCTTCCTTTGTATATATCTTGAACATGAGAGACAGTTATGACATGATGGACAAGGAGATGGTCTTCTTGGCCTCCTGATGGTGTAATCCTGGCAGGTTATTTAACCTCTCAGTGCTCTGGGAAACTCCCTTAGATGACACATTTCAGAGAGAGCATCTACCTGTATTAGTAAGGCGAGTTAGGTGCTTCATCTGATTGTTCCCAATCTCAATGAAATCCCAAGTATAGTCCCTCTACCTATATTTTGTACCTACTTATATGTGAACATAGGACAGTTAGGTGGCACAGAGGATAGAGTGCCAGGCATGGAATCAGAAAGATCTGACTTCAAATCTAGCCTCAAACAAGCTGTATGACCCTGGGCAAGTCACTTAACATATTTGCCTCAGTTTCCTCATCTGTAAAATGAGCAGGAAAAGGACATGGCAAAGCTCTCCAGTATCTTTGTCAAGAAAACCCCAAATGAAGCCCAAAGAGTGGGACATGACTGGACTGAACTGGACAGCATATGTGAATATATCATTTTTTTTTCCTATAGAATGTGAACTCCTTGAGTGAAGGAACTGTTTTATATTTTTATGTTTTTTCTGCATGTTCCCAGTGCACAATTAGTTGATGTGTGATAAATGCTTGTTGATTATTTATTGTTGTGGTTTGTTCTTCATTCTTGAAGAGGACCATGACATCAAGAAGGTGATGCCATGACTTGCAAGTGAATTGTATTTAAGTGAGGAATGGTTGTACAAAGTCACCAGCCTCACTTTCTCCTCTGGAGCCAGTTAGTTGATTGGTTGGTTCCTTGAGAAACTCAAAAGCAAAAAAAAATGGTAGGAGTCGGCAAGATAAAAGTGAATATTTTTTTATCTCTGATCAATGAATCAGTAAATAAACATTAATTAAGCACCTGCTGTGTGCCAGGTACTACGCTAAATGTTGGGAATACAAAAAAAGGCAAAAACCAGTCCCTGCTCTCAAAGGACTCACAGTCTAATGGGGGAGACCACATACAAACAACAATGTACAAATAAGATATGTGCAGGAATAAACTGGAGAAAACAGAGGAATGAGGAATCGATAAGCATTTATCAAACACTTATGTCAATTAATTGATTGATTAACTAATTAAACACATATGTGCCAAGCACCATGTGCTAAACTCTGGGGATACAATGAAAGGCAAAAACACAATCCCTGCCCTCAAGTAGTCCACACTCTAATGGGGAAAACAACATATACATAAATATTGCTGAGATATTAGGAGACATCCTGTCTTCCAGAGCTAAGATCTGGCAAGCAAGCTGTGCCCTGAGCTTGGCATAACGACAATCCTTTGCACTCACCTTCTAGATGATCTCACCCTCAGGCAAAATCACATAATTATTGTATTGCTTGAGCTCAAACAGGCACAAGACAAGCACGCTCAGACAAGTGCCCATGTTCCAGTCACAAAGCCCTGCTATGAATCAGACTTGCCTCACTGTTGCTGTTATTCCTCATTGTCGGGGCTACAGCTCACTGTGTAGCCACTGGTATGAGTATTAAGATCTCCCCACACAGCCTCAGGTGCCCCCTACTAGGGCCAGGGCCCCGGCATATGTGTCTAGATGCCCTCCTTGCTTCCAAGCTATTTCCCTCACTTTGAAATTAAACTTCTGTTTGATTCCTAACTCTCCTGTCTCTGGCCTGCTCTGTTTGACTCCAGGCATCCACAGGTTAGAGGTCAGTTTGGTCTTGACAATATGCCCACCCAAGATACATACAGAGTAGATGGAAGGTAACCTTGGACAGGAAGACATTAGTACCTGGAAACATCCTTAAGTGGAAAGTGATATTGGAGCACAAGAAGGAAGTCAGAGATTCTAAGAGGTGGGACCAAGGAGGGAAAGTATTCTATGTACAGGGGACAGAGTAAAGACATGAAAATGGCAGATGCGGGGTCGTTAGTGAGCAGTGGCAAATAGGCTAGTATAGTTAACCCATAAAGTTTGTGGAGAGAAGTCTGTGAGAAGACCTATCGCTGGTCAGGGATATGCTGGCCACTTGACTTTCCCTTTTTATGTAAAGAAAACAACATTTTCTGAGCACTCAGACCCCAAGCTTTATTCTCCCCCACATAGGAGGAGAAACCTGGGCAAATGCTTGAACCAGCATCACACATTCACAGTCAGCATAAACGATCTCATAAGTTGTATGATTTGGGAAGTATCACTGAAGGCCTTCCCTGCTGAAAAATACTCTCAGGCACACTGTCAAAAATTCTTTACTTTATTCTACTACCTGAAAAGTCTACCGATTAGAAATTCGGTTGCCAAGTCTTATTGCTTTTCTTTCCCTAACATCTCTTTCATCCATCCCCTTCTCTTTTCTCAAACAGCCTTTATCACCTCTCACTGGGATCATTTCAATAGCTTTCTAATTGGTCTCCCAGCTTCCAGGATCTCTCCTCTCCAAAAACTTCTTCGCCATAGCTGCCAAATTGGTATTCACAAAACAAATCTGACCATTCATGTCCCTGATTTAAAAAAAAATCCTCAATAACTCCCTATTGTTGATAGCATAAAATACAAAGTAATCCTAAGCTTTACGAAATCTAACTCACATAAACTTTTCAAGGCTTATTTCAAATTACTCCTCTTTGTACACTCTTCATTCTGCCCAAACTGGTCTACTAGCTGTTCCCCATATCTGGCATTCCTGATTCTTTGCCTGTATGTAAGAGATTCCCCATGTCTGGAACGCACTTGCTCCCTCCTCACCAGTACCCTAGCTTCCTTCAGGCACCAGCTCCTACATAAAGCATTTCCTGATTGCCCATTCCTTTGTTAGTGTTCTCTCCCTCCTGACTTATTCTGTATATCCTTTGTATCTGTGGACAGGTTATGTTCCCCAGCAGAATGTAAGATCCTTAAGGGCAGAGATTATCTTATTTCTGTCTTGTAGCCCCAAGACATAATCATTGCAAGTACTTAATAAATGCATATTTAAATGAATTAACATACATTATACAAATATCCTATAATGAGTTACTAGTCATTTACAGCTCAGTGTGAAAAGGCCATCATCCCCACTGAATGGGAGGTTTGGGGTAGGGGAGAGAATGAGATGGGAAGGAGAGGTTTATTTGGAATATGGGGCACTCCAGAGGAAAAGATAATCCTAGTTTGACTACCAATGTGAGGAACATTGGGCAGAATAAAGATGATGAGTATCTAGGACATGGGGGAGGGGAATGTCAAAACCATCTAGCATGGTGCCCAGTGCTTAACATGATGACTCTGTGTTGTTGTTTGTAGCTTGTTGAATGGAATGAAATGGAAAGGAATTGAGGTGGGACAGTAATGAAGACAAAAGGGTGGGTAAGCAACAAAGATAATTTTGACCCATTTCCAAATTTATCTAGATCCATTTCCGACTGGAACTCTAAAGGTGATGAAGAAGAAGCCCTTTTCTCTGTGCCTTAGTGTATGAAATGATTCCTGTCCTATGCAAAAGGGGAGGAGGAAGTGAGCTTATCATGTCTGAAGCTACAATACTTCCTGAAGACTACAATACATACTTCCCCTGAGCTAGTGAATGACCTCTGCTTGTATTTTCTCCATGTTCAGGGTGCTAACCTTTCCCCTGAACTAGTGAATGACTTATACATGTTCAATTAAAATGAGATTGTTGACCCCTTTGAAAAAAAAAACTAAATTTTACATAAATTTCCTACCATCAGGTCCTCAACCCATCCCTCTATATACCTCCTCTTACTTGTGTGACATCAACTGAACAGGTGTTCCCTATATCCAAACTTCCAATTTTGTAGAAAGTTCATTGAATTTGAAATCAAGAAGCTGTGAGTCCAAGACTTGGCTGTAAGCTATATGACCTCAGGTAAGCCATCTAACCTCTCTAGGCCTCAGTTTCCCCTTCTATAAGACAGCAAAAACAGTACTAGCTCACAGCGTTCTTGTGGTGAAAGTACCTTTGAAAGTTTAAAATCATATATTAATGCAAAAAAACCTTCAAGTAAGTACCGTGTAAGTCAGTATTAACTCTGTTCCCAAACTTCGATGATCTGTGATTTAGTTGGCATGGATACTCCTTCTACCAACACAGATGGCAACTCCTCTTTGCCTTATTATAAGCTCTTCATTAGTTGCTGTGACCAAAAAAACCCAATTCCCCAGAGGCCTACCTTCTGGTGATGAGCCTCTGCCTGCCTGCCAAGCTAGGCTGGGTCTCAGAGGATAATAATACTAGCTGACATTTCTATAACACTTGAAGATTTACAAGGCACTTTCTATAAATTATTGATTCTTACAAAAGCCCTATGAGATCTATACCATTACTCCTGTTTCCTAGAGTTGGAAACCGAGACTGAAATAATTTGAGTAATTTGCTTATGCTGAGGGGTAAGATTTGAACCCAAGTTTCTCCTGATTCCAAACCCTGCTGTTCCCATTGTACCATATGGCTTGTGTTTAGTCAGCTGCTTCACACTCAATACCTTTCCTCCCTTGGCAAGATTTGTGAGAGCTTGTACTTCACCAACGCAACCCTTCAGAACCCAAGACCCATCCCCAAGACTCCAGAACAGGATTTTAGTAGAAGAAAGCAAACTCAATGGAAATTCTAAATCTTGAAGTCCTCTTCAGGTCAAAGGCTTATGATTCAGAGCAATTAATTTTTCTTTTTTCAAGTGAGTATTTGGAGTTTTCCTTTGTATTAAGGAAGAGAATTAGGTAGTAAATGGGTTTTCCTTGGAGTTCACCTCAAAAGACACAGAACTACTCCAGAACAGCAAGTGGTTTTATGTAGTGACCAACAGATGCCATTTCAGTGACAGCCAGAACCCTCTAGAGAACACCAAATGTTGTGGTAAATGTGAAGATTATCCGTAATGGTCCAGAGAAAGAGGAGAAGTAAAGGAAGAGTGTGAAACTGGCCCCTCTTCTTCTCTTCCCAGAATTGTCCATCTGCCCTGGGCTAACACGGACAAATGCTAAACACTAGAACTGCCTCTTTTGAAATGTCCTCCTAATATAGTCTATTAAAATGAATGGGGGCACTCTTGAGAAGAGTGACTAGACAGTGTGACCTGCTCAAAGACCAAGAAGAAAAGAACCCATTGATAAGAGGAAAGACTATCTTCCCTAGGGACCACAAGGAAGCTCAGAGCAGAGGTGACCATCAGCTACTCCAGCTTAGGTTGCAGCTGCCCCCCACTGGAATAAGAGGAAAGTGCTCGAATGGAATAATGTATAAGTAGGGCTGTGTGCGTAGGGAGGAGGGAGAGAAGGTAAGAGCTCCCCGCCTCAGGAAAGTTGGGCCCCAACCCCTTTTGGAATTTAAAGAGAAAAAAAAGTTTTATTCATGAGTTATTAACCATTTTGTTTAGCAAATCGGTTTATCCCAATGACCTCTGCAAAGGTGGCAGATGGCACTAAAGAAATCCTCCCAAAGACCAGCCCAGGCTGTTTGCTCACACTGTGCTCAGGAATCAGCATGCAATGCACAAGTCTGGGGGGAAGGGGAATGGTTTGGGATAGAAAGATGGCTTGTGGCTGGAGAGAGTAAAATAAAGTACATTGCAATGCTACAGGGTGAACCTCTTTGGGTTTGTAATCAGTCATTATAACAATTTTTCTATCATTTGCAAATACCTAGTGCTTACTCTTTACAAATTGGCAAGTAACCTTGGAATGGAGGTTTTTCCCATTCAGTCCATGAGGATCCATGACACAAACACATATACTTGAATATGAAACCTTGAGCAGACAAGTATGACCATTTGGTCATGGATTGGGGGTGGGGGGGGAGGGAAAACCACAGGATGATGGGGAAAAAAAGGGAGCAAGGAAATCCATGGGAATCAAAAGAACTGGCAGATCAGGAGCACCTGTATGAAAATACAAATGGGAACAGGGCAGGAGTGTTGGTAAGGGCAAAGGGGATGGTACTTTTAACTCACTGATTCAGTCAATAGGCCTGTAGCCAGCCTCCTGGGCCATCTGGTCTCTTCTACTGTATGGGAGAGACTTTGCAAAGCAGATCCTTTGGCCAGGCGCCTGACAAAGATTCTGAAAAGGAGAAGACAGATCAGAGTTTTCCAAGGCTTTATTGACTTGAGTGAGGGGGAAGGCGGGTGGCAGAATGACAATAATGAGCAGATCTGCCTTTTAAAGTTGTGTAAAATGGCATATTGGGAGGGGGGAGATTCATTAACCAAGCTGAACTGTGCCTTTCATCCTTGTCTACTGACAGCCTCTACCTTAGGAAGAGGGAAGCATCCTCAAGCTTGTGTTTGAGGGTTATTTCACCACCTCTTGCCGTTTGTTTATAAAGATGTTTAATTTTTTGTGATCTAAAATAGGTATGCCGCAGCCCCTAAGGGGTTGTCTCAAGGGGTTTTGATGATATTTGCAGCCTGTTAAGTTGAAAGAACTTTCCAGAGTATGGAAACATATCCTAACAGTGGGTTCCAAATGCCTTGTTTCATTACAAAGCACAGCTGCATAAAATATATTGAGAAAGACTGGACCTATTACACAGCCTTGCTTTGCTGCATCAGTGATGGGGAATGGGTCAAAGAGTAAGTCATCTGCTCTAACACAGTTTGGCATATACTATTGCAGAAAAACCTAAGGACCCCAGAGAACTTCTCAGGGTGGAGAAACTTTTGTAATAGCAGCCACAGTCCAATTCTATAGATTGTACTTTATATGCTCAGTGAGTACTGTCTAGAATCATTTGGTTCCCTGAATCTTTCCCTCTGCTGTATGCCACACAAAAAAACTGATGCCCATCTTGTCATACCACAGCCTACCACTGTGATTCTAGTACTAAGCCACTGACAGCATTGTGAGTTCAGGTCACAGTGATCAATTAGCCAGGTGGCATGTAGTGAGATGCCATGATCATTAGCACTATCAGGTTTTTTTTTTCCTCTCCATCAAGATGGGGAGGTTCCTGGCATCTTCGAGCTATGGAGAAATTTCTGCACACCATAGAGTGAGAAGTACCCCATGATGGATGCTGTCCAAACACCAATACCACTTCTTTCATTTAAGCTCACCTGGGGATAGACACAGAGGTGGGGAACCTGTGATCTTGAGGTTACATGGCCTTGTAGGTCCTTGGGTGCAGCCTTTGGACTGAGTCCAAGTTTTACACACTTTTATTAGGGGGATTTGTCCTGTGAAGTTTAGATTCAGTCAAAAGACCACACTTAAGGACTTAGAGGGCCACATGTGGCCTCAAGGTCACAGGTTCCTCACCCCTGGTAGAGGATGGATTTTCCAAATGACCTTACCAGTATTTAAGAAGGAAAAAAAGTGAAATAAAACAAAACTAAAAGGTACAAAATGATCGAGTTACAGAGAACAAGAATCTTCAGTCAAAGGACCACAAATTTGGAGCTGAAAGTAACCTTAGAATTCATATAGAGCAGGGGCTCTTAACCTGTTTTAGGTCTTGGGTTCCCTTGACAGTCTATTGGCATCTATGAACTCTCTCTCTGAATGATATTTAGTGTCTTCATTCAAATATTAAATGAAAATTTTCAGATACAGTGAAAATAAAAGATAATAAATATAAAATAGAGATCTCATTTTTCCCATTCAAGTTCATAGACCCACCCCCTGAAATCCATCCAAGGACCCCAAATTAAGAACTCCAGAACTAGACTCTAAGACCAAACCCTCATTTTACAAATAAGAATCCTGAAACCCGGACCAACTAAGTAACTTACCCAGTCACACAGATAGGATACATAGAGCCAGGATTTGATCCCAAGTCACCTAACTCTCTATCTAACATTTCCCATTGTACAACATTGTTTGGGGAGGAGGGGGGAGCGGCTATTAATCTCACTTTCATCTACATAACATCTGGGCCTGACAGCCATTTGGCCATTGCATCTTGCCTCAGGAAGATGATCCTTTGTGTGAGTCTGCTCCTGCCCATACTGCTATCCTAAATCCCAAGTTCTTCTTCCCTTCAAAAGCAAGCAACCCTCCCGGGCCATCTCATCAAATTTTATATCACAGGTTTACCATGTAATGTACTTCACAAACTTTAAAGTGCTGTATAAATGTTGGCCGCTAGCTACTACTATCAGGGATATATTTGACAAGTTTATATATAACAATATTAATGCATGCAATAATTTATATAATTATGCGGTATTCCATTATAACACTAAATTTATAACAAGTTTATAAGGCCATACTTAATAATACTAGCTAGCATTTACATAATGTTTTGTGGTTTACAAAGCACTTTACACACTTTATGCCACTTGAGCCTCACAACAACCCTGTAAGGTAGGTGCTATTACCCCATTTTACAGATGAGGAAATGGAGGGTGAGACGTTGCATGGCTTGTCCAGAATGAAACGTCTAATAATCGGTGTCTGAGGTAGGATCTGAACTCCATGTAGGCAGCTCCAGTAGGCATTGTTAACAGCTGATTATTTATATAGCACATTAAGATTTGCAAGGCATTTTATATGCCTCATCTCGTTTGATCCTAAAATGCCTTCTCTAGACCCATGATCTGATTCAGGGGGACTGTTGTTCAGTTGTTTTCAATCACATCCTACTCTTCGTGTTCCCATTTGGGGTTTTCTTGGCAGAGGTACTGGAGTGGTTTGTCATTTCCTTCTCCAGGTCATTTTACAGATGAGGAAACTGAGGCAAACGGGTTAAGTGACTTGCCTATAAGTGTCTGAGGTCAGATTTGAACTCAGGTCTTTCTGACTCCAGACCCAGCACCCTATCCACTTTTTCCAATGGTGAATATGTGTCAGAAGCAGGATTTGAAGCCTAACCTTCTGGACTCCAATGCCATCCAATACCCACGCTGCCTCTCTCCATATAGGTCAATACACTCCTATGGTGGTATTTTTAATGACCTGCTGACATATTTGCATCCTCTACTCGTCTCTTAGCGTTTTTCTGCCCTAAAAAAATCGTCCCCTGATAAACAACCTGCTGGTGCTTATCCTCTCCACAGACAGCTAAGGTTGCTTCTCAGGCAGACTGTCACCAGGCCTGTACTCATAGCCACTGGTGAATGGTTTGGTACATGCTGCCAGAACTTGCATTGCCATGGCCTCCAAGAACCCAGGGTCACATTAGCATCAGAGTGAGGACTTAGAGAACCAGAATCATGACCACCAGCAAAAGAGGGGCAATTTCTTTGCAAGTTAGACACATGGAGAATGGGTGAGAGAAGCTACTGTGTGCTGAGCAGAACTAAAAGAATTCCATTTGATTCAAATGAGATCTATTAAGTGTCTTCTGTTTTGAAGGCAATGGATAATTATAAGCAATAGAGGAAAAGTAGGAAGTCATTATTTCAGCATACCTGAGTAATAGTCAAGTTTCTGGCCATTACTCCATGTAAATGTACCTTCAGAACATGAAAGGAAAAGAAAAGAAGAAGGGAAGGGGGGGAGGGTAAGGGAGGGGAGGGGAGGGGAGGGAAGGAGAGGGGAGGGAAGGGAAAGGAAGGGGAGGGAAGGGGAGGGGAAGGGAGGGGAGGGGAGGGAGGGAGGAGGGAAGGGGAGGGGAGGGAGGGGGAGGGAAGGGAGGGGGAGGGAAAGGAAGGGGAGGGGAGGGGAGGGAAGGGGAGGGGAGGGAAGGGGAGGGAAGATCTTGAAGATCTTTATGTCTTTAAATATATTATCTCATATCTATCAAGGTGACATTTCTGACCTACTATTATAAACTATATGTCTTGAATTCTTTTTTCTACAGGTAGTAAGGAGTTTCCATTGAAGTAGTCACCCTCTCTTGCTTAGTCTCCCTTGAACCAAAGCCATACATTTGTATTATTGCCCAAGTAAAGGAAATATGCCTTTAAAAATGCAAGTCTGAAAGATATAATGCATATCCCTAAGTTCCTAACTTACTATGGAGGGACTTGGGCACAAGGAAGAAAACCCAAAACATTTATACGATGAAAGTTGCTTTTATTATTAAAGAGATATAAAATTCCCATTCAATGTATGTTTTATATATAAAGTTGAGTTATTTTTCACTTTCTCAGTAGACCAATGGTTTCCTGGATACTTTACTCTTAGTTCTAGAAGTATCAAGGTCTGTGTCTGGAGAAACTAATGACAGTACCATAGTGCTGTCCTGTCAGATGCAAGAATAGTGCTATTTCAAACTCTTGAATAAATAATCCTTTAAATAACAGATGTGAGCTAAAGGGAGAATTTTGCTCTAAACACAGCCATTTATATGTAGTCATTGAATCTCTTAGTCCCCATTCTCCCTTCCACAAGAAGCAATGGTCCATTTGACTGATGGTTTCCTTCCTAATAGGGACCTAGGAGTGCTTTGCAAAGGTTGCAATTTAAACAATGCATATTTGAAGCTTAAGCATCATCATATCTAGAAACAATCCTTATTTTCTATGTTAAATCCTCTTCTCCACATACCAAAGTCAGTTCCTTAATGTGATTTTTATTCCCTACTTCCTTCCCCATGCCAAACCTCGAAAATCCATATTACTTTTTTCCATCTCAATATCCCCAAAGTGTCCCTCCCTCTCTTTATTTTCTAACTAAACCCTTCCTTCACAGCAGTCCTCTCAGTGCAACAATCCAATTCTCCCTCTTTGATTCTTGTCTCTCTGGCTCTATGTTTATAATGGCTTTCATTTGGTTCTACTAACCTAATCTCCAGTGAAATTTTACTCTTCTCACTCATTGAGTTCCTAGGCTCTTCAAGGTATCCCAGTGAAGTACTGATTCAGTCTGAATGGGCCTACCAAGCTGGGCTGTGAGCTCTTTGAGACCAAGAACCTGTTTTTGGTTTCACCCTTCTTTATATCCCCAATGCCTACGACAGTAGAGGCACCTAATAGATGCTAACATACTGACTAATTGACTGGAAAGTCTTCAACTGTAGGCATGGCAAAAATATGTGTACTTGTCACTCCAGAACCAGCAGAGGTAACTTCAGAAAGCCTCACAACCAGAAAGTTGGCCATAAATAATGTGTTGGGTTTTGACCATAGCAATTCTTGAAGACCAGCCACTCAGTCAAACATTTTCTAAGCACTTACTCTATGATAGGCATTGTGCTATATGCTGGATGCACCAAAAATAAAGGCAAAAACATGATCAGTATCCTCAGAGAGTGCACATTCTAATGAAGGAGATAACACGCAAACAACTGCATTGCTACAAGATTTATAAAAAGTGTAGGCTTGATTTTCAAGAGTTGCTATGTACAAAAAAAAATTCATTATTTGTGTCAGACACACCAATCAAATCAAAGGCAAGATAGGGTTTGATCCTGGAATTTCAGTAGTATAGGGAACTTCCAGGTGAGAAAACTCCCTCAACTGGTCATCTCTTTCTCTGAAATTTAAGGTCTTAAAGAGTTGACTCAGCAGATGAGTGATTTGCCTGTGGGCATATAGCCAATATGTGTCAGAGGATAGAGAGGCAGCTCTCCATCTACTACTCAACATTGATTCACAGATATTTAAAGGCAAACTAAAAATTTTGACTATCCACTTGTCATCCCTCACTCTAGCCACATTACCAATCCATTTTCTCTTCCTATGATACAATGCATTGATAAGGCCCTTTATTCCTGTTCTTAGAGTTCTTGGTCCTGGGTTGCAGCCCACTCATACCCCACCGTGCCCCTCTCCATTCCCTTCCATATGACACTCATTTTTCATTCCTTGGAAGCAGTGTTGTTCAACATCTTGCTGCCATATAGAAACACTATTAAAATGTTAGTACTGAAAAAGGGAGCCTTTGTTTTCATGGGAAGTTTGGGATCAGTAAAAGAACCTTACAATTTCTCAAAACTAATACAACTAAATCTCATCCTCCTTATTGCCCACTGGCACTGTCTGTCCCAATCATGCATACTGTTGAACAAGCTCAACATGGATGTCTATCCAAATGCATGTTGAAATCTAGACAAGAGATGTTCTTTATCCCCTTGGTCTTTCCTGTGTGGATGTACAGACCAAATTCCTTTGAGGGATCACAAATCTCTTCCAAGAAGACCCTGCACACATGCAAAATAGAACATGTAGAGGACATCACAATCCACATGGACCATGTGCTGGATCTCTACCATCACAGTGCTTCTCCTTTTATGCCTCAGCTGATGCTCATTATCAAAGGGTCATTGAATAGCATTATTTCTGCAGTTATATTTTTCAAGAATTCTTTAATGATCTGTTAGGCAAAATTTTGTTCTGCCAGGCCCATTTTTTTTCATAATCAACATACAGTAAGTATTATAGGACCTTGCATTCTCCGTATCTTTCAACTAATTGTGAAATGATAAAGATATAGTCCACTTATATAAGCTTGCTTGTTCCCAACTAATACCCTCATTGACAATGCCCTTTAGAACAGAGTACTGGCCCTGGAGTCAGGAGTACCTGAGTTCAAATCCGGCCTCAGACACTTAACACAAAAATTAGCCATGTGACCTTCGGCAAGTCACTTAACCCCAACTGCCCTCCAAAAAGCAAAAAAATAAATAAATAAAAGATAATGCCCTTTATTCGTATGTATGCGACATAAAATTTCAGAATAGATGGAAGAGTAGGCATATAAGTTAGTGGTTAATTATGTTCTCTCAGTTACCTTTTTTTCAGTAGGAATAAAGTCTGAGTTTTTTTTTTCATGTCTTTAGTATCTAGGCGGCATGGTGAATTGAGCCCCAGGCCTGGAGTCAAAAAGGCCTGAGTTCAAATTTGACCTCAGACACTTACTAGCTGTGTGACCTTGAGCAAGTCACTTAACTTCTCTTTGTCTCATTTTCCTCATCTGTGGACTGGAGGTGACAATAATAGTACCTACCTCCCAGTGAGGTTGTGAGGATCAAATGAGATAACATTTGTAAAGCACTTTGTACACTCCCTGGCAGCTAGTAAGTGCTCTATAAATGCTATTGATTCTCAGCTATGAGATACCGTGTATAGTGATTCCTCTATGCTTTCACAACTCTGTCTCCTCCATCACAGATTTCCTCTATGTATGTTCCATCCAATCTAGCTGCTTTTCCTTTTTTTGTTCTTTTTACTACCATTTCTACCTTTTCTATAAGCACATACGTGGCTGGGATTTTATAGGCCAAATGTGGTGATTCTGCAGTCCTTGATGGAAAAAACAGTTTGTTAAAATGGTTTTTGCAAATCTTTTTCCTTATTTTTCTTCTATTTGTAACCCTTCCATTTTCATCTTGGAATGATTCCCTTGGGAAGGCTTTGATTAGTTAGATACGTTGCCAAGTTTTCTTTAAATGAGTTTTACTTTCCACTGCTTCTCTATGCTTTATAATAAGACAGTACCGCTCATAATCATACATCATCCTTTTTAAGATTTACAAATTAGCTTATATTCTAATTCAGAGTTGCCATTGGCAACCAACTCTCCTCCTTTGGCAAGTAAGTCAGATGTTTGCTAAGATTATCTCTGGACTCTTTTGGTCTCCTTAGGGTAATTAATTTACATTGGTTACATTTCTAGGTGAAATGATTATGGTCAGTGCCAATGTCATTTCTGTTGTCCATTTCTCACTTTTTATTTTTAATTACTAGTTAAAATAATCCAGGACTAAGTAATTTCAATTCCATACCATGTCTTTTTCTCATTATTATTCTCTCTTCTTTTTTTTTTTCCATTTATGATCTCAGCTCTGACTGAACACAGACAAATAAGATATTCAGGGATAATTCCCACATCATTTTTTCTTATCAGTTAAAATATAACATATTTTATTCTTTATGGTAATATTTGGTCTTTACCATTATCCAATGCCTACCTATGTTTTGAAAGAATTTATGAAGTAGATGTGTGAGGCTTCTGGGTAATCTCTATAAAAATGTAATTATATAATATATAATTACTATAAGAATAAATTAATACAGTATAATTTGAAGACAGATCACTAACAATTAAGGGGATACAGAAAGGTTTCCCATAGAAGACAGCATCTGAGTTGAAGCTTCAATGACTCTTGAGTGCACAAGTGAGATGAGAATGCATTCCAGGCACTGCAAGCAGTTTGTGAAAAAGTATAGGGGCATGAGATCGAATACTGTCTGAGCTAGAAAAATAGTAAATAGGTAAATTTGATTGAAGTATATGAAGGGAAATTGTGAAAAATAAGTCTAGAAAGGGGAGCTATAGCCAGACTGTGAAAGGTTTAAAGTGCCAAGCCAAGGAGTTTATATTTTAAGAGGAAAGGGAAAACATTGAAAATTATCAAATAGATGAATGACATAGATGTGTTTTGGGAAGATGACTGTGCATGACATAGGTTAAAGAAAAGAAAGACTAGAAAAAGAGAGATGACTCACATTAGTCCAGGGTAAGAGATGATGAAGTCCTGAACTAGAATGGGGGGTACATGAAGGAAGAGAAGACATATGTGAGAGATGCTATGGATGTAGAATTAAGAAGACTTGGCAACTAATTATATTTGGAAACTGAGGGAGTAGGTTGACTGTCAGAGTCAATAAAGACTCTGACATTACAAAATTGTGTGACAGGAAGAATAATAATGCCTTCAACAGAAACAGGCAAGTCTGGAAGTGGGGCAGGTTTAGGGCAAAAGATAATTAGCTCTATTTTGAACATAATGAGTTCAAGATGCTGATAGTTCATTGAGTTGATTTCTAGCAAGTGGTTAATAATACAGGACCAGCTAGAGCTTAGTAAACAAATACTGAATATATAAATTTGTGTATCATCTGCAGAGACAGAAGACTAGAACACATGAGAGAAGAGATATGGGGGCCAGGAAAGAGCTCTGAGCACATCCACAATTAAAGGAGAAACACAGATAGTGATCCAGCAAAGGATATTGTCAAAGAGCCATCATACATGAAGTAGTAGAACTCGGAAGCACTATGCAAGTCATTGAAGGAGAGATTATTGAGGAAAAGTTGGTCTGTGGTATCAGCAGGTACAGAGGTCAAGAAGGATGAAGACTTTGAAGTGGACTAACAAATGAGCGAAGGATATAAAAAGCATTTTCAAAAGTGCAGATGATAGCCACCTTAAAACAGGTGCAAAACCACTAATAATCAGATAAATGAAAAGTTAAACAACCCTGAGGTATTACCTCATACCCATCAATCTAGCAAAGATAGTAAAGGATAAGAAAACTCATTACTGGACAGCTGTAGGAAGACAAATGCAAAAATTCACTGCTGGTAGAGCTGTGGATTGGTTCAACTGTTCTGGGAAAGAATTTAGAATTATGCAAGAAAACTTACGAAGTTGTTCATATACTTTGACCCAGAGATTCCACTACTGAGACCTCAGGGAAGTTACTGACAGTAAAAAAGACCCATATGTGTTTATAGTAGCAGCATTACTTGCAGTAATAAAGCTGGAAACAAAGTATGTGTCAAAGGATTGGAGAATGGCTGAATAAATTATGGTATATGAATGTAGTTGAGTCATACTGTACCATAAGGACTGGCAAATATGCAGATTCAGAGAAACATAACAAGATTCTCATGAAGTGTGATAAAGTGAAGAAAGTGGAACCCAAACAGAAATATGCCGTGACTACAACAATGTTAGTGAATTCAACATATGGAGTCTAAAAAAAACCCCTCGAGTCAAATACAATAGTCAATACTTGTAACATATTGACATGGTTAAATCCTCCTTTTTGTTAATAACCATTGAGCTAACTATTTTTGAGGATGAGGAAGAAGTGGTTGCATATAAGTCTATTGGAGAGTCTGTCGGATCAAAACAAAATGAGTAAATAATTCTTTAAATCCATTTTTTAAATGCATACTGATGCACAAAAATAAATCAATCTTGTGGAAGAAAAAATGGAAGAGGAGAAGGAAGAAAGGAAGGAAGGAAGGAAGGAAGGAAGGAAATAAGGAAAAAAGGAAGGAAGGAAGGAAAGAAGGAAGGAAGGAAGCAAGGAAGGAAGGAAGGGAGGAGGAAGGAGGAAGAAGGAAGAAGAAGATGATGATGATGATGATGATGATGATGATGATGATGAAGGAGGAGGAGGAGAGAGAGGAAGAAGAGGAAATAGCTAGTCCTGAGGAGCTTTAAAATCACATAAAAATTAAATTACATCACTTTATATTTTAACAAAAAGGAAACAACTGGTGCCTGATACAGAAGTAATTTCAGAACCAGTTGTCTACATACAGGAAATTAGAGCAAAGTTTAAAATTATGATCAAACTAGGAAAAAAAAAAGATTAAAGATAAGAAGATATGCATGCCATTTCAACAGTTTCAACCTGACCTATTCAATCAAGCTGCTGATAAAAAAAATGAGAAATAGAAAAAGGCAAGATATTGATCTTAATTATCATCATTTCTTGATATAAAGCAGTTGCCAAAACAAGGAGCCCCAAAAAAGGTCAGAAAGTATTTTAACCAACAAATATCTGACCTCCTTATCAAACAGAGACATCTTCTAGAGAAAATACCAACTTAGAATACAAGTTTATTTGCAAAACATTATAGAGAAAGATGACAAAAAATTATGAACAGTATGACTTCACAGAACAGCAAAAAAGCAGTTAAGGTGAAAATATCTGCAAAACACTTGGATGCAATCAAATAAAATCACATCATCCCAAGCATATGCATAAATGAAACTGTCAGCATGACAACAAATGGATGTAAAATAGAATGGGTTTGCCCATGACAATCTATTTTCATCATTAGTGACAGCAAAACCACCACATTTGTACCCAACATCTCCCTCCTCAATATTCAAAACAAGGAAATAGAAAAGACATTGAGGAAAATGAGGATGGCAAGAGTGATAGGACCAGACTACGCACAAGCATGATTGTATTGAGTAGTTGTTTTATAATATATCTCAGGGAAAGGAAAATACCAAAAGAAAAGAAAAAACATGAACCACATTAATACTGGGAAAAGGAGACTGAGAGTAGATGAACTGACTCATATCCCTACTTTCTCATCTCTGAAAAATCTTTAAGTAAATAATTTATTGCAAGTATCAAGGGTATCCTTGATGAAACTATGAGAAAGGAACAAGCAGATTTTCACAAATTATTTTCCACTAGAAATCACATATTTACAGTCTTACTATTGACTAAAAAATATGTAAAGAGTATAAAATCCCATTGTTTGTTGATTAAAAAAAACAAAACAAAACCTCATACTTTGTCTCTATAGAGTAAAATGTAGCCTTAATGGCTCCATTCCAACAATGCAAGATCATGCAAGATGCACTGATAAATGCAAATACAGATAAAACTATGTTCAATGATAGAATGTAATAAAATATAATTATTTGCAATATAATATAAACTCCATGAGGTCTGGAACTGTTTTGTTATATCCCTAATACCTAGCACAGTGCTTGGTACAGAGTAGTCATTTTATAAATACTTGTTGAATTAAACTAAACAATCCTTTGATTATTAATGCCAAGGGAAGCAGAGATGTTTAACATTTTTATGGAAGAGAGGATGTCATGCCCAGAATGCTCATGGAAAAGGGATTTACTATACATAGCACAGTCCTCCAGAAGCCTCCATTAATAGAAGGGGGATTGCATCGATCCTGAACATAACAGATCCTCCTCACTGAGGTCTATGAATACTTAAAAGAAAATGGTCTAGCAATCCATCTAGAGAAAACTAAATGGATGAAAACTGCTTGTTGTCTAGGCTATGATATGCATTTGGAAGGCCAATCTATCAGGTTAGTCCATCAAAAAATATATCTGGGGCAATGTACAAGGACAACAAATTCACCACAAAATTGAAAATGAAGATAAAAAAGAGAACTAGATTGAATTTCAAAAATTTTCCAGTGTTTTTAGTGACACCCAAACTTCTCACAATAACACACACACAAAAAAAATGTCTTTTTAACACAATTATTCTTTGAGTGCTGCATATCTTGGAACACATCCTAGAATGAAAGTCACAGGTCACTCAAGGGCTATAGAGAGATATGTGGTAGGTAAAAAGCAACTAAACTCTAAGAATGACCTAACGCAAGAAATTAAGATTTTCGGGATGGCTAGGTGGCACAGTGAATAGAGCACCAGCCCTGGAGTCAGGAGGACCTGAGTTCAAATTCAGATTCAGACACTTAACACAAAACTAGCCATGTGACCTTGGGCAGGTCATTTAAACCCAATTGCCCTACCTTCTCCGTACAAAAAAAGAAATTAAGATTTTCAAGAAAACATGATCAGAAAAGAAAAGAAGATTGACATATATTGAGAGCAATGGAGTATCTCATCCTTCACACACACACACACACACACACACACACACACACGTTTAGTCATTCCTGTTTTCAGTAGGGTCTGTGTTAGATGTGATGACCCATGGCCTAAGACCCCACTCAATCTGATATTTTATTATTAGGCAAATCAGAAACACACGAATAGCAGTGTGGCATGCTTTGGAATTAAGAAGGCCTGTTCTAATCCCAATTTTGAAAGTTACTAGCTATGTAATCTTGTGTTTCACTTCTCTTCGCCTCAGTCTCCTCATCTGTAAAATTAAGATGCAAATGCCTGTAGTACCTTCCTCTGAGTTCTTTTTATCTTGTTATTGCAAACAAGATAATGTATGCAAAGTGCTCGGCAAACTTTAAAGTAATATAAATATATCAGTTATTATAAATAAATCCATAAGCAAAACATTTAATTAAAATGAAAAGAATGCAAATTAAAAGGAAGATAATTAAATAATAAAATATTCTCTGCATTCATATACAAAGGAATGCAAATCTCCTACACCTCCAGGGGAATTACAATATAATTCCCCTTCAGTTTCTCTGATGCCTCACCATAATGGGAGGAGACTGTCACTTTGAAAGTCATAGTCCAAGTATGGTGAACCCAATTCTGCTTCTTGGAAGCTTTGCCTGGAGTAGCCCAGGCAGGCTGGAAAGTAGCTCTCATCTTAGCTCTATAGCCACCATCCTGCTCCAGGCAGGATGATGGGGTTCAGGATACTTTGACCATCACCGCTGACCTGGGCTGTCTCACTCTCCAACCTAACTATGGCTCTCATCCACTTGTCCTTCCCCCTCACCCCCAATGCAGGGTTCTCAGGACTTTTTAAACTCCATGTTTTGAAAGGTCTCCTCTCCAATCAAAATCCTCTTTTACAACTCTCCAGAAAATGCTTTCTCACCACTAAACTGCAGGAAATTAAGTCATTGTTATCCTTTTAATAGAGCTAGCTGAAAAGCTATACTAGTGTCCATGAAATGGGGGGGAAAGATCTTGAAGGCCTTTAGAAAGAGGACCCCCCCCCAGAGGATATATGCACTTATGTTGTGAAAAGTCAAGTACTGAAGTCATTGAAAAAGGTAAGAAAGTGTCCTCAAGATTGGTAGATGACATCAACAAGGACTGGGAAGGGGTAATATTGAATTTCAAAGGAGAAGTTATTGAGTAATGGGGCAGAACAAGAGTCTGAAAGTGGCAATAGAAGAACAAGAAATGCATTAACAACACTTCCCAATCCTGTGAGTTGGGGAGGGCCAGGGAAATTGAGGATGGAATAAGAGAACGAGCCTCTAGTACTGAAATGGGTACCAATCAATGTGATCATCTTCAGGGGAAAGGCAGACTCTGTTAGGGTGGGAAGGTGGATATATCAGGTGCATGCTAGAATCATCTCAAACTCAGAACCAAACTCAGGTAAATTTTCAGGGTGAGCATTTTGTTGTTGAGTCATTTCAGTCATGTCTGACTCTTTATGACCCCTTTTGGGGATTTTCTTGGTAGAGATACTGGAGTGGTTTGCCATTTCCTTCTCCAGTTCATTTTACAGATGAGAAAACAGAGGCAAACAGGGTTAAGAAACCTGCCCAAGGTCACATAGCTCGTAAGTGTCTGAGGTCAGATTTGAGTCTTTCTGACTCCAAGCCAGGTGTTCTATCTACTCTGCCACCTAGACACCCTAAGAAAAGAAATACAATGCCATAGTTTGAAGGTTTAGCAGTATCTCAACTGGTATTTTATTTATCCAAACTGTTACATTTGTATGAAAATCTCTTTCCTGTCATGTTTCTGAATAAAAAAAATGTTAAAACATTATTCTATGTATTATTCTACATGAAAAGTAGGCTAGTGGCTGAAATGGAAAAGACTATGAGTCCAGCACTGATACTACCAGGGAGGAGAGAGGTGACTTAGATACCTTAGAAGACATCAACAAAGATCCATACAGGATAAAGAGAACTTTAAAAGAGAGATAATGACCAAGAAAATGGCAGAGGGAAGATCTGGCAGTAGCAGTGGAGAGGCAAGAGAATGCCAGTTTCTCCTATTGGCACTATATTCCTGAGGGTGTGATATGAAGACCCTTGCCAAGAGATGTGGTCTTCAAGAGAAAGCTGGGTTTCAGGGTACACTAGAAGATGGAAGAAATAGGAAAGAAATAGATTTTTAAATCATGGAACCAGGATCCAAACTCATCTCCTCTCACTCTAAACTCAGTAATCTTTCCACTGCACTATAACATACAGTCTCAGAAGTGCAAAATAAAAAGTGATAATAGAAGAAAATAGTGACTGAGGGAGATCTAGGACTAAGTTCCTTATGGAGAGTATGGGACAAGGTCAAGTACAGGCCAGCTAAGTACAACCAGAGCTAGAATGATTTAACAGTAATATGTCTAGACCTTTATGGTGGATATGAAAACCAGAAGTTTTGTGCATTCACATATGTGAAGTGTGTATGGTCATGACACTATAGAAATTAGCCACCTGTAGTATATGCATACAATATACCATCTAGCCCAGAGTTTGCACAATTTAAACTTGGTTCTCCTCTTTAGACTTTGAAGAACAGCAATAATTTTTCTTAAGTCATCAATTAGCAAGTATCCTATAAGCACCTACTATGAGCCATAAATTGTGCTAGGCACTGAGGATAGAAGAAAAATTAAACAGTTTCTGTCTCTTACTACTGAATTCCCTCAGGCAGTCATGCTTGATAGCCACAGCTATCTGTTCTAGAGAATTATTCAGCTCATGTCACGGCTACCCTCCTAACTATAACCATGACCAAGAAAAGACCTTCCTATTAATTGATTTCCAATGAATGAAAATTCTGTTTTATGGGGATAAGGATGACAGATTAACCCTAGAAACTACACTTCCTAAATGCCATTACATAGGCTGAAGAATATTCAAATGAGAGCACTAGCCATAGGACTCTGTTCATTTAGAGGTCAAAGAGAAAGTGTCCTCCCCTGAGCAAGACCTGATGACATCTTCCCTTTCATAGTTTCATCACTGGTTCATTGTCAATCTCTGGATCTATTTAAAATTTATTAAATGTTGACCTATTATCATCATCTGAAATCCTAGACCTTTATAGAGTATGGTCAGGATCTACTGGCCCACCCCAAGGTGAGAATTCTAATTGACCCTTGATGGGAAGGGAAAGGGCCAGTGGAATGTTCATTTCAGGGTGTTCCAGCACACTTGGAAACATTTGGCCCATGTGGTCTCTGTACACTCATCTGAAAGGGATCAGTAAACGTACCATTTTTCAGGTACCATATTGTTCCAGATTGCTCAAAGCTCCTTAACCTTTGCTGTTACGAAGTATTCAATAGCAAAAAAAAAAAAAAAGCAAAGAAAAAGAAAAAGGCTATGTTCATAGGGAAAGTTCTTTCATCACCATAAATCTCCTCTTTAATATCCCAGGATGTGTGGTGTCTCTCCTTTGGCATCAAGGGGCGTTCCAAAATACATAACAGAGCCGAAAAGGCAGAATTAAGATCGGAAAGAGGAATTCTGCCATGTTACTTTCAAACCACTAAATAGACTTCCTAATGATTCTGGGCTAAGGAGTTTTGACTATCTGAAAACCATAAGAGACACTAAGTCTGCTGAAAAGAAAGGCACATGTGGGCCAGGTTGGCATTCTGTTCTGGGCATCATTTTAAAAGTCAGTGGTCATTTCAATAGGAACAATATTACTCTGCAGCATTTTACCATGATTATATTGGAGGTAAAGGTCACCAAAGAGCCCTTGGCCTTCCGTGATACTGCTGCTGCCTGAGCCATGCTAATAGCCTCATTGCCATTGCTTCACCACAGCAAGGTTTTATACATATCAAAAATTTAGATATTAACCCCTATTTACAACATTTGTTCGAAGCATACGGCGGAGAACCTTTTTAGTAAATCACTTGAGATAAGCTGTCTGGCCCCAAATAAAAGATGTTTGCCAGTTTCTTGGTGAGGCAGGAGAAGAGCTCTTTATCAAAAGCATATTAGCATATTTTGCCTCATTAATAACTTCACTGCAGCATTAATTTGCCTAATTATCACATTTAGAATTCAACATGGTGGCTAATTAATTCAAAGCCTGAAAAACAAATCCAGAATTATAAAACATACCGACATGTTCCTGCTTCAGCATTTCTCCTTCCCTGTGTATGTATATGTGTTTGGTAAAATTATATTTCATTATTCTGTTCCCAAGGAGCATGAAGTAATTTTTTTAAATAAAAGCTTTTGCATCTGGTAAAGCTAACATCCTCTGTGTCTTGAAATTTGATTCTTTGAGCTGTTTTCAATTCAATTGCTTCTGCTCACATTTCTCTAAATTTCCTCTTTCTCCCAGGTTCTCCCTCAAATTTTTACAGGTATGTACCTCAAAAGCACAAGGGTCGTGTCTTTGGCATCTGGGGATGTTTTGTAGCTCTCCTTTACCATCAGCATCAATGCCATCAGCATTAGGTTAGCTAGCAACATCTGGCACCCTTATCTTCACCACAGAGAAAGCTCTTCTAACTTATTTTCTAGGAGTACAAAGCGAACATTAGTCTGGGCAGTGTGGAAATAAAAATTAGAGAATGTTGACCAAATAAAAGATAACCAACAATTTCAAAGTTTTTTAGCTTAAAGAAAAATAAAACTACAAAACTCTCCAGCTTTGGAACTCAGAGCAGACGCTGAGCCAGAAGCAATGGCTTCCTTTCAACCACTAATTCATCCCTCTTACTTAAATCTGATAGTTACAATGGGCCATATGCTGCCATTGTCATAAAAAGATACAGAAAAGACTGAGATCTACATAACATTATGAGAGGAAAAAATAGTCATTGAAGTTAATGTGCTTTAGCTAGGCTGCCTCAAATATTAAGTTAAATAAATAAATAAATAACAAAAAAATAAAAAGAATCCTTGGTTAGAGCAATAGCCATAGACACAAATAGCTCCTCCAGGTCAATGTGTTACAGAAACTCAATTGGAAAGGACATAGAAGAAGGCACCGTTAACTACCTGGGAAGAAAAATGCAACTGTTTCTCTTCCCCTAGCGCTCTAAAATAAATGTGGATTTTTAACTAAAAAATCAAACATTTATAGATTTTTGCAATATTACCTCCTCTAGGGGAGACTGTCACCAATATTCAATCACCTATCTGATCAATCATGTTCCTGGGATTGTAGATTGAAAACTGGAAGAGACTTGGAGACCATCTAGGCCAATTTCCCCTTTTTACAAAGGAGGAAACTGAGTCCCAGGCAGATTAAATTATTTGCTTAAAGTCACACAGACAATATACCCAAATCTAAGTCATTCCAACCACTCAGACTATATATAAGAAGTCAAATTCACCAGTTCACCCTAGGACCTGGTGAGGGAAGAGAGGTATATAATTGCTAAATAAAGTCAACACATATATCTGGCACATAGTAGGTGCTTAAAAAATATTTCATGACTGGTCAATTGTAGCATTGTACAATTGTAGCAATTCTTCCTAGGTGCATTAATTTCAACATGTCTCCAAATCTTTCTAGACCCCTTCAAATAGCTTCTCTTCCTCTAAATAGCAACATTTTCACAAATTTACTACATGACTCCATTTTCCCATTGCAAGAGAGCAGGACAAAAAAAGCAAGGCCTTCTAGAGTTGGGGTTCTCAGACACATCAGTTTCAGTGTAGGGTAAGAGGAGGAGGAGGTTTCATGGCAAGTTAGGAGGTTTGAGTGCCCAGGCCAAAAGAACATATGGGCTAATAAATCTAAGGCACAATCATCAATCCATGTCAAAATGGATCTATAAAACAATACTATTCTGTGCCATCTTTTTTTCTAGTATTTTCCAAGGGATTGACAGACCAAAGTTTGTCCTTAACCCACCCGTGTACATTCTACAAAAGGGAAAAATTTAATAGAACACAGCAATAGGGATAGAGGGAGAGCTACTGGTCTCTTAGTAACCAATTTAAGTCACTAATTAAAGGGTCTTTCAGGCTACTCTGAAAATAGGCATGAATCCGCATCGTAAAACTGCCACACAATCAGGCAAGATTTAGTGTTTATTCAAGAGACCCAGAGGACTAGAATAACAGGGGGTCCAAGGTTAAATGACATGACCAAGGAGCTATTTGAGCAAACTTGCCCTGCACCTGCCAGCACTAGAATAGCTCTAGCCAATGTGTCTTACTCCCTGGCAAGGGCCCTAGATTCATACGCAGTCATTTTTTAAATCTTAAGAATTTTCTGAGAACCCCAAAAGCATTTTTTTTTATCCTTCATGCTCAATAAAGACTGTGCAGGCATAAAATCCCTCATTTAAATTGCTGCAGTTTTAATATAAAATGTATTCTACAGAAAAAAGGTTTTATTACCACTAAACGCCCGCTGCAATCCAACAAAAGAGGAGACTGACCTTGATTTTGAATCTCCTGCTTTTCCTCCTTTAGTGTCTCTAGCTTGACTTGCTACACACACTTTCATTATTTCACTTCCTTTTCTAAGAAATAATGATATTCCCAAGAAGGTTAGAAAATGTGTATTGTTTTCTCAAGACAATCAAACATATTATTTTGCAAAGAAAGGCTAGTACAAAAATATTCTTTACCCTAGAGACCAAAGCAACTCAATCTTTGAAAATCACAAAGGAAGCCAGCTTTTTCAGCTCTTGCAGACTCTTAGTATGAAAAATAAGGCAATAGGAGAAGTGGTGAGGCAAAAGGAGAGTCAAAGGAAAATAAAACTAGTTGGTCACTCTAGCAACAACTTATAAATGGGTGATTCTTAAGAGAGAGACAGAGAAGGAAGGAAGGAAGGAAAAAAAAGAGGGAAAGGAGGGAGGAATGGAGGGAGGGAGGGAGGAAGGAAAGAAAGAGAGAGAGGGAGGGACAAAGGAAGGAAGGAAGGAAGGAAGGAAGGAAGGAAGGAAGGAAGGAAGGAAGGAAGAAAAAGAAAGAGAGAGAGAGGGAGGGACAAAGGAAGGAAGGAAGGAAGGAAGGAAGGAAGGAAGGAAGGAAGGAAGGGAGGGAGGGAGGGAGGAAGGGAGGGAGGGAGGGAGGAAGGGAGGGAGAGAGGGAAGGGAAGGAAGAAGGGAGGGAGGGAAGAAGAGAGAAAAAAAGAAAGGAAGGAAGAGAGAGAAAGAGGGAGATAGATTTCTCTTCCAATAGAGTCAAGCATTAGTGATATGGGGTGAATAAGAATATAATCAGTAGAACTGGAACCCAAAGAACAGTCATTAATGGCTCAATATCAATTTGAAAGGTCTCCAATGGAGTGCCACAAGGAATCTTCCTGTGACCCTGCACTGTTTAATATTTTTATCAATGACTTGAATAAAGTATAGATGGCTTGCTTAGCAAATTTGCAGATGATATAAAACTGTAAGTTATTACTAATGCACTGCATGACAGGGTCAGGATGCAATAATATCTTAACAGGATGGAAGACTGGGCCAAGATGAGGTTTAATGGAAATAGACATAAAGTCTTACATTTGGGTTCAAAACAATTGGACTCTCAAGGACAAGATGGGGAGGTGTGGTTAGACAACAGTTTGTCTGAAAAAGGAAAACATTTCCAAAACAGAACTTATTCTTTTTCCACTAAATCCACCCATTCTCCTAATTTCTTTATTTTTGCCAAAGACACCACCAATCTTCCAGTCACCAAGTTCATAAGTTGCTATGACTCATCCCCCACACTTTGCTCTCACTTATCATCAGCCCCTTATGCAAGAAGTTGGCAAACTTTGTAGAGTCTATTGCCTCAAGATCTCTTACACCCCCTTTTCTCAATTCATAAGCAACCACCCTGGTTCTGGCCCTAATCGCTTTTCACTTGGACTATTGCAATAGCCTCCTACAGACTCACTTCTCCATTCAAACTCCACAGAGCTGTTGAAGTGAGAGAAGTATACACTTGACCATGCCACCCCCTGGCCAAGGAGTTTCACTGGCCTCTAAAGTGAAAGACAAATTCCTCTTTGGGGCATTTAAAGCCCCTACTGCCTGGCTCCAGGTTATCTTTCTGGCCTGCCTGTACCTGGCACCTGCTGTTCCCCAAAGACAAAATTCTACCTTCTGCTCCATGCCTTTTGCCCGCCCCACCCCCCAAGTCTAGAATGTTCTCCCTTCTCAACTCTACCACTTGGAAACCCTAGCTCCATTCAAGGCTCCAAATACTGCAAGAGGTCTTTCCAGAGTATCCCTGTTGCTACTGATTTCCCCGCCTCCTCAAAATTAATTTGTATTTATTTTAAATTTAATGATGTGTATAAATGTTGTTCTCTCCTCTTCTCTTCCCCTTCACCCCAGCCCTGAATTCAAGCTTCTTGAGGACAGGGATATTCTATTTTGATCTTTGTATCTATAGAATCTAGCATGGTGCCTGTACAATAAATGCTTGCTGAATTGAATAAAATAGAATTTCAAGGAAAGAGGCCAGAATAGTGAAGTGCCTCCTATTTCATGACTTGGAGAGTCAGCTGAAGGAAACAGGAATGTTCAACTCAAAGAAAGCTTAAGAGTGATCTTCAAGCATTTGAAGAACTGTCACAGAGAAGAAGGATGTTCGACTTGGTCCCAGAAAGCTGGAAGTAGAAGCAACAGACTGAAACGGGATAGAAATAACAGATTTAAAGCAAGGAAGAGTTTTTTTAACAAGTAGAGTTACACCAAAGTGGAATTGGCTTACTGAAGAAGAAGGGGAATCAGAAGGTGTCACAGTGAATAGAGCACCAGCACTGGAGTGAGGAGGACCTGAGTTCAAATCTAGCCTCAGTCACTCACTACCTGTGTATAGCAAGTTAAAGCCTGATTTCGTCCCAAAAAGGAATAAGGGAGATTTTTTTCCCCCAAATGGAAATCTTCAGGTAAAAGAATTTGTTGGGCAAATTATAGATAGAAATTTTGTTCATATATGGTTCATATTAAACAGCCTCTGAAATCCAATTGGGTTCTGTGGTGCTTGAACCAAACATGGCAGTGTTCAGTCATTTTTCAGTTGTGTCTGACTCTTCATGACCCCTTTTGGGGGTTTTCTTGGCAAAGATAGTTTGCCATTTTCTTCTCCAGCTCATTTTACAGATGAAGAAACTGAGGCCAAAAGGGTTAGGTGATTTGCCCAGGGTCACACAGCTAGTAAGTGTCTGAGGCTGAATTTGAACTCAAGAGGATGAGTATTCCTGACTCCAGACCCAGCACTGTATCCTCTGTGCCACCTAGCTGCCCCCAAAACATGATAACCATGCCTTTAATAGGCAAGACAATGAACTGAAATATCAAAATTTAGAAAAACTAGTTTTCTGGCCCAATTCATTCAGTTCAATTTCTTTTAAACAAATGGGAGCACCATCTCCAGTCATCCTGATGCCACTGGACCCAAATGGCTGTGGAGGAGAAACTGAGGCTGGTGACCTTGCATAGCCCTCCTTCACTTAAATTCAATTCACTTGCAAGTCATGGCATCATCTTCCAAGAAACTGAGGTATTAAGTGATTCTCCTCAGCAAGTGGCTGACTCAAAACTTGAACCCTGTTCCTCTGACTCCCCATTAAGCCAGCCCATAGTATGGAATTGTTCAGTTACACCACATGCCCTCTTGGTTTCTAGGATTTTACTCAGCAACAAATTACAGGCCTAGTAGCGAGAGAATGAGCTGGGAAAGACACTCTCCCAGAATCATCTGCCTGCCTCTCTGGCAGTCTTCACAGGCAACTGCACTCCTAGCCCTAGAGTTGCCTCTGGGCATGTCATGTGGTCATGCTGGAGTGGCTCTGGCAGAACATCTTTGTCCTCCTGGACAGTTTCTCTTTGATTCACCTTAAATCAGAAGGATACAGGCTCTGTTATTGTACACACGCACATATACACACACAAAAAAAAAATAGGTTATTGCATAAATCCATGTAGAAGCTTGACAGTGGGTCTCATTTAAGCAAAAAGAGGACTGTTTCCTTTTGTCTTTGGTGTAAATCTACATATTCCTTCTAATGTCCATTCACCTCCTAGTACAAAAATTGCTTGTACTATAGTTTTCATGAGAGGTGAGGAAGGAAACTTTACGGCTCTTCTGTACTAAAATGTAATAACTTTCTCCACATTGCTGCACAAAGGATTTCTCGGGGAACAGGAGACCAAGTTTCACAGTTGCATAAATATAAACTAAAGTAAAAATCCATCTTTAAGCCTGCTAGCACACAGTCAACATTGCCATTTTTCAAGATTCTGAAGGTCATTCTTTACTATGTGTTCTTTCTGCTAGGCTTTAAAGTTAAGCTAGTTTAATAATTCATGACATCATACCCATTAAAATATGAGTATTCTGAACCAAAGGAAACAGCGGCTTTTCGTTTTTGTCTTTCACAGTGGAAGGGGTCCAGACGAGCCCTTGAATCAAAAAGCATGGAAGTTCTTTACAACTCCCAAACTTACACAAAGACACTTGTTTCCTCCTTTGTCACTATATATAACAATTTAAAAAGAAAAAAAACCACCGTGAGTCAAAGGAGACAGGTAAAGCTTACTAAACATTTCTGATAATGATTCGCCTTAGTTTTTAAAAGAAAACACATATCATGTTCAAAAGAAAATTTTAATAGCTTAAGAAAGCAATGAGCTTAATATTATATAGGGATAGTTATTTGTCTGGGCTTTTTATTACTTATTATTACTATATTCTCCACCCATAGATTTTGGAGCTTGCTGACAAAACGTCAAAACAGAGACAATTTAAATATTTAAGGAAGGTTGTAAAACTGTTTAAAAATAAACCTTTTAAAGAAGGGCTGCATTGTACCTATGCCGACAGACTAAACTAAATAATACAGCTGGCCCAGCTCTTTAAAAGTCAGTAGACTGGATAATTATTACCTAGGTGAGAAATGAAAATTCCTCAAGTTATGGATCTTCCATGGAAAATGGTTTCAGGAGCCTCTGGCTTATCTTAAGAGCTGTGAGAGAGAACAGAATCTGACATAATAATAAAAGGTTACTTTTATATTTCGTTTTAGAAAGTATTTTGCATGTGGCATCTGTATGTAGGGAGCATGATTATTATTATATGCACGTGAGGGGAATTCTCCCTTCCTTCTCCCCTAAACTCACCCCATCTAACAACAGAAATGAAGAATAAAGGCCTCCTAAGCACTTCTTTCAGGCTTATCAGAGTTTCAAGGTGATTGTCGTAGCTCTGACTATCATGGACACAACAGGAGCTTAAAGGACACAACAACCTAAGTAAGGTTGAAAAGGGTCTCAATAGATATTTGAAGGTCTTCTTTAAGCAAAAATAATAGTAACAGCTTCTAGTATTATATAGCACTTGAAGGTTTGCAGAGCACTTTAAGGATATTATTTCATTTGATCTTGACAACCATGAGATGTAGCTGTTTTATTATCCCCTTATTTTATTTTCCTTTATTTTATTATCCGTTTTATAATTGAAGAAACGAAGGCAGAAGTTAAGTAACTTCCTTAGGGTCATAAAACTAGTGTCTGGAGGTTGAATTTTAACCCAGATCTTCCTGACCACACCCAGAGGGGTCTCTCACTTTGCCTCACAGCTTCCAGCCTAGTGTGACAGTGAGTCTGGCTAACAAAAATGTCTTGAGTAGCCCACTGGCTAGAGCAATGTCACATTTCGAAAATAACTCCTGATGAAGAGGAAGCACCAGCAAAAGAGCAGAGAGGCGAAGAAGCTACAAATGACAGCTTTGGAGGCAGAGAACAAAAGCTACCACGTGCTTTCAGTTTTCAGGAGATGGAGCTGTGAGAGGCGCTGCAGATTCAGTCCAATCCCAGGACTCTGAGCTGTACTCTCTCTCCCACTTTGTGGGTGGATGCAGCACTTGTGTGTATAGAGGACAGAGAATGATTCGACTACTTGTTTTTTACTTGTCATTTTTGCTGTTCTGCCCAAATTTTAAAAAAACCTTACTACATATATGATTTCTTTCCTGATCTTTGGTAGAAAATACTGGCTACTAGTACTGGATAGGATCTCAAACTATATCTGCCTGGTTACAATTACTCAAAACACCCCTGGCCAAATGTGACACAGCAAAGGGGTTACATAGTCACATGAGATTCGAATTATGCCCATTTTATGGATGATGAAGCTGGAACTCAGAGAGATCAAGGTTACACAAATGGTAAGAGGCAAGCTCTAGAGTCAAGCAGTGCCCACAGAAGTTAAGATTAATGTGGAAAGAAGCAGATGATACAATAGTGGAAAGAGAAAAAGAGAGAGATAAAATCAAAGGAAGGGGGGAAGAGAATAGAAGAAAGAAAAGATAAGGAGAGAGAGAGAGAGAGAGAGAGAGAGAGAGAGAAGTCAATCAACAAGCATTTTAATAAGTGCCTATTATGTGCCAGGTGATGCACTAAGTGCTAGGGATGCAAAGAAGACAAGTTAGATTTATTTTAACCTACAGATAGATTAGGCTGTCTCTGGTACTAAGTCCTTAGGCTATGAAAACAAGTCATACTCTCTTGGGCTCAATTATGAATTCCACAGTTGGTTGGAAGGAGGCTGATGAGCTCAAGGAAGATTGAGGGAGGCTTCAGGCATGTACAGCTGGTAGAAGATGGTAGAAATTGCAGATGGTAGAAGATGCAGAAATTGTTTCAGGTCTCACTCAGGGATACGTGGACCAAAGCTTATCCAAGTGTTTTCTAACAGAATCTGGATCTAAGCCAATTAGGACTTTACAGACTAATATAAACTGTATCAGTTGGGCTGAGTCAGATAAATAATCACCATCAGCCCTAAAACATTGGGTCAGAGTGGTTCAGTCACATCTCTAAGGAAAAGTATTCTACTCTTTTTTTTCCAATTCATTTATTTTTAGTTTTCAACATTCATTTCCGCAAGATTTTGAGTTACAAATTTTTCTCCCCATCTTTCCCCTACTCCCCACCCCAAAATAGCAAGCCTACAGAATAACCTTTCCCCCAATCTGTTCTTTCTTATATCCTCCCTCATCACCCCCCCCAACTTTCTAGTAGGGCAAGATGGATTTCTATACCCCAGTGGCTATATATCTTATTTCCCAGTTGCATATAAAAAGCAATTGTTTTTAAACCTTTGTTTTGAAAACTTTGAGTTCCAGATTTTTTTTTCCCTTCTTCCCTCCTCACCCACCTCCACTGGGAAGATAAGTAATTCAATATAGGTTGTACATGTGTTGTTATGCAAAACATTTCCATAGTAGTTATATTGTGAAAGACTAACTATAATTCCCTCCATCCTATCCCACCCCCCACTTATTCTATTTTCTCCTTTGACCCTGTCCCTTTTCAGAAGTGTTTGCTTCTAACTACCCTCTCTCCCAATCTGTCCTCCCTTCTATCATCCCCCTTCTTATCCCCCTCACCCCTATTTTCCTGTAGGGTAAGATACCCAATTGACTGCATATGTTATTCCCTCCTTAAGCTAAATTCAATGAAAGTAAGGTTGATCCATTCATTCCCTTTCACCTTTCTGTTCTTCCCCTCCATTGTAACAGTGTCCTCTTGCCTCTTTTATATGAGATAATTTACCCTAATCTATCTCTCCCTTTCTCCTTCTCCCAATATATTCCTCTATCACTTCTTAATTTTATTATTTTAGATATCATCCCTCCATATTCAACTCATCTTGTGCCTCTGTCTATGTATGCATGTACATACACATGCACACACACACATTACACACATACACCCTCCTATACATACATATGTATACATATAAATATACATATATATTCCCTTCAATTATCCTCATACTGAGAAGAGTCTAATGAGTTACAATTATTGTTTTTCCACGTAGGAATGTAAATAGTTCAACTTTAATAAGTTCCTTATGATTTCTTTTTCCTGTTTACCTTCTCATGCTTCTCTTGCTTCTTGTATTTGAAAGTCAAATTTTCTGTTCAACTATGGTTTTTTTCATCAAGAATGCTTGAAAATCCTCTATTTCACTGAATGACCATATTTTTCCCTGAAGCGTTATACTCAGTTTTGCTGGGTAGGTGATTCTTGGTTTTAATCTTAGCTCCCTTGACCTCTAGAATATCATATTCCAAGCCCTTTGATCCCTTAATGTAGAAGGTGGTAGGTCTTGTGTTATCCTGATTGTGTTTCCACAATACTCAAATTGTTTCTTCCTGACTGCTTGTAATATTTTCTCCTTAACCTGGGAACTCTGGAATTTGGCTATAATATTCCTAGGAGTTTTCTTTTGGGGATCTATTCCAAGAGGTGATCAGTGAATTCTTTCAATTTCTATTTTGCCCTCTAGTTCTAGAATATCGGGGCAATTTTTCTTGAGAATTTCTTGAAGGATGATTTCCACATTCTTTTTTTGATCATGGCTTTCAGCTAGTCCAATAATTTTTAAATTATCTCTCCTTGATCTATTTTCCAGGTCAGTGGTTTTTCCAGTGAGACATTTCATATTGCCTTCTATTTTTTTCATTTGTTTGGCTCTGTCTTATAGTATCTTGATTTCTCACAAACTCATTAACTTCCATTCACTACAATCTAATTTGAAGGAATTATTCTCTTCAGTGAGTTTTTGAAATTCCTTTTCCATCTGGCAAATTCACTTTTTAAGGCATTCCTCTCCTTATTGGCTTTTTGGGCCTCTTTTGCCATTTGGGTTAGTCTATTTTTTAAGGTGTTATTTTCTTCAGTGTATTTTTGGGTCTCCTTTAGCAGCCTGTTGACTCACTTTTCATGATTATCCTGAATCATTCTCATTTCTCTTCCCAATTTTTCCTCTACTTCTCTTACTTGATTTTCAACATCCTTCTTGACCTCCTCCATGGCCTGTAAGCAGTTCATATTTTTCTTGGAAGCTTTTGATGCAGGAGTTCTGACTTTATTGTCTTCCTCCTGTTCCATGCTTTGATCCTTTTTGTCCCCAAAAAAAGGATTCTATGGTCTATTTGTGCTTCCTCTTCTTGCTCACATTGCCAGCCAATTACTTGACTTTTGAGCTCTTTGCCATGGTAGAATTCTGCTTCCAGATTGCAGAGAGCTATGTCCCAAATCACTGGGGTTTTCACAGCTGCCAGAGCTATTAGGAGGGCACCCTCTCTGCAGCCCCACAAGCTCTGGCACACTGGCCACATACCCCAGGACCACCACTCAAGACTATGAGCCAGATCCAAGCAGCAAGAGCGATTACCCTCTGAATGGTCACTTGGTCCCCCTACAATCTGCAGGCCAGGAGCTCTGGAGGCAGCCACACAGCAGCAGCTGCAGCTGCTGCACCTCCACCACTTCTCACCCCAGGGGCAGGGGCCAAACCTCTCTCTTCTCCACCCAGTTCCAACGGAGTTCCCGACTGACCTTTTACTTTCTTTTCGGCTTTTATGGGTTGAGAAATCTGGAAAACCACCACAGCTGCTGGTGATTCACTCTCCTGAAGTCTGCTCTGGCCACTGCTGGTCAGGTCCACCCTGGGGCTGGAGCCATGCAGCTCACGCAGGACTGCACTCAGCTCCCTTCCCAGCACAATAGGACCTTCGTGTCAGCCTGCCAGGCTGCCTTCAGCTGGAGTTTTGTTTCTCTCTGTCATTTTGTGGGTTCTGTAGCTCTAAAATTTGTTTAGAGTCATTTTTTTACATGTATTGGAGTTGGTGGGAGCCAGAACCATATGGAGGTCCTGTTTTTACTACACCATCTTGACTCCACTCTAGCATTCTACTCTTAACAAAACTTCCAGATAAATAGAAAAAACATCCCTGAGCAGTGTTTGCAGAAAAAACTGGCTTGAGCATAAGTTCTTGCCACTATATTGTTGTTTTTAACTGTCTTACCTCCAAACCACCAACCCTTCTCAATGTCCTCATTAACTATAGCCTCATCCTGCCAGTCCCTCAAGCTTGCCACTTTGAAGAAATTTCACTTCCTCACCTCCATCTCTAATCTATCCTAAGCCCTACTGATTGTTTTCCAATAATGTCCCTCACATACATTCCTTCCTTTCTATTTCCATGGACAGGATCAGGATCTCAGACACTATTCTCATTCATCTATACTTGACTCCTAATAGTAGGTCTGGGAACTCTATACTTACATCCATCCTAGACACAGAAGTTACAATCATTAACCCTCCCACCCCAATATAATTTTCATCTTCTTGTCCCTCTGATTAATCACTTACAATACTTTCCAACTATTTGTCAATGAAGTTCCTTGGCCAAACTTTCAAAACTGTATACCAAGTGCTTTCTCACTCCCACCTCACCACCCCACTACTTCACCAACTCATCCAATCTCTTTCCTGGCATACCCCAACATTGCACAAATATCATTTTTCTAAGCCCCGTAAAAATGTGTACTCCAGGTTCTCAGTCATACCCCAAACATCATTTTGTTGGCTCTGCCCCAATACAAACTTATAAATCACATGTACACACATGTCATATCATAATTTCATGAATCTTGGAAGAAAAGGTCTATTTTAATTCTAAAATCATGTTATGCATTGCTATTCTGTAATATTTGAGTTACTCACCCTAACAATGGCTTTTTTTGTTTTTATATGGCTATTGTTGTTCTAATTGGCCAACTGTGGCTGCATTTAATAAATAGACCGTTTTGCTTTCCTATTTTCCTCATTTCTCCAAAAGTCAGAATGCCAGAGAACAAAGTTTTGATGAATGGAATTTGCTATCAGTTTAGAATACAAACATAAGCCTTTGGAAAAACATGAATCAGATAGTGTAGTCTGGACCTCATGCTCCTCAGGATTTGTTTTTTTAAACTTCTGCTAGTGGTGATATTACTTGACCCTTTCATGATTAAAGAATTCAATTATTACAGCCTCTAACTAGAAGTGTAAGGGACCTGAAAGATGATTTAGCTCAAATCCATCACTTTACAGATCAAGAAATTGAGGCCAAGAGAAGAGGAGCGACTTCCCTAAGTTTGGAGAAAGGTTAGGGGATGGAGAAAAAAATACAAACACTTATTAAGTGCCCATTATAAGCCAGGCACAGTGCTAACCATTTTACAAATATTGTCTCACTTGATCCTCATAACAATCCTGGGAGGTAGGTGCTATTACTATACTTCCTTAATAGTTGAGAAAACCGAGGCAGACAGACGTTAAGTGACTTACCCAGGGTCACACAGCTAGCAAGTATCTGAGGCTGGATCTGAACTCAAGTCTTCCAGACTCCAGGCCCAGTACTTTATTCACTGCACCACCTAGAGGAGGAGCCAAATTTCTAACAGAAGCACCCACTGAATGCAGGGCTCGCTTTCCCTGACTATTCTGTCTCTACTAAATCATTGGAGACATTGTATGACATATTTTCCAGCAGTTTTTATTTATTAGGACCTTGTCTGATTTGAATAACTGAAGGAGTGATTGTCCTTTTTTCTACATTTCCCTTTGACTTAGAACCTTACATTTCTCTTTATGTATCCTCTGTATGTGTGTTTGTATAAAGATTTGATCAGGGGAGTTTATAGAGGGGTACAGCTAAGTGGACCAGTACCAGGCCTGGAGTCAGGAGGACATGAGTTTAAATCTAGCCTCAGACACTTACTAGCTGTGTGACCCTGGGCAAGTCACTTAACCCTGTTTGCCTCAGT
>CM053591.1:128568340-128586099 GCA_028646515.1 Pseudochirops corinnae
CTTAGAACCTTACATTTCTCTTTATGTATCCTCTGTATGTGTGTTTGTATAAAGATTTGATCAGGGGAGTTTATAGAGGGGTACAGCTAAGTGGACCAGTACCAGGCCTGGAGTCAGGAGGACATGAGTTTAAATCTAGCCTCAGACACTTACTAGCTGTGTGACCCTGGGCAAGTCACTTAACCCTGTTTGCCTCAGTTTCCTCATCTGTAAAATGGGCTGGAGGAGGAAATGTGGGCAAAGTACTTGGACTTCAAGTTCCTGACCCAAGTTATAGAGAAGCAACAGCAACATTCCAGAACAAGAGATGGTAACTGTGGAGAAGGGAACCCTGGAGCTAAGCAGTGGCACTACTTGAACATGCAGGGGGAATGCTGTCCTTTGGAAAGGTGTCAAGAATCCCAGAATCCAACTTTCTAGGGCTAAAAAGGAGAGTCACTGGATATCACCAGGCTTTGGAAAGAAGTTTGCACACATGGCCCCAGGACTAGAGAAGCAACAAGGGACCAATTGAGTCATAATTCCAATGATATCTCTCTAGCAACCCCAAGTTTGTCTCCACCTGTAGGAATTCAAGCTCTTAGAATAATACCATAAAGCTAGAGGACTACCCGCATAGGTCTCTGAAACTCAGATAGGAATCAATGAGATAGAAGGAAGGTTGCTCTTCTAGAAAGCCCAAATTTCCTTCCCTTCTAGGATAGACCACAGGGTGGAGTTTAGAATTGGGTAAATTGTAGAGGTAGAACTCACCAGAGAGGGAGAAGGAGTATATTGGTTGCTTAGGGGCTACTGTGAGTCCTTTGTGCTTTCTACATTCTCTCAGTGAGGTTTTCATATGCCAGATAAGTATCGTTCCCTTAAATGGTAAAGAAACACAGAGTGGGTATGAACGAGTCAAAATTCAAGATTGTGGAGAGGGGAAGGGAAAACAGGCCACCCCCAAACCTCAGGTTATATGTACACATAAGAGAGAAAGACAGAGACAGAAAAAGGAGAGATGTGCCCTTTCTTCAAAGAAACACTAACCTTTTGCCTATTTTGTTTTTGTTATTTTCCATGCTGAGCACCTACTATTACAAGATACTATGTCAAGTTCTAGGAATAAAGAGACATAAATAAGATAGTGCCTAAAGTCAAGTTACATTCCATCGAAAGGATACATGTACACAGATAATAAGATTTCAGGAGAGAAGGTGAAGTAACTAATTAGGTGGATTGGGGAAGGTTTCAATGAGGAGATAGCATTGTCTGCAATCTGGCTTTTCAACCCAAACTGCCTTCTCCGATGATAATGTTGATATCTTAATTGTCAGATCAATGTCTTTTTCTCAATCTTGACCCTTCTCGACTTCTCTATAGCATTTTTCATTGTTGATCATCTCCTCCTGAATATTTTCTCTTCTCTAGGTTTCCACAACACTACTCTCCTGGTTCTCCCCCTACCTGTATGACTTTTCCTCAGTATCCTTTGCAAGATCCAAGTTACATCCACTAATTTTCAGGCTTCCCCTGAGGCATTGTCCTGAGACAGATGCCCTCTATACTCCCTCATATGGCGATCTCATCAACTCCTATGGGTTTAATTATTGTTTCTCTGCAGATAATTCCCAAATCTACGAATCTAGTACTGCAACACAATCCCTTTTGGATAATTCAAAATGGATTCCTGTAGGCATCTAAAACTCAACATGTCTAAAAAAAGAGTTCATTATCTTCCCCTCCCCCAAAATCCTTCCCTTTTCTGAACTTCTCTGTATTGTCAAGGATACCACTATCTTTCCACTGACCTAGGCTTACAGCCTCAGTATCATTATCTTCTTTTCTCTCTCAACCACATATCCAATAATTTGCCAAATCTTGCAATATCTTTTTTTAACAACATCTCCTGTATCTATCTCTCCCAGCCATCACCCTAATCCAGGTCCTCATCACCTTTTGCCCGAATCATTATACTAGCCCTTCTAGTTGTTCTTCCTGCTTCAATACTCTCACCACTTCAATTCAACCTCCCCTCAACCAAAGCGATTTTCCTAAAGTGTTTGTCTGATCATGTCTGGTGGTTCCTTACTACCTCCAGGATCAAATATAAGGTCATATGTTTGGGCTTTTAAGGTTTTTCATAACCTAGCCCTTCACTCACTCTACAATCTAGCCATAATGAGCGATTTGCTATTCCTTACACATCATGCTGCATTTTCAGTCTCTGGAATGTTTTCCCTCTTTACCCCACCTCCTATTTTCCCTGACTTACTTTGTCTACACCAAATCTGGTCTTCTATAGGAGACATTCTCCATTCCTGCTGCTAGTGCCTTTCTTTCCAACAATTCTGCATGTGTATATGTTTATGTGTGTATAAACATATATACACACACACATACATATATATATATAGTGTATATATGGTGCATACATATATATGGGTGTGAATGGATAGATAGGATAAACAGAGATAGAAAGATAGAAAGATGATAGATAGATAGATAGATAGATAGATAGATAGATAGATAGATAGATGGATAGATGGATGGATGGATGGATGGATAAATGGATAGATAGATATACCTATTTTACATGTTAGCTCCATCATTAGAATATGAACTCATGGAGGGCAGGGACTTTTTTGGCTCTTCTTTGTATCCCCAGTAATAATTTACATGGTGCTTAGCACATAGTAAACATAATAACAGTATAAATAATAAAAAAAAATGATAATGCTTGTTGAATGACTTTCTGTCCTGTGTCTTTTAAGAAAATAAGGATTCTGAGGAGCACAGATGAGAAAGAACTGCATTCCAGAGATGGGGGATTTTTAAATGCATGAATGTATAAGATAGAAAGTCAGATTTGGAGAAGAGATAGTTGTTCTGTTTGGCTGGACTAGATCATTGGAGTCTTTGTGTAACATATCTGACAGCAACTTGTCTTTATCATCAGTTGCTAAGGCCTTGTCTGATTCGAAAAAACTAAGGTAGCAATTATGTCCTTTTGCTCCTTTTAGCTTCCTCTAAAAGTCAATAGACTGGATAATTATTGGCCAGGTGAGAAATAAAAATTCTGCAAATTACGGATCTTCCATGGAAAATGGCTTCATGGGCCTCCAGCTTGTCCTAAATACTATGAGAGAGCACAGAGTCTGAGATAATCATAAAAGTTCACTATTAGATAGCATTTAAGGTTTACCAAGCACTTTATATACATTATCTCATATGGTTCTCACAACAATACTACAAGGTAGGCAGCATGAGCTTTATTATTCTCCCATAAGGAGAATTTTTCCCCATAGCAATATGAATGTCAATGAACATGAAATGCGACTGAAATCATAAATTACAATCAGATTGTGGAGGGTCCTAAATACCAGGCCAAGCAGTCTGGATTTTATTCTGGAATTTTTGTAGCGTAGCCCCATGATCAGAAATGTACCTACAGAAGATTTTCTTATCTGCTCTGTAGAGAATGGATTGGGGAGACAGGAGGCTAGGAACAGGGAGACCAGTCAAGAAGCTATTACAGTGTTCCTCATAAGAGGTGATCAGCGCCTGAAGTAGCACAGAGGCTATGTGAGCTTAGATAAAGGGCAAGATAATAATAAAATGGGAAGAAAAGCAGCTAGTGAATTTATATTGTTTTAAGGTTTTCAAAGTGCTTTACAAATAGCTCATTTTGTCCTTACAACAACCATGGCAAGTATGTGTTATTATTATCTCCCATTTTATAGATACAGATAATGAGGCAGACAGAAGTTACGTGACTCACCCAAATCTCACAGCCTGACTCCAGACCTAGTGCTCTGTGCACCGTGGCACCACCTAGCTACCTCCTATGGAAGATGTTGAAGATGTCGTGTAGGTAGAATCAGCAAGACTTAGCAGCTAGTTAGATATAAGACAACATGCCAATGGAATGAATGAAATATTTATTAACTATTTCCTGTGTGCAAAGCACTTTGCTAAGACCTGGGGATGCCAATAGAAAAAGCAGGACAGTCCCTGCTTTCAAGGAGTTTGCATTCTAATAGGGTTTCTAATTGATCACCAAATCCAACTCACTCACTTCAAAGTCTGTAAATTCTCTAATTGAATCAACCATCTGGTAGCGTATTCTGTCTTTTCTCTTGTTCCTATATCTCCATTCTATGCATGCAGGAATTCAAGACTTGTAATTGAGGAATTAGATTACACCAAAAAGTTTAAATCTTTCTGTCTCTCAGATAACAGCATCTAGGCTTGACTGTGCAAGAAGATGGGTGATGGTTCCTCTTTTCTGCCAAAAACTGTTAACTTCTTGTTCCAAATGATGCCTATTCTGTTCCTGATTGGCTCTGGGTTTAAAGGCCTCCTGCTATAAAGTACGCCATTGCCCACACATTTTATCAAGCAGGACTTATGGTAGAATTGCAGCCTGAGCCAAAATCCCTTGACTCTTTGATCCTCTCAGCAAGTACACCCCTCCTCATCTCCACCCACCCCCCTATTAGAGTGCTGAATAGTCACAGGCCATTCCCCTTCCTGAGCCCTGCAAAACACTGAACTATTGTCCCAAAAACCCCTTCTCATAGAATGCATATACTGTCATCAATCATTTTTTTAAACTGGAGCTGTGATCTCATTTGTGCAAAGAATTCCTGGTAATTTAGCTAGTGTAAATCAGTTCATGTTTGGCAACTTGCAGTATTAAAGAGTTGCTTGTAGCACTGAGAAATTTAAGTGACCCATCGACCCATCTAGAACGAGCTGGTCAGTATGTATTAGGGTCAGGATTTGAATCCATTCTTCCTGACCAAGGCCAGTTCTCAATCCACCACACTGTGCTATCATCTCAGAATTCTCACTCACAGGAAGGAGAGTCAAGGATCAAAGAACAGACTGAATGTCTGGTATCCCTGAAAAGCATTTAATTGAATTGACCCAGAACAAGGCATCCAACATGATTTTCTACGGAGTACAACTCCAACTAAACCATACCATAGCTTGTACTGAATCATGGAAACTAATGTCTCCAGAAATGCCATTCAGCATGGACAGGGTAGGGGGTGGAGGAGTAGGTGCTCAGGGTAGGGACACCAGGGGGTGACAGTTTACTAAAGAACAGTGGCACTTCATCATTGTGGAAGAATAAGCACAATGGAGAAATTATGGAAATAGACAACTGGGTGAATTTAGTGAATTTAGTTCAGAATTAGCCATTTGTACCCTCAGGTGTCACTTGCACATTGATTACTCATTAGATAATGCAATTGCACTCGACAGAAGGCACAGCATGGGGACTAAATGGTTTTAAATATCATTCGCACCATTTGGGGCTCATACACACTGAGAGTAACTAAATGCTATTTCTCAGATGTTATGCCCAGGTACAATTTTTTCAAATGCTCATCAAATGGGCCCCAAAATATGTCATTTCCTTTCCAGATTTGCCATTAAATTTTGATGACTGCCTCCAAGATGTTGGTTTTCAAAAGAGAAAACAAAGACTTGCTGGTGTGGGAAGGAGTGGAGAGGGGGTGGGGTGAAGGACCTGAATTACAGCCCTCCTTAACTCAAATCAAAAGTAAATCAAAGTCAATATTCAAGTCATTTCGTCATCTCAATGATGTCATAGTCCTCTTCCACAACTTGTGAGTAGTCTGAGCTGCCTGAATGGGAACTCAGTTGGACAGTTCCAATTAGGCAACTCCTCTTCTCCCCTCCACTCTCCCCTCCCCTCATCTGGGGGTGTGCTGCCTAATGAAAAGGAAAATTTGATGGCCCAAAGCTACCTAGTTAATTGGGATTCAGTGGCTGGATTTCTTTCCCAAAGACCAAGTCTTAAACTCCATTCACTCTGGATCTCAGAGATTGGACAACAGGTCCCTGCCCAAGCACCATTTAATGGTTATTTTTTGGGTCCTTCTGGCTCACAGTGAATGTAAATAGTAACTGTTTCTCTTTTGGTCAGTAACCCTGAGGGTCTTCCCCTCCCAGTTTGTTGTTTTGTTGGTTTGTTTGTTTTCATTTAAGGGACCATCCCTTGCCTCACTTCTTAAAGAAGTCTATTCACTGAACAGGCTTTGCCTCACTCAAAGCGAAAATACCTTATTTAAAAAGGTCTAAGTCTCCCATTGGATCTTGAGCCATCTCCAGTGGTCCTCATTATCTGGCCACTGGACCCAGATGGCTCTGTAGGAGAAAGTGAGGCTGATGACCTTGCACAGCCCTCCCTCACTCAAATCAAAATCAATTGCAAGTCATCATCTCCTTGACATCATTGTCCTCTGCGAGAATGAAGGACAAACTATACAACCACAAGTCACTTAGGAGTTCCTAGAGATGTATCAACTTCTTTCAAAGTCAGGCATGAGAACACCAGCACCATCAATACCTGGTTCCAAGACTTCATAAGAACAATCTTCCTGCCCTTGACCTGTTTTTCTATTGGCCACAAGAAACCAGGAGTCCCTTTTGTGTCTAGGAGTCACTGTAAAAGAAAACTCACAGAAGGAATCATAATGCATTCTGTAAATAGTAACAGCCAATACACCTAGAGTAGTTCCATGCTATCTCTATGTTTCCCTATACATATGGAACACATACTAAATGTCAGAACCTCATCTTCCAAAGGTATCAGGCATATGGAATCTGTTCTAGGCTCCGAAACAACAGTAAGTACAACCTGCATACCACTAATCCCAAAAAATAGTAAAATCCAATATCAAATACCTTATCCATTCTCTTTGTTTTCAGAAAGAAAACATCTCTTTGAAGAGTCTGCCATCTGCTCCAAGAAAAGCCAGAGCAGTGTTCTTCAAATGGCTTCTTTCCTCAAATATTTTCACATTGTGTACATCACCACTCCTTTCCCATTTGCCACTCTCTATAAAATTTTAAGATTTGAGAAAAATTGAGAGTAGATATTCTAAATTTGTGAAGGTGCCTTAAGACCAGTGTTCAAAGTCTGGCTCTGCTATATATATGCTCTGCCCACATTAGAGGAATAATTCTCCTTCTCTGGGCTTCAGTTTTGTCATCTGTAAATTGAAGGAAGGGGTGGAATAAATGAGCTCCAAATTTACCTCCAACTCTGAAATCACTATGGTAGTCATAAACTCAGGGTTGTATAGTTAATATTTATGTACAAAATCCTCTCCAAGTCTATGAGTATGTATTATTTAGAAGTTGTTAATTATTGCTTCTACCATATTAGAGCTTTTCTTCTGGGATATGGGAAGAAAGCTAGATCTTTGCCTCACAGGGCTTTTGCAACTAATAGCAATGAGCCTTCATAACAGCTGGAAAGAAAGGGCATGGTTCCAATACAAAGGATCATGGGATGTAGATCAGAGAAGGAGCTTAGGGATGCACACACACATGCACACGTGTACACACATACACACACGCACTTTACAGATGAAGAAATTAAGGCCCAAAGAGGGTGAGCGATTTGCCAAGATCCCACAGACAGTAAGTAGCAAGTAATAGAACCAGCGCTTGAACCCAGATCCTCTGACGAAATCCTAATCCTGCTCTTTCCCTTACACCACACTGTAAAATATTATCATGAAAAAGTGATGAATTTGGAGTCGGATGTCCAGGGTTTGAATCCCACCTCTCTCATTTACAACTATAGAACCTTAAGCAAATTACTTCAATTTCTGAGCCTTTTCTTTCTCTTTCCTTCTTCCTTGCTTCCTTTTTCTTTCTTCCTCTTCCTTTCTTCCTCTATTCCTTCCTTCATTTTTCTTCCTTCCTGCTTTCTTTCTTCCTTTCTTCATCTTCCTTCTTTCCTTTATTCCTCTATTCCTTCCTTCCTTTCTTTTTTCCTTCCTTTCTTCCTTTCTTTCTCCTCCTTCTTTCTTTTCTTCTTCTATTCCTTCCTTTCTCTTTTCCTTTCTTTTTTCTTTCTTCCTTTCTTCCTTCCTTCCTTACTTCCTTCCTTGTCTCCCCCTTCTTTCTTTTCTCTCCCTTTCTGACCCAGGCTGGAATACAGGGACTGATAGCAAGAGTCTGGTTACAGTCTGACAGGCATGGAACCTTTGACCTACTCCATTTCCAACTAGGGTGAATTTGCAGCATCTTAGGCAACCTGCTGTCCCTCCCCTTCCTGGGAGTTCATCATATCAATGCTGAACTGAGCAGGGAGACACAATTGCCTTAGCCAATTGTGGCTCAGAACACCTGAGCTCAAAAGATCCACCAGACTCAGGCTCCCTGGTAGCAACAATTACAGTACCACCACACCCAGCTGCCTCTTATTTCTAGCTGTAAAATGTGTGTGTGGGATGGGGTGCATTATATGACCCCTAAAGTCTCTTTCAGTTCTAACTCCTATGATTCTAGACATTTAAAATCCAACTTTGTGTGGCATTCTAGCCCCTTAGTGACTGTGGGTTTCTGCCCTTACCTATAAAAAATTAGGTTTTACCGTTTTCTGTAGAAATGAAAGAAAAATGTGAAACCCTTGGTTCTCTGCCAAACTCCTAGACTCCTCACTTAGGGGATAAATGGCTTTAACACCTGACTAATAGCTCCCTCAAATATAACCCTCTCATTTTTAAAAGTGCCCTTTGAAATTATGATTAACCAGGGGACTGCTGATTCTGGTAATCATATGGTTTGCGAAGTCAGAAATCTTCCCAGCTACAACGTTTGCCAGGGTTCACAGATGATTGAACAATATCATTATATTCCCCATCCTCCCTTCACCCCCAGGCCCTCTAAGAGTGCCAGTTAGATGTGACACCACCAGATCTATAACTAGGAATTGCCACACCTGTGACAAGCACTGAACACCATGCCCAGGTGTAGCAGCACACATTTAGTTCGTATTGGGGTGGAGGGGGAGGGTTAAGGATGGATATCATCTGATTGGTGGGGGAAAAGACAAAGACTTGAGGGTGCCAAATGGTTAATGATGGAGAGGTTGCCCCACCCCTAAGAAATTAGGCCATCTGGTAGCTTCCTAGATAAACAGTTTTCCTGACTCCCAGGAAAGTTTGTTGAAATTTGGCTACCTCCAGAGAGCACAGGGGATTAGGAGCATCAGTCATTCTGGAATAGTGTTCTCTGGTCTCATGGTTCAGGACAAGCAGCTAAGTGGATATAGGATCCCTTTGGTTTTCCTAAGTCCACCTTGGCTTTCTAAGCTTCACTACCCATATTCCTTGAAGAAAGATCAAGTCGCTTGAAAAGGCTTCGAAGAAAATAAAAATTCTGAGGATGTCAGAGATGATATGCAGTGTTCCAAAAGTTTACAACTGTACCAAGACTTTTGGGACACCCTATATTTGCCAGAAAAGGCTGTAGGCATGGCTTCCTCTTCTGCTTTGTCCCCACCCATAGTATCCCTCTGCTAGGACAAATGTTTATGAGTTGTGGAAAATTCCTAGTTCTTTAGAGAAACCCCTAACCCAGGGCAGTACCCTTCCCACTCCCTCACAAGGTGGCCTACCACATTTCCAACCTGGCCCTCTTTCCCAAAATCAGGGCTCCTAGATCCAAGAAAATATGAGTAGAATGAAAGGCAAAGCACAAGGAAATGCAAGGTCCTCAGAATCACAGAAAGATGTACCAAGCAAGGCTCAGTCACCCAGCAGGAATGGAGATGCTTTCTCCCTTCTCTGTCATCCCCGTTTTCCTTTTGCACATCCCAAGTACCATTCAGAGGAAGAGGCTCTTCTGATCCTACCTCTGTCCCCAGGATGATCCCTCTCCTTGGCCTGGGAGATTTGTTTCCAAGTAGCCAGATACCACTAACAACACTGAGGACACAGGCCCACTAGAAACCAAAAAAGTTTCCATCTCTCTAGAGTATGGGTCCATTCTTCCTCAACTTCTATTTAAAGAACTCTGGGGAAAAAAGCTATTCTCCAATCAGGAGTAGCCTGTCACTTCTTCTACCTGAAGATAACTCCACACACTCCAACCAGTACCTTCATCACCACTTCCCACTCTTTCCTTCTTTAGAGAAATACAATTCCTCGTTCGCATCTGTAAACAAATTTCCCACCCTTGGGCAACTGTTCACCTAGGGAAAAAATTCTAACTGCCTTATTCTAGTCACATCTCTGACCCCACTATGGAATGAATACTTCTAGGGAAGACTCACCCATACACCCCTGCTACATACCTCATTGCTTTGCTGCTTGTGAAAGGATGAAGCAAGGTTTCCATTGTAATGGCCACACAAGATGAGAAAGCCTCTTCTGGAAGTCAAAGAAGAGAAAATCTGTGAAAGGGACTTGAGGGAGCATTTTGTCCCCTTTGTACCAAACAGGATGTACTTCTGGTAGCTTCCTAGCAGTAAAGGGAAGATTGAGCATATGAGAGAGAACAGAGGAAGAGAGACAGACAGACAGCTAAATATGTATGTATAAATACATTCATATATATATATACACATACACATATATGATGTATGTATATATGTATATACACATAAAGTTTTACTGAGAAGATGAAAAGACCCTGAATCAATGGAATTATTCTTTTTCAAGAAGTGCATAAGGGCTCCTTTCAGAGGGAAACATCTCTTTATCATTTGGTGGGTCAACTCAACCATAAAGAAACTCAAAATCTTAGAGCTGGAAAAGATTGGGTAATCCAATTCCATGTCTTCAGGCATAATGATGTTAATAGAGACTAAAACAACCCACATTCATATATCCTTTAAAGGTTTACAAAGTAATCTCCCCACATACAGCACTGTGGGGTAGAGAGACAGGCTTGGAGCTAGTGTCTGGTATAAAGAGCTCACTGTGAGGCACATCCTTATAGTCTGAGATGAAGATATTCAGAGGTTAAATCACTTACCCAGCATCACACAACCAGTACATGTCAGAGGCAGGATTGAAACCCAGGTTTTCCTGGCTCTGACACCAATTTTCTAGTCACTATGCTAAAACCACCTCTCACATGAAATAGATAGTGAGTCTAAACTCTCTGGGTCAAATAGTTGTCTATCTTCTTTTCTAATATCTACTAAATATAAGAGATTCTACAACCCCCCTTAATATTCAATTCCAGTGTTTTATCAGCCCAATGTCAAAAATATACTTCTATGTACAAAATAATAATATTTTAATGTAAGCCTATTTCAATTCAGCTCAAAAGCCTTTTATTTTAGTGTCTTCTATGTATCAGGCATGTTGAAAGGAGAACAAAGACCCAGGCACTGCTTTCAAGTAGCTTACAATCCAATGATTTGGTCTTCTTCAGACCTAAAGAACAATTAATCATCTAAAATCCTATTCCAATGCCTCATAGTGGCATGGAGATGACCTTGTTTTCTCAAAATTTGTCATAGCTGGGGTTGGGGGGGGGGAAGGAGAGGAGAAACAAAATGAATAAAGAGAGGAAGGAAAGAAAGAAGGAAGAAAGGAAGGAAGGAAGGAAGGAAGGAAGGAAGGAAGGAAGGAAGGAAGGAAGGAAGGAAGGAAAGAAGGAAGGAAGGAAAGAAGGAAATAGCATTTATTAATAAATAACATTTATTATTAGACACCATGTGCCAAGCACAACCAAGACTCAAGAAGACTTAGTGCACTCCCTGGTTTTTTGTATATTATTTTCACGTGTTTTGGTTGTTACATAGAGAAGTAAAGGAGAGTGTGTGTTTTGGCACATTCTACCAAGCTAGAAAGACTTTGGGTCATACCCAATATGTCCTGGCAACAATATATCCTGGTCTCCTGTCCAAGGGGCCAGCCTAAATACAAAGAAGCTTATCATCAGTGGACCAGTCCCTAGGTGATGAATTCTTTGGCCATAGCAACCCATGTAATTGAAGACATTTATCAAGTCACCACTTAACTTTCTCTACTCCAGTCTCAACAGCCCCAATTTCTTTAAACTTATCTCATAATATACAAGACATTACATATAAAGGAGTCATTTGTATTCTTGCATGTATGTATTATTTTAATGCCCTGGGAGAAATCCCTATAAATTGTTATTATGCTGCAATATTCTCAATTTTTTTTCATTTACATGAAGCACTCCATAGATTTATATACACAAAAGCAATTGAAGCATCCTTGTCCAGTGGTCACAGATCTGAAGCAAAATGTAAAAATACTCCCAGAATGGAGTCAGTTGTAATTTTTTAGCAACCATGCAGACTAGCACACATTCTAAAGACCCAGTGGCTTCCCACATCTTCATATTTCACACTTAACCCATCACTTCCCATTGTTATAAGAGTACCAAATGACTTAGTACTGGATATCAAGATTGCCTTGAGGATTTTGACAAAGTAGGTTAAAAGCCCCCTCCCCCATATCAAATACAGTGAAACTAAATTACCAGAGATACCATTGGATCTCCTAGTGGGACTCAGACTCCAGGGACAGGTTCAGACTGCTAGGGAAGGGGGAAAAAAAAGTTGCTAAAATTCAATGCACTTACATTTACACCTCAAAAAAACTCATTAGCATGTGTCAGAAATGCACACTGAGTACCAGTGTGTGAAGTAAGAAGGAATGAGCCCTACTGCTGTGGAATTCAACCATCTGACAACCCCAGAGGCTCTGTCAACCATGTAAGCCACAAGCAGGCCCAAGAGAAGTAGCTATACTCCCTGGTTTTCATTGTATCGTCCCATCTACCTCATTTATTAAACAGAGACTAATCCTGATGTTCTTGTGGCCTGAATCTGCTCTGACTGATGATTCCACTAGTCTGAGTTTATGGTTGAGTTTATCCTAAGCCAACAATTCATTTTAAGGTTTATATAATGTATTTAGCCTATTGGGAATGCTTGTCATTAAATGTGGAAAAGTTTTAAATGCTACTAATGAATAGTATTGAGTCACTCATTGCTGGTTGAAAAGTAATCTGAGAGCTCTATGTAGGGTGGGTCATGGAAGTGGGGAGGAAGCTAGAATCAAAGAGAAAGTAGGGACACCAGCATTAAGGGTAATGCCGTTTTCTAGACACAACGTGATAAGGACCTAAAACTAAGCTGGTCACAATGAAGGATGAAAAGGAAGGGTCTCCAAAAAATCGCTAAACTGTGCATACCCTTTGACAAAAAACACTTCTTGTGTTCAAGAGATCAAAGAAAGAAGAAAAGGAACCATCTTTTCTGTAATAGCAAAAAAAACCCTGAAAAATGCCATCAACAAGCATTTATTAAGTACCAACTATATGCAAGGTACCATGCTAAGCACTGGGAGAACAAAGAAAAAACCAATAAGTCCCTGCTTTCCAGGAGTTGGTTCCCATCAACTGGGGAAGGCCTGAACAAATTGTGGACACAAATGTGATGAAAAATAGTTATGATGTGAGAAATGACAAAAGAGACAGTTTCAGAAAAACCTGATGTAAAGAGAACAGAATCAGGAGAACAAGTTGTTGTCGATCGGTTTCAAAGGTTTGGTTAAAGGAAACAAATAATTAGTAATATAAAAGTACAACATTTATTCATTATTCCCTTAAAGTTAGCTTTACTACTTGTACTTGGAGTACAGGACTAGAGTACTGACTGATGAACAAAAGAATGAGAGAGCTTAAGTACATTTTAGGACCATTCCAATTAGTAGTGGCTGAGTTACACAAATTTATGATCCTCATAATGGTTTAATCATTATATGAGAAAAGGAATTTCTTAATTGGATAAATGACAAATATAGAAAAACAAGAGAGCTGACAAAGTGTCAATTGAAATTATGATTCAGAACATGTTTCCTTTATCATTAACATTTGATAATAAGGTATATGTTCAGAAAATCTTAAGATAAGAAAAAGTCCCGTTACTCAATTTAATGCCTTGAGTTGAGGGTCTCGTCCTGAAGGGCCATCTTCTGGTTTGTTGACATAAGAAGAGGTATTCTCCAAGCTCACTCAGAAAAGCAAGACAAAACTGGGTCTGAATTGGAAATTGATGATCTCTGGACGCATGTGTTAAATCCTACTCCCAGCCTTATCTGGTCTCTGCAGTGGCTGAGATAGAAAGAGAGCTTTTTGATAAAATGAGGCAGAACAGCCTCTTTGATTAATTCAAATTTTAGCCAAAATATGATATTAAATGATTATCATTATATAATAATAACATGGTAAAGACAAAAAGGGCAGTTAGGTGGCACAAGAACACTAGACCTGGAGTCAAGGTGACCTGAGTTCAAATCTGACCTCAGACACTAGCTGTGTGTCCCTGGGCAAATCAATTAACCTCATTTGCGTCAGTTTCCTCATCTGTAAAATGAGCTGGAGAAGGGAATGGCAAACCACTCTTGTATCTTTGCCAAGAAAACCCCAAATGGGATCATGAAGGGTCAGACACAACTGAACCAACTCAACAACAAAAGACAAATTTGAAAGGCTTGAGAACTAACCATTACAATAACCAACCATGATCCCAGAGAACTGATGATGATCTCTGCCACTCACTTTCTGACAGAGAAGTGAGAAATTCAACATGTAGAATGCAATGTACATTTTTGGCGCAGAAATGACAGGTTCAGATATGTTTTGTTTCAATATACATATTCATTACAAAAGAGCTGTTTTTCTTTTTTTCTTAGTGGGGAAGGAAGGGCTGAAGAGAGAGAATATAATGCATGCTAGTTTTAAAAATACAATAAAACAAAAGTTATATATTTTTAAATATGTGATAACTTTTGGGGGAGGACACAAAAAAGCAAATACAGAGGAGAAAACAGGAGGAGGTTCAGAGGAAAACATAGACCACAGGACAGTTTATAAAGTAATATGCTGAATTTATTAAATACTTTTTAAAAGGACAAGCTGCATATAATGGAGTTTTGTAGTTTCATGTGCAATTCTTTTTTTTCTATTCTCCTTAGGAAATAGATAGAAATGCTCATCTCTTTTTTGGTATGTGTTAAGTGCAGAACAATGTCCACAGGTCATAGTGGTTAATTAACTGTAGGAGAAAAAAGAAGAGGAATGAAACAAGGAATTTAAGAATCCCAGAATTGGAAAGAGCTCAGAGGCCACCTAATCCAACCTCTACTAGACCAGGAATTGCTTCTAAAACATGCCTAGTAGTCATCCAGCCTTTGAAACATCAAAGTTTAGAATACATGCGACAAGGAGGTCTGCTTCAAGAAATTAGGAAATCAGGGAAGGAACCTAGTTGGGAGAGTAACAATAAAAATAATAGTAATAACAACAACAACTAATAGTTATATAGAACCCGCTATGTGCCAGGCACTCTGCCAAGAACTTCTACAAATATCTCATTTGATCCTCATAAAACCCCTGGGAAAGTAGTGCTATTATTATCCCCATTTTACAGATAAAGAAACTGAAGCAGATAACAATAAAATTACTTTCCCGAGGTCACATAGCTAGTAAGTGTCTGAAGCCTGATTTGAACTCAGGTCTTCCTAACTCCATGCCGAATGCTCCAGTTTGGTTCTCTGTATGTTGACTTTGATATCATTGTACAGCATCCAAATAGATATATCAAATAAGCAGTTAGAGCCGAGCATGTGGGGTTCAGGTGATCAGTCAGAGTAAAATTTGGGAGCTATCTACATAGAAGAGACAAGGGAAACCATAAGGATTAATTATTTCACAATATCTTTGACATGTCCTGTATTATTGCCATCACCTTTGTTTAGACTCTCATTGTTCACCTGAACTATTATAATAACTAGCCATCTACGAAGTCTTCCTATAGTCTGCCCTCTTCTGATGCACATGGAATAGTAATAGGAATCTGGAGATTTTCCTTGCTTTGAAGATATACCCTGCCCTCTAATATGCTGAATATAATCACATGGAGCCTGTGGTAGGAGGAGTTTGCTGAAATGTGGAGCAGAGCCCACAGGAAGCTGGGAGTCAGAGCAGCTAGATGCTGGGAAGAGAGGAAGCATCCAAGGGAGATGGTTGGCTTGTGAGTAAATGTTGGTTGGTTGCCACCTCCTGTGACAACAAGGCTTGTGTTGGTTTGTGGGAAGGCTAAAGGATGCTGTGGCTCTCTGTGCCATTATGGCTTATTAACTTCTTTGCTACTATGATGGAATTGGCTTACTGGTTTGGGGATTTGGTTTTCTAGTGTCTGAATAAATGTTTTGCTTCTGTCTTCTTTATGAAGAGTTTGTTATATTTTGCAACTGAGCACTATGCCAGCATATTTACAGTGGCCATCAGCACTGTGAATATTGTGTTGGCACCATAGTACATTACACAGAACTGCCAGGTCTTCCTGATGCTCAAATCTGATCACTAAAAAACCTTCCATAACACTCTATTACCTGCCCAATGAAGGCCAATCATCTTAGTTTATCATTCAAAATCCATCACAATCTGCCTTGTGTCAGCCTTTCCAGTCTATGAAATAAGACTGGGTTGCTAGGTTCACATACTCTGTGCTCCAAATCACTCTATTTTGTAATAAATTTATTTGCATGCATGTATCATTGCCTGTTGGTATATGATAAGTTCCTTGAAGGCAGGTATTGTACCTTATTTTTCTGAATATCCTTCTTAGCTCTTAATAAAACTTTGCTTACATTAGGTGGTCAGAGAAAAATAAAATAAATTGAAAAAATAATTTAAAATAAATAAATAAAAGTTATACTTGTTTGGGGGGAAAAAACTTCATTGAACCAAATGCCTCTAGAATATAAAAGATAGGAATATATAAGATGAAGGCTAAAGACTAAGCCTTAGGAAATGTTCACAGTTAAGGGCACAATGAGAAAGAAATGAAATGGTATGATAAATAACTCCCTTCCTTATTATAGGTATTCAAATTTTACCACTTTTCTGATGAGACAGTTGATTCTGAAGTTATTCCTATAAGCATATCAAATCATATTTTATCTGTTAAGAAGTAAATTTAATGTTTTTGTTGTTGTTTTTCAATGTTCACCATGTCTGGCTTCCGTATCGAATAAAATATTCCTGCAAAGAGTTGGAAGGCACTAGACAATCAAATAACATCACAAAAAAAATCAAACTAACTCTACACTGCATGAGGTCAGATCTTGATGAGTAAGAGCAAAGGTAAAATCAGCATCAAATTAGAAAAAAAAAAATTAGAAAATACTGTGAGCCATCATGGCAATTCCAATCCAACATGTTTAATCTAACTGTTGACCCTGAAAAATGGAAAATAAATATAAGTAAAGAAATTGACTCTAATACTATTTCTTAAGTAAGCTTAACTGACACAAAACAGTTACCATAGTGAAGAGACTGTTTTCTGTCAGAAAACACTTGATATCTTTGCCATGCTGACATAGATATGGCAGCCAAAGGGTGAGACTAGTTGAGAATCCAAGTTTTTTTGCAAAACATTACAGAGGAAAATTGCAGAAGATTATGAGCAGTGTTACCTGAGAAAAGGGCGGGGGTGGAAAATTACATTGCCCAGAACTTGACAAGAAACCCAACTAAGCCAGAGCATAATGAGAGCATTTGTAGATGAAATTGGAAGGAAAATAAATGTTTAACATGGAACAGGCTCATGCGTCCTATAATAATCTATTCTCATTGACAACAATAATGAGACTGCCACATTTTGACTCTACTAACTCAATACCCATCTGCTATATGGAGAAGTCACAATGGCACTTAAAATGAGGAAGTGATGGATAGCTGAACCTGACCAAAATGTACAGAGAATAAATCCATGCAGGAAGTGATACAATTTTCAAGTCACTCAGAGATCAATTTTCAAAGCAGGACAAAGAAAAGAAGATTACAAAAGAAGGGGTGAAAGCACAGATGCACTTTTACAAAAAGAAAAGAAAGAAAGAAAGAAAGAAAGAAAGAAAGAAAGAAAGAAAGAAAGAAAGAAAGAAAGAAAG
>CM053591.1:128586599-128615999 GCA_028646515.1 Pseudochirops corinnae
GAAAGAAAGAAAGAAAGAAAGAAAGAAAGAAAGAAGGAAGGAAGGAAGGAAAGAAAGAAGGAAGGAAGGAAGGAAGGAAGGAAAGAAGGAAAGAAGGAAGGAAGAAGAAAATGAAAAAGATGAAAGAAAAAAGGAAATAAAAGAAAATTACAACTACCAACTTGCTCTCTTATCTCTACCAAACCTTTATGAGAAATTATCTATGTGCACATAAAAGTTATGCTTGATTAGAAAGTAAGAAAGAAACCAGCAGACCTCAGAGTCACACATGTGACTAAGAGATATATATAATGTCAAATGTGCCAGATTCTATGGCTTATTTTTTTAATTGACTGTAGAACAAAATAGAAGGCTAAATGACTACAAACAAGCTATCTCTCATGCATTTGGGTGATTCCTTGGAATTCCATGACAGATACAACCAGAGAAACATGTGCATCAATGGTCAAGAATCTTTAACCTCTTCCTTGTGAGTTAATAGGTAGTCTTAGAGAGTGGCCTATGTGTCAGAGAAATTAAGGAACTCATCCATGATCACACAGCTAAGTGAGAGTCAGAGATGAAATTTGAATTTCTTTTCCAAATTCTAAGTCCAGCACTCTACCCACTATATCATTCTGCCTTGACCAGAGAAATAACTTTGTTAACAGTATATTTAATATCAATATAAAGCAAATTGTGTCAGAGAGACTGACTTCCAAGAGCTCAATGCAACATATACTAATGCTCTGGCTAATCCTTAATGCTCCTAAATACTCCTTAACAATTTGCAACCACTTGTTCCCCTTGCACCTGCCTCACCAAAGAATAAAAGACAGAATAAGAGACTGGATGTGGTAATCATTAAAAAGACTGTGTCTCTCCCTTTATCAGCCCTGCAGTGTCCCAAGCTCTCAACAGAATCAGATACTAATTTCATTGTGCTCCAAAACACTACAAAGTCTCCTCGGTTAAATCCATATCCATTCAAAAGTGATCAACCTAACTATCCAACTAAGAAAAAAAAAAAACAGATAAAAACATATATCGCTTGGATTACAATATACAACTAGATGGGTATCCCATTCTGTTTATCCACCAGCACATATGATAAAGATACAAATATAATATGCATACACAGGGAAGAGAGAGAAAGAATGAGAGAGAGAATGAGAGAGACAGAATGAGAAAGAGAGAGAGAGAGAGAGAGAGAGAGAGAGAGAGAGAGAGAGAGAATGAGAGAGAGATATATCTTTAAAATTGCTGCAGATGGACAATAAATTTGGGACAGGAATTGAATAAGAAGAAGAGATCAGGCTTTAAAGCACTGGGAAATCAGGCAGGTGTTTCCTGATCCCAACCTATTCACTTTCTCCATCTTTTAACACCAGTATTCTTTTAGTGATGCTATATCACTGCAAATCAAGGAGCACCACAATCTCAGAAGAATCACAATTATAGGTGACTCAAAGTGGGAAAGAAAAGTGCATGGCATGAGAGAATTATGCTGCCAAATGTTACCCACAATCACTTGGGTCAAGTGGCATAAAAAGATATCACCATGAATATTTTTTAAAGAGAAAGGAAGCAGGACAGTTATGTGTTGACAGTAAGAGATAACAACAAATGGAGAGGGCAAGTGTTCCACTGGTACCCATGAAATATTAGAAGTACTTCCACTGTGTTGTATCACCCAAAAGTTATTTATGGAAAGACATGAAAAAAATAGCACAGGATAAAAAGGCATTGGATGGGCTGCAATTTCCACTGACAGCATAGGCATATGGGAGTGTTTAGGTGGTGCAGTGAATAGAGCACCAACCCTTGAGTCAGGAGGACCTGAGTTCAAATCCAGACTCAGACACTTAACACTAGCCATGTGACCTTGGGCAAGTCACTTAACCCCAATTGCCCTACCTTCAGTCCACCAAAATGCAAATAAATAAAATAGCAAGCACACGGATGAGATCACAGATTCATTGCAAGATTGAATAATTTTCCATATAGTGAACTTATTTTACAGATACAACATAATACATTGTATATTTGGGGGCTTGAGGGATGATATATACACACACACATATATACATTTTGCCCTTATAGACCCCTAAAATCTCAGATCTTTTTCATATGAATTTCTGCTTCAGATATTTTTCACCTTTGATTTAGATCATCATTCCAGCCTGTCAAAGTATGTTCTGAAAACACATCCATTTCTATATTTTTTGTAATTTGTTTTCTTTTTCCCTTAGTTGCCTATCTATCAATCAATAAGCATTTATTAAAGTGTCAAGTAAGTGTTAAGTGTAGGTGATACAAAGAAAAATCAAAACCCATCCCCACCCTCCAAGAGCTGACATTCCAAGGTAGATTGGGGGGAGATAATATATACATAAATCAATTCATACAAGATAAATATAGAGCAGATAGAAGATAGCCTTAAAGGGAAAAGCACTAGCAGCTAGAACCAGGAAAGATCTCCTGCAGGGGGTAGCATTTGAACTGAGTCTTAAAGGCATAGGGATTCTATGAAACAGAGGTTAGGAGAGAGAGCATTCCAGGCAGAGGGAATAGACAGTACAAAGGCATGAGAACTAAAGATGGAGTGTTATAAATGGAAAAACAGCAAGTAGACCAATACATCTGGACCCTACAGTGCATTGTGGGAAGTAATGTGTTAAAATGACTGAAAGATAGGAAGGGATCAGATTGTGAAGAGTTTAAATGCCAAAGGACTCTATATTTGGTCCTGGAGGTAATAAGGAGCCACTGGAATTTATGACATAGGAGGGTGAGATGGTGAAATCATTTTGGCACCTATGTAGAGGATAGATTGGAGTGGGGAGCCACTAGAAGTGATTGAATAGATGTGATCAGAATTGCACTTGAGAAAGTCACTTTGACAGCAGTAGGTATGATGGTCTGAAGTAGAGATGGACCTGAAGGAAGAAGACCAATTAGGAAGCTGTTGCAATAATCTAGATGATTAGGACATCCAATTTAATATAAACACCTGAAAGTGGTAACTGTTTAAATGAGATGGAAGAGATGCTATGAAGGTAGAAATGGTAAAAGCTGGCAATTGATTAGATATGTTGGGTAAAGGAAAGTGAGGAGTCAAGAATAATCTTGACATTAGGAACCAGGAGTCTGGAAGGATAATAGTGCCTTAGAAATAGTAAATTTTGAAAGTGGGGGATGAGGTGGAGTTGAGGGAAAGATATTGAATTCAGTTTTGGATATGTTGAATTTGTGATGTCTCTGAAAGGTCTAGTTTGAAATATTCAATAGCCAATTGACAATGTAGAATTGAAGTTAGGGGAAGAGACTAAGGCTTGGAGGGGGAGGGGATGGAGACACTCTTGAAATCATATCGACAATAGATCAAGAGGTACTTAACTAAGGTGGTGACTGTAAATGGAAAAGGGGGGACAGATGCAAGAGAAGTTTCGGAGGCAGAATCAATGAGATTCAATGGTAGGTTTCATGAGGGGAATGAGGAAGAATGAAAAATAGAGGGTGAATTCAAAGTTGCAAACCTGGGTGATTGGAATGCCTTTGACATAAATAGAGACACTGACTCAGGGATCAATTTAGAGGTAAAAAAAAAAAAAAAAAAAAAAAATGAGAGCTGAAAAAAAAGGCCATCTGATTTAATAATTAAGTAAAGACTAATAACCTTGGAAGGAGTAGAGTCATATGGTAGAGTAGAAAAGCATATTGCAAAGAGAAATGAGTGAGATGTGAGGAAGTTGAAGCAACAAGCATAAACAGCATTTTTCAGCAATCTGGCTGATAAAAGAAAGGAGAGACCTTGGACAAGAGCTTTAGGGAACGGCAGGGTGAGGTGAAGGGGTTTTTTATGGATATGGGAGACCCAAACATATTTATGGGCCAGTGAACAAATAGAGATTGAGGATTAGAAAGAAAGCATGGTTGATGAAAGTTTAAAGTTCTAAGAGGAGGCAGAAGAGATGGGATCAGACACAAGTGGAAGAATTGGCCTTGGCAAGAAGGGTCATCTTCAAGATTGGAGCAAAGAAAGAAAGAATTAGGAATGATGTTGAGGGGGATTGAGTCATAGAACTGGGAAGAAGAGGAAGCTGATCATAGATGGCTCAATTTTCTCTTAGTAAAGTTGTAAACAAGATCCATTCCTGAGAAGGAGGGCTGAGAAGTTGAGGGGTGGCAAGCAATAAAACAAAGAGAATGGGATGGAAATAATTTGAAGTGAAGTTAGAATGGTAGATTGGATCTAGATTGTACAGAGTTTTAAAAGAAGAGTTTATATTTTATCCTGTAGACAACAGAGAGCCAGCAAAGGTATATAGAGCTCTGTTTAAAGAGCATTTAATTTAGAGAACATTTAATTTAATGTTCCTCTTCATTATTCATTTCGTTGCCTTCATTATTGTCACCTATCTACATTTTTGATGTCTCAAATGATAAACTTGTACATAGCAGGGGCTATATTTTTTTAATCTGTATTTCCCCAAATAATAGAAGTTGCTTTACTGAAGGTTTCACAAATATAAATATATACATTATTTAAATTTATGTATATAGAATGATGATACTGATAATGATTTTTAAAATAAGCATTAAGATTTTGATTAATGAAAACGTCCTTTGTGAGCTCTCCCCAAGCTCTAGTGAGGACAAACAATTCCATTATCACTGCTCAGACTTCTAGTTTCTGAGGGTTTCCCAGCTAATCAGTCAAGGTTAAGGAATTTATCACATAAGCACATTTCTAATTTCCTTCTGACCTTCTTTGGATTTGAAGACATATATGCCTTTGAGCAGTACTTTTTCCAACTGCCATTTCCTACAGCAAAGAAAAATTAAATTAGGTGTTCAAAACCTCTATTCAATGCAACTGAGAGTAAAATTATTACAGACCTACTGTGAGCCAGGCATTGTGCAAAGTTCTAGAAATACAAAGGCAAAAATGAAAGTAGCATCTACCCTCAAGGAGTTTATATTTTACTGCCTCACAAAGTCAAAATCATATCCCAAAATAAACAAATAAACTTTGACTAAGCATCAACCATGAGTGTACTGTATTAGGCACTGGGAGAGGTGAAAAGTTTAGATAAGACAGGACTCCTGATCTCATGGAGTTTATAATCTAGTTAGTTGCCTGAGATACTAGGCCTTTGGTTTTGTCTATGAGCCATCTGATTCCGTACAACCTCTCTACCATCACGCCTAGTGATGACAGAACAAAATTTGTTATTCAGGTGAATATAACATCACAGCTGGAGACACAACCTTTGACAAAAAACACAATATTTCTTCCAGAATTCAGTCATAAAAGTCTATCCCCACAGGTAACTTCAGTGAAGTTGTACATCCTTTCTAGTCGTATAGAATTAAAGACCCTCTTCCCCTACATAAATTCCTACAAAGCCTCTTTCTCTAGGCAATCAATTCAGATGGTTCCACTCCCCAGCAAAGAGGCTCCACTCCTCCTTTTCCAAAAGTCCAGCGATAGACTCCACTGGGATTTGATGGAAAGGTGTGTAATCTATCACACATCCTATATTGTTCCTCCTCCCAGCTCTCAGCTCTGAAGGGTATGAGGCCAGGCAGGGCCCCCTGGCCACAGAGCGCACAGGAGTCACCCAGTCTCCGTGTCCTGACAGCTTGTCACATTATTTTTCCCTGTGGGGGCTCTGATCCTTCCATCTAACCCTCTACTCAGTCCCCTGAGACCAAGGGTCTCCTATACAAGGGCCTCGAGGCAAAGCAAAGCAAGATTGATGCCCTACAAACTGCTGTGCCCGGGAGGGCTTGCAGTTCAATGCACGAAGAGGTTTATTCTTCCTGATCTCAGGTTCCCACACTAGACACCAAAGCATAGAGTTTGGAGCCAGGGCAGTGAGAATTCAATCTTCATTCTTCTTCCAATACAAATGATATGCCACACTCCCCTAATCTCCCCAATTCCAGACCTCTCACCTCACCAACTCAAAAACTTTCTAAATGAGCCCAGAGGCTCCTTAGGGTAACAACATGTAATTCACATTGCCCTTTGGACAGGCAGTAGAATCAACAAGGAATTCAGGAAGTTTTGTTTTTCCATGGGAAAAAAAATATACACACATATAATTTAAATATTGGCAAAGTTAATCCTTACCTCCCATTATGACCCTCCAGTTCTCCACTCTTTATTTTCCCTATTAAAGTAAATAAAGCATTGTGAGACTGAAGATAGGGCAATTATTCTATTTAGGAATGATAAATTGTGCTTTGGCATCAATGTGACTAATATGTGATGAAAGGTTATTTGTATCCACAACTCCCTGCACACATAGACACATAGGCATAGGGAGAAGAAAAACTCCTTAAGACTTAGCCTTGGGAGCTGGGCGATGAGGACACCTCAATGGACTTCAAGATAACATGCTTAGGGAAGATTAGATCTGAATTCCCTGGATAGTTTCACAGATCAAGATGCCTGAGAAAGGCACATAAATAATTGTTTAATTACCTGGGAATAGATGCTTATAAAATAGTGATGAAACGGGTCGAGGGTTAAGAGTGTCAAGACTGCTACAACTAATCCAACCAGCTCATTTCTTCTCATGCATCTGGAACTTAAAAAAAACCAGCCAAGGCTGTAGCCAGGCTCCATGCAGTTTATCATCCATCATTCCATCTTGTTTCTGAATAACATGAGATCAATTTCTAAAAATGCTTTCAGATGTATAAAGAAATTTGTAACACTAGACTTCAACTTACACTGGACAGAGCCAGTATCCTGTGGTCCTGGACTTGACAGGCCAGAGCAGGCTTCATTTCCATATCAAAAGTGAATTGTACCATTTGGAGAAGCAAAGTTCAAACTCTCAGAGAGAAAGATCTAAGTCAAATAGTTTTCTGAACTTAGGGAACAATGACTTTGTACAAAAAGACTGGTAAATTATTTACAAATTTTCTCCTAACTTGAAAAAAAAACTCTAGCTTCCTACTTCCCTTTCTCCTGCGCTATGTGTTTTATTAGTAATAAGACTTTAGATTTATAAAGGAATATGGGGTTGTTGTTTGTTGTTGGGTTTTTTTATATAGCTAGTCATCCAACCATTCAATATAAGAACAAGATTTAATTGATAACATGGTTTTGACAGAAAATTATGGTCTTTCTTCATTGATCATTCATTTGAACAATTACAGCCTCGGTTTTTCATAAAGAACCACGTAACCCCATAAAGTACTGCCACAGAGTTCTCTCATGAGCCACAGATGAAATCCTTGAAGTCCAGGTCAAGTGGTTAGATTTCTTCACTGCTCCATACTTTATAACTTCAAAGAGATGATCATTCTGCACCTAATCCTCTGAACTATAGGGAAATCTTGGTTCTGCTTCCCAGACATGAAGAAATTGCAGGATTCCATAATCTCAAATATATGGGATGAACAGTCAATAAGATATATTGAGAAATCACTTAAAATTTTCCTGAGTCCAAAAAGCCACTATTAAATCTAAATCAATAAGCATTTATTAAATACCTACTGTGTTGAAAGGAGGGGAGACAAAAAATAGAACAGAATTCTATTGGGCAGTGCTGCCTTCTAATACATGTACATTTCACCTACCTATTTCTAGAAGAAAGATTGACTTCTCCCCTCTCTTTTCCCATTTTCTTCCAAGTAAGGCAGATTTTTGACCCAGGATCTACAAGAAGCCTTTTCCATTCCTCCTTAATCTTAAGGCCCTCTGAGATGATTTCCAATTGGACCTGTGTGGTGTGTGTACACATGTACACACACACATACACACATATACATATGCATACATATGTAATTATATACATATGTAATTATATATATATATCTTCTCTGTACATGGTTGTTAGCATTACTGTCTCTCTCATTAGACTATGAGATCCTTGAGATTGAGAAATTGGGGGAGGGGAATTTTTTGCACCTTTCATATCCCTAGTGCTTCCCACAGTACCTGACGCATAGTAGGTACTTAATAAATGTTTGTTGATGTGGAAAATGTTGCCTAATATGAGAAGAAAATTACCCAGTAAATTCACCAGGGCTAATAGAAAATTACTTTCTAAATTTCTTTCAATTTAATTTTTAAAATTTTCTCCAGTACCATACCCACAATGTACAGTACCAAATATTCACGTATAAGGAGAATCAAATTACTTTTCATTCAATCCACTTATGAGCATGATAGCATTCTATTACTCTTAGAAGAGTTTATTACCAATGCTAGGACTGACCACTGCACTTTGGTTTCCTCATCTGTAAAATGAGGTGCTTGAAGTAGATAACTTCTAAGAGGGGGGTATGCTGACAAATGTTTAACAACTGGCTCTCTGTGGATAAAAAAGTACATGTGACACACTTTTAGGTTTGATCTGCATTGTTAGCATTTCCTTTATCACTTTCTTAAGTCTAGAAAATCAACAAAACAATAAATCGAGCCTTGATTTGCAGCATTTTCTGATTTCTAAAATGTAAATGCTCAGACTGAAAATTTAACAACTGGCTCTCAAGTCAATGTGAGATGGCTCCAGCACATCCCTTCTTCTAAGTTTTGTTTTGATTTTTTCCAGATTTTTAAAATTCTATGCTACTACAATTTATAAACAATTACTCCATCTTGATTCTAAATGTCATAAGATCTATTTAGAACACTAGACACGCACTTGCACCAGGCTGGGTCAGTGACTGGTTCTGAGTTCAGCACTCCTTGGGCAGGACTCATTTCCACATCAAAAGTGGATTGTGATCCACTTTGAGAAGCAATTTAAATCATGGCTCCTCCTTTACTGCCCTTTCTTCACCACTCTTCTTCTCCCAGTCTCCACTATTCCCAACAAATCTGCTGATTTCAGGAATGACAAGTAGAGAATCACATATTGGTTCTCACAGGTAGTAGTAAAGCATTCTTCTTGAATGCCATGTTGGCTTCTAGAGCATCAAATCAATCAAATCAAATCAAATGGAACATTCCATGTGCTCACTCAAGAATTGAAGAAAGTTATTCCTCTCTTCCCTCTTTCCTTCTGCCTTTCCCCCATGACCACCACCACAGTGGACTAAAAATGGAAATAGATTTACATCCATTAAAATAAAATTTGCTAAGCAAAATGATCTATGCTAGATGCTGTGGATTAATAAAGAAATGAAATAAGCCCTGTCTGTAAGAACCATACAATTTAGTAGGGAAGATAAACAAAGAACACCAATAACTATGATACCTGTTGCAGTAGGATAAATGTTGAGGAGAGATACAAAGAGAATTGTGTAAGAGGTTTGCGGGGAGAAGATTGTTTATAGCTGAGAAAATCAAGGGAAGAGGGGTTTCACAAAAGAGGTGACAGACACATGAAGGGCTTGAAGGAAAAAAAAGAATTTCAATGGTTGGGGAGGCATGCATTATGCCCCTCATTCTGTGAACCAAACTAGCCTACAGTACTTGACATTTCTCATACACAGCATCGCCTCTCCTGTCTCTAGGTCTTTGGGCTGGCTATTCCCCATGGCTGGTATGTTCTCCTTTCCCATACTGAATTTCTTAATGCCTTATCTCTTCAAGGCTATGCTCAATGTCACTTCCTATAACAGGCCTTTCCCATTCTCCTAGTCAGTGGTGCCCTCTAAAATTACTTTGTATTTATTCTGTATACATTTGGTGTTTACTTATCTGCATATATATCATCCTTCCCTTCCCCCCTCCCAAAGCAGAATGTAAGCTCCTTGAAGGAACATACTATTTTATTTTTGTCTTTATATCCTTAGCACCTAGAGCAGCACCTAGAATATGGTAGGTTCTTAATAAATGCATTCTGAATTGAATTGAACATGGTTAAAATCATTCCAGGCCAAGGGAAGATCAAAGACCAGAGCACAGAGGTATAAAAGGGCAAAATGAGATCAGGGAACAGAGAATAGTCCACTCTTGCTAGAACGTAGAGTGCATGAAGGGAAGTGATATCTGATCATTCTGGAAAAGACTAGGACCAGATTCTAGTAGGTCTTGAATGCTAAGCTAAAGAGTTTTCTCCAGAAAACTGGAGGAAAGACTCAGTTATGCTTGTGCAATATGAATATTATCTGGCAGTGGTGTGAATGATGTATTGAAGTGGGGGGGAAAGCTTGGAAGTTCAAAAGCAAATTAGGAGACTAATACTAATCTAGGTCAGAGGGGTCAGAAAACAGCTCCAGAGGGCTACATGGGGCCCACAACACTCCCACTCCCACTCCTGAACAAGATTAAAATTAATTACAAAATATTTAATAAAATATGTTTCATTTTAAAAACTAAGTCAATGTGTACCGTGTAGGGGTCCTTAACATATAATTTAGTAGCTCCCATTTCTATTTGAATTTGATACTTCTAGTCTAGGCAAAAAGGTAACAAAGGCCTGATTTTAGGAGGTATCGACAAGGATGAAAAGGAGGGGACAGGTGAGAGACATATCAAATGCATGGAATCAATAGAACTTGACAAGTGACTCAGGATTGATGAATGAGAGAGAGAGGAAGAAATTAAATATAATTCTTAGGTTTCAAGCCTTGGTAACTAACTAAAAGAAAGATGATGCCATCCACAGAGATAAAGCAGCTAAGAGGAGGGGAAGCTAGGTGGCAGAGTGAATAGAGAACCAGCCCTGGAGTCAGGAGAACCTGAGTTCAAATCCAGCCTCAGGCACTTAACTCTTACTAGCTGTGTGATCTTGGACAAGTCACCTAATCCCAATTGCTCTGCCTTCCGAAGAAAAGAAGATAAGAGGAGGAATAAGTTTTAGAGGCAAAATTAAAATTCAATTTTACACACACTGAGTTTGAGGGAACAAGGCACAGAGGTGATAATATTCAGCTAACAGTTGGAAAAATAATGCTAGGAGCTCAAATAAGAAGACAGAAAACAAGATATAGAGTTGTGAGTCAAAGATGTGGAGATAAGATTATACATTCATCTGTAGAAAGCCTAGTAGATAGAGGGCTTGAATTTTGAATTAGGAAGATGTGGGTTTGAATCATGTTTCTTACTAGCTATATAACTGTAGTCATGTCTCTTCATACCCTTCAGCCTCAGAGTTTCCCTATCTACAAAATGTGGATAATATTTGTGGTACCTATCTCACATGGTTATCATGGAAATTAAATGATATCATCTTCAGAAAGCACTTTGCAAATGTTACTATTATTTTACAAACCAAGAGAGGGAATAGACAGAGAAAACTGAGGATATAACCTTAAGAGATGCCCACATTCATTGAGTGATAAGAAGAGAAGACTTCTTCCTTCTGCAAAGGAGAAATCAAGGAAATATGAAAATAAATGAATGAAAAAGCCTTTATTATTTGTTTCTTATGTACAAAGCTCCATGATAAGTACTGGGTTACAAAGAGAAAAATTAAGACAGTTCCTAATTTTAAAGAGCTCCCATTCTAACAGAAGAAGCTACAATTCAGATAAAAAGACCCAGTGGTCCTTTGGGTGCAGCAATGAGAAAGACAGTAATATATCTTCCTTAGTGCTGTTTCCTTTGATAAAACATTATCTGTTAAACCATTTGACAATACTAAGGACGTTAGTGATGATAACTTTCTTTTCTGGTTCTTCAGTAGCTTTGACTGCTGAAAAAGCAAAGGCAAATAAGAAGAGCCAAGAGAACACAGTGTCAGAAAATTCAAAGGAGAGAACACTCAGGAGGGGGTGACCACAGTGTCAAAAACTGCAGAGGAAGTCCAAGAAAATAAGTACCAAAAGGCTCTGAGTACCCTTCTCCCTCACCTCTTCCTCCTACAGGAGCCATCCCAGTAGCCATCCAGGACTATAGGATGAGCTAGGAAGATCTAACCTCACTCGAACAGCCTTTCCCCCTTTTCCCCCCCTTGGTTCCCTTCACTGGCCCTGACTTGGACAGCAGCAGTGAACACTGATATGGGTGCTCCTTGGGATTCTTCACTCCCTGACCACATGCAGGCCCAGGAATTATCCTGCTCAGATGCACTGAAATCCCTCTTTGAGCCTTTCCCAAAGACCCTTCTGGACACTTTCTTCAATGATCCTGATTCAAGTCTTTATCTGAGCTTGGGAACCAGTGGCCTATGATAATATGCTGCTTTTTATATTTCCTTTAACCTTTGTTTCTTCGAAAGTTGAAATGCCCTTTGGTTTCCTAAAAATCAGAGCCTAGCTCATGAAACCAAAACAAATTTTCCAAATTCTACCTTATCTGACTTGTGCTATGGTGTATACCCTTTAAAGAAACGGCTGAAAAAGCCATTAGAAGTTCCTCCTTGTCAATATATGGTGGCAGACAGGTGGAGAAGACTACTGATATATTTTGTAAAGGCCTGAAAACAAGAATATAGACTTCATAATCCATGTTCCTATCACCATGTTTACTTCTATAAATGGGATTAGAGTTTCACCAGAAAGCAAATTCAGAGCGCGGATGTTACTGAGGTAAATAAAAAGACATGAAAAATGATAATTATCCCAAAAGCATTATTCTATTACAGTATCTCACATGAATTACCAAAGGTTAGAATAAGTAGTAGGGAACATCCTTTTGAGGAATGTTGAATGTATAGGTTTTCACTTTTGTGACATTTCTCATCTGTAATAATAATGGGTTTGACTATACAATTTCCCACCCAAGTCTCAGGTTGTATGATTCTATATGATTAGTGTTTAAAGGGAAAGTTGGAAGGAAACCATGATTGGTTTTGTGAGAGAGGTTCAGAACTTGGAGGGAGGGAGAGTCTTGGACTAAAGCCTAGAAACAGTGAAGGATTTTTGCTCCTCTGGAAAAAGGGGAAGTCAACATACAATAAAGTTTGTCATTTGAGTTAAAAGAACACATTTTCACAGTAGTATGAACCCTCATGCCCATAGACATTCCCCACTTTCTAGAAGTTGATTTAGAACTGTGGGAATCAAAGACCCTCCTTTTTTTTTCATTATTTAGGGTCAGATTTTACATTTAAAAGTGATTTGCCAGTACTGACAGATGAATTTGTGAAAAGATAGTTTTGGCACAATCAAAAAAAGAACCCACTAGTGAGAATCCAGACTGTGGAAAAGATAAGACTTCATCTTTAAGAAAGCTAATTCAAACAAAGTCCAATATCTTAGGACCAGTGAGGGCTATTTTGTAAAGCATGCTTCCCCACAAAGAAAGAACTGGATGCATCTGAAAAGCACCTTCTGATCCCTGCTTCACTGAACATTTGATACAAACTTCTCTGGGAAGTTTATCCCATGAAGAGAGTGTGTGAAGGGAAAACATGGTCCTGGGCTTTAAAAAGTTAAAAGGTTAAAAAATAACCCTTCTTTCTCCATCCATCCTTAGAATTGCACTTTCCAGTAGTCTAGTTTCTCTTTCCTGGTAGATCTAATCCTAATTAAAAATAAATTACATGCTGTATAGAACTTGAAATGGAAAAGATAATCCTATTACATATGAGAATATATCCTGATTCTTTCCCCCTCTAAACTGTGGGAGATATCAGATCAAGCTGAGCCACCCATTGTAGAGTCTTTGAAAACTTTCCTATAGATCTAATCCATCACGTGACACCCATGTCAATCTCGCTGTCTGCACGCGAGTTTCACAATGCTGGTATTAGGCTGAGTCAGAGAAATCCAGCTTTTCTGAGCCCACAACATTTGCATTCCGAGAAAATGCCAACCATTGTGGGCCATGTTTGTTCTCATGATTGCAGAGACAGTTGTCTGCTAAGTTGCTAAGATAAAGAGAAAGGGGCTCCTTTGAGGCCGCCCAAGCCTTTTGGTATGATAACAAGGCGATTTGAGCAGCTTTTGTACCGCCAGATCAGCGCTAGGAGAACTTTTTTTTTTTTTAACCCTGCTCCTTCCTCTTCGGGGATTTGATCTGGGAGCTGATGCGCTGTTTTAAATCCCATTTCCATAATCTGACTGCTACAGCCAGCAGGGCTGCTGAGTACTGGGCGATCCGCAGGCACCCGAGCTCACTTCGCTCGCGTGCCATCACACCTCTCGGGGTAATTACTTCTAAAAAGGAGCCTAAGCACTCATTACAGATCTGGGCTTGGGGGTTCTTGGCACTTGCTCTGGTGGCTGCTGCTTCCATAGCAATGAAAGACCTGACAGTGTAGAAAATGAAAGAGGAAGCTTGCTACCTACATTTATTATTTCCTCCCTTGTCTCTTTCCCTCAAGCTATTCCTTCCTTCTTCTATCAGCCCTTCTTTATCTCTTTCTCCTTCTCTCTTATTGTCAGCCTGACCTTCCGCCTCATAAGCAAATCAAACGCATACGGTCTTAAAAACAACGTAACCCAAGCCCTGAGATCCATGACTCAGAAAGAGAAAGTGGTTTGACTTTGGAACAGGACGTTCCAATTCTCTAAGGTAGAGAAAGAACACAAAAATAAACAGCCATACGCAATTTCCCCCGGGTCTTTTTATGTTTGGGTTGTAATGGGTTGGTGTAATAGGTTGTTTCCCATCCAAGACCCGTGGACGCACACTGACAACGTAGGGAGATTTTCTGAGAGCAGAACTGAGCAACTGGAAATGCTTCTTGTTGCTCACAAGAATGCAAGCCGCTACCAGCTGAGATTTGGACAGATGTTATTACTCAGGGTAGCAGCTGGAGTCACCTTTCCCTGATACAATGACAGATAAGATTTTGGCACAGAACATTCAGTCTAGCTTGCACATCCTTCCTTGACTCCTCCTTAGCGTAAAGATCTCTATAGGTGCCTGACATTTTTCTTGTCACCTCTGGCGACAAGTTCGCTGTCCGCAGGAGTTGAGTTCTGAACTGGTAGCAGTCATTGGCTTTCGGGAGAGAGGGAGGGGCGGATTGTGACACCGTGGTGGTTGACAAGGGTAAGACCAGAAAACGGGCGGGAGCTGGGTCAATGAAAGTTTCTCTCCAGAACCTAGAGAGAGTTGGTAGAAAAGCAAAATTACTTTAGCTGCTGTGTGCTTCCTAAAGGAAAAAAAGATGTTACAAGGCAGTTGAGGGAGGGGGGAAGGGGAAGAAGAGGAGAAGCAGCAAAGGTGGTAAACAATCACTGGAGGTGGCATTTAGGGAAAGACGTCATCTTATTGCCCTGAAGTTTTCTGCACATTTCATTGTTACCCAGTTTTCCAGTACTGCAGATACCTTGCCTCATTTCTTTTAGCAAAGAGGGAGATGAGAAGGGGTAGGTAGGCCTCAGGGCGCCAGAAGAAAAGTTATGCATCTTATACCTTTCAAGGTTCTCTTTTTCTTTAAACATAAGGCTTTTTCAGCTTATTCGAAGATCAAAAAATTAACACTCTCTTCTCTCTCCCACCACCACCCCAAATAGGCCACTTATGTGGGCAATAACTTAAGCAGAAGCATTTATGGAAGCCTGGAAAGTCATTCAGACACTCAAGTTTGAGAAGAGATTCAAATTTTTTATAAAAATCAAGGATTATTAGTTGGCTATTTCAGAATATCAGCTATTCAACAGAATCTGCTTAACAAGTTCCTGAGTCTAGGCTTGTTCTTCATAAATATTTCCCTTTCCTTTGTTTTGTTTATTTTACTAGTGTGCTTCAAGAGGAATGTACATGTAATCAGGCAATAATCACCTTCAGTCTAGTAGCCCTGAACTTCAGAAATTTTTTCAAGGAAAAAAAAAAAGATAAATATCCAGTGTAGTGCCTATGTTAGTAGTGTTACTGTATCCCTCTGGATCAAGGGGCAGTAAAACTTAGTGATTCACTCTGCTGTCTTCTTACTTTTGTAGGCAGATGGTTTAGTCCCCCAAGGTTCGTGCCAGGTTTCAACCCCATGCTGTTATTTTGTTCTTTTGGAACGAGACTAGTGTTGCTTCCTAGAGAGGCCCTATTAGGATAAAAAGAAAATCCTCTAACTAGGCGTAACAGGGCATCAGGAGGGATAGGTCTCTAAATGTACTTTAATAGGAGCTGGGCATTGTGTGTGATTCAGCGCCCATCATCGTTTAGTCAAAGAGTTATGGCAGTGATTGGGAATGAATAGAGACACATAATGGATACATGTGGCGTTTGCTCATTATACTCAACTTAGTCCAACTCTGCTGTGGAAACTGTTCAACTTTCTTTCCCTTTCCCTTCTCATACTGAAATAATACAGACATTGGTGCCTCAAATGGGATAGCCTGCCATGCTATTATATTTCTAGGGCTAACGAGAGCTTCATAAGCCTTTGATACAGTCTGATCTTTGAAACCTTTCCAAATATCCACAAGCTTATGCTAAATCCTATTTGGACCTTTTTCCCCCTCCCTTGCCTGCTAGCGCCCACGGCTTAAAGAAAGCCATTTGGACAGTGACATGAATACTAAAACATCCCAGGAATATTTTCTGAAAGACAAATCACAGCTCTGATCTCTAGATTTCACATGAGTAAAACACAATTAGGGATGCAAATTTGAATAAAATAAATTTCAGTTATCCTTCGGATTCTTTTTTTAGTGGGAGTGGCTAATCAGATCGCTATTGAGCAAGGAAAAAAAAAAGAAACCAAATCCTCAAAAGCCAGGAAAAGTATATATTGAGAGAGTTCAGTGAGTGTGTGTACGTGTAAGAGCAGTATATACAAACCAGAGCTAGGGAAGGGGGGAAAAAAACTACCAAGATTAGGTAGTAGTGAGAGACTGACTAGTTCAAATCCCCAGATACTTGCACTTAAGGCACCTGTTCAGCAGCAGGGTGCTTGAGTGGTACAATTAACAAAACACTCAGCGTATTTTACTCCACACTCCCTGTGCCAACTCATCTGCGGATTGCTCTCAAAAAAAAAAAAAATGAAAAAGAGTTAAAGAAAACAAAGAAAAGATTCCCTAATTTTCCTTTCTTGTTTTCCTGCCTAAGCCTTTCCACATTAAAGGGATTTTCTGAGAGGCATTCAGGAGAACAGTGTGAAAGGGACGCCTGTCATTGGCTGTAAGGCTCAGTCAATTTGCATATCCGCGTCTACTAAAGGCAAGAGTCTGCAGCTCTGCTCGGAAGCCTGAGAAGCACGAGCAGGGAAGGAGGGAGGGTCCGTCGGCATCTCTAGAGCTAGAACGACCCAAGCTGCAGACCGTACACTCCTCTTCCTAAGAGAATTCCAGCAAAGCATGTTCACAGGAGTCTGACAATTGAAAGGATTTAAATTGAAAAATAAAAATATATAATAACTGCCAGAGGACTTGCCCCTGGCCTCTCGAAAGAGCAAATCGAAGCAGGTGGCATGACTCCTGCCAGGCAAGGGGGCAGCCCCTACCTTTTTTCTTTGCAGTTTTTCTGCCTTTGCTTGCTATTCTCGGTAGCTCTGAGCAAAACAGTGAGATATAGCACTTTTGAGGAGGATGCCCCGGGTACAGTTATAGGTACGTTGGCTGAAGATATGCATATGAAAGCAACCGGAGAAATGAGCTTCCGCCTGATGAAGCAGTTCAACAGCTCTCTGATCCGAGTGAGAGAAGCTGACGGACAGCTGACCGTCGGGGAGAGCGGTATTGACCGAGAGCAACTCTGCCGGCAGTCCCCGCAATGCATCCTGGCTTTCGACGTGGTCAGTTTCTCCCAGGAACAATTCCGACTGGTGCACGTGGAGGTAGAGGTGAGAGATATCAATGACCACTCGCCCCGCTTCCCCCGCTCCCAGATCCCCGTGGAGGTGTCAGAGAGTGCGGCTGTGGGCACCCGCATTCCCCTGGAGGTAGCGGTGGACGAGGACGTGGGTTCCAACGCCCTCCAGAGCCTGCGCCTGGCCGAGCCACACAGCCCCTTTCGTGTGGAGCTGCAGACGCGGGCGGACGGCGCTAAATGCGCTGACCTGGTGCTGCTGCAAGAACTGGACCGTGAGAGCCAGGCCACCTACAGCCTAGAGCTGGTGGCCCAGGACGGGGGACGCCCCCCACGCTCCGCCACAGCTGCCCTCAGCGTTCGGGTGCTGGATGCCAATGACCACAGCCCAGCCTTCCCACAGGGTGCTGTCACTGAAGTGGAACTGGCGGAGGACGCACCCGTGGGCTCCCTGCTACTCGACCTGGACGCCGCAGACCCGGACGAGGGTCCCAACGGTGATGTAGTGTTCTCCTTCGGTAGCCGGACCCCACCTGAGGCTCGGCGTCTCTTCCGCTTGGACCCGCGCTCAGGCCGCCTCACTTTAGCTGGACCTGTGGATTATGAGCGAAAGGAGACCTACGAATTGGACGTTAGGGCTCAAGACAGAGGCCCAGGGCCTCGCTCTGCCACCTGCAAAGTCATTGTGCGCATTCGCGACGTGAACGACAACGCTCCAGACATTTCTATCACCCCTCTGGCAGTAGCCACGACCGCGGTTCACGACCCCCTTGGCCCACACACTGCTGCTTCCTTCGCCGCCCCTGTCTCTGCCTCCTCTGCAGGGTCTGGAGGTTTGGAGCCTGGAGCGGCCTCGATTATCCCGGAGGGGGCGGTGCGAGAGAGCCTCGTGGCGCTGGTCAGCACCTCGGACAGGGACTCAGGAGCTAACGGGCAAGTGCGATGCGCCCTCTATGGACACGAGCACTTCCGACTGCAGCCAGCCTATGCGGGCAGCTACCTAGTGGTGACCGCGGCGCCCCTGGACCGCGAGCGCATCGCCGAGTACAACCTGACCCTGGTGGCCGAGGACCGCGGCTCCCCTCCGCTGCGCACTGTGAAGCCCTACACGGTGCGCGTGGGAGACGAGAACGACAACGCTCCACTCTTCGCCCGCCCTATCTATGAGGTGTCCGTGCGAGAGAATAATCCCCCGGGTGCCTATCTCGCCACTGTGGCAGCCCGAGACCCTGACCTAGGCCGCAACGGCAAGGTGACCTATCGGTTATTAGAGGCCGAAGTGGGTCGAGGTGGGGAGGCCGTATCCACCTATGTTTCGGTGGACCCATCCACTGGAGCTATCTACGCACTGAGGAGCTTCGACTATGAGGTGTTGCGCCAGCTGGACGTGCGTATCCAGGCCAGTGACGGCGGCTCCCCACAGCTCTCGAGCACCACACTGGTGCAGGTACGGGTTCTGGACCAGAATGACCACGCACCAGTTCTCGTTCATCCCACGCCGGCCAATGGCTCCCTGGAGGTGGCGGTGCCAGGGCGCACAGCCCGAGACACGGCTGTGGCTCGCGTGCAGGCCCGGGATGCCGACGAGGGGGCCAATGGGGAGCTGACCTTCGCCCTGCTGCAACAGGAGCCGAGGGAGGCCTTCTCGATAAGCCGCCGGTCAGGGGAGATCGTACTCACTGGGGACCTGTCCCAGGACCCCCCGGGTCGCGTGTTCCGAGGCCTGCTAACAGTATCAGACTCTGGACACCCTCCACTTTCCACCACAGCCACTGTTAGCTTCGTGATAACGGAGGGAGGTGGTACTGGGTCGTCCCTGCCAGCAGCAGCTGGAGGCCCCGAACGCTCCCGTCCCCCAGGATCGAGGCTCGGTGGCACAGGGTCTCTGCAATGGGACACCCCGCTTATCGTGATCATTGTGCTGGCGGGGAGCTGCACACTGCTACTGGCTGCCATCATCACTATAGCCACCACCTGTAACCGCCGCAAAAAGGAGGTGCGTAAGGGCGGGCCACGCCGAGAGGAGAGGCCTGGGAGCGCCAGCGGTGGACCCTCGTCTCCGAGCTCCCCGGAGGACCGAAGTCTGGGACCCAGCTCTCGGGCCAACATGTTCGACGTACTGGCCTTCCCCAATGGCAGCAGCAGCAGCAAAGCGCCCTTCGGAGGTTCCAACGCGGAGAGTTCCCAGACTGCGGTCGCTGCCACTGAAGTGCCAGGGCCCGAGGGCGGCGGCGGTGCCCGAGAAAATACCTGTCATTATGAAGGGCAGAAGCGGCTCCGGGGAGCACATGCTGAGGTTAGGCGTCCCACTCGGGTATTTGCCCCAGGAGTTCTAGGACTGGTGAGGGTGAGAGGGGATATGGTAAAAGAAAGTAGGGATGGGGTGACTGGTAGCTCTTACGCAAAGCCTAACTCTTTTCATTACTTTCTAATCCCTCTCGTTCTGCTTTTCTCCCTCTAGCCCTACAGCTCCTCCCCGGGTTATGGAAAGGAACCGGCGCCTCCCGTGGCCATTTGGAAAGGTCACTCCTTTAACACCATCTCTGGTCGGGAAGCCGAAAAATTCAGTGGCAAAGATAGTGGCAAAGGGGATAGTGATTTCAATGACAGCGATTCTGACATCAGTGGAGACGCCCTGAAGAAGGATCTTATCAACCACATGCAAAGTGGTAAGGTTCCGTACGATTTTCGTTGCCACGGTGGCTTTCTCAAAACTCATAGTGGGTGCTTTTTTTAACCTTTCTCTTTTTTTCCTTTTTTTCCTCCTTTTTCTTTTAAAAAAAAGTATTAATAGGATTATAGCTTGAGAGCTGAGAGGAAGACCATCAGAGATGTACGGTCAGAGGCAATTTAAGACAATTCCCCCAATTTACAGAGGATAAGAAGTTGTGACCTTCGAAGGTCACACACTAGTAAATTGCCAAGCTAGGATTTGAACCCAAGCCTTCTCAATACAAACACAATGCTTTTGCACTTCCCACGTGATTTGCTACAAATGATCATCTTAAAATAAATTTTTGAAATGATGTGTTCAAAAATTAAGGAGTCATTCTTTTAGGCAGATCAGGGCTAATATCTCAGAATAGAGTTCTTTAATAAGAAGCTAAAAGCTTCTTGTCTGAGGAAAATCTGTTCATGGCCTCTAGTTTTGAAGCATCCATTGAAAGGTACAGGGCAGATTCATACTATTAGCACTATTTCACAAAAAGATTTGTAAACACTCTCAACATTTTTTTTCCAGCCACATTTTTAAAACATCCCAGAAATAAATGAATCAGCAAGTATTTGATTTAAATACCTACTGTGTGCCAGGCACTGTTAGATGGTATACAACTACAAAGAATAAAGAACTTACATACTAATGAAGCTGAAAATAAATAGGTATAAGATATATACAGAAAAATATAAAATTAACAAATGTAAATATGTACAAAATCATTAAACACAATGTATTTTGGGTGGAAGCACACCAACAGTTTGGGGGAATCAAGAAAGGCTTTTCAGAAGATTCAGAAAATAGGGGCTGGGCTATTATCTTAAAGGAAGAGAGGGACTCTTTGAGTAGAGGTGAGGAGGGAGAACTTTCCAGGCATGGGGGAATGCCAATGAAAAGACACAGAGATAAGAGATGAAGCAGCCTGAATGAAGAACAGAGAGGCCATGTTAGCTGGATGACAAAGTACAAGACAGGAAATAGGTATATCTAATTAGTCTGGAAAGAATTGGAGACAGGTTGAAGATATAAACAACAGAATTTACATTTGATCCCAGAAGCAAAAGAAGTCACTGGAGTGCTTTGGTCAAATCTTTGCTTAAACAACATTTCTTTGGCAGCAGTGTGTAGGAGTCAAGAAGTATATGCATATGTATATGCATAAGTATATGTCTATAGCCATAATCTTCATGTTTTCTTTTTTTGTTTTTATTCTTAGGATTATGGGCTTGTACTGCTGAGTGTAAGATCCTAGGCCACTCAGACCGATGCTGGAGCCCATCCTGTGGTCGAACCAATGCTCATTCTTCCCCCCACCCATCTGCTCAGCTATCAACCTTCTGTAAGAGTACCTCCCTGCCTAGGGATCCTCTCCGAAGGGACAACTACTACCAGGCTCAGCTACCTAAGACAGTAGGGCTACAGAGTGTCTATGAAAAAGTATTGCACAGAGACTATGACAGGACAATCACTTTGCTTTCCCCCCCTCGTCCAGGGAGACTCCCAGATCTGCAAGAAATTGGGGTACCCCTCTACCAACCCCCTCCTGCTAGGTATCTGCCCCCTCAGTCGGGGACCAATGATAATGTTTAACCCTATACTGCATGTATTCACACATATACAGGTCACTCCAAAAGCCCCTAAGTTATTGGCTGGTTTCAGTGTTGTATATATAAATATGCAAGATGTGCCTTAAAATGAAGTTGTTGGAAAATATTTCCAATCACGTCAGTACTGTTTGGTATTTGCAAACAAAAAAAATGTAGTTAATGTAATTTTTATGAAATGTGCAGTATTTAATTTTTTTTTTACCATGCTTTGGATTTTAGTTCACTTGCAGCTTGTCATTTTCTTAGTGTTTTTAACCTGTACATTGTGTAATGTAATGTTTGTACATAATGAAATTTTGTTATATTTTTATATAATAAAAGCTAAAACTGGAAGTTATTGCCAAAGGAACTGTCTGTAAGACACAAAAAAAACTCAATATGTTAGAATCACTTACTAGAACTTTATCTTTCACCTTAAACAACCTAGTGTTTGTGAAGTTTGCCTTGCCAAGTGTGACTTGTATACCTTGAGTCTGTGGTAGATTTCAAGTTAAATGTTATTTAATTACATTTGGTTTTCTGTAAACCGGTGTCACTTATAAGCACACTAATAAAGGATTCGCCATGTGTTTAAGGACTTTGCTGTTGAATTTGGGTTTAAATTCATAGGATCATAGATTTAGAAATGGAAGGAGTCCTAGAAATCTAGTCTGTTGTCTTTACTGTTGAGTAAATAGAAGTCTAGAGCAGATAAGTGATCTCCTCAAGGTCATGCAGGTAATAAGTAGCAGAGTCAGGATTTGAACACAGGTTCTTTTGACTCCAAATCCAGCACTCTTTCCAAGGTACCACACTGACTCCCAGTTTCCTGTACCCTGGTATTCATAAATAACGTGGAGTCCTATACAGGCCTTTTTTCAAGTGCTGGTTATTTTTTTTTTTTTTTTGCTTTTTGGAGGGGGGAGGGCAGGGCAATTGGGGTTAAGTGACTTGCCCAAGGTCACACGGCTAGGAAGTGTTAAGTGTCTGAGGCTGGATTTGAACTCAGGTCCTCCTGATTCCAGGGCAGGTGCTCGATTCACTGCGCCACCTCGCCACCCCTAGCACTGGTTATTTTACTATGATTAATGTCAACCTTTCAACAATCAGACTTCAAAAACTAAATAATCCCCTCCCTCCAGGAAAAAATGCATGTTTTAACATAAATATACACATATATTTATATTATCTAGATATCTGCATATGATATCTATATATTATATATATACACATTTGTGCATATATTATAATATATACATTATATACTTATACATATGCATATATACCAAGGGCTCTATAAACTCCCTGCCTTAAAGGAGTTTCCCATGAAAGCTATAGAATTTGGTCTGGAGAAGAAAAACTACTCAGAAGACGTGACTAAAAGAAAAAGGACCTCTTTTTTTCCCCTAGAAATCCTACCATTTCTTTTCTAATCAATTTCTAAATACTGGGGAAAGACCCATGTCTTTGTCCTTTATTACGTTTGCCTATCTTCCTTGAACATTTGAAAGGAACAAAAAAGTGAGATATACACACATACACCCAAAAAAGAAAATCCCAATAAATTGCATTTAATGAAGTAATATTGTTTAGCATTTTATAAAGTGCCTTGTGCTCATTTATTATTAGTTATGACTAGTAACAGTATAATAAGTGGAGATTAGCACTTGAAGCTTCCTGGAGAAGTTATAATTGAAATCAGTGGTGTCTCCTGAGCCCAGCAGCAGGGTAGGCACACAAGAGCTCTCAGCTTCCCACTGAATTTGGAAAGTTCAGCTATTCCTGTAGGCAACTAAGTTTCACACGAAATTGGGCAGTAGACAAAGCCTTGCTTGTCCACAGTGCTGATATCTTAAGTAAAATCTCTCAATCAGGCGAGATGGAAGTTCCAACTAGATTCTAAAATTGTAACATGACCTAGCAGCTAAAGAGAGAACCTGCATTTTCCAAACTAAGGGGCAGGATGAGCTATAACTTTAAAATGCATTCCTTTGAGATCTGTTCCTTTTCTTCCCTGGTAATAGGTCTTGGCGATTCAGGTTCAGAATGCCCATTGAAGATAGTAGAAGCTCCTATAAAAAGGCAGAGCTAGGCATGAATGCTCTCAAACTGAGATCTGACATCCTCCAATCTGGGAAAATATATTGCTAGACTTCTCAAACAAAGAATTAATTTCATTACAAGTACTTTGGTTTGCTAGGAACAGGCGTATATTCCACTGAGAAAACTCAGTCTCAAAATATGAGGATATCATAGCATAATCCCTCACCACTGCCTTTGGGAATAATCACAAGAGACAAAAGTACCTTATTTTTGCCTAAGATTTCCCACAAATTAATCACAACAGTCAGTTCTAGAATTTGTTTTTCAGAGTTAGTAGTGCTCTTTTTCTTCCAGGGACTACCAGCAGCCATTCTAGGAACTAGGTTAGATACCATGAGAAAACAAAAAAAGTTGTATCTTAACTAGCAATTTTGGAACCCCAAGGAAAAAAAATAATGCAAAGAGTTTTGCCCTTACTCTTTGTTAATAACTACCTCCATCTTCATCCCTGTAATGCTAAAACAGTTAAAGTATTTTTGAATACTTAAAATTGTTGAATTCAAATCAAGCCTCACTCACTAGTTATATGACCCTGGGTAAGTCACTTAACTTCTGTCTGCCTCAATTGTTAAATAAGGATAATTATGGCACCTATCTCCCAGGGTTGTTGTGTAGATCACTTGAGAAGCTGTGTTTAGCACCCAATGCCTGGCACATAGTAGGTTTAAATGCTTTCCCTTCCCCTTCTCTATTTTTCCTATGAAGAGAGAAGGAGGTAGCAAGCATAAGCTATCTACCATTGTACTCACTCACCTAGATGATTTTCCATTGTTTTCTCCACTTCCCCAGGTGGATTCCAGTCATCTTTCCATAGCTAGGTAACCAGGCAAGATTAAGGGGTTTAGTAAAAATAGGTATGATGTATAAACACAGTATCTTGTGGAGTCTTAAAGGTCTGTTGGAGTATTCCTAAGAGCTCTTGTTAAATTAACACAGTAACAGAGTACTTATGAAGGAGCCCCTGATATTATGCCCTTTGAGTTTGTTTCTTAAGATCTTTCCAACCTCTCAACACTTAAGTCTTGTCATTTGGGATTGAAGATCTTCCAGTACACTCACAGGACTGGGAAGTGCCTACTACTGATGTGGTACTTGGATCCCAGCCCTAGGACCTTAGCTCTCCCCAGCCCAAAGACCCTGTCTCTGGAAATAACTCATGAGTGGGCCCCATTGAGGCAAACTATCCTGTTACAAGAACAAGCCGACCTCTAGAATTTTTCTTGTATGAACAGGACTATCTTGTATCAGTAAAACTATCATGTACTGATTCCCACAGTTACTATACACAATCCAGAGGTCAAGCTATAGATGTCAACTGCCCAGGGTTGCCAGTAGTGAATGACACCTGTGTCCAAGCCACAGAAACTGCATGTCACCACCTAATAAGCATACTTGACACACTATTCACTGAGCTTTTTTTATGTGAGCTTAAAATTTTCACATCACCCCCATTAGGCTGCAAATTCCCTAAGGAGCTCTGCCCACTTTATTGGCCTTATAATAAACTTTTTGCCACTTGACTGGAAGAGTGCTTGAGCCCACGAATTCTTTCCAAATGACTCTGCCTTGTACCTTGATAGTTTTGGGATCCCTCCACCCCTAAAATCGCACCATTTAGTGGCATGCTCAGTATGCATCACTCTTCCATACGTCTGACAGATAGATCATATTCAGAGACAGCAGAGGCAGTTGCCTACCTGTTATAATTTAAAGGTACCCAAGAGTACCCCTTTGCAAAAGTATTTCCCCTGCCTAGTAGCCAAAGAGACTGAAATCCCCAAAAGTCTTACCCTCAGGTTAAAGTATCAAATATCCCTTGGAAATGCAAACATGTTCTCTGAGAGGAATAACATACTAAGTCCTTATCTGTTATGGATACTAGCATGAAGTCGCTTATTAGATTAGTCCTTGCAGAGAACAGAAATAGAACCCTGAGGGAACAGAACCAAAGAAAAGTTTTGAATGAGAGAGAAGGAGATTAGAAGTCTGAAATATGCCATGGTAATCTGCCATGGAAGGTCAGAAAAAGTTAAATGCCCCAGCTCTAAGAAATCAAAGGATAACATAAGCAAACTTAGTTTGTAGGATTGGGCAGAGATACAAGGAAACCAAAGAGTGTCACCAGTGAGAAAGAGACAAAATTTATCTACTCCACAGTTTTGTCTAGGGCCCAACCTGATGGCAAGACTGTCCTACACTTCCTATAATAAAATATCCATCAAGGAAACCACTTAAGAAAATTAAAATGTAAGTGGTTACAAAGATATTGGAAAGTGCACTCTAAAATAGAGTGAAAACAGGATACATTTCTCCAAATACCAATATTTTAAAAGAGAAAAACAGTATTCTATAGTCAAGATAAGTTCTCTGCCATGATTTTTTCCTAGTTATTTTTAGCAGGGTCCTCAGCTAATTTTACTTGGCAAATACAAGCTTTGATCATTTTTTAAAACTAATTTTGAAAGAACAAACACATTCCCTATGATACTACATTCACTACCACAAGGATAATTTGAACTACTGAAAGGTCTGAAAGCAAATAGTTATCAAAGTAATACAGTGCTTGGAATCTCTACAGAGCTATGAAACTTATAATTTCCCAGGTCTCTGCAAACACCCTATCTATTTTCAATACTTCTCTCTATAATAACTCAGTATGACAGTTATTAACCCCTCCTTGTGAAAGGAGACAAGATGCCATGGGATCAGTGACAGCCTCAATCTCATACGAATTGAACAACCTTATAGATACAGAAACTCAATTGCTTTTAAAAGTGACCATTTTAACCATCAGATTTCAAGACTTTCTTTAAAGCAGTGGGGAAATAATCACTAAAAGTGTGAGCGAAGGAAGGCGCTTTTATAAAACAAGTTTAAAAAATTTTGAATTCCAGGATTTCCAGTCACTGAGAGAGGAAAAAAAGGAAATTCAATCTGCCAAGCAACAAGAAGTCAAACACAGAAGGCCAGGACTATCGACTAACCGGACAAAAGATTCAACCTCTTCCAGTTCCCGCATCTTTATTAAGGACACATCTACACACAAGCAGCAGAATCAAATGGGATAGAAAGAAATTCCACCTGTAAGGTTTGTCACAGTCTTCATGGCTCCATGAATTTTGGAGAATCCAGAAGAACCAGCTCATACCAATTAAGAGTAAATCTTCATGACTTAAGAAATGTAAACCAATATCTTGCATTCAGTCACAGTTAATTTGGTTGCATCCCTGTAGACTCAATGGGAAACACTTCCTGACTCAATGCCATTTTCCTTGCAAAGAGTGGGGAGTAGATCAAGGAAATCCCTCATCAAATTAAAAAGTTCCCCAAATCCGATTAGTTTATAGGATGTGATTCATTGTTAGAATATTTCGTTGTACTGGCAAGTCTGCATCCTTGTTTGAAGGCAATTATTTGGAAAATAGTACCTCCTAGCAGGTTGGCTAACTGAGGTTCCCTCAGTTCTTATAATGGTCCATAAAAAAGCAAGCTACTCTCGCTCTCTGGGACTCAGTTCTTGAGAACTTCCTTTCTGTTTTCACTTGAGCCTTCTTCTGAAGCAAATTAAGGAGAAAGGCACATGCACACAGTGCCCTCCCCCAGGCTTCACCCACCCCCCCCCCAAAAAAAAAAAACCAGTACCAGCAACCTAAGAAAAGAAACACATGGTCATTGGAAGATCATATGTTTACATGCACCTTGAGAGAAGTTTTGTTTTTTTTTTTTATTTTCCTGAATCCCAGCCTCCTATGTAGAAAGAGAAGGGTTTTTGAATTCCCTAGGAAGTAAAATCTTTGAATTAACTTTCTAGCAGACAAAGGGAGATTTCTTGGGCAGTACAAGCTCTGAGATTTGTCTTCCTAAAAACATCAAGTTGATGAGTTCCAGATTTTGAGATTTCAATTTGATCTTCAAGAGATAATTTCTAACACAGTATACTCCTTAGAGTATAAAACGAAAGTCCACATGGTTCTTTAGAAGTATCTTATTTGAGGAGCAATTCAGTGAGTTATTCAGGCAATGCAGATGCAAAGAGAAGGGTTTTGCTTGCCTAGCAAGCACCAAAACATGTTGACTTTTCTGGGGAGATCCAAACTACAGGTTGGTACCTCCAGCCTTGGGGAGAATTTGGAGGACTGCATAGGAAAGAGGAAGTCACTGGAATGGCAGGTTTCTCAAACATGATTCCCAAGTTTGGTGACTCTCTGTAAGCAGAGGGACCACATAGGATATTTGAGTGCTTCATGCATCTTTTTAGCATCTTAGTCATTATCTGTGGAGTGAAACTGTATCATATACAATAGCCATATTGTATGTTGAGTATCTACACAGGACTTGGAGATTCTGTGCCCACCTTTGGGACATCATAGACTTGACCATGTTTAAGTTTTATTTTGGAAATTTTCCTGAATTAAACTATGTGATGACAAGAAGTCCAACAAAGAAAAAATTCATCTTTGTGGTCAAGCTGCAGATTAAGACCTGGTTCATAGGAGCCCAGAATCTTCTGGTGGAGAGGCTAAGAGAAGGAAAGAATGGTGAGTGGCTCAGTCACAGGTTACATATTTTAAGACAAATTTAGAAAGAAATTAATATAGGTCATAGAACAGAAACCTCTCTGAGAGGAACTTCAAAATTGGCAAAGGCCCCCAGGTATCAACCAATCATCTCGGCCTTCATCCCCAGAGATGGCAGCCTCTTAGCCCAAGGGAGAGCAGCAGTAGAGCAGTGAGTGCTCCTGGACACCAAATTCTTTGCCTCTGGGTACCAGAAGACAAGCCTAAAAGGGGTGTATGATGATTGTATATCCTGTCATCCATGTGGCCCCAGGAGAAAGAAACCATACTTCCTAGCAATGAAAGTTGCTGGGCTTCCAGTCATCTAAAGAAAAAAGGAAGTGTTCTGACCATAGCCTCTCTAACAGCCCCAAGTTCAAATGTTCTGGGACCTAACCTTCTAATGAGAGAAGATAGAATTCCTTAAAAAGTTGAATTGCCCAGATGGAAAAAGGAATTTCAAGGCATGGAGCAGAAGAAAGACAGCAAAGTCAGAACTCCTGCCTCAAAAGCCTCCAAGAAGGCCATGGAGGAGCTCAAGAAGGATGTTGAAAATCAAGTAAGAGAAGTAGAGGGAAAATTGGGAAGAGAAATGAGAATGATGTAGGATAATCATGAAAAGTGAGTCAACAGGCTGCTAAAGGAGACCCAAAAATACACTGAAGAAAATAACACCTTAAAAAACAGACTAACTCAAATGGCAAAAGAGGCCCAAAAAGCCAATGAGGAGAAGAATGCCTTAAAAAGCTGAATTTGTGAGATGGAAAAGGAATTTCAAAAATTCACTGAAGAGAATAACTCCTTCAAAATTAGAATGGAGCAATTGGAACCTAATGACTTTATGAGAAATCAAGATACTATAAAACAGATTCAAACAAATGAAAAAATAGAAGGCAATGT
>CM053591.1:128616499-128633948 GCA_028646515.1 Pseudochirops corinnae
AAAGAAAACTCCTAGGAATATTATACTCAAATTCCAGAGTTCCCAGGTTAAGGAGAAAACATTATAAGCAGCCAGAAGAAACAATTTGAGTATTGTGGAAACACAATCAGGATAACACAAGATCTAGCAGTTTCTACATTAAGGGATTGAAGGACTTGGAATATGATATTCTGGAGGTCAAAGGAGCTATGATTAAAACCAAGAATCACTTACCCAAAAAAACTGAGTATAATGCTTCAGGGGAAAATATGGTCATTCAATGAAATAAAGGACTTTCAAGCTTTCTTGATGAAAAAACCAGAGCTGAACAGAAAATCTGACTTTCAAATACAAGAAGCAAGAGAAGAATAAGAAGGTAAACAGGAAAAAGAAATCAGAAGGAACTTATTAAAATTGAACTATTTACATTCCTACATGGAAAAACAATAATTGTAACTCATGAGACTTTTCTCGGTATGAGAATAGCTGAAGGGAATATATATGTGTATATATATGTATACATATATATATATTTCTATAGGAGGGTATATGTGTGTATAAATACATATGTGAGTATGTGTATATATGTGTACATGTATACATAAAGGGCACAGGATCAGTTGAATAGGAAGGGATGATATATAAAATAATAAAATTAAGAGGTGAGAGAGGAATATATTGGGAAAAGGAGAAAGGGAGAGATAGATTAGGGTAAATTATCTCATAAAAACAGGAAAGAAAAAACTGTTACAATGGAGGGGAAGAACAGGAAGGTGAAAGGGAATGGGTCAACCTTACTCTCATTGAATTTGGCTTAAGGGGGGAATAACACACACACTTAATTGGGTACTTTACCCTACAGGAAAATAAGGAGTAGGGGATAAGAGGAGAGATGATAGAAGGGAGGGCAGATTGGGTGAGAAGGTAGTTAGAAGCAAACATTTTTGAAAAGGGATAAGGTCAAAGGAGAAAATAGGATAAGTGGGGGGTGGGACAGGATGGAGGGAAATATAGTCTTTCACATTATAACAATTACGGAAATAATTTGGGTAACTACACATATACAACCTATATTGAATTGCTTATTTTCCCAATGGGGACAAGTAAGGAGGGAAGAAGGGAAAAAATCTGGAACTCAAAGTTTTAAAAATAAATGTTTAAAAAAATTTGTTTTTTATATGCAAGTGGGAAATAAGATATACAGGCACTGGGGTATAGAAATACATCTTGCCCTACTAGAAAGTTGGGGGAAGGAAGGAGGTGATGCAGGAGGATATAAGAGAGAACGGATTGGGGGAGGGGATATTCGGTAGGCTTGCTATTTTGGGGTGAGGGTAGGGGAAAGACAGAGAGAATAAACTGTAACTCAAAATTTTGTGGAAATGAATGTTGAAAACTAAAAATAAATAAATACTTTTTTTAAAAAAAAGTTAAGTGACCTATCACACAACTAATAACTGTCTGAAACCAGATTTGAATTCAAATCATCCTGACCTTGAGTTCAGTAGTTCTATGTACTGTTCCACATAAAACTGATGTCCACAAAGTTGAAGTCTCTTGCCCAGGGTCTCCCAGATCATAAGAGGTAGAGTCAGAATTTAAACTCAAGTCCTTTAAGATCTAGTCCTAGTAACTTCCTACTATGCACCGGTATCTCTCCTTTCCTATTGCTTCTACAAGAGTATATCTTTCTTTCATTCCTGTGATAAGGGGAGATAAATCCCTGATAAACAGTGGTAGAAGGGAATGAGATGGGCGGAGGCCTTCAAGGAAGAGGGACCCGGAAGGGGAAGAAGGAGCAGCTCATCCTTGTTTCGGTTGTTGGCACCCAATACGTGTTAAATTGTAATGATAAGCTTTTTTAAAAACTTCACACATGGATTCACTTAGCTTTCCCAGTCTTTGCCAAGTTTACGTTCCAGATGGCATCTTGCATTCCACATCTGATTTACTAAAGGGGAGAACAGCTGTGCCTGGTACAGCATCTTGACATAGGGCAGATGCACATCTGGCAGCCAGTTGGTAAAATTCTCTCTATATGACACTTGTGCCCTCATATGCTATTCCCCAGAGCAATTCTCCCTCTACCTGTCAAGATTTTTTATGTATTTTTCTCTTCTCAGTTTACTCCTAGAACTACTGTTGAATATTTGTGACCAATAGGTCTGCGGAGGTGTCTTGTTGTCAGAGAAAAGACTTTGACTGAAATATTCTGACAATACTACCCACCTGCTCAGGGAGAGTACATATCATTGAAATCCACATGTAACCTTCAAACTTCACTTTTAATCATTAGTTTCAATCTTCTTCACCATCAAAGAACTTAAACAGTATAAGTTGGCACTCTGGCAAAAATGTCAATGAGCTAGTGATATTGTCTAAAATCAGGTAAAGAGAGAGAGAAAGGGAATCAAGGGACATGGACAAACCTCAGACTGGATAATTAGCCTATAGATACCCTGGAATTAGAAGAAAAACAGTCATTATTCCTCAACTCTACTGCTGAGCAAACTGCCTGACCTTCTTTATTACTTCTTGCCTGGATTATACATTAACTGGTTTCCCTGCTTCTAGTCTCTGCCTCTCCAATCCATCCAACACATACTTGTCAAATTGATATTCCTAAAGCACATGTCACTCTCTGCTGGAGAAGTTTCCGTAGTTCTCTATCTCTTCTAGGATAAAATATAAATTCCGTTGTTTGGCATTTAAGATCCTTCACAAACTGGCTCCAATCTATCTTCTGATCACTATTTCTCCCCTTCACAAACACACACACACACACACACACACACACACACACACACACACACTGCAGCCAGATTAGTCTACCCAATTGATACACCAATTGTATTGGTTCCCTATACACGACATTCCATCACCCTTTACCATTCTTTCACACAGCCTGTCCCTCACCCCTAGCTCTTAGAATCCATACATCCCCTCAAGGCTGACCTCTAGTGCCATATCTTATAAAAGGCTTTTCCTGATTATTCTAGTTGTAGTGTTTCCCACAGAGAGAAATTCTGATAATCCCCAAACTTGATGCAACAGCAACAACAAATCACTGGACAGGGAGTCAGGAAACCTCGTTTCTTGTTTCAACTTCCCATTTACCATGAATATGACCTTGGATAAATCACTCATTCTCTCACAGACTCTACTTCCGTGTCTATTAAATGAAGTTAATAATTCCTGCCCTGCTAAGCTCACAGAAATGTTGTTAAGATCAAACAAGAAAATCTTATAAACAATAAAGGTATTATTAGGGAATTATTTGGCATTTTGAGGTCCCTAGGACCTTTGTGATATGGCTTTAGGAAAGAGATAGAAAATTCTGAACTGAAAGGCATTCCACAGTTCACCTTCATAGTTTCCAGTTCTCTTCACAAACATTAAAGTCACCTGGCTGTACATGTTTAAATAAAAAGGAGCAGAGAGGTGTGTGAGAGAGAGTTGAAGGACACAGGAAAAAAAGCAGTCTAATGAACACTGCCAAATGGAAAGGGGAGACTGTCTAAAAATCTTCCCTCTCCCTCTTTTTTTCCCTCCTTTGTTCATTTTCATAAATTTTATTTCTATCCTGACATTATCTAAATTATTATTTGAAATTCATTTCAACCAGGGTAGATAGTGGTTGTGTTTATACATTTTTTTTCACGTTTTAATTTCTTCCCTCAGGGAAAAAAAGCAAAGTGCAATCAATACAACTGAGGGACTGATGGTTGGGCACTGAATGGCTGGAGTAACCAAATGCATAAATTTAATAACTATTCTCAAAAGCCTGAAGATGCTCTTCTCAACTATACCCATCAGACTTCAATGCAAGTCTTTTTAAAGTGCTAAAATAATTAACTGTCATCATCCACACAAACACCTCTGGGCAGTAGGAAGGGTTGTTTCATCTGTATTTGACAAAGGAGACTGAGTTTCTGGGAAGGGAGGTAAGTTGGTCCAACCACACTGCAAAAAGTCCAGTGTGGCCCATTGTAAGCACTAATAAATGCTTGCTGGCTGAGTAAATGATTGACGGATGGATTGAAAATATCCTGGACCTGGATGATCCCTCTAAATTTCTATGAAGTTAAGTGGAAGGGAAAAGACTGAACCAACAGTGAGAGAAATTTGAAACAGCAGTAGGTAAGTCGCTGAGAACAATGATGTCGGAAGAAGCTTGGGTTTCAGTCACATGGGGCAAGAAGCCCCTGGGCTCAGCCTGATCAGTGGAGTAGGAGTCTAAGGTCAGAGCATCAGACTGTCTCAGTGATTTAGTGGAAGAGTCATGGCAGTCATCAGTCAGATTAAGCATTTACAATGTGTTTGGCACTGTGCTAAATCCTGAGGATACAAAGAAATGCAAAAAAATAGGCTCAGCCCTGAAGGAGGGTGAGACAACATAAATTATTAGAAAGGATTAATATAATCTGAAATGGGAGGGTATTCACAGCTGGGTAACATGAGGAAAGGCCACCTGCAGGGGTTGAGATTTGAGCAAAGTGTTGAAGGAAGCTGGGGCATATGTAAAGGTGTACAACATTCCAGATGTGAGGGCAGCCAGTCTAAAAGCAAAGAGATGGGAGGTGGCCAGGGAGTATTATGTTCAAGGCAAGTAGGCCAGTGTTGTTGGACAGTAGAGTGCATGGAAGGGGGATAAGATGTTGGAAAGGTAGGAAGGGGCTTAAATGCCAAGCAGAGCACTTTATAGTTGATCTTGTATTCTGGAAAGGAGCCACTGGAGTTCATTTAGCTGGGAATATACATGGTCACACTTACAGTTTAGAAAAATTAGCTTGTCAGTTTAAGAGGAGGATGGATTAGAGTGGGATGAGATGTGAGTCTAGGAAACTAGTTAGAAAGGTATCACAATAATGTTAGATGAGGTGAGTGGAGGATGGTGACTGAAGGAGTGGAGAGAAGGAGACACAGAAATAAGAGAGATGTTGTGAAGATAGAAATGACAAGATTTGACAATGGATTAGACATATAGGGTGAGTAAGAATAAGGAGCTGATGAGAACAATGAGGTTTTAGGTCCTGAGTTGAAAGGGAGGATGGCTTTGCCCTTGAGAGTAATAGAGAAGTTTGGAAAGGGGAAGGTTTGAGGGGAAAGATGAGCTCTGTTTTAAATGTGTTGAGTCTGAGATTCCTGCAGGGCATCCAGGTTGAGATGTCCATGAGGCAATTAAAGATGTGTGACTAAAGATCAGTAGAGAAATTAGGAATGGATATTTAGATCTGGGAGTCATCTGCATAAAACTGATCCTTGAAACCATGGGTGCCTATGAGAAAAATAAGATAGTACAGAGAGAAAAAAGAAGGCGGCCCAGAACAGAGCCTTGGGGACTGCCACAGCTAGATTCTTGACATGGATGAAAAACTTAAAAAAGAGACTAAGAAGAAGTAGACGGATATGTGGGAAGAGCACAGGAAACATTAGTATCATGAAAACCTAGAGTATCCAGGAGAAGATAGTGATCAATAGTGTCAAATTCTGCAGAAAGATAAAGGATGCGCAGGACTGAGAAATGGCTTTTAGATTTGGCAATTACAAGATCTTTGCTAACTTTGGAGAGGGGAGTTTCAGTTGTATGATGAGGCTGGAAAACAGATTGCAGTGTTTAGAAGAGTTTAAGGTTTAGAAAAAGTGGAAGGAGAAACAATCAAGGCATCTCTTGTAGATTGTTTTCTAAAGGAGTTTAGCTACAAAGTAAATGAAAGATATGTGATTATAGCTGTCAGAGATGATAGGATCAGGTGAGAATTTCTTTAAGGATGAATGAACCATAGGTATGTCAGTAGGCAGTAAAGAACGAGCCAGTGGTTAGGAAAAGACTGAAGATAAGAGAAAGAATGTGAATGATGCTGGATCTAATTGTTGAAGAAATCAGGAGGGGATGAGATGAAGGGTACATGTAGAGAGATTTGCATTGGCAAGGAGAAGGACTACCTCTTCTCCTGGAGCAAAAGAGGAGATAGTGGAAGAAGATGCCTGAGTGAGGTGAGATGAGGAGTAATAGGGACCTCTCAGGTTTTGATTTTTCCAGTAAAGTATGAGTTAAAATCCTTGGCTGAGAGTGTAATGCCTTAGAAGGCTAGAGGGGAAATAAGAAGGTTTGGAGAATGGGATGCCAAACTGGAGTGGAATAGTATGTTTACTAAGGTACAGTAAGGGCTCCATGGAAATTAAATAACATTGACTGATAATGGTTCCAACTGGCATGATTTTGTGATTTCCTCCAGTTGTGTATAGCAGTACATGAATAGTAATCGAAAAGACAGATAGTATTATTTGTTAAGGAGTGATCGTTGTGACCATAGAGCAAAGGGATCAAGAGGAGAGGATAATGTAGTGTTGAGCTAGTTCACCAAGTGGTTGAGATAAGGCAGGGAAAAGAATAAAGCCCATGCAGGGGTGGTAGTCTAAGAAAGAACTGAGAGATGGAGAGAATGAAGATGACAAATAAAATGAAGGACTGAATTAGAGATCATAAGGCACAGAGAAAATAGAATGATAAAGATTATGATCCAGTAAAAGAATTTCAGAGTTTATAGACATAGAAGTAGAACACTTGGCAGGTGATGGCAAGGTCAAAGGTGTGACTAGCTGAAACAGAGTGGAGAAACGGATAACGGGAACTTATTACATGAAGGACGGAAGAAAGGAAGGAAGGAAGGAAGGAAGGAAGGAAGGAAGGAAGGAAGGAAGGAAGGAAGGGAGGGAGGAAAGAAGGAAGCTGGTTTCAGATGAAAAGAAGTTCATTAATTATGGAGCAGGCATTCTAGAAGTCACAGTGGAAGTGGCAATCAGATACGTGTAGTGATTCATTGGGATGGGAGGGAGGGCATTTAGATAGAAAGTCCCGAGGGAATAGCAAGTTGAGGATAAGAAACAAGATTTATATATTGTATAAGTGGCATATTGTCAGTATAAGGGGATAGGATTAAGTAGTGAGTCCAGGCAAAGTATCAGTGGTTGGAGAGAAGTTTGTTGAGGGAAGTATGAGAGGTCTCCTTTGAGGTTTAGATAGAGATGTTACTTCCTCTAAGAGTGAAGGAGACCTGCCTTAGAGGAGACAGGAATAGGCAGGGGTACAGATTACTTGTCAGAAAAAATGCCTTGGGGTTGTGGAGAGAGATGAAAGATGTCTTGTCCTATAGGGTAGATTCGAGCTAAAGATGGAACTGAGAAAGAACCCCACTGGGGAGGAATTGGGAAACAAATAGGGTCTCTGGGAGGTCAAGGAGCTTAAGGTCCAAGAGAACATAGAAAGTTATGAGATTAAAGGCACAAGTATAGGGAATCAGCCTTGACAAGAAGGATACCTCTTCGTCAAATATGAAAGAAAAGAGAACAGAAAAAAAAACAAAGGTGGGTTTTGAGGTATAGAATAGGAGAGAAAAGGTAGTTCACAATAGTTGGCTTCTATTTTCTCCACCAAATAGGTGGCAAGGTCCTTCTCTGAGTGAGAAAGTAGAGAAGGTAACATAGAAGGCTGGAGTAGAGTAGGGAAAGTTTTAATAGCCACTAAGGAGAGTCACTTAGAGATTAAAAAGTCATGGGGGGGGATTTAAAAATTGGCATGGAGTAGTTAGGACCCAGTTATGATGGAATAATGGGAGAGACAGCAGATAGTAGGAGTAGCTGAAGATTAGGGTTTGCTAAAGAATGTCTGATAAAGAAATCAAGGCTAGAGAATGGTGCACAATTGAACTGGTTAACCACAGGGGCAAGACTGTGAAGTAAAAAAATGAAACCAAAGCAGGGTGGACTCAGAGAAGAGGAAGGAGGAGAGGGACAAGAAATAACAATGAAGATAAAGGTTTAGAAGGGTTGAGGCACAATGAAAAATGAAAAGAAAGAGAGGTTATGATTACAGATAATAATTTCAGAGTTCAGGATCATGGAGGTAGAATAGTTACAGGTGATGATGAAGGAATATGGCCATCTTTGTGTATGACTGAGGAAGAAGGAATGTGGAGATCATGGGAGTAGAAAAGAACAATTAGAAAGTAACAAGGCAGCTTTCAGCCATCAAAATGTACCTTCATTTGGGCAGAGCACCCTCAGGGTTACTAACTGTTGCACACTTGTTGACTTCATCAGACTGGAAAAGGAGTCTATGGCACATAAAACATTTTCTATAGTTCTTTTGGCATATGGAACCCCAAGCAGAATCAAGGCACCATAGTGAAGTAGAAAGGTATCAGACAAAAGACTTGAAAAAATAATGACCCCAAAACTGATGCCACCATTACTCAGATGTAACATTAATCCATAAAAATGAAAGAATGTTCTAATAGATGCCATTATACCAAACACTCATAATCTCCAAACTAACTGAAATGCAAAAATTTCAAGACATATAGACCTAACATAAGAAATCAAATCTATATGGAACAGTATGAAGTACAGATGGTTCCTGTCATCTGTTCTACTACTGAAGTGTCACAAAGATGCTTTCAGTAAGTTTATAGAGGAGGAGCTTACATCCCTTTGTTTTTTATTTAATTACAAAAAAGTAGTCATTTTTTCCACCTATGTATTACACAGAATATTAAATAAAATAGAAAAGTATGTTTAAAAAAAGAACAATTAAACCAATTCTGTCAACTCCTTCATTCATCTTCTTCAAGGAGAAACTATAAACCATCCTTCCATCTAGCTACTACTTACTTCTTTAAGCCTTCTGGTTTCATTTATAACTATATTGTCCAAACTGATATGATTCCAGTTCTCCGGGAGTATATCAACTCTTTGGGTATCAGACAAAGATCTCATAGTGAGATTACCAACAATTAAGTTCACGTTTATAGGGTACAAGGAATAGAGACTGGACCTGTGATTTCATTGATATAGGGAACTCCCAGATAAAGAAACTCCCTCCTCAAATGTAAGTTAGCACCTTCTTTGCAAATTATAATCTTAGAAGGTTTTCTCCACTTTAAGATTAAGTGATTTGTCCAGGATTACACAATTAGTATGTGTAAACAAGTGGAATTTTATGTTTGTTTAGATGGAATAAAAACTATTTACTTTCTAGTCTTCTCTATTTTCTACCATTTCATTACCACCCATGAAGAACTTTTAAAAAAGGATTGCATAATACTTAAGATAATTTTGCACTTTTGTCTATTTCCCCAAGTTGCCATGGCCAAAGAATTCACCACCAGTGGCCAGCCTGCTGGTGCTGAGCCTCAGTATGATTAGTTTGGTTAGCTAGTTCAGTCCTCAGAGTATAGACACTGTCTATCCCTGGAATCATACTTGAAGACTTTCTATTGTGAGTGATCAGGCCCTTCTAGATAAGGCCCCTGTTACACTGGCTTGGAAAAGACAGCTTTAAAAAACACAGGGCCACCTGATGAGAACTCTTGTGAGGTCAGAGATAAACAAACCAAAGCCAGGTCCCCAGAGGGAGGTCAAAGTAAAAGTCTTATATGTCACATGTGGAAAAATTTTGAGATTCGTAATGGTTAAAGACCAGTGGCTCAAGGTTAACTTATTCAAGGTTAAATCTAAAGGCAAAAAATTTAGGTTGATGAAGAAATCAAGTTCCAGAAGAAACTAACAGAGTTTGGGCCAGGACAAACAAGACTAACTCTAAGGCATAGTAGCAATCACATAGTGACATTTTGGTTAGCTACTTGTGGTGTCACAAAAGCCCGTTACTTATATATTTAGAACATTCAACATGCTTTGCATGCCCAGCCTTTTATTTGATGCACTATGGTGGGACCTGACATTATAGCTTTGTGACCTTGGGTAACTCACTTTATTTCTCTCTACCTTCGATTTCTCATCTGTAATACGGGGTAAGAAACTCCTACCACACAGAGTTGTTAAGAGGATCGATTGAGTTAATGCACATGAGAGAATTTTGTGAATTGTAAAGGCTACCCAAGTTTGAGAAATAATGATGGTGGTGGTGCTGGTGGTGGTGGTGGTGAAGGTGTTGACAACGATAAGGTACCCAAGACTTTGTTGTAGTTGACCTGTTTTTTAGAGGATGCTATTTATCTTATATTCTTTCCATCTATTTATTTAATGAATTTAAATCTATGGAAGTGATTATCCATGTAAGCACTTTAATCAATTATCTGTGGTTGATAACTTCCCCAGAACTTAATTAGCAAAGTTGTTCCCCAGCCTAGCAATATCTGATGTCATCATCTGAAAGTCACCTCAGAGAAGACAGCACAATTCATTAAAAATCACTAATGGCTGCAGGGTTTAAAGATGTAAAGTGTTCATTTGGGGAATGAGAAATCAGCATACATTGACTCTTACTGTCCATATTTGTCATGCTCTGTGTACGTGGGATGACTCACGTTGCTAAAGCCCAAGTTTAATTAACATGCTTATGCCGCAATGATATTTCCCATTCCAACAAATTAAATGTTTAAACAGCCAATGCAAACATTTAGATCTAAGTCAAAATTGTTTGCACTCTGCCAGTTTAGGTATTTAATTTATTATAATCTTTTACATAATACATGCCTTGAAAGTCATTTTTTTTTTTGCATGGAGAAAAGCTATTAGTATTTCATCTGACAATATTTAATCCGAGACGATCAGAATGTGAGGTGGAGACTAATTTGGATTGCAGGCAAGGATGATAAATGAGATAATAAAAGAATCCTCATCTGTCCTGACTTCCTCAATTGGCTAGGTGATAATAGTGGCAGGTACCAGTTCTGTGCCTGACCTTTGCCCCAGAAAGCTGTGCTGTCTTTGAGAGATTGCCGGGGGAGATGAAACAATCATCTGACATGCTTCTTGAACATTTCTTTTAAGGAACTCTCTTCCTTCTACCTTGAACTCCGTCTCCCTAGGGCAATTTTTGGAGTCGACTGTTTGCTAATTCTCAGTAACTTCCACTTTCTGGGGGGTTAATAAAAAACAAGAATGCCCTGGAAAAAAGAAAAGATAGTACAAAAGTTCAGCTCAGTCATGCAGACAGCAACGATGCAGATATTAGATGAGTGGATGGGTGAAGGACTGGATGCTGATGTTCCAAGCACTGACCTTCCAAGGTTACAGGAGGCCACAAGGTGGCAGGCCAGTGCTTTACTACTTTGGCCCCTTTGCCCCATAGTGAGGGGGTGGAACAAATGGATGTGCCCAGATCCAAAGAGAGTGTGTGTGTGTGTGTGTGTGTGTGTGTGTGTGTGTGTGTGTGATTGCTTCAATAAACACATTTTTAAATTTCGTTGTGAATCATACAAAGCTAGAAAATGCTTCCAAAATATCTTACATGAAAGAAGGGTGGGCTGTGACAGGACAAACAGGAAAAATATGGATGAGCTTTCCATAAAGAAGGCTGAAGGAATCAAGGTCCTCATTGGGTGGGAAAACCAAAGGAGCTAGAAGCAGTAGATGTGACTCTTTCTTCTTTGTATCGAGTTACATCTCTCTGTAATTACATTTGGTCCACTACTTGTGGAGACGGCCAGTTTCGTTAAACTTAAATTAAAATTAAATAAAAATTAAAAGTTCATAGGATCATATCTTTAGAGTTGGAAGGAGTTTAAAGATCATATTCTAGACCCTGGGTTTTTAATCTGGAGTCCAATTTTGAGGATTTTTATATTTTGAAAATTGTATTGGGGGCGGCTAAGCGGCTTATTGAATAAGAGCACTCGCCCTGGAGTCAGGAGGACCTGAGTTCAAATTCAGCCTCAGACACTTAACACAAAACTAGCCACGTGACTTTGGCCAAGTCACTTAACCCAATTGCCCTACCTTCCCCCCTCCAAAAAAAAAAAAAAGAAAATTGTATTGAATCAGGAAGACTCACCTTTGTAAGTTCAAATCCGGTTTCAGACACTTAGTAGCTGTGTGACCCTCATCAAGTCACTTAATCCCGTGCCTCAGTTTCTTCATTTGTAAAATGAGCTAGAGAAGGAAATGGCAAACCACTCCATGATCTTTGCAATGAAAATCCCAAATGGGGGCATGAAGAGTCAGATGTAATTCAAACAACTGAACAACAACAAAATTTCATTGTAATCTATATCCTCTGTAATTCTTTGTATTTTATTTTATGCATTTGAAAATATTATCCTCAGAAGGGGTCCACAGACTTTATCAGACTGTCACAGGTCTCCATCATACACATACACACACACACACACACACACGCACACACACACACACACACACACACAAAACCTCTGCCCTAGATCAGATCCTTCATTCTATAGATGAGTAGACTGAGGGAATAAATTCCCCAAGGTCACACAGTTGATCAAAGTGAAGAGCCAGAATTTAAAACCTATGTCTTACTTACTTACTGCCTCCTCACTTGTTTTCTTACTCATTCAAAGCATTTCTACTGAGTGCAGTGAATTCCTCCTCTTTGTCGGCATTTAATTTTTATCAACCAAGAGGGTTAATTAAGAAATAAAAAGACATAAAATTCTTTCCTACTCAATTTCTACTCTAAGGAGTTTTTCAGTGTTTCTAATGTCTGTGTTATAATTAAAAGAGGTATTTGTTGTCTTCATTAAGCAACTATTTTTAAAAATTAAGCTTTACCATCTGTATGTGTCTATACCTCTGATTGCTTTTAGTTTTTCCGTGATCCTGGGGGAAAGTTCTTTTTAATGGGAATCTGAGTCTTAAATGAATTTAATGCTCCAGAAATGATGCTAGGTCAATAGAAATGAAATCTATGTTACAATGAATAATGAAGAAACTTTAAACTTAAATAGATTTACCCAGATTCACCTAATTCATCCTTCTACCTCCATTGGAGACTAGGTTTAAATGAGATGGGTGCCTAGTCTATCTTTTTAAATCAAGTGTTTTTAATCTTCTTTGTTTCATGGACTCCCTGAACAGTCTGGTGAAGCCTATGGACAGTTTCTCAGAATAATTTTTAAATTCATAAAATAAAATACATAAAATTACAAAAGAAACTAATTATACTGAGAGTTATTAAAATACTTAAAAACTAAATTCACAGACCTCCCCCTTTCTGAAATCTATCCACAGATCTCTTGGGAGCTCAGGCTACAAATTTATGTTTTAAATCTTAATGGAGGAAAAGCTTTCCCAATACATATGTTACTGGGTTTTACACATTTCTAGATCATCTAAGATGGAAAAATCCATGTTAGGGAAAGCTGGGAGAAGGCATCCTTTGTTCCCCCTACCACATGGGTGGGAACAGTCTCTTTCCACTGGCTGTATAGGTAGAACAGACTGCATCTTTAAAACGACTGTACTGGGACTCTAACACCTAACTCTGGAAGAATAAGGAAGAAGAAGAAGAAGAAGAAGAAGAAGAAGAAGAAGAAGAAGAAGAAGAAGAAGAAGAAGAAGAAGAACAGAAGAAGAAGAAGAAGAAGAAGAAGAAGAAGAAGAACAGAAGAAGAAGAAGAAGAAGAAGAACAACAACAACAACAACAACAACAACAACAACAACAACTACCTTTCCCCTCTCCCTTTGGTCCTAAGAATAGGGTTCATAGTTTGATTCTCTCAAATTTGTCCTTTTCAGTAAAGACAGGATTCCAGGTTAGTTGGTGCTGCCAGCCCAGTAAGAAAGCCCTGAGAAGCCAGAGGGCTGGGATGCAAGCCTGGGGGGGGCTTTACACTTGGAACTTGGTGGAACAGTGCTATATAAGAACTGAGTTTTCAAACGGTGAGTCTAATTCTCCTACCATCCACAAAGAATAAGGTGGTGTAAGAATATTTATGTCCCCCTCCAGATTTGGGGGGTAAATGTTTGTATGTCAGACATCCAAAGACACCAAAGTCATCCACCGTACCCAAGGACTTCACCGGTTGTCCTGACTTTTGTCTTTCCACTGGACTTCAATGACTCAGGAAAAAATAATGAGGCTGACAACTTTGTGAACTCCGCCTCACTGAAATCTAATTCATGCTCGAGTGAAGACATTGCAGTGATGTCATTGGTCCTCTTCGATAATGAAGGACAAGCAACAACAAACATTCCTTTGTAAAATCTAATCTGTTCAGTAATTAAATGAAACTGAAGTACTGGGGATCTCCTAAAATTGAAAAAACATAATTGGTGGAGGCCTGAGCTACTGGCAGAGATTAAAGATACTCTAACCCCCTTAAGGACACCAGAGAACCCCAGAGAGGGGTGAAATGTGGTATTCCTGGCCTAAAAGAACTCACCATTACACTTAGATCTTGTGCTGGGACAAGTCATTTTGCAGAGAGCCCCAGTTAATAAAATGATAACTGGAAAAAATATAAATGTGTAACACCGGGATGCTAAAGCTAAAAAGTAGAGTATAATACTGAATATATAATATGCAGGAAGGAAACAAAAGTTGAAAATCCTGATGGATGATGCCTGTGGAAAGCTAGGCTCTTTGCAGGTCAGATCCCAGCTCTTTGGGACTGAATATGGAAGGGAGGAAGGAAGCGGAAGGCCAGGAGGCCAGGAGGGGCCTGGCAAGGTCAGCATCAGGAGGCCCAAAGCAGCAGACGCATGAACCTGCGGCAGGGATGAACAGGAATTATAAATCATCTGACTTGCAAAGACCAACTTCCCTAGATGATTTTTAGAAAATTCCAAAACAATCATGAGCTTTTCTTTTCATCCTGCAAATTACATATTCAGCATTAGACGCCAATTTTATCTTCAGCATCCTAGGGTTACACATTTATATTTTGCCACTTATCAGTTCTATTAACCCAGGCCCTCTGCAAAATGACTTGTCATTAATAACATGAACTGGCTTTTTCAGTTTAGACAGAAATGGAGATAGGGAATTGAAGGGAGGGTGTTATCTAATGCATTTTCAAAGAGATTTGTTTAGTGAGAGCACTTGTTAGAAACAGCTCAGCAGAGAGCATAGAGACTCTGACAAAATATGTATTTGAAATATAGCTAAAAAGCCTTTTAGGGATTGAATGCTCCCAGAATGCACTGCTACACAATTTATGGTAAAAATTTTAGCAGCTAAGAAATTAAAATGTGACAAACATATTCATGAAAGGCATCCAAACTCTTTAGCCCCATGGGGAAGAGACGGGTTTTTTTTGTCATTGCTATTATTGTTTTAAGAAAAAGAAGGGGGGGAAACAGTCTCGTGTGAGGGTAGAACAAATAGAAAAGCTATCAGAAGACAACTTCATTAATCAAATACTCTTCAAGCCTGAGGACAAATGTTTACAACTGGAGACTCAGGAACTGAAAGGGAGGTTAACAGAGATCTGCTTTAAGAAACACCAGCAGTCTATCAGGGAGGCTGAAAGTGGTACTGAGAGCAGAAAAATGATGCTAGTGATTTCATTTGGAAAAGAAGAGATTAACAATTTTACCTGTGGTGTCTCGAAGGACAGAACCTTCCAGGGGGCACACACCCCACCATAAACCCCTTCAGCATTTGGTCACTGTGAGAGAGCTCAAGAAAATGAATAGCCAAAGCAATGAAATGTCATTTACCTAAGGGCACACAGCCAATTTTCTATGATTTAGGCTAATAGGGCCAGGACATGCATTATCTAATGGTAATAGCTCACACTATTTATATACATAATATCTACAATATATTATACATATTACATTATAATATCATCAATAATAAAATATAATCGTGTAGCATAACTATTTTAAATATATGATATAATTATATGTATATATTTTAAATGTAATCCTGTTGGACTGTTTCTTACAACAAATCTCTGTTAACCTCCGTTTCAGCTCTTCAGGAAGACAACACAGCCCAATCCATACCCAAAAAGGAATCTCTTCCAAAGGATACCCAACAAAAGGTCATTCAGCTTTTACCAAAAGACCATCAATGAAGGAGAATTCACAACTAAAGTTTTTCCTCATATCAAACCTAAATGTGCCTATTTTCTTTCCATCTTTCCTACTTCTGCCCTGTAGGACCAAGCAACACAAATCTAATTCTTCTTCCAACTAAAGACATAGTTGAAAACAAATATCATGTTCCCATGCTGGCAATACATTAGACAGTTTCCAAGACAGGCAAATTACTGCTGTGCCTTCCCAGGCCTCAAGAATCATGACAAAAATCTAGGTTTTGCCAATTGCCACAAGAAAAATCAAGTAATAAGACCACTGTCTGGGGTGGACAGGGCTATTAAAAGAGACAAGAGAGGGACAGCAAAACAACAAGACTATTCGCCCTTGGTTTTTTCTGTTACCTATATGCAGGAGAATGATTACCAGCCTGGAAAATACAGAACCAAATTGCTACAGTCTCCCCAGTTCTTGCCTTATTACCCCAGGTCCTCATTTAACTCTTAGCTCAGCCTCCACTATCTGGAAACTTTGTCTTTTAGACCAGTTGTTAATAAATCACTAGACCACATATAATAGTGAAATAAAACAGTATAATTAGGGAAAAGTATGGTAGTATCATGCATTAGTTGGCACAGGGAGGATTTTTACAGCAAAAACATCCTCCCCAAGGTCAACATTATCCCAGGAGGGGGAGGGAAAGCAGAGAGCACAAGTGCCTTCTCACAAACTCCCCTCTGCCTTAACTCTCCCATTAGCCACAAATCACAAGCCTGTCATCCCCCCCAAAGGAACACATCAGGAGAGGAAATCAGAAAGTGCATTGACTTCATTAACCTTCATTCTCCCACCACAGTGGGAGGGGGAAACATTTTAGTCAAGGTGGAAACACAGGTACTGGGGTGTGTTGTGAAAGTTTCTATGATTTTCTCATACATCTCTCTCTCTCTCTCTCTCTCTCACACACACACACACACGCACGCACGCACGCACACAATAAATTCCTATGGCTGTCCATTAATTTTAAGAATAAATCTGAACTTTCAGGTTTGGCATTCAAAGTCCTTCACGACCTGGGCCAACCTATCTTCCTAACCCTATTACATATCTACTCTGCTTTCTGTCTTCTACTTTCTAGGCAAATGAGCCTTCTTGCTATTCACAGTTTTAGAACTGGAAAGGAACTTACAAGTTTCCTAATCCATCTTCCTTATTTTACAAATCGGGAAACTGAGGCCATAGGGCTCAAGTGACTTGCCCAAAGTCACATGCATACTAAAGCACAATTAAAATATCAAACTATAAACAGGAAATTAAGATATGATACTATCTGCAGAGTAAGCCAACACAATGAAAGAACAATAGATTTATCTTGAAAACTTTCTGTCAAATTGAAATCAGAGATAATTCACCTTTTGTTTGTGGTTTTTCATTGTGTATGGTGAATTGCATAAGGGTCAAGTTCCCCCTCCTCAACTTCAGAATCCTTTCCCCCCTGCATTGATCTGTTTCCTTTAGAAGGCCTAATGCTTCCTAAGAACCTTGAAAGTAGAGAGGTGAGGCGGCTAGGTGGTACAGTGAATAGAGCACCAGTCCCGGAGTCAGGAGGACCTGAGTTCCTAGCCATGTAATCTTGGGCAAGTCACTTAACACCAATTGCCCTGAATTCCCCTCTCAGGAAAGAAAGAAAGAGAGAGAGAGAAAGAGAGAGAGAGA
>CM053591.1:128634448-128652722 GCA_028646515.1 Pseudochirops corinnae
AAAAGAGAGTGTGAAAATTCAGAAATGACCCTGCAGAGTAAAATATTAGAAACATAAAAATGAAAGCTACCTACTATCTGATTGAATGGAATGTAAGTTTTGTAACCTAACCGTTAACTACGATCATAGGATTTAGAGTTGGAAGAGACTTTAGAAATGTTCTTGCCTCACCTCTTCAAGGAAATAATGAGGTGCCAGGCATGGAAGTAAAGGAACTTGGTTAAGGACACACAGGTCAATGAGCAGCTATCATATAGCCTCTAGTCATTACAACTCAGTCTTTTCTATTCCTCTCCTCCACTGTGTTAACTAAAGACCCTAGGCCCATAATGGGACCTGAAATGAAACAAAATTTGATACTCCAGTTAAAAACATTTACAGTCTGAGAAAAGACTTATAGGAGAGAGAAGCTTCTATAAGGGAACAGAGGGGGAGAGAGTTCTCAGTTGTTCAAAGGGGAGTAGAAAAAGGGTGAGGTATAGTTTCTAGAGGCTTTCAGGTGGGGAGTGGGGGTTAGGGGAGAGGTTATCTATGGACATAGGTTACAAAGAAAAGGACATCTGTAAATAAACCAGGTAGCAGGAAGGTTAGGAAGTCCTGGTCAGGATCTTGTATCTGTAGCTTCTGCTTAAGCTTGCCTTTGAGCTGATCAAGGCTGGTTCTGTGGTTTTTGGTTATCTACAGGTATCTCCAAATTTGGCCAGGGTTTACTCTCAGAGGATCACTGGCATGTCAAGAAGTTTTGGGCTTCAGAAGCCTTTCTGATGCGTTGGTTGTTTTTTAACTCCATTGTCCTACCTCCTTGTGAAGAAGGGAAATTCTAATGTATAGTCATTACAGTTAACAACTGTCTTGGACTCAAGCTCCTCTCACCTGCTTTGCTGATTTCTCTTCCTCTTACCTTACCACAAGTGTCTCCTCTTCCCTCTTCTATGATTCCTTTTGGGTGTAGGAGGGTCTGACTTCTTCCTCACCAGGAAATAATGTCTCCTCCAAATGTCATGGTGATTTTGGTTTCCCTTTCTTTGGTGTTCTGCACCAAACACATTAGCCCATTTTCTGTTATTAGGCAAATAGGAAGCCTGATGAAAGAATGAAATGGGTAGAAAAGCATTTGCTAAATGCTTGCTATGTGCTAAGTACTGTCCTCAGGAAGCTTACTTTCTAATAGAGACAACACTTTGGGGACTGGTGGCTAGGATGGGATATTTTGATTTGGAAAATTACTGGGATGTTGAGTCATAGGGGAGTATATGAGGGCATCAGTGTACACTTTATTCAAGAGCAGAAGTCAAGTGAAGCATGACTGGAGCCGGATCCTGATGTAGTTAGTGGCAGGTTTGGGAGTAGTCTGTCTCTCTTACTATATAATTACAACAGTACCTTCCTTTTCTCTTTGTACCCAAAGAGGGACAGGATAAAGAGAACTGTTATCTACAATTCTTTTTTCTCCATCACCTCAGAAATGAAATGCAGCAGTACTCCCAAAATACATAAAGTCGAACCCATCTTTTACTGGCTCCAGTTGCATCTTACTCATGTAGTCTGAAGATCATTCTTTTTGTAAGAGAAGATGGAAGTAAACGAGCAGCTGAGTAAGTCTGGCTTGTCCCTTACCTGTTAACACCCCAACCAGCCTAAACCTTCCTTATTTCACTTTTCAGAGCACCTCAGCATCATCCCCATTTCTCTTCTTTAGCTCTAGTTTCAAAGGTTAAGTTCGCCCTTCTTTTTAATAGCAGCCCTTCTGTACCATTGTACTATTTCTTCCTTACTTTTTGCATTAATTCTCACCCTCTCCTTGTCTACCTTGTCCTCTGCTGCCTATAGATCTGTACTCATTACTTTTATTTTTTTACATCCCATTCTCTTCTCTGTTCCTTTCAGTCTGGCTTCTTTCCCCACTAGTCAAGTGAATCTGCATTTTCCAAGGTCACCATTGACTTTTTTATTGTTAAATCTAATGACTTGCCTTCAGTTCTCATCCTTCTTTACATCTCTGCAGTATTTAATCCTATTCTTTTGTATAGTTTATCTTTCCTGAATTTTTGTGGCATTGCTTTGACATAGTTTTCTCCTTCCCTGTTTAGTCCTTTCTTTTCAATCCCCTTTTCAAGTTCATCATCTGTGCTCATTATCTGTGTATGGGTATGTTCCAGGGTTATGTATTTCTTCCTTTTTTTTTTTTTTTGGTCTGTATACTCTCTCCTACTGATCTCAGTTCACCTTGATTTTTGTTTTTTTTGTATGGGTGAATCCTATCCAGCTTTATACAGATGATTTTATATCCAGCTCTCATGTCTCTACTGAGTACCATTCCCACATCTCCAGCCACTTGCTTGAAATCTCTACCTGGATGTCTTACAGGTATCACAAATGCGACATTGCCCAGACAATTTCCTCTAAACCATGCACTCTTCCTTCACTTCCCCGTTCCTTATTTCTGTTGAAGAAACCACCATTTTTCCAGTCATAATTTAAGGGTTATTTTTGACTCTGAATTCTTCTTTACCTCACTAATGCCATTTAGTGGCCAAGTCTTGTTGATTGCTTCTACTTGACATTTCTTGAATCTAATCACCCCCTCTGCACCCCCTTCCCATTGCTTGTACCACGGCCACTCTGGTGCAGGCTATCATAACCTGGTCTATTTCCAGATCTCATAAGTGATCTTCTTGTCTCTGGTCTTTCCCTTTTTAAATCCATCACTCACATAGTAGTCAAGCTGATATTCCTCAAGTGTAAGTGTAACCATTTCATTACTTTGCTCAAGAAAGCTTCAGGGGCTCCCCATTACCCTTAGGGCCAGCATGTAGGGGAAGGCAGTTGATTGTGGTGGTAGTGGAATGGTTAGTAGTAGAGGTGGATTTAGACAGGAGCTGAGACCAGTGCTTGGCTTATAGGCTGGAATGAAGCTGATTACAGGGAAGGAGCAAAACAGCACAGCATCAGGAACAGCGTAGAGAATATGGAGACTGGAGCAGATAGTGGGAAGGCCAAGGCTCAGACTGCTTGTTGATAGTGGTCCAGCTGGATCATTATTGCTCGTAGGGTATATCTGTACATCTTTGACAACGAGGGCCATAGTCTGGACAAGCTGGTGTTCATACAGCATATAGTGGCACTATTCTGGAGGATCGGACATTGGGTCAGAACTCATGAATGATGGCTTGAAGGGCCTCAAAGTGAAGTCTGTCACTCTTTGCCACTTGCAGCCTGCTGGCGGTGGTGATAAAAAGTCAGACTTACTTAGTTGGCTATTGCTGGTGTCAGTATGATTCCTCACACTGCAGAAAACTGCAGTTAGACTTGTTCTAACCAATCCTTTTCCTTCTTGTAATTGTACAAAATACATATTCCTTTGTCATTTAGAGCCCTTCAGAATGTGGCTCATACCTATGTTTGAGGTTTCTCGTATGACTGCTCCTTTTGCCCCTTGCTTTTCAGCCCAACTAGTCTCCTTATTGTTTCCTGAATGCAGCATTTCACCTTTGTACAGGCTGTCCCTGCCATATTCGTTCTCCTGACATCTGCCCTTTGGAACACTAGTGCCTGTTGAGGCTCAGCTTCAGTGCCACTTGCTTCAGAAGCCATTTCCTCATTACCTCTGTTATCAATCCCACCACTTGGTCTTTATTTTGTCTATGTCCTTCAGGTATTTATCTGTGAATATGCAGAATGTAAATTCTCGAAGGCAGGGACCGTCTCATATTTTTATTTGTATCCCTAGCACCCAGCAAAGTGGCTGGCATATCATAGGTGCTTAATTATTTTTTTAAATTAATTTTTTGCCTTGTGCTCTAAATATAGTTTTAAAAAAAGTTCTTTTTGTTTTCTGCTAAGTTCCAGTTTCCTAGAAGCCATAGCTCATTCTTAGTTTTAGCTTACACAGTTTTCCAGGTTTAGGTCACTCTTTTATGTACTCTTAGTAATGTGTCTCTGCTTTCACCTTTTAAATTTGTCCTTTTTTTGAATCTGAGTTAATCATGGAACCATCTTAAAAAGCAGTATCAGTCTCTTTAAAGGTTTCTACCTTTTCTTCCTACAAAGTTGCCATTATTGATTGTATCATTAGTTTCATTCTTTAGCCTTTCCACCATATTTTTCTAGCCATCTTCAGTTTTAGTATTGTAGGTCATGGGACCACATTTGAGCTTTTTGACAGTATATAGCTTTGGCTCTTACAAATGATGGCATAATGTAATCACTTTCTTTCAAAAATCCTGTTATACTTCTATTTTACCAACTAGTTTAGCATAATGTCTAGACTATTAGTCCTTCTTCATTACTCTTACGTTCTGAGAAATGAAATTTTCATATGCTTAAGGATCAGTATCCCTATTTCAGGGATCCCACTGTATGTTGCCACACCCACATAATATATTGTGATACCAAATAGGCATTAATTTAAAAATTAACTTACATAATTTTGTCTGTATGTGCAGCAGGGGGAGCCAAAATGCAATATAAAATTGTATATAAAAGCTTTCTCCAAACCCTGTATTTGAGTCTCCCCATTCCTTATGTGAAACCTCATTAAACTTATGTTACAAGAAGCCTAACAATAATTTGCTTACAGTATTCATATTAGCATTTTTGAACACTTAGTATGGTAGGTGAGTGTATTTTTACTTAACAGGTTAAGTGAAATTTGTGACTTCATGAGTTTGTTTTTTCATTTACATTTTCTTTTTTCTATGTGGTATTTTCAATCCTGTTTGTTTACATCTGAAGGGCTGAATGAAGTTTGCTTTTTTTCTTTCATTTTGTATCTATCCAGTGGTTGATTTGAATGAAAAATTTTTTCTAAGGAAACCAGGAAAAGCTAAAATAGATTAATAAAATTATTTGGTTAGTGAAACACTTTAACTGAAGTATTTTGCTGTTTAATGGCAGGCTAAAATTAAGTTACTTTACTAAATGCCAGATTATAAAAATATCTTCCTACTAATCCATTTTATTTTTTAAAATAATTTTATTGGTATTTTTTTTATATTACCTACATTTTACACTGGACCCCCATTCTCCCCCTACCCTTACAGAACAATTTCTTACAACAACCAAAAAAAGGGGGGAGGAAGGGGCAAGTTTAACAAAATTTGCCAATAAATTGAAAAAAAATGCCATGTATGTATTGTACCATATCCATACCCTTGTAAAGAAGCCATGGGAGGGCCTCTCATATTTCTTCTTGGGATCATTTGATCATTATCATTTTTCCTGCTTATTGATTTTCTTGACTTTATTTGGTTTCTTATTAATTTCCAAGAAAACAATCATAGGATTATGCCATTAATCTAGAATAAACTGGGCTATGAAATAGTCATTTTAAAAAGCAAATATTTTACTTCTAAATAGAAATGAGAATTAACAAAATTTTTGTCAAAGTAACTTTGCTTTGTGGAAATGTTATTGCATTCTTACCTGACTTAAGGATTTCATATTTTTTCTTTCTCCCTCCATATGCTTATATTATGAAGAGATGAAGGTTCTTACCAGTAATTTCTGTGATTGAAAGTAGAAATACATAGCCATCCCTTCAGTGACTCAACCTTAGACCGTTTATTTGTTTTCTTTTTTTTGGTTGCTAATGATTTATCTAAAATATTTCCTTAGGTGTGAAGAGGGCTAATGGGGAGAACCCTGATAAGGTTATTTTGATTTAATTTACACTAGAACCTTCACTTTTTGTTTCCTCTGATCACAGCAGACTATAGTAGAATAATAGAACCTGTGGGGAGTTTGAAGGACGCAAGGTCCTACAAGATGTATGTGTGTGTGTGCATGTGTGTATATGCATATATATGCATATATACAGACATAAAATCAGGATGTTGATGAAAGGGAGATTTTAAAAGGAGTAGAAGCTTCAGTTCAGTCCAGCAAACATTCATAAGGTATATCCTGGCATTATATTTGAGGCATAAAGGAGTACAATACTCTTTCCCTCTCCCTGAGGAACTTGTGTGTTATTTTCTTGCCAAATACTACAAATCATAACAATTCTTTTCCTTATTTATAGTACTAAATGAAAGTTGAATTTGTGAATTTCCTTTAGTTTGATGGTATAAGAAACCTGTTTAAGTACTATAATTTAGGGCTGGACAACTGACTTTTTGCATTCTTCCTTTATCTGTGGTGTGATTATGCTCTTCCCTCAGAGTCTTTAGCATCATCTTTAATAAATTAATAAATTAGAGATTATTATACATAAAAGCTTAAGCTCAAAAGTCAGAGAATTCTTATTAGAAACTTTGTTTTAAATGTTAATTTGAATATGTTTAGGTTATGGACTTATTTCTGAGTCCATAGTTTGAGTCATATTTCTGAGTCGTATTTTGCCGTATAGGTAAAGAAAATAGGGATGTGACCACCAAACTAGAGATTTAGGGTTAACTTTTGACTTAAATTTGAAACAATCTAGTTTAGTAATGGTTTCTAATAGGATTATGTGAAATAATTAGCATAAATTTCTGTACTTCTCCTTTGAAGGAGGGAGATTGAAATTAGGTTGGTGATAATTCTAGGAATGTTCTGCCAAAATCATAATTATTTAAAGCATAGAATTTTCAGATATGCAAAATGTCAAAAGTGAAGTGTAGGCATAGAAAGGGATTCATGGAAATTTAGTCTTTTTCTTTTTCCTCACACTTTCAAAAAGCTTCTTAAATTGATAGTTACCTGCAGCTGTTTTAATGAATAGATTAACTGTAATTTGAAGTTCAGGTCAGTACATTGCAGTTTAAACAGCTTGTTGCTAGGAGCTTTGACTTGGGATTACAAAGGCCTTTTTGTTCTTAGGTCTGTATGGTTCCCCAGGTTTTAGTGGCTTTAGGTAATACTGTGACTATTTTCCTCTTCAACTATGCAGGTAAAACAAGAAACTTTACTTATGATTCAGAAATAAGAATATAATATAAAGTAGGTGTATGAGGAAATAATGGATCATGGAGAAGAAATAAAGTGAGCTATCTCTCCTTTGGTATTCACTTCCTTTATGCTGCTACTCTTATATCCAGCTTCATATTTCCACTGGGACAAGAAGCAAGGAGGTCAGGATGTGCTTCTAGATTTCAAAATGGAAATGAAAGTATTGAGTAGACTATTCTGCATCTGTAACTGTTGGCCCACTTATGTGTTCTCCCAAAGGAGCTAGTAAATAGTGACTGTTTATTAATGAAAGTAGCTATATTCTTAGATTTCAAGGAGATCTGCTAGTTGTTAGATCCTGTGATTTTTTAGCATATCTGGATCAGTATAATATGCACAACTTTTTATTACATAATATACTTGGCTCATTTAATATTGTAATGACAGAAGATAATTTTAATTCTTTGTGAAAGACTTTCAAGTTTGTTTAAAAGTGAAAATAAAGGTAGATTTATTTAAAAAGTGTATTTATATACAATTTCAAAAACATGTATTGCATAAAGCAAGATATGTCTATGTTCTTAATATCACCATAGCTGGGTTGATATATGGAGACTCAAAGCCCAGTTCTAAACTCACAGTTCAGGTAGACAGCTGCATCTTTTCTTATAGTTGATGCCAATGTCTGAATAAGTCCCTAATTAATTTGGATGTTGTGGTTGCTCAGGTGTGCTATTAAAAATGCTTTCTGGAAGGAGAACCAAGATACTTAAAATGATGGTGTTGAGGGAAATGGATATGATGAAATTACTTTAAGTTTGATTATAATCCTGGTGATGTTTGGCTGGCCAAAGATAACTTTGTTCTCTGACTCTCTTAGAGAGCAAGTTTTGAAGCTCTATGAAAGCAAATTGTAAAAAGGCTGATAGGAGGATTGCCAAATTTGGTGTGTGTCTGTATGTGTGTCTGTGTGTGTCTGTGTGTGTCTGTGTCTGTGTCTGTGTCTTTCCTTTTCTTTAAAAAAAAAAACATTGATACCTTTTATTTTGACACAGTGGATAACACTTCTGAACAACTCTTCTACAGTTTAACAAAATTGACTTATAGCTTGATTTTGATTGTTCACACTTGTCACTTTCCCCTTTGTTCACACTTGTCACTTTCCCCTTTTGTAGTTTACTGATAAATAGAAAGGATGTGTCTTTTAACTTTGACAGTATAGTAATAATTATCTATTGTGTTATGTTTTTATCTTCATGCCAACTCTTTGAGTTGTGTTACAGCTGTTATTATCCCCACTTTACAGTGTTTATGGAGATGATACACAACGTGGTTCCTACTTTCAATTGCATGGATCGGGAAGGATTTATGTTGAAATGTGTATAAATGAAGCTTATGTTAGAATGGTGCTAAGTGTGAAGTAGGGTAGAGTAGCACATAGTTAGAATCATCTTATTTAGGCTATGTTAACTTTGAGTTCTGTTTTCAGTGTACATTTGGCTAGTAGTTTTATCTTAAAAGTTCATAGCTCTTCACAATGAAGCTTCAGTCTTTACTCTGGACATCTTAACTAAAGACGATGAAAACTTTTCAGCTTCTCTGTCGTACTGCCTCTACTTTCCACTCCCTGCTTGAGCTGAACATTCTTTCTTAGAATAATGCACAAAAAAACAATTTAAGCTACATGCCTTCCCTGGGTTGGAGGAAGTTATTGTTGCTGTTTAAAGTCTTTCCTCTTAAAGACATAAAAATGAAAAGTTAGTGGTAACTGTTTAATTTTCATGAGGTAGGAAGTAAGAATTTTTTTCCTTAGGTGATTAAGTCAACTGGTTGAAAAAAGTCTCATTCTCCCTTTGGTAGTAATTAAGAGATAATTTATAAAGAAAGAAAAAAAGTTTAAAATTGCAAAAATGATGTTTATTACTCTTTTTTTTTGGCAAATTGAAAAGGAGTTTATTTAGGGAACTTGTTATACTAAGATTAATATTTAACATGTCAGTATGTTTTTTAAAATAAATTTATTAATTTTTAGTTTTCAACATTCACTTGCATAAGTTTTAAATTTTCTCCACTTCCCTCCCTCTCCCCTTCCCAAGATGGCGTGCAGTCTGATATAGGCTCTACATATACATTCTTATTAAACATATTTTCCTTGTACACTGTGGCTGTTACTGTGTTGTATAATGTTCTCCTGGTTCTGCTCACTTCAGTCAGCATTGGTTCGTATAAGTCTTTCCAAGTTTTTTTGAAGTACACATGCTCATCATTTCTTATAGCACAGTAGTATCCCATTACATTCATATGCCACAACTTGTTCAACCATTCCCCAATTGATGGGCATTCCCTCAATTTCCAGTTCTTAGCCACCACAAAAAGAGCTGCTATAAATATTTTTGTACTTGTGGGTCCTTGTTTATTACTCTTTATCCATTAAGTTCCTGCAGTGTGCTATATTTAACAAGTAATGTGCATGTCACTCAAAATGTAGAATAGGGAGATCTTGTCTAATCTGTGCTTAAGAAATATTACTTTACTCCCCACTTCCAAAAAAAATAGAATGCACATTTTTTGAAAAAAAGCGTTGCTTTGACAGTAGCATGTAGTCTGACTGGAATGATAAGACTTGAAGCAAGGAGAACAATTAGGAGGCTGTTGTAAATCTAGATGAGAAGCAGTGAGGACTTATTTTGAATTGGTAGCTATGTGAGAGGACTAAAAGAGTTAGGATTTGGGAGATGTTGAGATGGTAGAAATGGCAAGATTTGGCAACTGATTGGATATGTGGGTTGACAGAATCCAGGATAATATTTATGAACTTGGACACTGGAAGGAGAGAAGGCTAGTTCAGTTTCAGACATGTTGAGTTTAAGATATCTCTGGGACATCTGTTTTGAATTATTCAGTAGGCAGTTAGATGTGGAACTGAAGTTTGGTGAAGAGACTAGGGCTACATTGACCTGGGAGCCATTTGCTTAGAGGTGATAGTTGAACTCTTAGGAACTGCTCAGGTTACCAAGAAAGAATAAGAGAACAGGGCCCCATGACAGCCTTGGAGAACACCCATAGTTAGGGGGAATGATGTAGACAGTGAGCAAGCAAAGGAAAATGAGAAGGAGCAAGCCAGAGAGTAAGAGGCAAACCTGAATATTGTCATAAAAACCCAGAGATGGGAGAGTATTCAAGAGGAGAGCAAGTAGTCAGCAGCTAGGTCTGGATTAATATAAATAATGAATCCTACGAAGTAGTTATAGAAATTCAAATTTGTATGGCTTGAAGCTGTAATTATCTAAAATATGGTACTTGGTTGTAGCCAAATGGAAATTTGAAATGTGCATTTGAATAAAGTGACATATAGAATTCATTATTTAGACTAATTGAGACTTACCTGTTTGTGCAAAGTACCCCACAAGGGTGGAGTGGAGCTGTTATGTCTCTTTTTTTGGAGATAATACTTGTTTTTTAAAATTTCGCAACTTTTACTTAAAAAAATTTTTTTTGATAGCACTTTCTGTTTATATTGTTACAGTCATTGTGTTTATTGTTTTCTTAGCTCTATTTCCTTCATTCATCAGTTATATAGGTCTTTCCATGCATCTCTATATTCATTCCATTTATCATTTCTTTGAGCACAGTAATGACATACCACAGTTTGTCTAACCATTCCCCAGTTGATGAGTTATTTACTTTGTTTCCAGTTTTGTGCTATCACAAAAGTGCTGCTATAAATATTTTGTCATTTATGAGAGCTTTCTTCTTATTGATGACTTCTTTGGTATATAAGTCTAATAATGCCTGGGGTTCAGTGAAGAGGGAAATGGACATTTTAGTCACTTTATTTGCATAATTCCAAATTGCTTTCCAAAATGGCTATGCTGATTCACAGTCCAGTAACAATGCAGTAATAATGTTCTTATCTTCCCACAATTCCTCCAGCACTTATTATTCCCATCTTTTGTTAACTTTGCCATTTTGTAGAATGTGAGTGAGATAAAACTTCAAGGTTCTCTTATTATTAGTCATTTGGAATATTCTTTCTTATGGTTGTTAGTTTATAATTCTTTTTTAGATAACTGTTTGTTAATATCCTTTGACTGCTTATCTTTTAATGGCTCTTGATATTTTTTTTTTTTTTTTGGAGGGCAGTTGGGATTAAGTGACTTACCCAAAGTCACACAGCTTGTAAGTGTGTCAAGTGTCTGAGGCCGGATTTGAACTTAGGTCTTCCTGACTCCAAGGCCAGTGCTCTATTCACTGTGCTACCTAGCTGCCCCTGGCTCTTGGTCTTAAAGTAATAAACATGTTAATTTTTTATTCATTTAGTTACCAAACTCTTAACAGAGAAATTTGATGCAAAGATTTTCCTCATTTGCTTGCCTTTCTTATGCTATTCACATTTTGTTTGAGTAGAAGTTTTTTTGTTTCATGTGATAAGAGTTAACTTTTGTAATTGCTTCTATTCCTTGTTTGATTAATGCATCTCCTGTCTGTAGTTGTGACAGGTATATGATCTGTCACTTCTGATTTTTTTATAATATGATCTTTAATATTAAGATCACAGCCATTTAAGAATGTATTGTGGAATTTAGTCTAAACCTGATTTCTGCTAGATTGCTTTCCACTTTTCCTAGCAGTTTTTATCAAATAAGGAATTTCTTCATAAACAGCTTAATGTTTTGAGGTTTATAGGACACTGGGTTATTGAGTTACTTTGTTCCTGATTCTCCCTTGTCTAGTTTGTTCCATTGATCTACCTCTATTTATTAACCAGGAGCAAATAGTTTTGATGACTGCTATTTTATAATATTGTTTGAGGTGTGGAAGTAAGTACTCTTATTCTCCTTTATTATTTCTCTTGATATTCTAAACCTTTTTTTAAAAAATGGGCTTTATTATTATCTTATCAAGTTCTGCAAAACATCCTTTTGAAAATTAGCTTAGGAGTATTGTGATTTTTATTATATTGACATAGCCCAGCAATGAACCCTGAATATTCTTCCAGCTATGCTGAATTGTTCTTTATTTAAGGAGCACTTTGTAATTGAATCTATAGAAGTATGTTTTACATGCTTTGGTAAATTGACCACCAGATATTTTATGCATTTTATACTTATTTGGAATGGAATTTTCCTTTCTATTGTTGCCACTTGAATTTTATTCTTAGGTAGAATACTGTTGATTTTTGAGAATTTGTTACATGGACTACAACTTTGCTGAAGCTGTTATCTCAGTTGGTATCTGCTGATTTCCCATATTTTTCTAAGTAAATTGTCATAACATCAGCAAATAGGGATAGTTATATCTCCTCTTTACTAATTTCTATGCCTTTAATAATTTCTTTCACTTAATAGATAATCCTCAGTCTTTTGTGATTCTTCTTTGATGCTGCAGCGATTCTGGCAGAATGGTAGATAGAGGAAGCAAAGTATACTAAAAATCAGTTTTTAGACTGTGAACATTAACTTACCTTTTGGTAAATTGGTAGTGTCAGTAAGTATGAGATCCTTGTCTAGCATCTAACTGTACTTACATGGGGGAAATGAAATCCTACTGTCTTAGCATTTTTGCTACAAATTAGACTAGAAGACAAAAGGAAGTTGCAGCTAAGTGGAAGGATGGTTCTCACTGTAAACTCTCCTTGAAGAGTATTAAAAAAAGGTAGTAAGTGTCATCATTTCATGGAATGCTTGTTTATCTCCTGTTGTAGTGCTCCTGATTAAGTATTTGCAAAAAGATTATGAAATTAATCACAGTTTATGAGAAACTCTGCTACAAAGGACTTCGTAGAAACCTCTAAATTAAATTAGCCTTATATTAATACTAGGTAATTTTAATGCAAAAGTGTGCATGGGATGCTAGATAAACTATATTAGAAAATGTGGTCCTGGAGTAAAAAGTGAGAGAAGTCAATGTTTTATAGATTATATGGAAGGTTTGTGTCTATTTATTATGAAGGAAAATAAAGATTGTGAATAGTGAAAATTATTGTAAGTTGTACATCCTGACATGGGAAATATCTTGTGCTGGTGCAGGTAGATGTGAGATAGGATGTCAAGTTCAGAGAACAGCTAGTAAGTAATTCATTGTGGCTGACAGTGTATAGGATATTAAGTGGAGTTGTATGAAATGACTTTATTCATTCCACCTATCTCATCTTCATTCTCTTCATATCTACTGGCTTCTTTGCTGCCTACAAATATGACCAGATTTCTTCTCCCTTAAAAAATTTTCATTTGCCATCTCCTTAGTCTGTTGTCCTCTGTTTCTTCTCTCATCAGTAACCCTACTCATTGCTGTAAATTCCTCACTTCTCATTCACTGTCATTCTGGATTCTGAGCTGACCAGGAGTTGAAATTTCACTACCTAAGGTTATTAGCCATCTCTTAATTGCTAATATTATAATCCTTATTTAGTTCTTAGCCTTCTTAACTCTTTTTCAGCTTTTTATACTATCATTCCTCCTTCTGAATACTCTCTCATCCCTCTATTGCCACAATACTATTCTTTCCATTCACATAACTGCTACTCTAATTCAAAACCTCGTCACTTCTGACATAGATGATTGAAGTAGTTTCCTAATTGAGTTCTCTATTTTCATTCTTCATCCTTTAATTCATTTTCCACGCAGTTACCAAAATAATCCTCCTAAGACAAAGGTCTGACCATCTGTACTTTGCTGCTCAAGAACCTTCAGCAGTTACCTGTTGCATTTTTTAAAAAAATGCAAACTTTTCATTGTCAGTTATGTCTTGACATAATTTGATTATGCCTATCTTTTCAAATTTATTTCATACTATTTTCCTCACACTTTGTATTCCAGCCAAACTGGCCTACCTTCAGTTCCCAAACTCTAATAGTCTAGCTCTAGTGCCTTTGCCTTGTATATCTTTCCATGACTGGGATGGACTTCCTCTTCCACATGTGTCTCTTAGAACCAACATTTTCCTTCAGCTTTGGAAATCTCAAAGCACTGTATAAACAATAAATTCAGCAGTTATTATTCAGAAGGAATTATCTTATGCAGAGAGATTTTGACAGTTATCTTTGAGACTTCTGGGTAGATTTAGGATTCCTTGATATCACTTTTGGAAATGTATGTATACATGTATGTATACATGTTTTGCTTTGTTTTTCTCATTGCATTTTCTCTTTCCTGTAGGAAGAATAGACATTAGAAATTTGGTTATTGGTGATCTTGCTGCCTTTGAAACAAAATCTTCTAGTCCTTTTTGCTGCAATCAGTTAAGCATTTATTAAGTTCCTGCTATGTGTTAGGCACTCTGCTTGGCATTAAGGATTACAAAACAAGTGAAATAACCCTTGCATACAAGAAACTTACTTCTAGTGGAGGAAATAACTTGCATATATATTGACATATATATAAGACACATACAACAGCGATATAAGGTAACCATCAAGGAGAAGGTACCAGTAGATGGAGGGACCAGGAAACACTTCATGCAGAAGGAAGTGTTTGAATTGAGTCTTTAGGGAAAGAGGTTCTCCAAGAGGTAGTAAGGAAGGAGAACATTCCAAGCATGGGGCACACCCAGTGAAAGAGCAAGAAAATAGCAGCTCTGGAGTATTGTGGAAGAGTAACAGCAAGTAGTCAAGTATGACTGGAAAATAAAATGTGTGGAGGGGAGTAAGGAGTTAAGATGGCCAGAAAGGTAGATTTTTAAGAGCTTGTGATGCCAGAGTTCTTTATATTTGATCAAAGAGAAATAGGGATCTACTGGAATTTATTGATTTAGAGGGTTGGCATGACTAGATCTATATATTAGGAAAATCACTTGGGTGGGCATCTGGAGGATGGATTTAAGTAGACAGAGAGTAGAGTTAGGAAAACCGATTAGGAGGCCATTGTAGTAATTTGGAGGAGAGGTGACGAGTCCCTGAACCAGAGTTGTGACTGTGTGAGAAGAGGGAATTGGAAGTGTATGTAAGAGATGATGTGGAAAGAGGAAAAAAAAATTGGTAACTGATTAGGTATGTTTGTGAGGAAACAAAGATGATATTGAGGAATGATATGGGAATGATATGAGGATGATATGGGGAACCTACTTCACTGGAAAAATGGGGACATCCTTGACAAAAATATAAAGTAGCTTGGAAGAGGGTGGGCTTGGGGAGGGAAGATAATGAACTCTGTTTTGTATCTCTTGAGTTTGAGATGCCTCTTAGACTTGGAATGTAAAGTATCTAATAACCAGTAGGTGTTAGGGGAGTAGAGTACAGGAGAGAGACTTGGGTTAGATATATTGATCTCAGAGACATTTTCATAGAGATGATAATTGGATACATTGGAGCTGATGAGATCATCAAATGAGACAGTTATACAGAGAAGAGAGAGAGACAGTTATAAAGGAGAGAACCTGGGAATACACCCATTTAGTCTTTGCTGTGAGGATGATAATACAACAGAGGAGACTGAAGGAATGGTTATGTAGAATGAGGACCAAGAGAGATCTTTGTCACAGGTCCCACACAACATTGTTTCCCAAAGAAGAGAGCCTGTATGGGAGTAGAAAATGGTTAGTAGTTTCCAAAGCTGCAGAGAGGTCAAGCAGGATCAACATCTATGATAGCTTCATATTAAGCTTGTCTGCCTTTAAAATGTGTAAGCCAACTCTTAATTGAAGAGAATTTTTTTCATCCTTTTATCCTTTACCTTGTTTTTGCTTCGCAGTGTTAAAAAGCCTCAAAATTTGGCTTGAATTGTGGTTGAGCTCACAGGCATACAGTACTGTATTTGATTAGCCATTTTAAAGGTTTGAATACAATGTATTACTATAAAGTGATGAATTTAACTTTTTTATACAAATGTGACTGAACTTATACATTAAAGTATATCAGAAGTTCATAGAATAATCTTTAGAGATTAACATTTCTTCAAATGACATGGAAAGGACTCTGGATCTGCAGACAAAGGACTAACTTGGGGTTCACATCTTACTCTTTGGCTTACTTCCTATGTGATTTTGGTCAAATGATTTAACCTTGGTGGGCCTCAAATTTCCTCGTCTATAAAAAGAGGGAATTGAACTAGATGACTTCTGAGGTCCTTTCCAGCTCTTAAGTTTTTGATATATGAATATGAATGAGAGCATTTTTGAAATTTCTAATTTGAAATTGCCTTCAGAGATAGGTTATTAGTTATATCATAATGTCAGGCTCATTAGTTTATTGGGCATTCTCCTTGGTCCACTGTCTTTTCCCCTCCTTCTTTCCTTTTCACACTTTACAGATCCTGGGGATATGGGACTATTTTAGGCCAGAAGGCAGGCCTAAAATTGTAGCTGGGAGCTGGAGACAAGCTTACACTGAGTACAGGAAGTACATTGACTAATATTAGTCCCTCTGTATTCTCTCTCTGTGGTGATTCAGTCAGTCAGCAAGTGCTTTCTATGTGCTAGATGGAGTGTTAAGTGCTGGTGATCTAAACAAAGGCAAAAAAAACCCAGTTCCTACCCTCAGGGAGTATACAGTCTATTGGAAGAGACACTGTAAATAAGTGATTACAAACAAATTATATACAGAATAGATAAAGGTAATCTGAAAGGGGAACTTAACTGGTAACTGGAGGTACCAGGAGAAGCCTTTTGTAGAACATTGCCTTTGAATTGGTTCTTGAAAGAAATCAAGGAAACTAAGGGGTGGAGGTGAGGGGAAAAAGCATTTCTAAGAATGTGGTATAGCCAGTGAAAATGCACAGAGTTGGGAGACCTTTTATATATCCTACATGAAAGGTGATAAGCGCCTTAACTATAGTTGTGGCTATATAGGATTGGAGAGAAAGGGTTGTATATGAGAGATGCTGTGAAGGTAGAAATTACTAGGTTTCATAATGGATTTGATATGTGGGGTGCATGTGAGTGAGGAGTTGAAGATGATGCCAAGGCTGGGGCCTGGATACCAGAAAGGATGGTGGTTCCCACAGCAGGAATAGAGAAGTTTGAAAAGAGGTAGAATTATGGGGGGAAAGATAATAAATTCTATTTCGGATATGTTTCATTTAAGATACCTACAGGACATCTAGTTTGAGATGTTGAAGAACTGATGGAGTTGTGCGACTGACTCAGGAGAGAGAGAGTGATAGAGACCTTAGTGATGATAATTGAACCCATGAGAACTGATGAGATCACCAAGTTAAATGGCATATTAATGGCATAGAAAAACATACTATATTGTGTAATATTATCTTGTTTAAGCAATTTTAGAGCCTCTTAAAGCCTCTAAAATAGTGGGGAATAATAGCATTGTACAGTAAAGGAGATTTGGAATTTGAAATTTGAATCTGAGGACCTGGGTCAGTGCTTCTTAAACTGTGGGTTGTGAGGTCATGACCCACAGTTTAAAGCACTGAAGAGGTCATGGTTGGGAAAAGTTTAAGAAGATTGGATTAGATGACCTCTGATGTCCATTTCTAGCTCTATTTCTATGACCCTATGATCCTGATACTTAAATCTTACCTATTGTGAGAATCACATGAGATAATATGGAAAATACTTTGTAACTCTAACAAACTTTATAAATAGAAGCTAATTTTAATAAATATTATAAGAATGATGGTGATGTACATTGACTGAGCATAGGCAGTTGAATAATTGCAAATCAAAGACTATATCAGAACTTTAGTGATAGCTTTGCATACTGTCTTATCAGGCAAATAAATAATTCCAGAAAAGTGACAGTTTACTATTCTACTACACTGTCAAGAAGAACATTCCTTCCTCTTGTATAAAAATGTGGAAACTCTAGTAATCTTTTCTTCTCAAATTATAAAGGAAATTATTATCAACTCCAAATGATTCCTTGAAGTTTTCCCTCCCTTTTCTCAAATTCAGTATATCTAAAATAGATTTTATCTTTTTCTAAGCCAATTTTAACCTCTTCTTTCCACCCTTCCCCTAAACATCCCTATTTCTGTTAGTATCAAACAAAATATTTTGAGTTTTTCCTCCCAACTCGAAATTTCAGATTCATTTTGAGTCTTTTCCCTTATCTTTATTTAGTAAATCATTGTTCTATGAATTCTTCCACTAAAATGTTTCACAACTCAAAATGCACAGCTTTTCCGCTTTTACCCTCTCCAGTTCCCATTCTTACTGATCCAGTTTAGGCCCTTGTCACTTCACAATTGGATTCCAGCAGGAACTTTAGATTGAATATGATGTGAATATTGAGGGAGGAGGCATCTTAGAGATTTCCTCTGTATCTGGGGCAGCTAAGTAGCCCAGTGGATAGAATGCTAGGCCTGGAGCCAGGAAGACTCATCTTTATGAGTTCAGATCTAATCTCAGACAGATTAGTTGTGTGACTCTGGACAAGTCACTCTTTTAAAAAAAAAAAAAATTATTTATTTTTAGTTTTCAAAATTTACTTTTTTTTTCCACTTTTTTTTTT
>CM053591.1:128653222-128691155 GCA_028646515.1 Pseudochirops corinnae
ATTAATACTCTTTGACCCTTTCCTCCCCCCATCCCAGTATCCTAGTATTAGCCCTGCCTTGTAACAAATAAGTAATGACAGATTCCATGTTTCTCATGATTTATCAGCCATATCCTTCCAGCCACATTCCCTGTGAGTGACTACAGGATGCTTCTTAGATCTTCATAAGAAGGACTGATTGAGACCTAGCCACTTCAGTATGATATGGAAAAAGCATCAGTCTTGGAGCCAGAAAGGCCTAGTCTTGTAATTTGTAAAGTGGTAGTGATACCTACAGGCCAGTGTCTACCTTACTAGGTTGTGAGGATCAGATGAGATGACTTATGTTTGGCCTCAAAGTCTCTATAAATGCCAGCCGGGATCATTATTCTGAACATAAAGAAAGCAAAGCAGCCTCATGTAGTCTGTATTATACTGACCTTGGAGTCATAAGACCTGGCTTTGAGTCCTGCTGTGTGGGCTTAGGGAAGTCACTTAACCTGTCAGGGCTCCCAACATCTTTAGAAGAGGATCCTAGTACTGTAATGGGTAAGGTGCCGATCTGCATCCTCAGGGAATGGAGTAAGCATTTATTATGTGCCAGACCCTGTACTAAACCTTTACTGACATAGCATTTGATCCTCACAATAACCCTGGGAGGTAGACTCTCATATTATTCCCCATTTTACAGATGAGGAAACTGAGGCAGATGGAGGTTAAGCAACTTGCCCAGCTAGGAAATGGTTGAGGCTGGTTTTGAATTCAGGTTTTCCTGACTCTAGGCTTAGCACTCTTCTCCTTATGGTGACTATTCTTCAAGAGAATAGACAGATAGGAAAATATTCTTGAAGATCAGACTTCCCTTGAATTCTGTTAAATTGCTTTCTCTGATGGTATTACAATGTCCTTTAACTTACTGCACACCCAATTTCCATTCATTTTCTTGTCATACGTTCACTTGCATGTAATGGCTCCGTTTTAATGTAGGTCTGTATTTAATGAAACTAGTTCTGTCTTAGAATGCCAGTATATTCTAAATACAGAACCTAAATAACATTTTGATTGAATAAAATGCCAGTTTGTGAATGGAGAGACTTGGGAATATTTATTTTACAGGGTTTTTTGTTTAGCAGAATTTTTGAAATTAAAGCAAGAAAGGATTATTTTTCTGGGCCATGTTTTAGGACGAAGAAGTAGCTTTCTTTGTTAGGTAGAACTGTGCTGAAAGGGTGTTTTGTAATTCCATCATTTTTAGGGGAATAGAGAGAATCATATGGAATTTGAGAGCTAAAAGTGACCTTACAGAAAATTTTTCCCAATTCCTTCATTTTACAGATGAGGAAAGAGAGATTGTGATTTGTTTGAGATGACATAGATAGTCCTTTACGTCTGTTTAGAACGTTTACCTTTTCAAGGTACTTTCACATCTTAAGTTGTCATTTGGTTTCCTGTGGGCAGAAAGAGCAAGTATTTTTTAAAAAACATTGTACAGTTGAAATTGACACTAAGATGTTTTATCATTGTTGACAGCACTGATTAGCAACAGACCTAGAATTGGAATACTCTCTAACACTTGGGAAAATGTTTTCCTAATCTGATGGTGACGTTTTGATATCTCGGAATTTTAATATCATTAAATTATATTGACTGTCATATCAGTGATCATAAACTAAATGTAGTGAAATCATGGTTATTAACTACCATCTGAGGGGGTAAAAACTCATTCCCCTCTATCTTGCATGCCAGTGAGTGCGCTGTCTGCGTAGTTTATTTCTTCCTACTGTAATCCATGGTCCCATAGCTTTAGCTCAGTACTGATTTATATTGCTGCTACTTCCTTCATCTAACTCTTTTTCCTGATATACCTGCATATTTGTCAAAATTGTCTGTCTACCCTCACAACAGTCAGGAGAGGTAGGTGTGATTATTATCCCCATTTTACTGGTACAGATAAAGATTAAGTAGCTTGCCCAGGATCTTATAGCTAGTTAAGTGTTTGAAGCTGAATTTGAACTCAGGTCTTTTTCACTGTAGGGTCCAATGCTCTATACACTGCATCTGTATAGTAGATCAGTATATCATAAAATGTGAACAAAGAACTAATGTCTGGAAGTTGTTAAAAGGAATATAAATTTTATACGTGGTTGACCAGAACATACAAAATGTTCCAAAAGTCTAAGTGCCATTTTAAAGTTTTGGAACACTCTGTGTACCTACTTGCGTAGGCATGAACCCTATATATCATGGAATAGAAGTTTTTGTTGGTTTGTATATAAATCGCATCCTAATTTTACTAAGGGAGCTGTTTATTTAAAGAAAAGTTTTAGTGAATGTTTTCTGAAAGTAAATGAACTACTGATTAACCTATTTTATATACCATGTTTCCTTAATGTGGGGTTCATGTTGTATATGTGACCTTCGGTAAAAGTCACCTCAATCACTGGGGCCTGTTTGCTGATAAAGTAAGAACATTGGATTAGGTTTTTTTTTTTTAACTAACACTTCTGACATTCTCCAAATCACGTGTATGGAAGTCCTTGAATAGTATTTGATGTGTTTTCAGGCTTTGCATGTGAATATTTCTGCTAAGGTCTGATTTCCAGGGAGCTATAAGGCACTGCATGTCAATGAATTGTGCCAGGAGCTTTAAACCTTGTGCCTTCAGAGCAGTCAGAGAACTTAGGATGCTTCATACTTGGAGTATGGAATTATATCTGTGTAGTTTTAACTGTACAAAGATATGGGAATTGTTAGTTTTTTTTTAAAGTAGCCATTTGTAAATGTGTGCATAAAACATGTCTCTAAGCATATATACAAGTAAGCACGTAAAATTAAGTATTAGGCTATGCACATGAGAAACATTGTCTTTGGTAAGAAATTTAGCTTGTATTTCAGTATGTAATAAAAGCTGATGGTGAGAATAAAGTTTTGAATGGCACAAATGGTGATTCTGAATATATTTACTTTTTTAATGGCCAGACTGTTGTTCTATGGAACTAAATCAGAGGTCTGAACAAGGATTTCTTTACATTAGCAATAAAAGAATATTGCAGTATTTTAGTGTGATATTTTAAAGTGAGTCACATGGAGAGAACATCTTTTATGCACAACACACACCCTGCAGCAGCATTTATTTTTTCATCTCCTGCAGGTCAGCTGTTATCTTTTAGGAATAGACAGCAGCTCTCTTATGTAAGGGTCAAGTAGCCCTTTCTCAGAGCCAGATTATTAATAGCCATGACCTTTTTAAAAACTAATCAGGATTTGTTTAAATTGTGAAACGACAGTATCTTTGTGGTGGTCTTTTAGTATTTATTGCATTACCACATTGTACACTAGGCACTAAGGTATATGATTATGGGTGGAAAGTAGAGGGAGGTGTATTTCAGTTCAGTATAAAGAACTCAGCACTAGCTAAATGAGCCAATAGACATTAAGCATGCACCAACAACTTGTTAGGCATTGGTGATACAGAGACAAAAACAAAGGTCCTAAAAGGCCTTTTTTTTTGGGGGGGGGGGGCGGAATGTACATATATAAGCGTATTCAAAATAGGTACAAAGTAATTTCTCAGGAGAGGCATTAGCAACTGGGGAATTAGAGAAGTCGTGGTATGGGAAATGGGGATCTATAAGATATGATTTGAAGAACACCCAGGATTCTGAGGTAGAGGTGAGTAGGGAATCTCTTCTAGCTTGAGGGACAGCCTTTGTAAAAGCACAGGGACACCAGAGTGTATTGGGGGTGGGGCGGGGTGGGGTGGGTATAGTGCTAGGCCTGGAAAGGTGATTGGGTGGTAAAGGACTTTAGATCATAGAGCTAATAGCTTATGGAGCAGGGCACCGACTTGCTTTTGGACAGTATCATTTTGTTAACTGAGTGGAAGATGGATTGAAGAGGGAGGAGACTAGAAGCAGAGAAACCAATTAGGAGACTAACCCAGGTGAGAAGTGATGATGAGTATCTGATGATATCTTGTCAGGAATGCTGTGGAAAGGAAGTTGGACCAGGTGATCTTTAAGCTTAAGATTCTAGCATTCTAATGCAGATATTACAGCAAAATGTGTATCATCTAATAGTACCTTTTCTCTGCATTGATTAACAGATTCTTTAGAATTTATCAGCCAAGTTTTTAAAAAAATACCCAAAGGAATGCCCACATTTGTCCCTTTTCTAGCCGAAGTAAAGAGAAACATGGCCTCTCAGACAAAGTTGTAAATTTTTTGAAGTCAGTCTTCTGTCCACCTGTCATTTCTGTCCCTGTTCTCTGTTTTCCTGTTCTCACCCTACTATAAAACACTCTTAAACAGTCAATTAGGATAGTTGACTAATAACAGTTTACTCCAATGGGTTTCATTTAAAGTATAATCTCATTCAGAATAAACTGCTAATATCCTGGTAATTCCTGAGCTGCAGGAATTCACTTCCCTTTATCACATATTCTTTATAGGCCTTCCCAGGATTTCATCCTCTCCTGGCAAAAGCTTGCCTTTCCCTGAACCTCATTCCCCCCTCAACATAGGTAGATTACCGTCCTCTATCTTTCCTGACTTGAACCCAACCCCAGCTCGCTTCTACCTCTTCCTCTTCCAATACTCCCAGATATGTGGTTTGTTTTCTGACACAGGTGATGTTCCTTTAGTTTGTACTGAATGATTTTTCAATCCCCTAGAATGTTCCCTCCTGTTATTTCTATCAGTTTATGAAGTTTGTGACAAAGTATATCATTTGAGAATGTCTTCTGCGGTAGAATGACAACCATTTAGAAGCGTATGTTTCACATCTTTAATTGTCCATTAACATTCCTTAAAGATTCTCTATCGCCTGAGAATATGCTAACTGCACAGATTAGACTTCTGCTTTAAACTGTTGCTCCTTGGTTTCTCTGTAGACTCGGCTTGCTGCAAGTGCTTCATGTTCCATCTCACTGAATGCAAGTGTGTGAACAAGGACCCAGTAACCAAGTTAGAAAAAAGGGGTGAAAATATTTTGGCATTTTTATATACTTTTGTTGACAGCAATGTATAATTTATTAAAAATAAGAATTTTCACATCAGCATATAAGTAGGGTGAATTCAAAATTATTATGTTGAGAGATTAGTGATGTTTCAAGGGCATGATGACCTTCCTTTCCCCTTCCTCAGCTCGCATTTATGAATCTTCCCAAAAGCAACTTTTAATTTTTTCTTTAGAAAAGTGTTTTTATGGCTCTCTAAAATTGTGGCCCTCAGAACTTAAATGTCAAAAAATGTAAAATTTCTTCATGCTCTCGTTAGAGAAATATTTTAATTTCAAAGATATTTGTTATTCCTCTTAGGCCATATCTTCTAAGCAACAGCATCAGCGCCATTACCAAGAAAGGAATTTATTAATAATTGGACTACTCCAGTAGCCTGATTTATACTACAAAGGTAGAAATCACTATCCTCCTTTATTCCTGATGACCCTTTATTAAAAACAGGTTGAAAAAGCTGTGATTATCTGCTTTTCTAAATTTTGATAATAAAGTTCTCTCTGTCTTCCCTCCCCACCTCCAGGAAGATTTGCCTTTGGTTAAATTTGATCATGTTCATCCTAAAGATAGTTTCCTGGAACTGATGATGTTTAAGGGTTATGGCATGTGTATCATACAGTATAGATAAGGAACTTCCCCTGTTGCTACCACTTTGAGATGCATAGATAGTATTTATGTTAGCACATTCCATTCTGTAGCTTATTCTTTAAACTTCTTTTGGTTCTTATCTGGCTTACATTTTTTAGCCTCTGGAGCGTATTTGCTGGAATTGGATGAGCTATGACTCTCTTATACAAAATGATCTTGGAACTTAGTATGGATAATAACGGGACAACTTGACCTGTGATTTATTTTTGTCACTGACTTGGTTTGAAAGGTACTTCCAAATATACAAGTTGAGTTTTAGACTAACTAGATGTCACTTTTCACATGTATCTCAGAACAGAGGGATGGTGATATTTATAAGCCAATTGTACTATTGGCAAATCAAATTCCACAGCAAAAAAGGAGATTAATGTGTATTTGGTGTCACATTGCCCTTTTGGTGGATTTTTCCTATACTGGGAGAAAATATATTTTGCATCATTGAAAATTTAAAGCAGTAGAAAATAATAAAGGCATCTAGAATGACCTACTTATGACACATGACTATATACTTCAGTGTCCTCCCCTCCAAGAATCTCCATATTTCTTCAGCTGTAGTCTCATCATTTCATCAGTTTTTTTCTTGCCTTAGTTATTGTATCTAGGACAGGAAACCATCTCACACCATACCCAAGATACGGGCCACCCACCAGCTACAGGGCATGACCACTCTGCAAGCTGAGCGACAACCTTGGTAGTTATAAGGCCAGGGAAAGTATCCACCAAGAGGCTCACAGATCCTCTGGCAGTGAGTGTAACTCCGCCGGCATTCAATACAGCAGATGCCTTCATGATCTAGTCTGGGGTCAAATGTCATGCCTTCACCTTCTTCTAGTTGCTGTAAAAGAAAAGAATCATTTGTATTTTCTTTAGGATGTAAAGTTCACTTTGTGTACATGGTTGCAGAATTAGATCCTGAATTTCTTATTGCCACAAGAATTAGTATAGGTTTATGTGAAGGGTCTTTAATATTTTTTAAAAGCTTGAAAGTTACATAAAACTCCTTCTGATTTCATGGAACCTCCACCTAACAAAACTGCCATTAAGCACACAGACACAGAACAAAAAAAGAATCTATCATTGCCAATTTAGTTTCTGTGGGATACCTAGTGATTTCTTGTTGGGATGGCTCTAAATCTCTAGGTGGCTCAGTTTGGAACTCAGTGATCTAATGGTGCCAGAGTGAGGAGCTAATTATAATAATTCAAGCTGTAACTCAGTAGGGAACCTAGAGAAATAATACAACTTCTTCCTCCTGCATTCGTGTCAATATTGGGGATAAAAAATACTTCTTGAACCTCAAGTCACTTAGGGAAAGATGCTTTACAAATGAATCCAGATTCAAGATCTTAAATGTAACTCTAGGCTTTGAAATGCTAGTTAGTGCAATCCAAAAAATCAGTTGAAGAAAGTGCTTTGGTGGAAAAGATTGGGTAGAATGTGTTCTGACCCTCAGTGTGTTTGGTTTCTAAAACAAAATCTGAAACATTTGGATTCTTAGATTTGTCTTCCTTTTAAATGCTATGTGGAAAAAACCATGTAGGTTAATTGAAAATTCCAGTTGGGTCCATCAAGATTTTACTGTACATGGGCAAAGCTTGCATGGGGTTGGGGGTAGCATATTGGGGGTGAGATGTCTTCATTATCACAGGCTTGTATTTTAAAAGTTTTTACTAAATTTTAAAAAGGATTCCATTGAGTGCTAAATGTTTATTTCAAAATACATATTCTGAACCATCTTAAGTGCTATATTGATCTGAACATAATTACTCACATGGTAAGGATTATCTGGGTTAAAGGGTTCTGTATCCTCTTGAATACTGGGCCTTGTTTCATTCACTGGCCTTACAGTGCCTGGATTATCCTTTGGCCCACTGTTTGTTCTTCTTGTAGTAGTAGCTTGACGAATTTTTCTCAATATTTCTCTTCGTTCTCTTTGGTTTTCTGCAAAAAGACATTTATTACTTTATTTCCTTAGTTTAAAAAAAAAAGTTTAAATTTTATTGCTTCTACATAAAAATGAAGCAGAAGGCCACAGGCTACAGTTGAGGTAGGTATTTGAAAACTTGTCTCTTCTTTGATTATTGTAAAAATGGAATTTAATTGATTGTGTTTAAAAAAAATTTTAGAAGAATGTCAGCTCCCCTAGTATGTATGATAGTATCATCAATTTGATTTTTAAAAAGGATATTAATGCATGATAGCATTCTTTCCATAAGAAATTAATTTTTAAGCATCAAGATACTTATTTTAATTACTCATAATAATTAAAGGTTAATTTTAAAATATTAAAATGATGGTTAACATTGATGTGCTCTGGCCACCTGCTAAACCCTAGAGAAAAGGAAAGCAGATTAGTAGTTCATGGAATAACCTAAATGAGCATTAAAACATAGATAAAATTAGTTACCACCTAATATAGATACGAGGAGAATTTTCAAAGTTAGTGGGTAGTTATCCCAGAATCTGTGATAGTAAACACCAAGATTGGTCAAAGTTTGGTTATATATCTTAACATTTGTATAGAACTTTATTGTTTGAAAGGACACTTTCCCGTCTTTTGTCTCACCAAACTCAATTGAGTTTAAAAACATCTCATAGCCCATTGAAAGGGACAGTAACTATTATTCTCATTATATAGATGAGAAAACAGATTCTAAGAATTTCAGTGACTTGTCCAAGGTTACATGGCTATTACTTGGCCATCTGAAATGAGAACTCAGATTTCTCAGCTTCTAGGCCAACATTTTCTTCTGTTGCAACATAATTGTTCTCTGGTATTGTAGAATGACGTGGATACTGAGCATAAAAATGCCAAAAAATTTGAAATCTTAATAGAGCTCAAACATGCTAAAGGTGTTTTTAAGCTATAGACAACTCCCCACTAAAACTGTATGGGCCATGATGAGTTTGTTTAGCTCTCTGTTGGAGTCTCTGTTGCTCAGACATTTTAATCTAGAAAATGTAGGTACAAGGAAGTGTGTTGTATTAAACTTCAGAGATTTGTTGGGATATTATTGTTAATAAAAATGATAATAGCTGACGAAAATACATATGTATATATCACTTGCAAGTTCATAAAGTTCTTTTATATACATTATCTCAATTTCCATTTCCTTCAACTCTCCCTGCTCTCCTAATCCATTTCTCTGACCTCACATTCCTCTCTTTACAGCCTCGATCCCATATTTAACCAATTAAACTTCACCCTTGACTTTGTTGGCCTACCACTTACACCTTACCCATCCTCAACTGTGGATTATTCTCATCTTGTACCTTCTCGCTCTTTCATCTGCTTATCTTATTTCCAAATTTCTGATTGCTAGGGAAAATCACAACACTCTACTGATTAGATAATATGAATTTATAGTGGACCCAAGTCTGATTTAGGCCCTTACTGAAGCACCCCAATTATAGATTTAGAGCCAGAAAGTACTTTTTCTTACCTGGTTTTCTCAGCAGGGGTTCCAAATCTCTGTGGCCTTCAATGCCACCGTCATCACCATCCTTTTCAAGATGTTCTCATTTCCATTTTACTGAGAACATCAAGGTCCTTTGAGAGTTCCTTTATCTGTCTTCCACACTCCTTTATCTTTGTTTCCCCCCTGCCCAAATGTGTCCATCCCTTCCTTCCATGTGCTAGAATTTTTGCCATTGTTCATATTGTTCTCCTTTCTTCTTCTTATCTTCCTTTCCTCCCTCTCTTCTCTTTTCTCTTTCCTGCTTACTTCCTGACCCCTTTACTTGATATCTTTGCTACCTACTTTGCTTCTCAACCGTTTGCAATCTGACTTCAACTCCCACTGCCCTTCTCAGACTTCCAGGGTTTATTGGTTTTGTTGAAGAGGCAACAGGTACAGGTTGGATTAGATGCCCCTGACTTAAAGATGACCTTCTAACTGATTCTGTGGTTTGGGGCCTACCTATCTTTTCCTTCTCAGTGTCTTTTGCTTAATTTCCACCCTCCTCCCTTATTGTGTATACCACCCACCAGTCGCTCTGTCCTGAGCCATCTTCTCTCTTTATTGCTTCTTATTGAGCTTATTTGCTTCCATGGGATCAGATGACCTCAAAATTCTTTATCTTCAGCCACAGTTTCTCTTCTGAACTCCAGTTCTTAAGTGTCTGAATTGTCAGCTGCCTGCTAGATATTCCAGTTTGATGTCATTTTCGATCATCTTCTCCAAGAGAGAATTCCTTTTCTCCCTAAATCCACATTTACTCCAAATTCCCCCCTTTCTATTGAGTGTGTCACCAGTGCCTCCTCTCAGTTAAAGTCATAACCTTCACAGCATCCTTGCCGCTTCCCTCTCCCTCAACACCTTATCACCGGTATTTGTCATTTGTCTTTGTATTTCTAGCACCTGGCACATATGTTAATCCATAGTAGACACTTAGCAGATGTTTATTGAATTGGATTGTTGTGGTTGAAACAATATTAATAATAGGTAGATTCTATAGGTATTATTATCCCCACTTAACAGATAAACTACATCTCACATTAAGTGACTTGACCAGGGTTATATTACTAGAATCTGAGACAGGATTTAAATTCAGATTTCTTCTAACTCCCAAGTCTGGTGCTCTGCTCCCTCTTCCTCCCATGGAGAGTCAAGCACCTTCAGATGGACACTATTACAGCCTTCATATTGTGGCTTTTGCCAATCCAAAAAATCACAGGTCCTCTATCTAAAGACCTTAATCATCTTAATTATAGTCTTTACCAGATTCTGTAGATTCAGTTGTAAGACTTAAAACAGCAGGTCTTCCTGAAAGTCCAGCACTGTTCTCTGTGCCAGCAGTTCTCAAACTTTTTGGTAATTGAGAATTGACGACCTTCTTACACTCTTAAAAATTAGTGTTGCCTCCCCAGGTTTTTGGTTTATGTGGGTTATATTCATTGATGTATACCGTATTAGAAATTAAAATGTCTATTATTATGAAAATAGCTTTGACCTCACGGATTCCCTGAAAAGTTCTCTAGTACTCCCGGGGTTCCTTGGACCATACTTTGGGTACCATTGTTTTATGCAAAGGGCCCTCTCAAATATATATCATTATTCCAACTTGTGGGTGGTGGTGTTTTACTATCACAATACTTTGAGATAAAATTAATGGCAACAGACAACACTGTTCATTGCAAACCCACCTAGGCCTGAAATGCCAGACCTGCTCCAACTTACGCTTGGTTCTAGTTGTTTGAAGGTACTAAGGGAGTGAAAAGGGAGATTAATGAGGCATAGGTAGAACTTTTTGGTCACTAGAACTTAATGAAGGTCATGTATTTGCTTTGCTCCCTTTTTGATTCTTTCAAGATCATTCTCTAAGACATTGGGTGACTGTAATTTGAATCTTGACCAACACTAAATGGCAACATACTGCCTTTTTTAATTTCCTTTTGATATTTAAATGTGTGTGTGCATAGATAAACACATACATACATATGTAATATATGTATATAAAATCATAAATTTTGGGGTTGACTTTTAAATTTAAAAAAACCCCAACAACAAACAACTTGATGCTGAAATAGGATCCTCACCATGTTGAGTTTGCATATTGATGGAATGAAGCATGTTATATATAGGTCTGAAATGCAGCCTAGCATAATAGAGGATTGGCCTTTGAATTAGGAATACCTGGATATAAGTCTTGCTTCTGACACTGTTACCATTGGGCGGTTCTCCCTGGCAACTCCCCTAAGACTAAGTTACGAGAAGTTGTAACTTCCCACACACGTAAAATGGCAGGTCTGCTCCTTACTACCAAAGTAGATTTGTTTGACCCTGTAGTACTATTATGGTGTGTATATTTAACAAATAAAAAAAATTACTAGACTGCTATACTCTTGCCAGGAACAGAGATGAACCAAGTGAAGTGCCAGAGGTATGGACCTTATGATGGGTATTTACTTAAGAGCTCGGGACCTGCCTAACTGAAATCTTTCTTTTCTTTTTTCTTTTTTTTTAAACTAAGATTTGAGAACTAGTGCTTAAGGCTGGAATTGTGTGATGAGTCCTTGCTTATGCCTTTAGCATCTCGAGGCTTTCCTACAATTCTATGCATGAACAATGATTTTATGCTTCAGTGGCAGAAGAGCAAAGTCAGAATGAACAAACAGCAAAGATTCAGAGGCAAAGCTAAAGAAAAAATGAACTTATTACATGAAAATTATAGGTAATGAATATAGTTTTATCTTCCTTCATTCTCATTTCCCTATCATTAATGCTCAATTACAGTTGTCTTTATTTCCTCTCTTATCTAGCCTGCTGATTATTAAGGTCTGACCATACATCTTGATTTGTCTTTCTAATTGACCCAGTTTTTTTTATGCTTAGTGTAGAGTGACTTATAGGATCCTGCTACAAAACAGGGAATTTTAAGTAATGTTCATCTGAAAATTAAAATGTTACCTTTTGGATGTGTTGGTTTAAGCCAGAAAATAGGAAGATCTCCACAAAGTTCTAAGATTTTAGAACTCAGGAAGCTGTTATCCTTAACAGGCTGGTCTGCAGCTACCCAGATCAGAGAATTTTCTTCAAATTTAACTGGCATGATCTTGCCTTCCTGTGAGCAGTTAAAATAAAATGCATTGGTAGTTTAGCAGAGGACAATGGATCATTTTACATATGCATGGACATATTAAGATTCATTTGTTCCAGTAAGATTATTAAATTTTATACAAGCTTCATGAGAAATGAATACCAGGTGCCTTTTACAAAGATTGGCTTCTTTTTGTAGTCATTTACATAATCTTCAGAGGTGTGTCTTTCAGAGGTGCTTCTTTGAATTTTAGACTGTTGTGATTGTTCCCACAAAGAAAAGCCAGAGTCCTGAGTTGAAAGTGAAATTTATCTGCTTTTTAGTTTTAGGCTAATCAGGTGCTGGTAATTCAAGCTCTTTAGGAGGAAAAGCACTTGAATGGACCCCAAAATTCTAATAAAGGTACAGGAACCAGCCTTTTCCCTTTTTTGTTTTGTTTTGTTGTTTCAAAGGAGGGAGATGCAAATGATTGGTTCTTTAATGTTTTTTAGTTCAAAGTATTATTTAACATAAACCATTTTGACATTTTCTAGCTGTAGCAAAACATATTTCAGATGTCTGTGGCAGCAAGCACACCAGTGAGATTTCAAAGTTAAACTCTAGATTTTCTTATATAGCAGGTTCCTTAGAGTGGTTTGATAACATAGGAGACAAATTTATTTTGCCAAGTTGTTCCTTTCATGTATTTATTCATCTGCAGTAGGTTGGGGATATCAAAACACTTTTTTCATTTTTTTAATCTGAAGCAGCACTTCATTTACACTTTTCCCCCTTGAGCTTATGGCAGAATTAAAATAACTTCACATTACCGTGGAAAACTACTGCTCAATTAACCCATTTGTTCAATTTAGATTAGGTTAACCCACTTAGTATTTATTATTGATGTCATTACTTTTTTTTTTTTGCTTTTTTTTTGGAGGGGCAGTTGGGGTTAAGTGACTTGCCCAAGGTCACACAGCTAGTAAGTGTGTTAAGTGTATGAGGCTGGATTTGAACTCAGGTCCTCCTGATGCCAGGGCCAGTGCTCTATTCACTGTGCCACCTAGCCACTCTCGATGTCATTACTTTCTACATCATATTCATTTCCTAATGTCTCTGTATCCACTCTCCTCTAAACTCAGTTATCTTTTAAAAGTTATGTAAAATTTGTAGAAAATCTACTAAAACAGATTGCATAAAAGTCTGCTACATTTTAATCTAAATCGTGTGCCATACTGGTGAGAGGTGAGGTGGGGTGTGTTAAAATAGCAAAAACTAATTGTTTTGAAGTTTATGCTTATCAGTATAGCTCATGGATGATCCTAGAACAGCTCCTAAAAGAGTTGTCAAACTCAATGATTATTGTTACCCAAAGGAAAGTCAACATATCAGTAAAGAGTCCCAAACAATAGGCTTTTTCATTGGCCCATGCTTGGTTTTAGCTAACTAGGTGACAGCTGGAGAGCAGGTCCTTACAAATATAGGACAGGAGAAACTGGTTGTATGAAAACGACCTTGGAGTTAAGTTTACTATAATCTCAATATCAACTATATGATGTAGCTGTCAGTTCCCCTCACCTTCTGGGCCTTCCAACCCCCAATACATCCTTTTCTTCCCCTCCAAAAAGCAATTTTGGTTTAATAGAATTACAATGTCCAGAACAAGAGGGATAATATTGTCATACTCTGTGATATGCTGGTCAGTCCACATCTGTAATATTTTCTTCATTTCTGGGTATTATATTTTAGCTACTTAGGGACATTGACAAACCACATCATGTGGAGAGGACAGTGACCATACTGGTAAAGGGTCACACAACATTCTTAAAGGTTGAACAGTTAAAGAAACTGAAATTTTTCATAGAAAAGAAAAAGGCTTGGGGAAAATAATTTTTTAAATACCTGAAAAAATGTCAAGTGGCAGAGGGATTAGATGTATTTTGCATAGACCTAGAGGGCAAACTGGATCCAGTAAGTGACATTTATGGGGAGAGGCATTTAGGTGCCATTTGTTCATAGCTTTTAAGAGCCAGGAATCATCATGTATTTTAAGATACTCCCCCTCCCCCCCCCCCCCCCACCAAGATCACCTAAAAAGATTGCATTATGAAGAGGCATCTTTCAAAAACAGTTTCTCAGCAAGGGAGAAGTGGAAATCTGACCTCTATTCCAGTCTTCTAAGATTGAAGATGAAGGATTTTTTTAAACCACATATTATTGGGAACTAGGCTTCTTTCTACTCTTGTCAGCAAGCTGCTACTTACCACTTCTGAACTGATGCTCTGTTTAGTCTTGGCATCCACCTGAGGTACTCGAGCTTTCACTTGGACTTTAATGTAACATTTTTCTCCTCCAGCAAAACGGATTCCAGTGATGCCCTAACAACAATATCAACAATAAAGATCTTTGGTAGTTGGTTACCTATAATTAAATACCTCTTAGAGTGCCTCTTAGAAAACTACTCATTCTTCAACTTTGAGTTTAGATACCACCTCCATGAAGCCTTCCTAGAACCCCATTAGCAAGAAGTTATCTTTCCCCTTTTGCATCCTATAGCACATTGTATCATTAATTTTGCATTTATGATGTATAACTTTATTATTTACTGTTTATTTTGTGTATCATCTCTTCAACCCCTAAGGAGCAGGGCCCATGTCTCACACTTGCATCTCACGTGAGGATTGAAGAGCAAATAAGTTGAACATAATTGAAGACTGGTTCTTTAACTATCTTTATAGATCTTTCCAAAAGGCTTTGAGTAAATAAATTAACATAATATAAGACCAGATAGTTAACTGTTTTCCTAAATCTTTCCCAAGAGCTTTGATGTCTTATCCCCACACCTTGTTCTCCAAGTGACTTTGTCCATTTACTAACCTCAGAAATTACATCAGTAACAAAGCTCATAGCTCTGAATTCCATAGCAATGGTTAAGTCACTATGACTGACCTTTCAAAGTTCAGTGGGTAAGTCTGTATACTTAGTTGAGGGAGGTAGATTCCAGCATTTTAGGATTATTATGTTTTGTTTTCATGGCTAAAAACAAGTTTTACAGCTTAGAACAGAATTCATAAAATTCTAAGTGAGATTATTCCCTACATCACAGGTCTATGAACAAAGCACTTTGCAGATTTTAAATTGAAGAATGTGACCTCTTCTTTCTCTTCTTGAATAAATGGAATAAATGAATGAAAAAGCATTTGTAAAGCATTTATCCTGTGCCAAATGCTAGGGATACAAATACAAAAGCCATATGGTTCCTGCCCTTAAGGAATTTGAAATTTCTAAAGCAGATCATTTAATACCTATAGGGGAGAGGTGGGGTAGGAGGGGTGCATCCATTGGTTTGGCAATTAGTAGGGACAATGAGTAGAGAGATGGTGGAGCTAAAAGACTTCCCAGCAGCAATAGCAGTATTGGTTTGATCATATTTCCATAGAAAGTGATTGCAGGTGAGGGTTATGCTGAGGTAGGGTACAAATCCTGCTCCATAACCTCAGCAAGTCACATAAACTCTAGGCCTCAGTTCATTCATTGTCAAAATGAGGTGGCCTCTGATGTTCCTTGATCCCTGTGATTTCAAAGATGGTCCAGGTAGAATGTGAAGCATGATTGGGAACAATTAAAGGGACTTTATACTCACACACGTCTTCTTCTTCCTTCCCTCTTCCCTTTTCTTTTTCCTCTTTGATCAAAGAAAAATGTCCTGGAGGTCTCCCAAAAGGTATACTTTTTAGGGCCTTGAGGTCTAAGGTGATTGAGCCCAGACTATAACAATGTTGTTATTTCAGTACTTCAAGGAAGGTATGGGTTACTCCCTCCACTGATGACTCTTGAAAACCCTTTATCACTTTTTCTTTGAGAATGTAGTCCAAAAAACTGACCAACCTGACACCTCCCTGGCATTTTCCAGATTTAGCCAAGCTTATCTTTCAGACCACAGCTTATAACCATTGAAGCCCTTTGGTTTGGTAGGACCGCCAGAACTTTGTTCTGTTAGTACAGTCTTTGAGAGCCCAGAACCACAGCCACAATAAAGTGATCTGAATTTAGGGAACTCTCTCTATAGGTTGAAGGAACTCCTAAGTCTAAAATGTGGACCACATTTAATAAACTTTATACAAAGTTAGGAACTATTTATATGAGATCTGTGAAGATGATGCCAGTATGTAACATAAGTAACATGGTGAAGAATGATTTTTTTTTTTGCTTTCTGTAGAGTGGGGAAAATATACTTTCATTATAGCTCATCTAGGACAGAGATTTTATGTTGCTCCCTCAGTTTCAAGTCTCACCATCCTTTGTGTACAGAGAGGAGAGAGATAAAGCACTAAATATATCACCAGGCATAGGGGAAACCAGGGGTGAATACTGTGAGTTTGGTCCAGTGGTCTACACTGTGTAGAGAGTCTTGAAATAAAAAAATCCATAGGGGATGCCTATGGAAAAGAAAGGTTGCCTTCCCTCCCCTTTTCCTTCTTTCCCTTCTTTTCCTCCCCTCAATTCTTCTCTTTTCTTCCCTCTTGTAACTTTCCCTCTTCTCTCTTTCCTCACTTCTCTGTATCTGCTTTTTAACTATCCCTGCCCCTCCAAATCTATACAGAAATTTTAAGCAAACAATTTAAGCAAGCAGGAATATTAAGGCAGTAAAACAAAGGGAGCTAAAAGAAGCAAAACTGCATCAATCACGCCTCCAGTTTATCAGACAAGTACCTGGAAACAGGATGAAGAGAAAATAAAAAGCTGCTTTTAGTTGCATTACATGATGACTCTACTGAGCTAATTCTTTGATAATTGGAGGAGTCAGCCAGGTAACAGCATTAGCAGTGGAAGGCTTAAAAAAAAAAGAAAAGGTACTAGTAGAACCACACCATCTGATTCATGCTTTTTTAAAGACCTGGGCTTATGGCCTAAGCTGATAACAGATTCTCTCCATAAAAATATATTTACTGCTTGGATTGTGTATATGAAATGCTGCTTCTGCCTGAACTGGAAGAATCCAAAAGGAGTGAATCATTAAATCTTTGAAATGAGTCAAATCTACTCACATTCTGGAAATCATTAACTTCAATTGCTTCTTCAGCTCCGCTTCCTATTTTAAAGGTCTCCAAGTTGTTCCCAGCATCTATTTCCATTGATCCCTCCTGTATTTTTCCGTTAATACTCATGGTATAATGGACGTTATAAATCTGGAATTGAACATAAGGACTTAGTGCTTTTCTTTTTTTTTTTTTAAAAGCAATCACTGCCTCTTTAGCCCTTCAATATACAATATGACTTTCATTTTTTCCAACATCTGTCGTTAATAGTTATACATGCATTTATGAGAGAACCTCATCCCCATTAATCCCTCAATCATTTCTTTAAGAACCTAGGATGTCTTTTGTTCTGCCCCCTTCCAGCTGAATGGGAAGTAGTGTTGGCAGGATGCCAAAGGGGATGTGCTGTATTGATGAAAACCAGCTTATGTTAGTAGTAGTGGCTTAATCAAGAATAGGTTTTAATTAAGTAATAGAGAGGGAGGGTTAACAAATGTTGCTTGTTGGGGTGTTTTATAGAATCACAATCCTAGAGCTTGTTATACAGAATATATAGGATTTTACAGAATCACAGCATCTTAGAGCTTGTTAAATAGCTCACATTTGTTTTAAGCAAGGTCAATCTTCATGTCTGTATTAGACCAGTACAGGAAATATCTCATTATAATGAACTCCCAAGGCATTCAGATTATGTTGTTATGTGTCATTTTGTTAGAATAGAACTAGCAATCACATTCATCCCCTGTTTTTGCAGACAGAATTGGTGCCCAGACTCTTCTTTGATGAATTAGTAAGTATCATAAAGAAAATGTTCCTGGATCTTCTTGTGTGTTTCTTTTCTTTTTTTTAACTTAGTAATTTGAAGCAGCTTGGTGTATCAGAGCAAGTATTAAATTAGGGATCAGATGCACCTAGGATTGAAACCCAGCTCTGCCATTTGTTACCCATGTGACCTTGGGCAAATCACTTCCCTCTAGTCTAGACCCAAATTTACTGATATAATTTACATCAATGGCTTGGGATTTTAAAGGAGAGTAGAGTAAGGAGGGAGAAGACTAATACCATAACCATCTCCACAGGTGTATTAAGTGCCTATTAAGTGCCTATAGTGAAAGGTACTGGGTAATACAAAGGCAAAAATAAAACCGTCCTTGCCCTTAAGGACCCTACATTCTTCATTATTAGGACCACAGAAGGTATGGTAAGGGAATTCATTGAGACTTTAATCCAAGGGTCCTAGACCTGGGGTTCATGAATTTATTAGAGTACTTATCTTTCAATATAATGGTTTCCTTTGTAATCCCATATATTTTATGTATTTAAGTACATTATTTTGAGAAGGAGTCCATAGGCTTTACTGGGCTACTAAAGGAGGTTAAGAACCTCTGTTTTAATCTGTGATGTACTTTGGTGACCAAGGAAACTAAAACTTGAATGGATACAACAAAAGGTGGAGTGGAGGGTACATTTTTTTTTTTTGTCTGGGGGTCCAATTCAAACATTTCTCATTCCCACTCCACTATTCTTCCCCCAACCCACATATGCACACACACTCCTCGCTTCTATAGGTGAGCTTTGGTTCTTTTTGTTTGCTGAATCAGCACTTAATGGTGCTTGGATAAACAAAATTACATGAGAAGAATGAGATGAGAGGCATTTATAATCATTATAAAAACATAGGATAAAGAGGCATAGCATGACTTAATGGATAGAGAGCTGGCCTCTGGAGTGTGGAAGCCCTGAGTTATATTCCTACTTTTGACACATACTGGTTAGGTGATGCTAGGGCCCCCAGGAAACTCAAGTTGCAGAACAGTTATAGATCTGCTTTGATAGCAAAAGTTTCTCCATTGGGGGACAATCAGAGATCCAATCAATAATAATAAGAAGACATCTGTATAGCTTTAAGTTTTATATACATTGTCTTATTTAGAGACATTGCTTGAGTCTAGTATGAATAGCAGTTGATAAAGGAGCAAGAAGGGTTGGGGTATAAAAACATGACATTGGGCTCCAGTGGGGTCCCTGGACTCATGAATGGCTCTGCAAAAACTATTCACATTGTTAGAAATTAAAGACCATTGCTACATAAGGACAATGAATTGTCTTGTTTGCCTCAATACTGGTGTCTTCCAAAATACAAATAGGTGCCTTTTAGCAAAGCATATGCAATACAAGATTGATCTGATTTGCTGTAACCAAAAAGAACACAAAAAAAAATCACTCTGTGAAGAAAGGACCTAAATATATTATCTGTTGCCACTATTGTTACATGGGGTAGAGTAGCCTGATGTTTTGTATCAAGAGGATTGCCACTTTTTTTCAGTTTTGCCCACTTTTTATAGCTTACTTCAGAATGTACAAGTCCATATTTGCGACCAATCACTGGTTATTTAGTGCCCAAAGTACCATTTAACCCAAACTAAAATGGCACAAACCTAGGAAACAGAGCCATATGAAAAGGACCCTAGCAGAATTATAGTCAACTTTGATCTGTCCATACCACTGAAGGGGAGCAATGGTATGGATAATCTTTTTAATTTTAGAATATACCTTCCCAATTAAACTTTGTTTGGACTGTTAAAATTAGTTTATGTCAATAGGAAGCAGATCTGTAACTGAAAATTTGTGTGAATATACACAGTACACAGATGTCTCTGTATACATATAAATCATTCAATAAGCTATCAGAAAATACCTATTATGGGCCAGGCATTGGCGATACAAAGACAAAAAAAATGAAAGCGTCCTGACCCGCCAGGAATTTACATTTTATGGGGAAATGAGGAGCTCCCTCCCCAAACAAGTACACAGATACCTAATTCAAAATACAAAGTAACTAGGTGGGACTGGGAGAGTGAAACACTAACAACAGAGTGTTCTTGAAAGACTTTGGGTAAGTGACCTGAGCTGTTTCGAAGGGACCCGGGAATTCCAAGAGGTAGAGGTGAGGAGGGGGAGAGCATTCCAGGCTTGAAAGATGGCCTATACAAGGGCCAAAAGGTAGGAAAAGGGATACAGGTTACTGGGAGCATCAGGGAGGATAGTTTGGCTTGAATGCTGAATAGGCAAATAAGTCCTGGAAAGAATGGAGTCTGATAGTGCAGGGCTTCAAAGGCCAAAGAAAAGAGTTGGTATTGTATCCTAGAGACAATAGGGAGATCCTGAACATGAGGTCAGGGCTGTGCCTTAGGAACATCAATTTGGCAGCTGTGTGGAGAATGGATTGGAAAGGGTAAAGATATTAGATACAGGGAAACAAGTAAGAAGCTATTGTAATAGTCCAAGAAAAAAGTAATGAGGGTTTGATTTAGGATGATAGCTTCATGAGTAGGGAGAAAGGGACGAATCCAAGAAATGTGGAGATTGAAGATGGGCATTTGCCTCTATTAGATACTGTGTTCAAAAGCTTTCATTTCTATATAATATACATTCGCAAGTATATAAGACTTCAGTGAGGGTTTTACAGAAATAAAATAGCATAAGAATACATAATAATTTTCTTTATGATCCTACGGTCTGGAAAATGCTAAAAGTGTTTTTTATTGTTGACAGCTATGCCCTTCACTATTCCTGGGTGTTCTTAGAATTCATGAAACAAAACTAATCAACTTGTGATGAAACAAGACATGAATAAGCTTCACTTACTGCACATAATCTTTTATCCTCTCATTTTAGAATCTTGTGAATTAGAAATGTTTTTCTTAAATAATTAAGTGCCAAGTGGCATAATTAGTTTTAATACATAGCACAGCCCAACTCCATAAAATCCAGTTATTTTTATCATGATGACAATGAGACTTTGTTTCTTTACTCTTTTCATCTAAAAGTATGAATTTATGGTCAAATACCATAAAGCTTCCCAAAGGGGAGACAATCTAAACACTCAATATTTGGTAGAGATGTAAGCATTGAAATCCATTCCTCTGTCCAGAACTGCTGCTTTAAAATGGGAGCACGTGGCTCATTTTTTACATTTAAAATACAAAGACACGTAATAAATAAAATACAAATAAAGCCTACCATTCTCATCTTACGGAATGATGCTTTTGAATTTGATGTGACCCCCATCCCAGATTCGATTTATCTAGCATGCTTGCTTATCTGCATTAGGTCATGGAGTTAAGAGTACAAATCGTGCAATGTCTGTAGAAAGTGATGTGGGTGCAAAATGGATGGATTGCTTTCCACACCGTTTTCTCCAAGTACTGGAATTAGCTCATTCTTTGAATTCCCTGGAGAGGAGGAGGAGGGAAAAGGAAGTAGAGGGGGATCAAGAGAAGTGAAGGGAGTGAAGGAGGGGGAGTAGAGAGCTAAAAAAATCTCTGGAAAATGATTAAGAAACAGTCCTTTGTATGCGCTGAGAATGGGGAAGGATTTCTAAACCCCGCCCCCCAACTTCCCCCATTACTAGAAATAAGCTCACGTTAGACCTTGTCCAATAGTTATTGGGATAAATACCCTTTTTACACAGGCGAACAACATTCTTGTTCTTTAAAATACACATTGGAACTCTTCCAAGTGAAGTCTGAAACAATTTCGTTTCTTGGACTCTTGCGAAAATAAATATTTGTATACAAATCAAGTAGGGAGGCAGTTCGGTGGAGCATTTATTATAAACCAAAGGGAGAAGTGATTTTTAAATATTATTTAACATCTTTAAGGACCCTCCATTTTCTTCCTGCACTTCTGTTGAGGGAGAAGGGGGAGCTGCTGCAGAAATCAGATGAAACTGCCTTGAAAGTTCATTCCAATACCTGGTTCTGGCTGCTACTCTTCAAAGACACTTGGAGCAATCAGCTCATTTTTGGAACTTTCGTTTCTTCACATTAGACTTAGCTCCCTTAGGATCATAATCCTTCAGAGCTAGAAAAGTCAGAACCCTTTAGAACTCAGAGATCTGGTGCAACCCCATCATTTCACTGATGAGGAAAGAGCCCCAGAGCAATTATGTCACTTGCGTAAGGTCATGCAGCAAATGAATCTCAGAGTTTAGACCATAACCTAGGTCTTATTGCAGCCCTCTTCCCATTATACTAATTTCTTCTGCGCCTCTATTAATATTCATGAATTCCCTAAGACCATAAGACTTATCTCGATAGGAATTTGACTAGCCAGGGGAGCGGTGCCCATCGTGCTCCCAAGCAAGTCCCTCCCCCCAGGGGTGGCCGGGGGGGGGGGGCGTAGCTGAGCCAGGCTCCAGACTTTCTCCCCCCGCCCCTGCGGTCTACTGACCACTTCCCACAAAGCGGTGCCTTGGGCTCCCAGCTCACCTGGCGCACCAGGGGGACCCAGAGCAAGACAGAGTACGCGCCCCACTTGCCGCCACACCCCAGGACTCACATGTTTGTCATTCACCTTCCAGAAGTAAAAGGCGCCGATAGCCCCGAAGAGCAGCAGCAGCGCCCCCGATATGAGAACCACGGCTCCGACCTTGAGCAGCCGCCCTGGGCTGGAGGTTCTCACTGCCACCGCGGTGTACGCCTGTGGAGGGGGTACAGGGACAGGGAGGGCAGAAGGGACAGCTTCCACACTGCCTCGCCTGTCGGGGCACCGCGCGGGGAAACTGCTAAGGGTCTAGGAGCCACGGGGCCCGGGGCTCAGCTACAGTGTCCTCCCCACGCCACCTTTTACCCCACAGAAGTTCTTTTCCCCCTTCGATCCCTTCCTGCTGAGTGGGATGTGGGGAAAGTTTGAGGCTATCCACGGACACGCGTGCCTCAGCTCCATGCACTCTTTAAACTCGCATCTATTGGAATCTGCGCACCCACGCATAATGGTGCGTACACGTATCCCCCCTCCCACCTATGCACCTACAGGGTACAGGGATCCCCGTGCACATTCGAGTAGATGTAGACACCGGACCCCGGACTGAGGGTCACGAACAACCCTACATCAAGCGCCCTGCCATCTCTACACCAGTGCCTGGCTGTGTGCTCCTGTCCCAGCGCTCCGGGCGCAGTACTCACGGGTGGGCGACACTCTTCCACGTCCTCTGGGCCTGCTAGGGCGATGGGCACTTTGTCTGAGCTCTCTGCCATGACTGGTCAGGGAGGCGTGAAGCTCCACCAAGAGTGGAGTGGGAGTGCTACTTTCCTATGGGCCCCAAAGTGATGGGCATTTCAACTTCCTCCCCCCCAAACTCCACACTTTCACACCCACTGGGCAGCCCCTCCTGGCCCAGCCCAATTTCCCATCCCCTCCCACTGCCTTCCCTTCCTGTAACTTTCTTCCCTTTCTTGCAACCCAAGCACTATTTCCCATACCGAGATTCAGTGGACAGTGACCCTACTGTTCCCTCTCCTTCAGGACAAGAAAAACGACTCTCCTCCCTCTCTGCTTTGTCCAGGACCCAGAAGCAGTGTTCCTACATCTACTTAGCCTTCGTCCCTAAAACCTATTGGTGTTCGAGAGGTGTGGTTATACAGACAACTGAGGAGGGGAGAACTCGTTTCTTGGTACTGTTGCCCTCCCTCCAACCTCAGTAAAAGCACTTCTGGGTCTGGATTCTTTAAGCAAATGGGCATTTTACAAAAGGGTCAGTTGGGGGAATGGAATTCAAGGGAAGAGAATGGAAGATGTTTTACTATAGGTAGAAAGGAAGTCAATGGTAGTAGTTTTGTTCAGGGCTTAAAAAATCCCTAGGAAGTCCTGCCGCCGGAAACCGTTAGAATGCTTCTCTGACCCAGAGTGTGAAGCAGCATCCCAAATCATCCCTATGATCCCGCTCCTTTGAGAGAACTAAGTGAAGAACACACATCAAGAAGCAATTGGAGGGAGAATAGAAAGTTCGCAATTACAGATGAGGGAGAGGTGGGCATTCCTGCCTCAGAGACACAAATTTCATGAAGAAATATGAGGCAACAAAGACCATGAGATGTGCGAACTGTCTAGAAACTAGTAACATCTCGCCCCAAACCATCCCAACCCCTAAAACAAAGTTGAAACTCTTATGTTTTTTCTTTATTTTAAAAAATATCTGATTGTAATTGTAAGGGAATTTGAAGATCTTCTCTGCCCCTAACGGACCTCACTTGGAGCCCAACAAGAGAAGCTTGCTTAGGGTAGGCTTGTTTTTCAGGAAGGCCCACCTTTTGTTATTTTGTAAGTAGGCAAGGGATCACGAAGATTGTGATGTTCTTCGACCTTGGAGAAAGCTATATATATATATATCTCTGGGGTGAGGTTTTGCTTTGGGGCTTACTTATGGGAAGAGTTATGTGATTTGGCCAGATGAGACTCTGGGTAGCTGAGAAGCTACCTGGCTTTGAAAACTCAGATGTTGGTGCTTCTCTCTCTGATAACTAACACTATGTATGTAGTAGTCAGGCAGCTAGAAACCCTGTCTGTTTGTTCTGTTGAATTGTTATCATTTTCTCTGTTATTTTTTTGTCTGCTTGCAATTTCTGTTTGTATTTTCTGAAGTTCAGGGTGCTGACTTTTCCCCCTGAACTAAGTGAATGATATATGCATGCTTGATTAAAGTAAGATTGTTAACCCATTTTGAGTTGCTTTCCTTTAGAAAAGCAGATCAAAGAACCTGTGCTAGCAGCCGCCCTGGGTATGCAAAGGTACTTGCTGCTACACTAGTCTGACTTGGAATGCCTCAAAGCAGGGGTCAACATTTGGAATCTATTAAATTGTAACTGTTCATTCAATGAGCATTTATTGAACATTTTTGCTCCCTCTCCTTAGCTCCTCCACCTGTCTTCCCTGGCTCCCTTCAAGTCCCATCTAAAATCTTGCCTCCCGTGATGTGCAGCGCGCTGTGCTAGATGGTGAGATGAATAGGAAAGCAAATATGACATTACTCTCAAGGAACATATAACTGGGTAGGGGAGATAAAACATATAACAAAATACAAATAGCGACATCACCCATTATGTGGCAAAGGTTGAGGAGGGCCCTGGTCATCATTTTCAGCAGGGAAAACTTCATACTGGGAAGTAACATTTGAACTGAACCTTAAAAGACAGATTGGATTTTAATAGGATGAGGAATAGAGGAGATGAGGGTATTCCAGACAGACGGACAACATGACCAAAGAAAGGTACAGGCAGACAATCATGTATTTTTGGAAGCTGAGTTGTACAGGTTATCTTCAACTCAACATAACCAAAACTGAATTCTGTCCCTCCTCCTTTTACTGACTTTTTTTTTTTTTAACTTTTTGGAGGGCAATTGGGGTTAAGTGACTTGCCCAAAGTCACATGGCTAGTAAGTGTTTCAAGGGTCTGAAGTCGCATTTGAATGCAGGTCCTCCTGACTCCAGGGCCAGTACTCTACTCACTGTGCCACCTAGCTGCCCCTCCTGACTTTTCTATTACTTTCCAGGACAATGCCATCCTTCTAGTCACCTGGCTTGCAACTTAGGTCATTCTCTACCCCTCGCAGTCTCCCTGTAGCCAATGTGTTTCTAAGTTCATACTATTCTAGTTCCCAACAAGTCTCTTATACACACCCTTCTCTCCTATGATACTTCTACCACCCTCTTACAGGCTGTCATCATATAGATTGTCGAAATAGCCTTTGGGTTGGTCTCTCTACTTCAAGGCTCTCCCCAGTGCAGTCTCTTTTACTTTCAGCTGTCAAAGTGATCTTAAAAGTACAGGTGTAACCATGTTACACATACCCTTCCTAAACTCCAATTGCTCTCTGTTACCTCCAGAATCAAAAATAATGTTCTCAGTTTAGCTTTTATAATCTTTCATAACCAGCATCCTTCCTACCTGCCCAGTCTTCTTACACTTTACTGCCTTCCAAGAACTCTGCAATCCAATGATGCTTTGAACAAGACATAACTTCATGCATTTTTCACTGCCTAGCCCCCATACCTAGAATGCTTACCTTTCTAAGTTGCTCCTTTTGCCTTCTCTGGCTTCTTTCAAGTTCTGTCTAAAATCTTACCTGCAAAAAACCTTTCCCAGTCCCCCCTTAATGTTATTGCCTTTTTTCTGAGATTACGTTCAATGTACCCAGTTTATATATATCTCTTGTATGTACATAGTTATTTGCCTTTTGTCTCCCCCGTTATATTTCAAGCTCCTTGAGGGCAAGGGGCTATTTTTGCCTTTCTTTATGCCTCCAGTGCTTAGAATAGAAAGCATATGTCCCTAGCTCATAGTAAGTACTTAAAAATGCTTGTTGAAAACCAGATAGAAGTGTGAAACTCAGACTGCATTTTAAAGCTGTGTGTGTGTGTGTGTGTGTGTGTGTGTGTGTGTGTGGTGGGGAACATGGCCAATTTGAGTATTTGTTTTGCTATATAAGTTTGTAAAGGGTCTTGTTTTTCTTGCTTTCTCAAGTGGGGTGTGTGTGAGGTGGAAATGAGAGGAAGTGGACCTAAACATAAAATAAAATAGAATTTAAAAAAACCAAATAAATGCTTGTTGTCTTGACTTGACTTGAGTCATCAGGACTGGTTGCAAAACAGGACTCCCATAATGGAATGGTGGGAAACCAGCCTGGAAAGCAGATAAGGTCTAGATTATGGGAGGTCCTTTAATACTAGGTTAAGGAGTTTGGGTTATGTTTGGCAAGCAATGGGGAGCCATTCAAGGTTTCTGAGTAGAGTAATGATATTGAATGAGATAGCATGTGAAGTGCTTTACAAGCTTTAAAATACTATATAAATGCTAGCTGCTATTGCTGCTATTACAACCAAGAGGAAGATTGATGTTGAGGTCTTATGGCATAATGGAAAGTACCCTGGACTAGAGGTAAGAAGACTGGATTTTACTCCCAATTCCTACCATTTATTAGCCAGCTGGCCTTGGGCACGTGACTTCTTAATATCTCAGTTTCTCTATTTGTAAAATGGTGATAATAACACCTATCCTGCCTAGCTCATGGGTTGTTGTGAGGTTAAAATGAAATAATATGCAGGAAAACACTTTACAAACTGTGAAGCTTCACAGAAACTTGTCATAATTTTGTTATAGGCTTTTTTTTTTTCCACCTGTACCAAGGCATGGCACCTCACCCTGAGGTGCAGTTAGACTGATTAGACACCACAACCAGGTAGGTGGAGTAGCACCTAAGACAGTGGTTCTCAACCTGCGGATTGCGACCCCTTTGGAGGTTGAATGACCCTTTCACAGAGGTTGCCTAAGACCAAAGGAAAATACATATTTCCAATGGTCTTAGGAACTGAGACACCACTCCTCTATCCATCTCCAATAGTCAATTAGTCAGTCAGTCAACAAGCATTAATTAATAATTTACTCTGTGCCAGACTCTATGCTAAGGGGATACAAAGAATTGATGACACAAAAAAAAGCAAAAACATCATCCCTCTCCTCAGGTAGCTAACTTCCTAATGGTAGAGACAACAATATAATTAATTAATAATGTTTTCTTTGTTGTTGTTCAATTATTCAGTCATGTCCAACTCTTCATGACCTTATGGACTATAGCATGCTAGGCCCTTTGATCCCTCGTTCTCTCCCAGGGTCTGTCCAAGCTCATGTTTGCTGTTTCCATGATGCTCTGTATCCATCTTATCCTCCACTGTCCCTTTTTCCTTTTGCCCTCAATCTTTCCCAACATCAGATTCTTTTCCAATGAGTCTTGTCTTCTTAATACTTGATAATAATACCTTAATAATAATAATAGGTAACATTTGTATAGTGCTTACAATGTGCCAGGCGCTGTGCTGAGCCATTTGATCCTCACAACTACCCTGGGCAGTAGGTGTCATTATTATCATCCTCATTTCATGGAGGAGGAAACTGAGGAAAACAGAAGTTCAGTGACTTGCCTAGGGTCATACAACTAGTAAGTGTCTGAGACCGGATCTGAACTCAGGTTTTCCCGACTCCAGGCCTAGTGCTCTATCCACTGGGCTACCTAGCTTCCCTGACAAGCTATATGAAGTATACATGTAAGCCAGTCTTATAGGGAAGGTGTTAGAAAAAGGACTCCTGAAGAAGTGGGTATTTGAGCTGAATCTTGAAGATAAGTAAGGAAACTGTAAAGCCCAGGTAAAGAAGTAGATCATTCCAGGTATGAGTGACAGCCAATTCCAAGGTGGAGTGTGGTGTGAGAATAACAACAGGTAGACGAGTGTGTCTAGAGTGTAGAAAGGAACAAAGCCCAAGAAGACTGTCTAGGGAGCAAGGGACCAGGCAGTGAAGGGCTTTAATTGCCAAGCAGATGATTTCATATTTGATCTTGGAGGCAACAGGGAACCAGCCACCGGAGTTTATTGAGTGTGGCCTGTGACGTGGTCAAGACCTTCATTTCAGGAAAATTGTTTTGGCGCCTCAGTGGTAGGTAGTCAGAATGGAATGGAAAGAAAGGGAAGAGTCAGATGAAAGGGAAAACAAGAGAGAAGGATGAATAGAACTTGAGGATGGAGTGGATTTGGGTGTATGCTACAGTGTGCTGGTCGGGGGAGGGGGTTTGCAGTGAGAGGAATGGAAGGGGGAACTCAAGACCATTCTGAACTCTGGAGCCTGCACGATGGTAAGAATCATGATGGTATCCAAAGAAATGAAGAAGTTGGGACGTAGAATTGACTTTAAAGGGCAGTTGATTTAATCCCAGAGTTGTAAGTAAACAACTCAATGGCCATCTGTCTAGTCCAGCTCATACAACATGAATCCTCTCTTTACTGGACAAGTGGCTGTTCAGCTTTTGCTTGAAGGTTTCCAATGAAGAGGAATTCATCATTTCCCAAGGCAACCCCTTCCACTTTTGAATAGATTCAATTTCTAGGAAATTTTTCTTTTCACCAAGTCTAATTTTTGAGGCAGCTAGGAGAACAGCGTGCTGGGCCTAGAGTCTGGAAAATCTGACCTACCTTTGTGACTCTGGACAAGTCACTTCACCTCTGTTTGCTTCAGTTGTCTCATCTGTAAAATGGGGATAATAAGTGCACCTACCTCCCAGGGTTGTAAGGATCAAATGAGATAATGTTTGTAAAGGGCTCAGCACAGTGCCTGGCACATAGTACTCTTTACTCATTTGCTGCTTTGTAACTTCCACCCAGAAACAAAGCAGAACAAGTATCCCTCTTCCAACTGACAGCCATTCAAATACCTGAAAGATGGCTGAGGTTCTTCCTAAATCTTTCGTTCTCCCAGCTAAATATCCCAGAGTCCTTCGATGAGTCTTCAGATGACATGCTCTTAAATCCCCCTGGTATTCTACCTGTCTCTTTCCTAATATGTGGCTCTTGGAGTGAAGCACAATTTTCCACACTGAAGCTGGCCAGAACAACTTATTTCTATGAAGCCAACATTTTTTTTTTGCAGAGTGCTGAAGGGTGTTGGGGTTGTGTGTGTGTATGTGTGTGTATGGGGTGTGTTTAGTTAGAACTAGGCTGTCATCCATTTAGGCAACTCTTCCTGATGTGGAAATTCCCTCCACCATTATAGACTGGCAACTGTTCCAATTTATATTTTGAGAATTGCCTGGAATATTGAGATTAATCAACTTGTCCAGACAATCTCAGCCAGCATGTACTGGGTCTTCTTGACCCCAGTAGTGGCTCTCCAGGCACTATAATATGACTGCCTCTTTTGATACAGAGATAAATAAGACACTGTCTCTGCCTTCTTGGTGCTGACAATCAATCCGTGGACATTTTGTTGAGGTACAGGGATCAAGATGGCTACAGAAGAGTACAATACAGGCAGGTGTTGAAGGAGATATAAACAATCTGATTCTGGAAGGAACTGGAAATGTCATTAGTCCTTGAGGCCTACCTAAATAATTTTTAGACTAGTATCCTGACTAGATTGGTAGGGTTTTAGGGGTGAAATGGAACAGGAGCTTGAGTTCTTTGCCTGGCAGACTGGGCTACTGAAGCAAATTTGAGGCTGGATTAGTTAAATTGATAAGAGACATCTATGTTTTGTAAAAGCAGTTTTTTTTTTAATTTTTTCATGTGTTTTGTTTTCTTCTTAGTTTCCTAGTTCCTTTTTTTTGGGGGGGGGAGGGAAACTCTTAAAAAAGTTCCTTCTGAAAAATTTCTCTGTGGTTTCTGCTGACCTAAGAGGACAAAAGGATTTGTCCTAGGATGGCATAGTCTAAAGCTAAGAGGACTAGGCAGAGTTCCCAGAGGCCAGGCATGGTGGTAGCAGTGGCTGTCCCAGGACCCTGGGTACTGTGGGTGAAGCTGGGACAGATAAAGAAGCAAAAATGCAGAAATGGGGATACAACTATGTTTGCTAATCACTTCTTCTCTGGGTCCTTCCCTGCAAGGGGTAATTAGTGACCTTCCAAGGGAGAAACTCCAGTCTAGTGAGGTGAGGAAATGGAGACATAACTAGTAGAGAGATTTGACTAAAAAAACAAAAAGAGAGAGATATTAGGCTATGGAGAAGGCAGCACTGAAATGACTAACCATGGAGTCTAGGATGGCAAGTAAAGTCAGAAGGAGGATGGTAGGGATGATGGGTAAGGGGTGGGTGGCACTCTAATCCTGGTCCTGACTCTAAATGGCTGAAAGACCTTTGGAAAAGTCACTTATAATCTTTAAACTTGAATTTCCTTGTCTGTAACATAAAGAAGTGGGACTTTTTGATTTCAAAGGTTCTTTCTACCCATCATACTCCATTTATTTAACTGCTTTATATACCTATATAGATTGTAAACTCTTGGAAGGTAGGGGTTGGATTTATACATCTCTGTATTCCTCTAGTATGGGGCAGGTAGGTGGCATAGCTGGGCTTGGAGTCAGGAAGATCTGAGTTCAAATGCAACTTCAGATGGTTAATAACTGTATGACCCTGGGCAAGTCACTTAACCCTTATTTGCCTCACTTCCTCATTTGTAAAATGGGGCCACATAGGAGAAGGAGATGGCAAACCATTACAGCGTCTTTGCTAAGAAAACCCCAAATGGGGCCATGAAGAATTGGACATGACTGAACAACAATGACACATTTTTGGAGTAACAATGCATTGAACCTTTTTTTTTGGTGGTGGTGGTGGTGGTGGAGAAGGCTAGATTTATGATTTCATTGGTATAGGGAATTCCCAATATGGAAACTCCTTCCACTTATACAGTTCAGCCTGTAGTCTCAGAGAGTTGGTTAGGATAAAGAGAAGCCCACAGTCACATAGTCAGCATGAGTCAGAGGCAGAATTTGAATCTGGGTCTTTTTGACTCCTAGGTTAGTACTCTTTTCACTATGATTTCATGCCTATATTGAACATAGTAGATGCTTAATAATTTTTTTTTGAATTGCTGAATGAATGAATGAATACAAAACCTGCTATTTATCCACAGTCTAATCCAGGGCATTGGGAAAGATTATTCAGGAGTGTCTGGAGATTGTTTACATCAGAACAATCATGATCTGAACCCATGTATTGCAATTCAGATTGGGCTTTCATAAGAGTAGCTCATCTGGTTGTGTAACCAGTCCAAATGTAGCCTTCATCATTTCTAATCACTACGATCTCCAGGGAAAGAGGGCCAGGCTGATAATTTTCATGCCCTTGTAAGAATGCTGCCAGGTTCTCTTTGTCCAAGTTCACCCTGACACTGCTATCTGTCAAATGCAGCATGCTTCCTCCTGTGAGAAATACTATATTAGTACCTATTGGTTCTAGTGTAGGCGAAGGAGTGGGAATGGTACCTGGGGATGACCAGCCTGCTGCTTCTTCTCCTTTTTTCTTTTTTAAACAGGAAAGAGTAAAAATAGGAATAGAGAAATATTAGGATAGAGAACCATTATGAGGGGCTATTAGACCTTTCTCCTCTTTATTATTACTGAAAATTTATTGAGTGCCAACCCACAGGGTACTAAGCAAGCAGATAGGATGCCTGCACAGTAAGTTAATCCATATGCATACACAATGGCCCCAATTGCCTTGCAATAGAGAGCTGCATGGACTGTGCCCTTAAAATACATCATTTGGGCAGCTGCCAAAAGGCTGATTTATCCCAGCTGGCTAGAAACAATCCCGAGATCATCAATGCTCTTGTTAATTGGAAGAGGAGGGCAGAGGAATCAAGACATTCCTGGGCACCAAGTATTCATTAGCCACCTGGTCTTCCTAAATTATGGTTCTGGTATCATTTTCTCAGTGCTTAGACAAAAATTTTAATATTTGGAATGTATTAATAACGCTGAACATGTCATTTTCAAAATAAGCAATGCCCTTCTGGACTCATTTGAGAACAGAGCCCAGAGAGTGGGTGAATGCTGCAGAGATACTGGAGGGCCAGCGAAATTGGCAGTTTGTAGTAACCCCTGTAAATTTATTCCCAACAGGAAACACAAACAGATGCAATTTATATGAATATGTTTTTGGTGCTTAGTGATTCTAGTCAACAGGCTTGGGGCTCCATTAAAATGTAATCTCCTTGTGGGTAGGGATTGTTCCATTCACTGTATTTTGTATCTTCAGTGTCTAACACAGGGCCTGGTACCTAGTAGGTATTTAATAAATGCTTATTCGTTGGTGAATTGACCTAGCATTTGTTCCCCTTCCCCACCCCACCCCCCAAAATGTGAGCACCTTGTGTTCCATTGACTTAGAAGTCTTCTCTTTACCTTTCAAGGAGAGATAGTACGTTATTTCTGCATTGAAGGATTAAGGTCTGAGAGTATCCTGAGATGCTTTCCTTGTCGAGTACTTGAATTTTAATGGGGATTCCCTCTTCAAGACATACATTGACTGGAAGGGATGAGTCTATCATGCCAGAATTATAGGTACCTTATAAGGTTAATGTAGGTGATATTCTAGGGGCACCTTGAAATTACACAGAGACCCTTGCATAAACCTTGAACATAAAAGACCTCAGTTCAAATCTTGCCTCATATACTTATTAACTATATGACATTGGGAAATTCACATAATCTCTTTTATCTCAGTTTCATCTGTAAAATGGGTATAATAATAGTACTTACCTCTAGAGTTATTGTGAGGATAAAATAATATAATATTTGTAAGTGTTGTTGTTCAGTCACATTCAGTCATGTCCGACTCTGTGACCTCTTTCTTGTTATTTTCTTGGCAGAGATACTAGAGTGTTTTGCCATTTCCTTCTCCAGCTCATTTTACAGATGAGAAAACTGAGGCAAACAGAGTTAAGTGACTTGCCTAGGGTCCCACAGCTAGTAAGTGTCTGAGGCTAGATTTGAACTTAGATCTCCATGCCTGACTATTTAATTACCATCCCATTTTTGTCCACTATTTATGAAGTGCTTTGCAAACCTTAAAGTGCTACATAAATGCTAGGCATGATGAGAATGGAGTGACTTGCTAATGGTCACGTAGCTGGTAAATGTTAGAGGCAGGCATTGATTCCCGGTCTTCTAGTCCAAGTCTGGTATTCCATCTTTTACACCATCTTGATGACGTAATAGGAAGATGTAGGTCTTGTAATAGATAATAGTAATAACAACAACTGACATGTATGTAGCACTTACTATGTGACAATCACTACTCTAAGCACTTTAGAATTACTCTCTCATTTGATCTAGAAGTCCTAGAATTTTATGAAGATTTTCAAGACTCTTGACCAGAGCTTGAACTAGGGTATGGTAATGGGAGCTTTGCTCCAGGGCAGAAAATTTGACAAACTTATCAGTACTCTTAGCCTGTTAAGGAAGAAGATGGGCTGGAGCTGGAGACAGCTGGAGAGTCTGGTCAGAATTGGCCTCTCCCAGGTGAAGAACAGAGTGTTGACTTTGGCTCTGGCTCTGTTTGGTAGGATTTCTTCAATTGTGGGAAGAGAGAGTAGATGCCAGATGGGAGGCTCACTCTTGTCCCAGGAGCCTATTGTTGTAAACTTCAGCATCCCTTTAAAGGTTAAAGATACAGAGGGGAGAGTGCTGGACTTGGAAGAGCACCCAGGAAGGGAGACAGCATCTCTGGGAAAGGCTCAGTCTCTCTCATCCAGGAGACCTATTCATTGCATGGAAATTTTGCCCTATGATATAAAAACTTCAGGTTATGACTCTACTTTGGAACAAAACTCCCCTCTCAACTCAGCCTACTATCTTCCCTGGCTTCTGTTGAATCCCAATTAAAATCCTCCTGTTTTTTTACAAGAAGCCTTTCCCTACCCCCTCTTAATTCTAGTGCTTTCCCTCTGTTAATTATTTCCTAATATTTCAGTTGTTTTTCAGTCATATCCAACTCTTTGTGACCCCACTTGGGATTTTTCTTGATAAAGATGCTAGAGTAATTTGCCATTTCTTTCTCCAGCTCATTTTACAGCTGAGAAAACTGAGGTAAACAGGGTTAAGTGACTTGCCCAGGGTCACACAGCAGGTATGAGAGTTATGATTTGAACTCACAAAAGCGAATCTTCTTGACTCTAAGCCTGGCACTCTATCCACTGTCCCACTTATCTGCTCCATTTGTATTTATTTGTTGACATGTTATCTCCCCCATTAGAGTGTGAGTTCCTTGAGGACAGGGTTTTTTTTTTGTTTGTTTGTTTTGGTCTCTTTTTTTATCTCCAGTGCTTAGCAGTGTCTGGCAAATAGTAAGCACTTAATAAATGTTTATTGATTGGTGAGAATATTGTGATCAAACTCAATGTTCACAAGAAGAAAAATAATTAGTAACTGCCTCTCCTGGTCCAGAATTTCTGGAAAGCCTCAACATGCTTCACTTGAGTCTTAGGACATCTCCACCACAGCCTCACAAGCAATTTTGTCACCTCCTCTACCCTCTCCTCCTTCTTGAAAACTTCTCTTCCCAGTTCTGGAACTAGGAACAAATGAACTCTGTCATTGTTCTTAGATGGGAAGTGTCAATCTATTCTCCCATGGGTCCATTTACTACTCTTTCAACTGTCAGGATCAAAGTGACTCTTTCTGGCCTCCACTTTCTGATGTGTGTTATCGCCTCCTATTAGAACATAAACTCTTGTTGTTGAACATCTCTTCAGTTTTATCCAACTCTTCCTGACAGCATTTGGGGTTTTCTTGGCAGAGATACCAAAGTGGTTTGCCATTTCCTTCTCCAGATGAGAAAACTGAGGTAAACAGGGTAAAGTGACTTGCCCAGGGTCACACAGCTAGCAAGTGTCTGAGACCAGATTTGAACCCAGGAAGATGAGTCTTCCTGACTCCATGCCTGGCACTCTATCCTCTGCACCATCTAGCTGCCCCATAAATTTTTAGGGGCAGGGATTGTTTTTACTTTCGTCTTTGTATTCTCAGTGCTTAGTACAGTGGTTAGAACATAGCAAGGGCATAACAAATGATTTTTCATTCATTTCCAAAGGAAATATTTCTTTAGACGGTAAACTACTGGATAAACAACATTTCCCTATTATTGTCATATTAATATTCAATCCTCCTATTTCTTCTTTAAAACTGTTTACAAACAACTAATCACCCATGGCAGCAGTATTATCCATTATGTGGCATCATAAGGCTACATTGCACTTTCCCAGTCCTGAACAGGTGTGTGAAGGAACGATAAAATGACACACCCGTACAAGATTAAAGAGAGTTGATGTGATTAGCGTAAGCACATGAAAGTCTGTGCAGAAGAAGTGAGTTTTAAATAGGAATTTAAAGGAGGGTATCAAGTGCATGAGAAATGGGAAACTGCTGACAACATATGCCCAGACAGAGCACAAAGCTGCAAGTTGCTGCCAATGTACAGATGGCAAAAAACACCATTTCTCCTGGGAGCAGCTGTAAAAAAAAAAAACAAACAAAAAAACCAAATAGAGCAACAAAGAGATTCCTAACTTCTTTTATTTAATTTGCAAAAATACACCCCCCCCTCCCCAAACATCCCAAATTAAAAAACCAAATTCAGAATCTGAAAATTACCACAAAGAATCCCATGTTACTCTTTCTGGCTGAATCAAAATCCTCTCTGCACCTGATGAATAGCAAGCTGGCTTCCCATATCAGTGCCTGCAAGATATGGGGTTTTTTTCTTAGTCCAAACACAGGCAATAGTTCCTTTGACATTGGAATTCAGTATTTATTCATATCATATTCTCAAAATTATGTAAATGATAACGTGGATTCTTCAACTTTTTGTAACCAGCCTTTTCATGGTCCTTCAAATCAGACCAGAGTCATAGATTTAAACCTGGAAGAGTTATCTAGTTCAATCCTTTCATTTTATAGAGAAAGCTGAGCTTCAATTTCTTCTCTTTCACTTCTGTCTTTAATTTTTTATAGGAGAAACTATATTAAGAGTCAACACTGGTGCTTATTATTTTTTAAGCCAACCCTCTAAAGGTAATAAATCATTTCATTTTCTGAAAAGAATGCTATGTACACACCAAAAAATGTGGCACTCAGTAATGTGAAAATTGAACTGTGTCTTATGAAACGCTTAAATACTGCATATGATATTTTCGGGGTCCACATTAAACCCACCAGGCATTTATGGTGTCTGAAAGTTGGTTTTATGAACTCCACTGGGCCAAGTTTTGCAGTGAAATTGGATCCCTGAAGTAAATGGGACAGAGGCTCCATTCACTGCTTTGGGGAATTTGTGTGGTAGCTGCTTACAGATTTTCTGACAACATGGTCTCTTATTTGAGATGAATGAAGCACTATTGTTTGGTCATAAGGAACTTTATTAGGAAATCTGCCCTTGAAGCTGTTTTTCATTGGACATGTGGATGGGGGTGAGGGAAGCCAGGAGGTGAGGGGTCTCAGATTGTCTTAAAAAAAATGAAATGATATAGGACCCCTAAATCAGTACATATCAAAGTAGAACCAATTCTGAATTACAAAACAAGCAAATGCTACTAGAGTGTCTCTGGGGAGTAAGGCACTGTAGCTAATCTGCAGCCATCATTAGTGGGTGCATCTTTGTCTTTCAGATACCCATCTAGAGCCCCAAGGGTCTTCAAATGAAAAAGCTTATGCATAGAAGTCCTCAAGTGTACGAAAAAACCCAAACTGATAGTGATTATAGTGTCAGTGTTTGACTCTGTTATATTTACTGAGAAAGCTAGGTAGTACAGTGGACAGAGCACTGGGCCTGAAGTAAGGAAGACCTGAGTTCAAATCGTGTCTCAGAAACTTACTAGCTGTGTGACCTCGGGTAAGTGATTTAACCTTTGTTTGCCTTGGTGTCCTCAATTGGATAATAATAGCACATACCTTTCAGGGCTGCTGTGAGAAGCAGATGAGATAGTATTTGTACAATGCCTGGCCCATAGTAGGTGCTATGTAAATGATGATGGTTGCTATTATTGTAATGGCAAGCACTGAAGTAGTTCACACCTTGGCTTAGCTATTGAATTAACACCTTGTTTCAGTTCAGTTTCTTTTGAGCCTTGTATCAAGTCTGTTAAGAAACAGAACGTGTGAACCCCACAACTTGTGAACCCTAGAACTCATGAACTTCTGCAACAGGAAGCGAGGAGCTAGTGACTGTATATAAAGAGAGGCCCAGACAGCAGAACTGAAAAGAGGACTCTTGTGGTGGCAGAGTCAAGAAGGAGAAAACTTGTGGTATCCCAGCACTCTGTCTGCTCTGTCTGTGTTGATGTTTGTTTGTGATACTTTGTACAGAAGCCCTGGGACTTTACTGGAAGCTCTGAAAGAGGATTTTCTGGTTGTATGTTTACAGAAGTTCTGGAGGAGGGTTTTGGAGGTCCTGGAACTTTACTGATGATTTGTGCTGACCTCTTGGACCTTGTTTGTGGGTCTGTGTTGATTTCTATGTTGATGATTTGTATTGAGTTCTCAGACCTTGTTGGCAGGTCTGAGTTGATTTCACAGGCAGAAAGTGAATTGATGATGGTGCCAGCAATGTGTATGAATATTATTGTTGCT
>CM053591.1:128691255-128702038 GCA_028646515.1 Pseudochirops corinnae
CAAGCTTTGTCTTCCCAGAAACAGGAACTGTAAAGGACTTGAGGTGGACTGGACACTGTGAACTTCAATATGGAACAGGAACTGGACAAAAAACTGGACAAGGGGCTGGACATAGAACTGCGAGCTTCCTGCTTTTGAACCCAGGTAACAGTTGGAGCTGGGACCATGGGAGAGGAACCATGGAAGCTGAGGGCCAGCCTCTAGTCAAGCTGAAAGAAGACTTTACTTGGATACTGTGTACTGACTGAGAAGATTATGATTTACTGTGACCTAGGTGTGGAGAACTTTGACTTTTGTACTTTGTGATTGAATTAAGGATTTTGTGATTGACTAAATGAATGTACTTTGTTTAAAACTTTGTGACCACTTTGGTGAAAACTATGTGGCCATTTAAGTGATAAGTTGTTGAGTTATGACATGGTAAATGCTGTATTTTGATTTTCTGTGATAAGTTGTAACGTTGTGAATGCTGTACCTTGATTTTCTGTGAATATTTTGCTCTGATTTGTTATTGAATAAATAGAGAGCTCACTATACTGTGTAATCAGAACCTTGAAAAGCTGTTCACAGCAGCAGTCCTCTGGAAAGCTGCTCTTGCTCGGCTTCACAATTTTTTGTTATTATGATGATGCCATCCCAATGTATGCTTAGCAGGATTGGGATATGATATGTCTAAATTAGGCTAAGACTTGTTTAGTAGAACTAAATTGCTCAGTATGGTAGGCTGTGACTAGATAGACACACTAATAAGGTATGAGTGATGATGTGAATTGATCTAACCCGTCTGGAAAATCACTTGGAACTGTTCATGCATTTGACATGCATTTTTAAAACATTTTTTTTCTAGGGACTGTGGTAAGTGCTGGTGATAGATACAAAGACAAAACAAAAGATTTCTGACCCTCAAGGAACTTACCTTATGGTGGAGGAAATGTGTGCACTGATAATAAATAAAAACATAATGAAAATTTTGAGGGACCTGGAGTTGATGGGATATTCTACTGAGTAAGCAATGAACCTTTGTCTAGCTAGGACTTTGAAAACATCTCTTTCTATAGAGTATGGACATATTCATTGGGACCTTGTTAAGAAGACAAAGACAATTCCTGATTAGATCTCTGAGACTAAGCCTGCTCCAAGATGAATTGACTGTTTTGAGGCTGCCCCTTGGTATATCTTGGTGGATGGGGTTTAGCAACTGGGACTATCTCCTAAATAATTTGGCTAGCCATAACTCTAAGGAAGATAGACTCTTCTCGAAGGAGTCGCTTTTATTTGCCAGCCTATAAAACAGAGATGAATAACTATTTGTGTGCCTCCTCCCCATTTTTTGTCCTTTCTACTTGTACCTTTCTTCCGAGGTGGGGGAAGAGATTGCCCCATACCTCCATGGGAACCATTAATGTCTAACTTAGGGCACAAGCACTTATGCTGACCCAGAATTGTGTTTACACGACTCAGAGACTGAAGGCAGAGAGAGAGACAGAGACAGACAGACAGACAAATATAGAGATAGACAGAGAAACAGACAGAGAGAGAGAGACGGAGACACAGAAACAGACAGAGACAGAAACACACACACAGAGACAGAGAGAGAGACAGAGAGAAAGACAGAAGAGAAAGACGGGGAGACAGACAGAGACAGATGGAGAGACAGAGATAGAGACACACAGAGATAGACAGACAGAGACAGAGAGGCAGGGAGCACATGAGGGGAAAATAAGAATGTAGCAGAAGCAGACATGTGCTTACCTAGATGGCTCAAGAGGAAAGTTTATGGAAAATATTGCCGAACATGGTCCCAGAATCTGGCCTTCTTTCAAGGAAGGGAAATCTCTTGCAAAATGCTATCCTTTGGGGTTTCCTGGAAATAACTGCAAATTTGGGAGTTCATGGGCTAAGGCCTCTGGAGAAAGAAGAGGAACTCCTGAGCAACATACCTCTAAAAGAAAGCAGAACATCACTTGCATGGATCTTATAGCTAGAAGAGGTGAGTGTCTGAACAGAGTACTTCTTTGAGGATGGGGATCATCCATGCATGTAGACCAGCAACTGGAGGAACCAATCTCTTTATTGAAAGAGGCTAAAGGGATAAGAACTCACAAAAACTGCTGAGAAAACTGGAAAATAGTATGGCAGAAATTAGGTATAGACCAACATCTGACACCATATACCAAGATAAGGTCAAAACGGGTACAAAATTTAGACAAATTAGGAGAGCAAGGAATAGTCTACCTGTCAGATGTATGGAAAACAGAAGAATTTATGACCAAAAAAGAGACAAAGAGCATTATGAAATGCAAAATGGATAATTTTTATTACATTAAATTAAAAAGTTTTTCCATAAACAAAGTCAATGCAACCATGATTAGAAGGGCAGCAGTTGGGAAACAATTTTTGTAATAAGCATCTCTGATAAAGGCCTTATTTCTAAAATATATAGAGAACTGAGTCAAATTTAGAAGAATATGAGTCATTCCCAATTGACAAATGGTCAAGGGATATGAATAGGCAGTTTTTGGATAAAGAAATTAAAGCTACCTATAGTCATGTGAAAAAATTCTCTAAATCATTATTGATTAGAGAAATGCAAATTAAAACAACTCTGCAGTACCACATTGTACTTATCAAATTGGCTAACATGACAAAACAGGAAAATGATAAATGTTTTAGAAGATGTGGGAAAATTGAAACACTGATGCATTGTTGGTAGAATTGTGAATTGATCCAACTATTCTGGAGTGCAATTTGAAACTATGCCCAAAGGGCTTTAAAACTGTGTATACCTTTTGGTCCAGCAATACCAGTACTAGTTCTGCATCTCAAAGAGATCATAAGAAAGGGAGAAGGACCCATATGTACAAAAATGTTTATAGCAACTCTTTTTGTGGTGGTAAAGAATTAGACATTGAGGGAATGTCCATCAATTGGGGAATGACCAAACAAGTTGTGGCATATGAATGTAATGGAATACTATTGTGCAATAAGATATGATGAGCAGGCAGATTTCAGAGAAATCTGGAAAAACTTGCATGAACTAATAATGCTGAGTGAAGTGAGCAGAACCATGAGAACATTGTACACAGTAACAGCAACAGTGTATGATGACCAACTTTGATAGACTTAACTCTTCTCAGAAATGTAGTGATCTAAGATGGTTCCAAAATACTCATGATAGAAAATGCTATCCACCTAAGAGCTATGGAGTCTGAATGTGGATGGAAGTATATTGTCTTCTTTTTTTTCCTTCTTGTCATTTTTCCCTTTTGTTCTGATTCTTCCTTTACAACATGACTAATATGGAAATATGTTTAATATGATATTTACATATATAGCCTATATCAGATTGCATTCCATGGAGGGGGGGAGGAGAGAAAATTTAGCACTCAAAATCTTATAAAAACATGTTGAAAACTAAAAATAAATAAATAAATGAAAGAATAAATGAGTGAATACGTAAGTAAGTAAATAAATAAGAAAGATGCTAAAACCTGATAATAGGAGAGAGATCAGGCCATCTCCCTTTTCCATTATTTCAGAAAATTATTTGGACAGTATTAAGTCCAATGGGAAGGAAGTTACCAGTCCAGCTGTCCCAAAGTATGTTTACCTTCTGGGGAGTGTATTGGAAAAATCTCAAATCACAGCATGGCACAATGATACCAAAAGGGCCTGGATAGAACACGTCAGGAGAAAGGAATTTCGCTATAGAATGCCACATTGTTATTGGGATAGCAATCCAAAGTTCAGATCCCTTCTAAGGGATATTTGCAAAGTATTAATTGTGAGCACTTTGTGTGTTTTCTATACCTGTTTATGAGTTCCTGTGAATCTTTTGTGCTTTCTATATCTTATATGAGAGAAATCAAGTCTGTTCTTTACCTGATATACAATTATTTTCTTGAGTGCTTTTATGGGATTTGGGGACCCTGTTTTCTACATTTGTGAATTAGACACAAGTAATACTTGGAGGTTACTGAGAATAATAGAGAGAATATGATTTTCGGGGGACCTTTCCTAGGATCAGACACAGCTGATTTGATCCCAAAGCTTGGGTAATTTGGAGATCTTGGACCATGGGATTCAATAAATAGAAAGTAATTTCTGAGATGAAGGAAACTATTAATTGGGGAGAATAAGAAGAGGCTTCCTTTCAGAGGTGGCACTTAAGATATGTCTTGAAAGGATTCTAAGAGGCAGAGGCGAGGACAGAATGTGTTCCAGACATGGGAGAAAGCTTGGACAAAGGCATCAAGATAGGAAGAGGTATATCATCTATTGTAACTGAGCCCCAGTAGGTTAGTTTGGTGGGAATTTACAGTATGTAAAGAAGAATACTATACAATAACCCTGGAAGGGAAACCTGGCACTAGATGGTGAAGGGCTATGAATGCCAAAAAGAGGAATGTGACTTTGTCTTAGGGGTAATATTGTTTCTTGAGAACAGGAGTTAGAAGCTCACACCTGTGCTTTAGGAATATTATTTTGGCAGTTGTGTGGAAGACAGATTGGAAGGGGGAGAGACTTAGTGAAGTGGGAACAATTTTCAAATTGTTCAATAACCTTCTGGTTATTGAAATAGTTCAGGTGTGATGAGGGTCTGAACTTGAGTGGTGGCCAGCTCAGTGGAGAGAAGGGGATAAATGTGGGAGATGCTGTAGAGAGAGAATCAACAAGATTTGACATCTGATTGGATATATGTGGGGTATGAGGGAAAAGGCTGAATCAAGCACCAATCAGTCATTTAATAAGTGTTTTATTAAATACCTACTATGAACCGGACACTATATTAGGCACTAGAGACACAAGTCCAAAGAATGATACAATTCCTGTTTGAAAGGAGCTTATATTCTAATGTGGAGGCAAGTACACATGTAAGTATAGAGAGCATAAACATAAATTGAATAAATACAAATATATGCAAAGAACCTGGGTGATAAGAAGGATGGTGGCACAGTTAACAAAAATGAGGAAATTAGGAAGAGGTCAGGGTTTGGGGAGAAATATAATGAGGTCTGTTTTGAGATTCCTATGGAACATCCAGTTGGAAATGTCCAATAGGCAGCTGATTCAGAATAAATAGATAAGGGAATCATCTGTAGAGAGATGATAGTTGAACTCATGGAAGCTGATGAGATCACCAAGATAGAAAATATAGAGATGCAAAGAGGACCCAGGAGACAATACTGAGGTGGGTCTACCAAGAAGAGACAGGAGAACATAGAGGATGATCCAGCAGAGCAAATTGAAAAGGAGTGACCAGATAGACAGGAAGAAAACCAAGAGAGACAAATGTCATAAAAACCAAGGGAGAAGAGTAATAGTATCCAGGAGAAGAGGGGAGGTTATTGAGAGGTCAATTAGATTTTGCAAGTAAGGGATCATGGACAATTTTGGAGAAAGAAATTTTGGTTGAGTAAAGAGGGTTGAAGCCATATTGTTACAACATATTGACAAGTGAATGAGAAGAGAGGAAGTTGTAGCAATGTAACTTTTTATGACGTTTGAGAAAGGGAGGAGAGATATAGGACACTAACTTGAGGGGATGGTAGTCATTCAGTTAGTCAGCCAAGAAGCATTAATTAAGTGCTCACTATGTTCCAGGCCTAGGCTAAACAATGGCAATGCAAAGAAAGGAAGTCAAGGGAGGGGAGGGGAGGGGAAAGGAAGGGAGGGGAGGGAAGGGGAGGGGAAGAGAGGAGAAGGAGAAGGGAGAGGAGGGGGAGGGAAAGGGATGGGAGGGGGAAAGGAGGGGAGGGGTGTTGGTTGGATAGATAGATAGATAAGATAGATAGATGATAGATATAGATGATAGAGAGATCCTAAAGATAGATAATAGGTAAATGATAGAGATGTTAGATGATAGATGATAGACAGATAATAGATAGATGATCGACAGAGATAGAGAAAGCATTTATTAAGCATGTACTATGTGACAGGCGCTGTGCAAAGCACTGGGAATTCAAAAAGAAGAAAAAAAGAGAGAGAATCCTTCAAGGTACTTACATCCTAAAGTGGGAGAACAACAATACATAAAAGGGAGGTGAAAAGCTGGGGGAAGGGCAGGAGCAGCCCCGTGGAGAAGTGGTCTGGGGAGTAAAGGGTTGAGCCAGGTTTGAAGTGAGCATGGCTGGTGTGGGCATTTTCTTAAACAGATTCTGGAGGAGGAATTTAGCAAGTGGAGAACAAATTGTAGGGAAGGAAGTGTGTTTGTTGGCTTGAAGAGGCTGCTTTTCTCCTGGCAGTCATGAGTTAAGCTGGTTGGCTTAGTTTCTACTAAATGGTTTTTTTCTACATTGTAAGGAAAACTTCAGTGTGTGTGTGTGTGTGTGTGTGTGTGTGTGTGTGTGTGTGTGTGTGTGTGTGTGTTTTGCTGGGGATGGGTAAGCAGGGGTGGGGGAAGTGGGAAACCAATGTGCATATAAAACACGAATCGTCAATAAAGTTTTAAAAATAAAATAAAATGCCCAGCATGGTTCTCTGTGCATGTTTGTCTGGCCAGATTCCCTCAGTGGTTAGCCTACTTTCTGTTTGTAAATGATGCCACATTAACTTTTTCATTAAAGTTATTGCTAGAGTAACTAATGACTAGGGTTGTAACCACTGTGGGTCATTGCCCCATTTGGACCCCAGCTGGAAGGCTTTTTTTTTTGTTATTTATCTTTTTTACATGTCGCATACTAATTTCTGAGACCCATTAGTACAAAATTCCTAGTTACTTATAAATTCAGAATCAACAATCAAATGTGCCTGCTATGTCCAGAATGATGAAATCATGAAAAGAACCTGAATTAGGAGTCAGGGGACCTTGGTTCAAATTCCAGATCTGTATCTGTATGATGATGTGCAAACTACTTCCCTTCTCTGGGGCTCATATTCATCATCTGTGAAAGGAAAGGGTTAGACAAGATGACCTTTAAGTACTTTTAGTTCTAAATCTATGATGCCATGAACTTTGATTAAACATTATCTCTACCTTCATGGAGTTTACATTCTGGTAAAAAGATAAGAACCCAACATATACACTATAATAGACAATGTTATGAGCAGTATGTCAGAGAGAGACAAAACAAGATGCTATGAAGGAAAAGTTCATTATCCCAGGCAGGTTGGGGTGGGAGAGAGGGAGGAGGATATCAATGAAGGTTTCATAGAAAAGCTGGTGTTTGAGTTGGGCTTTAAAGGATGAATAAGGAGTCAAGCAGGTAAAGAGAGGGAGGGAGGACACTCCAGTAATAGAAGAATTGTGTAAGAAAAGGCATAAGGAAAAGTGTTTAGGGGGCAGAGTAGTCCAATTGAGCTGGAGTGCAGTATGAGTATTGGGGCATGTAATATGAAGTAAGACTAAAAAGGTAGGGTGAAGCCAGTATAAAGTGTATGTTACCCATGTAGGTTATGTATATATTTTCAGAGGTTATCAAAATGTGGCTCAAGGGGAGGGATGAATAGATATCTCTGGAATCTTGCCTACTCCTCTTCAAGAGACATTTTGATTTTTGTCTGAAGGGGAACAGGAGAGTGGCGCCACAAGTCTGGCTACCCTGCTTTCTTTAGAAAGGAGGTACTAGATTAGAAGTATATCTCCCTGTCCCCCTAAACATTTTTAGATAAGAGGAATGTTTTTACATTTTTCAATTCAAGTTGATTTCCTGGTCTCTATCACTTAAAGGGAAAAGAAGAGCTCAAGCTTCTATCTTAAGACTTGACCCTCTTCCTACCAAACGGTAATTACACAAAAGACCATCACAAACAGTGAATAATGGACAGAACCATTTATCCAAGCAGACAGTAAAGGGGAAACAGAGAAGTTCTTATAGATTAGAATATATTGGAAAATACACAAAGTGAATTTGCTCACCTACTGAAAGCAAGATAACTCAGAGAGAGAGAGAGAGAGAGAGAGAGAAAGAGAGAGAGAGAGAGAGAGAGAGAGAGAGAGAGAGAGAGAGAATATGTCTATCTTAGGGAGAGAAGATCTCTAGGGAGACAAGTTGGAAATCAGGGACACATTGGGAGGCTGGCTTTTCCCCATATATGTGCCTTCCAAAGTATATTCTCTTTATTTCTGGTTTTCTATTTGAAGAGAATCTGGAATCATGTATATACTCTTGAAGTAGAAACAAAGAAAAAAGGTTTTTCTACTCCCAAGGTCTGATGCCAACTCTGTCCTTCAAGCAGGCAACACAGCATCCTCTCCACTGAAGAGAAGAATCTTATGCAAATACACCAGGCTTGAACCCTAACTACATCAGACTGACGAGAGGCTTAAGTGTTAGAAGCACTTCACAGGCAAAAGTGCCAAAGATTTTTGAGCAGAGTAAGGACATGACTACAACAATGTGCTATGATAAAGATGCTAGGAGTGCCTTGCTCAATTATATTAAAGATGATGGCTATTTTTTCCCCACCAAAATTATTTACTTGAATTTTAAAGGGTTTCAGGTAAAATGTATTGGAGAGCACATAGCTAGGAATACTTAGTACTAGGAACACAGCATCACAGAACTGTAAGAGGTCACAGAGGTTCTTTGGTCTAACCTATTCTCCCTGTATAATATCACCAGAAATGGCCATCCAGTCTATATCTGTAGACCTCCAATCAGGTGGAACTTGCTGTCTCTCAATTCTATTATTTGTTAAGAAGTTTTTTCTTACATCAAGCTTCAATCTCCTTCCATGCAATTTTCACTTATGGCTCTATCCTCTGGGGCCAGGCAGAATAAGTGTAATCTTTTTTCCACATGACAGCCCTTTTAGTATGAAGATAGTTATCACATCACATCTGCCCTAAGTCTTTCCTGCTCCAGGATAAATATTTACAGTTCCTCTAATAAATTCTCTCTTATGGTATTGTCGCCAGTCTGTCACCACAGACAGATGCCACCAGGAAGCTGCATCAAGAGAGACACAGCTTCATCCTTTCTTAACCCAACCTGGGTCCAATACTAGATCTGTCATCTTTTAAGGAAAATCTAGCCTAACTCATGATACAAGGGAAAGGGAAACTTTGGTAGACAGATATTGGTCCTATCGCATACCTACTCAAATACCTAAAACCTGGCTTCCCTTTGAGGGCTCTACATCTTTAGTTTCCCTGTCTAATGCTGGTTTCTGCTTCCCTACAACTTTATTTAGACATGGCATGGAAGTAGAATATGCATCCCTCTTGTGCCTCATTTCTACTTTCAGACTCTTGTTCTACCATCACCCTCAGTCTTCCCTTTGAAGTTTATGACATTCAGCTAGATCCACTTTCTCCTGAATCATCTTGTCAACCCATGGTGTCACACATAGCCTTCATTCCTTATTTAAGTATCACTATATCTTTGGTGTTGCATGACCTTCACCATGGGGGAATCTACATTCACATGTAGATTGGATACCACCCTGGCCAGTGGTATATGCTTAATTCATAGTCGTTTAGGACTATTATCCATTTCTGGCAAGTGGCATGTAACTTGGCACAGTTAAGAAATATGTCAGTGCATTGTTGTCAGTCCAAGAACTTTAACTTGCAGATGGGGTAAAAAACTTTTATTGTCATTAAGCTCTCTACTAGCAAATGCTACTGGTTTCTGGTGACCAGTGCTCTCTCTGTGTAGGACTACTTATACATCCTTCAAGATATGAATGTGTGTATGTATGTATATATGTAGATCTATCTGTCTATCTGGGAGGATATGGGTTAGAGTTCTTGGCTTTGAAGTGGGCTGTCATTAGGAAGTTCAAAGACATGTATGGAGAGAAATTTCAAGTGCAGAGGGACACTAATCCAGTGACATTTCATATTATATATATTACATATATATGTGTATATACATAAAATGTCTAATATCTTTTCTACTCTATCATCTATCTATCTATCTATCTATCTATCTATCTATCTATCTATCTATCTATCAATCTATTTACTTAGCAAAAGGTTGTTTGGATCTGAACAGACCAATCATATATATTGATGCAGTTGACTGAGTCTTTGAAAATGTCTCCACGTCTGTCCATCCATTGGTCTCCAAAAGGCTTTGTCACCTTTGAAACAAATTGATTTTTCTTGCCCTGCTGCTTTTGTTTCTTTTCCACCATACAAGCACAAGTAAAGTCGTTCAGTGGTTTAGCAATAGAAACACAGTTCTTAACAAATTCTCAATTTTCCCCAAATCCACCAAATCTTGAATGAGTTTTTAGAAATTGAAGGTTCTGTGGCCATGACCAAGTCAGAAGCACTTTTTTCTTCTTTGGGCACTGCACACCTCACTGAGAGTCATGCTTGCAAAAATGGAACTTGTCATTTGAGATTTTCAGACCATTTTCTTTTAGCTGATAGAAGTGTCCTGATCTTGGCAAAGCCAAGACTTTGTGAACCTATCAATACACCCAAAGAATGCATTCTCAGCCTTTGATCATCAATTCCTGGTGTCAACCTTACTCCTCCCATTTCCAGCAGATCTTCCTGACTCCCATTTCAGCCTTCTCTCCACTACTGAATGCTGTCTCTTTAATCATATACCTATGGCATGGAGTAGAAAAATTTAAAATTCCTACCATTGCTACTCTTTTTTTACCCTAATGTAGTTGAATAGACTTTCCTGCTGAGACACTCACCTCAACTAACACTCCATTGTTTTTGTGAGCTCCTTACAACTGTTATGGGAATCTGAAGATCTTCCCTGCCCCTAGGCCCTTTGCTAAAGTGGCTACGTGACTCTGAGGACCCTTGGATATTTGAAAGTATACTCTGTTCCCTAATAGGCTGAATGTGGTCACGTGGAGCCTGTGGCGCCAG
>CM053591.1:128702538-128761512 GCA_028646515.1 Pseudochirops corinnae
CTTTTCCCCCTGAACTAGGTAAATGATATGTTTGATTAAAGTAAGCTTGTTAACCCATTTTGAGTTGCTTTCCTTTAGAAAAGCAGATCTAAGAACCTGTGCTAGTAGCTGCCCTAGGTATGCTAGGGTGCTTGCTGTTACAATGACAAACACATTATAACATCTTGATAGAAGGATGTGGGTAACAGTATCCTACTGTTACATTCCCACCTATTTTCAACCACTGTGGACCTACTTACTCCCCCAGGTCCCTATCGTCCCCTGCTCACTCCTTCCATTGTACTTGGAAAAAAGGCACATTCTTGAAAGAGCCATGTTTTCCTTTCCCAATGATACTGAAGTCTTCCTGGCATTTTGAGAGCTTCAGAATGGTTTTTGAAGCCAGCATAAAATGGTGCTAGCTTCTGTGACCATGAGCGATAAGTAAGACTTGTTACTCTCTTTTTTTCCAAGAGAGTTAACTCAATCCAGCTGAACACACATATTCTATTTAGAGAGAATCCCTTGGATAGATGCTAGGCCCAGGCACAGACATTGTAGTCATTATCTCTTCCACTTTACATGAAATATTTCTTAGGGGAAGCAAATCATGTTCCTGCCCTGTGATTTTAGCAAAAGACTCCCAAGAATGATTTTGCATTTCACAGGAAGTGTTAAGATTAGGAAGCCATCACAGTCTTTTCTCTGCTCTTGGCCTACTTCACCTGCATCCTGAGGACACCATGAGCAGCCAGCCTGTTTGAGAAGACTATAACCTGTCTCGTCCTCAGAGATTGAGACCCAAGCCCCAAGAAAAAGGCCCTCTGTGGTTCCTGGTTGAGGCTCGGCTCATGGGGGCCCTCATAGGGATGAAAGGATCGAGGATTCGAGCCATGGAGACCCTTTCAGGAGCTCAGATTAAAATAGATCTATTTGATCAAGAGGAAGATGGTGAGAAGCCCAAAAAAGCAGAGGTGTAAGTTTTCGGAAGTAACCACTGTAGAATTAGGACAAAAGAACTGGTTCAAGATCAGGAAGCCATCAATCTCTTGGGTACTATTTGTCATCTATGCAAAGCCCTTCTTTAATAGGCTTTCATCTAACCACATAGGGCTTAGAATAGTACTTCTCTCTTCCAGAGAATTTTGATTTCCAAAGACTGAATGGGAAGACAAAGGGTGTTAGACAGTATCTGGCAATGGCTTGGCTCAAGGATTGTCCTAGTTTCTTGTGTTGGTTTTTTTTTCCTGTTTGTTTGTTTTTGGTGTTGTTTCAATTTGTGAAACTCTGAAGTGAAAAGTACAAAACAGGCAACTTTGTGTTAAACTAAGACAACAAAAAGACCGAAAGACCAGACCTTGCTGAAGAGAATATAAATAAAACATTTTAGCAGCTGCTTAAGCAACGCTGGCCAATTCCAAAGGCATGCCAACAAAGTGCCCAATTTTCTAGTTAAGGAAACTGAGGCTCAGTGAGTTAAAAACTTGTCAATGGCAAAACCAGGTCTTCTGACTCCAAGTTCAATGTTCATTCCATCATGCGAAACAAGGGAGGTTGAATGAAAACTGTTATGACTCACCTTCTTATCCTATGTAACTTCTTGTGAAAATATGTACCTCTAAAAGGGAAATTGCACTGAGTCATATAGAATCCTAGGCTTAGCCAGTTTAGGATTGTCCTACATGAGTCTGGGCATGGTGGTGCATGCCTGTAATGCCTGCAGCTGTGGAGGCTGAGACCGTTCGATCCCTTGAGCTTGGAGTTTTAAACTGCAGTAGGACTGAAGCTGGTTCCATGTCCACAATGTCTGCCACAAGTAGGATAGCAACCATAGCTTCCTGTGAAGGGATGAACCAGACCAGATTGAAAAGGCAGTCGATCAAAACTTTCATGCCAATCAGAAGTGGGATCAGCCTTTCATTGTTTGATGTACTTCCAAACTGAGTGAGTTAGGAAGATACTGTTTTAAAAAATATATACCATTAGGCTTTTAACATGTTGTCAGCAATCCTGAAACAATGTTCTCTTTCCCCCACCATAAAAGAGTAGATATGTATAAACACATTCAGCACTTAAAGAAATTTAATTTTTTTCCGCTTAACAAAAATCTATTTTTTCATCCTCCCAACTCTCTCTATTCCCATTATAAAGAAAAAAGAAAAAGAAAATCCATGCAACGAATATTCATAGTCAAGCAAAAATAATTCTTACATTGGCCATGTGCAAAAAATCACATTCAATAGTCCTTGTAAATCAGTTAGTCAGCTAGTATTGATTGAATGTCTGTTATATGCTAGGGATTGTGTTAAGTGCTGGAGATATAAAGAAAGGCAAAAAACCAAAAACCCATCCTTATTTACAAGGAGCTCATAATGGGGAAGATAACCTGTTAACAACTGTACAAATAAGAGAAGGGACTAGTATTAATTTGGACCAGGAAAAGCTTCATGCAGAAAATGGGATCTTAGCTGAGTTGAAGGAAGCCAGGAGACAGAGATGAGGAGGGAGAACAGCCTAGGCATGGGGTACAGATGTTGAAAATGCAAAGAGTCAGGAGATGGAGTCTGAAGAATGGCATGGATGCTAGTGCCACTGGGTCATAGAGTATATGGAGGAGAGGAAAGTGTAAGGTGAGAAGGAACCAAATTATGAAAGATTTTAAAAACCTTAAAGAAAGATTTTATGTTTTATCCTAGACATAATAGGGGAAAGGGAGAGGGGAACAGACACTTATTAAGTGCCTAATATGTGCTTATGTGGTGCCATAGTGCACAGAGTACTGGGCTTGGAGCCAGGAAGACTCATCATCCTGAGTTCAAATCCAATTTCAGATACTTACTAGTTATGGGAACCTGGGCACATCCCCTCATTCCATTTGCCTCAGTTTCCTCATCTGTAAAATGAGCTGGAGAAGGAAATTGCAAACCACTCCAGTATCTTTGCCAAGAAAACCCCAAATGGGGTCACACAATTGGACGTGACTGAACAACAAGCATTGTGCCAAGTGCTTTGCAAATAGTATCTCATTTGAATTCCCACTTGGGAGGTAGATGCTATTATTATTCCATTTTGAAGTTGAACAAACTAAGGCAGACAGAATTGTTAAGAGAGTTGCCCAGGCTCACACAGCTAGTAAGTGTCTGAGGTCAGAATCCTGCTCACATCTTCCTGTCTTGTGGTCCAGCACTCTATCTACTATCTCACCTAACTGCCTCAATAGGGAACTACTGTAGTTTATTGAATGAGGTGGTGTGTGTGTGTGTGTGTGTGTGTGTGTGTGTGTGTGTGTGTATGACATAGACCTGTGCTTTGGGCTAAGAAAGGGAAGATAGAGATAGGGACAGCTAACAAGTATAGTAGAATCTAGTGAAGATCTTTTTTCATAGGATGGGAGAAGCTTGAGTGTGTTTGAAAGCAGCAGGTAAAGAACCAGTAGCTAGGGAGAGACAAGAGAAATGACAATGGGGATAGTCTGCTGGAGAAGACAGGAGGGGATAGAATTATTCCTATTGTACTGGAGGTGAAAGATGCCATTGTTGGACTTCAGAATGGATGTTCTAATTTCTTCTCTAAGCTGTGCTATCTGTACAACTCACAAGTATATAACCCCATGGCAAGCCAGGATGTGGCCTGGGTTTTCTAAGTCTTTCAGATGCAGGGTCTTCTTAGGTTGCCAAAGTTGCCAGTTATTCATCTTTTAGGATTGTTGTTTTAGTTACTAGTTTTCAGGGAAAGAAACACAAATCAGAAAAGGGAGCCAGGAACTTGGATTGCAGTCTTAGGGTAGCCTGGGCAAGCACAGGTTTTCCCAGTCCTGCATACAGCTACTACAGCTTTCTTCACTGGAAGTCCAAGGGAGAGCTGTGCTTCAAACCAGGTAGAACCCAATGATTTTAAAATGATCTTTTCTTGACCTCTCTCTTAGCTCTGTTGTTTTTTGTTTTAAAATCAGGTATCTTATATTTTTTCTTTTTTAAAAATCTTTTGATTTTGTTCTAGTATTTCTTACTGTCTCATGGGGACATTGATTTCTGTTTGGTCTAATTTTTAGGGGATCTCTTACTTGAGTAAGGTCCTTGTGCTTAGGGAAAAAAATTCAAAATAGGAGACACAGATAGAAACTTGGAGTCTAGTCTCACTGTCATTTGTCTATAAGCTGCCATAATTGCTGAGAGGAGATGGAATGAGATGGAAAGGCATATAAATCCCCTTTCCCACATAAGTGCAAAGGGAGAGCTGTGTACTAAACCTAGTTAGGATCTAAAGAGATTGGAAGCTGTTTCTGCTCATTTTTATAACCCATAAAAGGAGCAGCTCTAACTGGCTCAGACACCAGTCATCTTTGACTTGACCCCTAGTTATGGGAACATGGGCAGCTAGGCGGCATGTGGATAGAGCAATGGACCTGGAGTCAGGAAGACTCACCTTCCTGAGTTCAAATATGGCCTCAGACATGTACTAGCTGTATGACCTTGGGCAAGTCACTTCACCCTGTTTGCCTCAGTTTCCTCATCTGTAAAATGAATTGGAGAAAGCAATGGCAAACCACTCCAGTATTGTTGCCAAGAAAATCCCAGATCAGTCACAAAGAGTCTGACATGATTGAGAAGAGCTGACCAATAACATGAGGACAAAGAAGGACCAACCAGGAGCTTTTGGTTCACATCTTCTTTTGTTGTTGTTGTTGGTCATATATGTTGTTTAGGAGGGGGCTAGAGCAATGCAGCTCATTGAAAGGGACTTAGCTCATGCTCAGCTTTATGGGAAGAATTCCCCAGTCCAGAAGGTCAGGGAGGCTCCCTTGATTTTGGTTACTGCAAACAATTTTCATCCTGACCTCTAGATTCATCTACCCACGTGACAATAGGACCATTTTTGTTTGCACTTGAATGCAATGCTGGGAAAAATTGTGGATTTCCTTAGTGCTCTAAGGTTTACAGATCACTTTCTCCACAACAGCAGTATGGTGTGGATATTGTTAAGTATTATTATCTACCCTTTACAAATGAGAAAACTGAATATTATTAAAGGACTTACTCAGTGCTGCATAGGTTATAAAGGTCAAAACCCCCCAGTTTCCTGATTCCTATTCAGGGGACTTTTTGCTATAACATGCTACTTATCCACATAGGTACTTTTTCAGGCTGTAGGTTAGGCCAGTTAGAGAAGAATATTTTGCTAAAGGGGCCTTTTGATGTATACAAATTATCTATCCATTCATTAAATTTGTTTAGTAAACATTTTTTAAAAAATGAGGATTTGGGTTATTATTTATTCAAATGAGTGTTCTGAGTTCCCATAAGGTTTTTCTTCTCTCTGAATCTCTTCTCTATGTTAGCTACCATTACAAGACAGCCATTCTAGGGCAGTATGGTATAGTGGATAGCAAAGTGACTTTGCCTGGGAGTCAAGAAGATCTGGGGTCAACCTCTGTCTCTGCTACAGACTGACTGTATGACCATGGTCAGGTTACTTAACCTCTCAATGCCTCAGGCAATTCTTTAAGATTATAAATTATATTATAAATTATTGATCTGCATCATTAAAGGGAATGTCCACACTGGGAGTTCTCCATATTTATGAAATAATGGAATTATAACTTCTCCCCATGAAAAAATAAATACGGTAATATTAAAAAAGGGAGTTAACTTGAAATAGAAAAACAAAGTGAATAACAGAAAAAACACATCAACAGTAAACACTTCCAGCTTCCATTTCCCCAAGTGATCCACCACTCAGTCTTAGGCATGAGTGGGAGTAGATGGTAGAAGTGCTAGTCCTAGACCCATGGGTCCATCCCCACTCTTCAGTTATCATCCCAGAACTCAGAACAGGGGTTGGAGCCTTGCTACTGTTGCTCATCACAGGAATACTCAATCTTTAGGAATCTATAGGTGCTGTTCTAGTCCAGAAAAGGACCAACAGGGTGTGAACATATTGAGTCCAAAGCAAGGATGATCAAACTTCTCCATGTTATTGTTTTATTAATGCCTTAAAATCTGGTGTTATAGGAAGGGAGGTTTGCCTCAAAGTTGACAAACTGTGCCAATATGAGTGGGGGCTAAGGAGGGACTTTTGTCCTGTGGGTAGAAAATTTCCTTTTCCTACTATTGCCTTCTTTCTTCCTTTCTCCTTCAATCTCTGAGCTTCTTAATACAACTTTCTGAATAATTTCCTTGGTGAGGTTTTCTCCAGATACACACTCACACAGAATTCTGGGCAATGTAGTTTCTGATAATAGAACATGACATTTCCTCAATCATGAACACACCCACTCCCTTAGACTAGATTAAGATATGAGATAATATGGGACATTAAAGATAGATCCTTCTAGTTAATAAGAGATAAGAAGGTTCTGGTATCAGAAATAATTAGACTACTTGAAAAGGCAGTAAGGAATAATCAAAGAGGGAAGTAATAAGAAATACATAGATTCTTGATGATATAAAATATCCACTTACTGGAGTAACCTGAATATTTAACTTTGTGAATCTATAAATATTTAACTACGTTCAAATATTTAGCTACTTAAATTGCCTCTCTGAAAAATGAGGTTTTCTGAACACAGAGCCATTTTTCTTGAGGGAAAATGTAGTCTAAGCAATTCATTAATTAAAAAAAACAACCCGTATTTCGACAAGTTACCATAGATTACTATATATAGCATGTCATTTGGTAACCCTCACTGATATACTGATGTATGAAAGAATGTGATATGGATTTTTCTCCCTCATACTCAGCTTGTCAGTGACAGCCTGTCCCTCCTCTCTCTACATCCCCCCTCCCCTTGGTTTTAACATCTATAAAATCTATTCTTTCCTCTTTCTCCTCAGGGATAAAATATGGGCAAACCATCTAGCTAAGCTCTTTTGTGGATCTAAGTTCTTCTCTAATAGTAAGAAAGACAATGAAAGGAAGCCCATTAACTCTTTTTTAGACTATTAGCTCTATCTCATCTGTTTATTGTCTCTAACCTCTGATTTTGTTGTTGTTCATTTGTATTTTTTTTTCTTTTTGGAGGGGGGAAAGTAGGGCAATTGGGATTAAGTGACTCGCCCAAGGTCACATGGCTAGTTTTTGTGTTAAGTGTCTGAGGCTAGATTTGAGCTCAGGTCCTCCTGGCTCCAGGGCTGGTACTCTATTCACTGTACCCACCTAGCCACCCCATGTTCATTTGTATTTGACTTTTTGTGACCCCATGCCCCATAGCATGCCAGGTCCTTCTATCCTTCACTATCTCTCAAAGTTTGTCGAAGTTCATGTCCATTGTTTCTGTGACATCATCTATCCATCTCATCCTCTGCTATCCCCTTTTCCTTTTGCCTTCAATCTTTCCCAATGTCAGGTTATTTTCCAGTGAGTACCATCTTCTCATTATGTGTCCAAAGTATTTAAACTTCAGCTTGCGTATTTGACCTTCCAGGGAATAACCTGACTTAATTTATTTAATTATTGACTGATTTAATCTCCTTGCTGTCCAAGAGACTTTTGAAAGTTCTCCAGCACCACAATTTGAAAGCATTGATTCTGTTGTGCTTGGCTTTCCTTATGGTCCAGCTCTTATAGCCATACATTGCTACTGCAAAGATCATAGCTTCGATTATGTGGACCTTTGTTGGCAAGGTGATGTCTCTGTTCCCCAGTATGCTGTTCAGATTAGCCATGACTTTCCTTCCAAGGAGCACCCATCCTTTAATTGCATGTCTGCAGTGATCTTTCATCTTTGACACTGCTTCTATTTCTTCTCCCTCTATTTGCCAGGAAATGATTCCAAGAAGTTGTCAAGATCTTAGTTTTTTTTTTTTATGCTAAGCTTCAGGTCAACTTTTACACCCTCTTCTTTTACCCTCATCAACATGCTTCTTGATTCCTCTTCTATTTCTGCCACCAAAGTGGTATCATCTGCATATCTGAGGTTGTTAATATTTCTCTTGCCAGCCTTAATTTCAGTTTTTGATTCATCCTGACATTTCACATGATTTACTCTACATATAAGTTAAATAAATAAGGTGGCTATATACAGTCATGTTGTCTTTTCCAATCTTAAGGCAATCAATTGACCCATGTTTGGTTCTAATTGTTGCTTCTTGATCCGCATACAGGTTCTTTAGGAGACAAGTAAGATGACCTGATACTGCCGTCTCTTTGAGGACTTGCCACATTTTGTTGTGATCCACACAGTTGAAGACTTTAATGGAGTCAATGAAGCAGGTAAATGTTTTTCTAGAACTCTCTTGCTTTCTCTATAATTCAGTGAGTGTTGGCAATTTGGTCTCTAGTTCCTTTGCCTCTTTGAAAACCAACCTGCTCTTTTGCTAATTCTCAGTTCACATATTACAGAAGTCTAGCTTGCAGAATCTTAAGCATACACCTGTCAGTGTGTGAAATGAGTGCAGTTGTTCCATAGTTTGAACGTTCCATGGCATTGTTCTTCTTTAGGATTAGTACATAAACTGATCCTTTCCAATCCAGTGGACACTGTTGTGTTTTCTAAATTTGCTGGCATTTTAGCAGCAGCATCTTTTAGGGTTTTAAATAACTCAGCTGGAATTCTATTACCTCTACTAGCCTTATTGTTAGCAAATACTTCTTAAGGCTCACTTGACTTAATTCTCTAGGATGTCTGGCTTTAGATAAGTAACCATACCATCATGCTTATCATAAAGTTAAGAGCTCGCTTGTATAGTTCTTTTGTGTATTCTTGCTACTTCCTCTTATTCCCTTCTGCTTCTGTTAAATCTCTACCATTTTTGTCTTTTATCATGCTTATTTTTGCAAGAAACTTTCTGTTGATATATCTAATTTTCTAGAAGAAATCTATTGTCTTTCCCAATATGTTGTTTTCTTTTATTTCCTTTCTATTGTTTATTCTATTTGTTTGCATTGCTAATTTAAGAATACCTTATCCCTCCTTGCTAGTCTCTGGAATTCTACATCCAATGGGATATTTCACTTTCCTTCCTCAGCTATTTGTAAAGCCTCATCAAACACCATTTTGCTTTCTTGCACTTTTTTTTTTCCTTTGGAATGTTTTTTTCTTGCTGCCTCCTGAACAATGTTGTGAACCTCTCTCTTCAAGCACTCTATCTATTGGATGTAATCCATTAAATCTATTTATAACCTCTACTTCTATTCATAAAGGATGTTATTTATGGCATACCTATATGATCTGATGGTTTTCCCTACTTTATTCAATTTAAGTCTGAATTTTGCAGTAAGAAACTCATGGTCTGAGCCACAGTGCCTTCTAGGTCTTATTTTAAATTTTCCACCTTTAGCTGCAAAGTATATAATCAGTCTTATTTCTATATTGATCATTTGGTGAAGTACATGTGTAGAGTAGCCTTTTGGGTTGTTGAAAAAGAGTGTTATGATACCTACTGACTTGTGACCCAGGATAAATCACTTAACTCCTTAGTTTTCTGGGCAACTTTCTAAGATTGTAAATTGCAGAGAATGTGTCAATCACTTGTGTTACTAGAGGAAGTTCTCTCATCTCAGAGTTTTCTATCTCAATAAAATCACATTCCTACCCTTGGCTTTTAGCTCACTCCATAGGAAATACAGATCAGCTACTACTTACTCCAACTATACCTCCAACATTGACTCCATATCTTCTGTTTCCACTTCAATTCTTGCCATTGCCTCATTGATCTTTACTCGACCATTAGCCATTACCACCAGCCTCTTATGTACCAGGAAACATCAGGAGTCCACAAAATTAATGGCGAAGGGACAGGTCTTTGGCTGTGATCCGTTGCATCAGAAAACTGCTCTCCTATGAAGAGGTAGCTTTGGTCTTGCTTCATAGGAACAACTTACAGACTATGGATCAGTGCCATTGGAAAGGAAGGGGGCCAGAGATGGCCTGTTGGATAGGTACAATCCTATAGTTCATTGGAATAAGTGGTCTGGAAGCCATTGGAGATAATGGGAATAGTGTCACTCAGGGAGTGATGTAATTACTGAACATAGCAGCAGCAAAACAGGATTGCTGCTGCCAACAGCCACTGACAATCTCGCCACCATTTTTCAGTTGTACACAAAAATCCTGGGTGAGGAAAAAAATAAAATAAAATTAAGGAGATAGAAAGCAGTACACTGCACTGGAAAAACAAATGGCTTGGGTGTGTGTGTGTGTTGTGTGTGTGTCAGAGAACCAGGTTCACATTTCTCTTCTGATACTTGCTACTTGCAAGACTTTTGAGGAAGCCCCTCTCCCTGCCTCAGTTTCCTCAACTGCAACATAAGGAGGGGGCAGAGATGAACTGGTGACTTCTGAGGTTCCTTATAAACTTTAGATCTAACATCCCACAGAAATAAAATTGCAAAGGAGATTTAGTGGGGTCAAGTTCATTCACACATGGGTGTAACAGAGAGAAATTGGGAGCTAATATTTTGAAAAAAGTAGATCTGATGCCCTATATAGCTGCTCTTGAATTTTTTTCTCATTCAGGTTAATGGAATTCACAACCTGAATTGCATATGCTCACATTTTGTAGATAGATACAGTTCAGATATGGTTGAAAGTGGACAACTGTAGCTATGTTCAAAGAGAGAGAGGTCAGCTTTGAAAATGTGACTTCAGAACAAGTGATTGGAGGTAGTGGAGGAGCATTGGAATGCTAGGGAAAAAGGTAAATTTCTCATGATTTCTGGTTATTGAACTATTTTTTTTCTTTTAGATTCAATAGCTAAGGGGTGAAAAGGCTTGAACTTAAGCCAAGGCAATTTTTGTTCTCTTGAAGCAAATTTTCAAGCTGTTTGGATATGAGAAACACATGAGCAGCAAGTCTGGACAGAAATGGAATATGCTTTGGGATACTATTTCTGTAATGACAGTCCATTTGTCTTTGAGGGACTGATCAGATTGCTTGGTTAAGGATTTTTCTTTTAGTACTTTGTTCTTTCTCTCTCCATAAATATGTGTGTATATAGATGTATATATATCTTTGACATTAGACTTAGAAAAATAGACGTTGGATTAAAATTTTCCATAGGCTCCCACAAAAGTTCTCTTTTTGAAAACAAGTCATTGACTAAGTAACTATAACATGTTCTTGTGTGATTCCTTGTGTACACCATTGGGTTCCTAAACACAATAACCAAAAAGATGGTAGTAATGATCATAGTAGCTCATGTTAATATACCACTTTATTTATAAAGCACTTTACATACATTGTCTCTTTGGATCCTCACAATGACCCAGTGAAATGGAAGCTATTGATATCTATTTTTCAGGTGAGGAAACTGAGGTTGCCCAAGGTTACTCAGTTAAGTGAGAGTCTAAGTCTGGAATAAAACCTAGGTCTTTCTGGCTCCATGTTCAGAGATGAAAAAAAAAATTTGCTATGTCCCGTCTCCTCCTCCCCCAACCCCTTCCCTTTTTAAAGGAAAGATCACCAGCTTCCTTAAAGATGGTAGAGAGAATTTCTGTCATATAGTAGATAGATAGATAGATGGTAGATAGTTAAATAGATTGATAGATAGAGTATGTGCCCAGCAGTGTGCATGATGCTGGGGATGCAAATATATTCACTTGCCATGGGTGGAACTGGAACAAGCTCAGACCAGCTCTCTGGAACTGCTTATTAAATGTTCAGTTTGAACATTTACATTCGTTGTTTTTTTGTCTAGATTTAAGAAGGTGATGGAGAAAAATAATACCGATTAAATATTTTAAAATTAAATTTTAAACTTTCATTCTACTTTTTGTGCCCCCCCCCCCCCAAGCTGGTTATTAAATATTTACTAGCACACCCCTGGTCCCTGCCCTCTGGGACTTACATTCTGATGAGGAAAGAAAATGTCTAGGGCGAACAGGAAAAGGGAGGGAGATTTAATAAATTTCTGTTTATTGATTGATTTATTCTCTGTCTTGCTACTTAGAGGAAAGGATATATGTAAAGCATATTATAAAATGCAAAAAAAAATTTTTAAAGAAGAGCAAATACCCATCATAACTAAAGCAAGGAGAAGAAAGCAGGATAAAGAACCAGGATATTCCAGTCGTTTGGGTCAGATGAAATTGCCAGGTCACTGGGATTAGCCCTTGGTGGAAGTCCTTGCTTATCCCATAAGGAGTTAGGGTCAGGGTTGAAAACTGAGATGTTAGCTCAGCTTAAAATGGATAATTTAAGATGCATTTTATCTTAGAATATTTGATCTGGAAGGAAGCATAGAGATCATCTAATCTAGCTCCCTCCTTTTATAGAGTAGGCTATTTAGTGGTTAAACCCAGAGTTAGAAATCCAGGCCTCCTGCTGTACTCACCCTCTGCCAATGCCCCTCTTCTCCCAACAAATTCCATGCCATTCCATTGGAGATATTTGCAAAGTATCCCATATATGGGTCAAATTGTGTCCCCAGGAACATAATTACTCCCTAAATTAGGAAGAAATGAGAAAATGTTCCTTGCTCCTTTCTTTGCAAAGTGGGTGGTGGGTGGCTTGGGACTATGAGTTCCAAATGTGTATACCAACAGACTCCATTCATGTGTTAGTTTTTCTTAACTTTCTCTCTCTCTCTCTTACAATTTGTTACAGGAGTTGGCTTCTTGGCAAGGGAATGTGGGAAGGGTATATTTGGAAATAAAGGTGATGTAAAAAGATATCAAGAAATTTTCTTTTTAAAGAAAAAAAATACCCTTCCTACATTCCACAAACACATAATTGATCATAAGTTGTCTAGAACACAGTTCAGCCCTAGGGTTGTCTGCCAGCATTACAAAATGTGTGCTCAATTGGACAATTTACTTTCCTAATTAATTGTTGTAGGATGAGTGTGAATTAGCTAGTTTGTCCTTTTCTTATTTCAAACAACCACCACCACTCCTCCAAAATGAACAACGCAGATAAATCTGAGTAGACTTGTGGGATAGGACAAGAGCATATGGCCCTTCTTAACCCTGACATACTGAGATTGATGTGTTTTTCTCCAAGGTTGACTCAGATGAATCCATATGTCTCCATCTTATTTTTTCCCATCCTCCTAGCTCCTGCCTTTCCCTCCCCCCACCTCTGTGAGTCCCCTAAAATATAGCTAGTAGCTCTACCTTCTGCTTTCTCTCTCTCTCCGGGAAGGAAAAAGGAACTGATGTACACTGCTGGCTCTCAGTGCCCCATCTGACATTGTGTTTTATTTCTTAGCTGCTTGGTGTAAATTGCTTGTAGGCAATTCCCTCCTTAACCTCCAACTGGGGTTTTGTGTTTCTGAGGTAGTTATTATCTCAGCAAGTTAGTGACATCAATCTGCTCCTGCCCCTTTGGGATCTCATGTTTTAATGAGAACTCTTCCTAAGTGTCCACTTTCTAGGCTCAGAAGCAGCAGCCAAGACTAACACAGAGTTTCTTTCTCTCCCTCCCCCCTTTAAAGAACATTTGAATCAATTAGGTTCTCCTCTGACCTGCTAGTTCTATCCACCTAATCTTATCATTAGCTTGAAAAAAAATCTCTTTGGCCCAGGTGGACTTTAAAAAAATAATAATGAACAAGATGCTAATGCTAATAAGTGTATACATTCAATTTGAACATGGGCAGGATGGTTAGTATTGTGCTTATTCCTGATAAATACTGGTTTCCAGGGCTTATTGAAATTAAAGTCACTATATATACTCTGCTTAATTATACCAGATTTGTTTAGTGTTATTTCCCATGTGTAGCAGGTGCTAGAAACTAGAATACTTAATTAAGTTCCTTTCTCCTCCCAAGGGAAGATGTGAGTCAGAGAGAGAATAAGTTTAGTGAGGGAAGCTTTGCTTAAGTTGCTATCCTTGACCACAAAGAGGGGTACTAACTTTGTGTCAGTCTGTTATGGGATGTTATTGGTCCCTAGCATGGAATAGTCATAAGTGGGATTTTATTAGAGTTAAATATGAAGGATAGGAGTCATTGAATTGGTCAATTAATTATACCATCCCACTTACAAAAGAAGATGATGGTTCTATGCTGTGATACTTTTACCAGGTGAGAACACATTTCAACCAGTCAATTAATGACTTCATGAAAGACTGGGTTAAGTACAAAATATCCTTAAAAGCCATTGGATGGAATGAAGTAATTGTGCATAGGAAAATGAGAGGGCTTTACTGATTGGGAACTACTCATGAGTTCCACTAGTTGCAAAGTTTCCCAGTGTGGGGAGTATGAAGAATCTGGAAAATAGCTCCCTAACAGATGATGATGATGTGTGTGTGTGACCTGAGGGAATACAGGTGTGGTGGCATAAAGTAAGACAATTAGAGACTAAGTGCTGGAACAGGCAAATAGGTGGTGGGTGGTTGGGAAAGAGAAGAGGAAAGGCCAGGCTTTGGGAAGCTAGCCAAAGGGAACAGTTATAAGGGGTAGTCATAAGGAGCCAGGCATAGCAAGCAAGAAGTGCTGAGACTAGTTGTGGGATGGTGCCTATGGGAAATAACCAAAAAGATCAGCTGTGACATTATTCAATTGATACTCATTAACACTCATTAACCCTCAGTGAGGATCCCTAGCATCTGTTGTGAGTGTCTGATCTGATTCTGTATTGCTAAATTAGACTTGGGGTTAATAAAAGGTGAAACTCATGCACTGCAGGAAACATGTCAGGAGTGGACAATACCTATTTGGTAATAGGTTCTGAGAGAGTTTAATACCTGATTTACTTAATTTCATTTAATTTCACTAAATGTCTTTGCTTTGAATTTGTAGTCATCCAGTTTGGTTTGGTAAAAGGCACACTAATGGGGGCTCATAGGGTTTAAATATATGACTATCACAATTCTATCAGGTACCTGTGGGTAGTTGAGATTGGATCACATTAAGACGTTAAATGATTCATCTGTGATAATATGGTTATAGATTTAGAGATGGGAAGAATCTTATAAGTCATCCAGTCTAACCCCTTGATTGAAAAACAAGGAAACTGAGACCCCGGGAGGTTGGCTTCATAGGACCCAGAATTAAACAAGTGGCAGAATCAGGATTCAATGCCATATCCTCTGACTTCAAAACCATGATCATGAAGATAGTATCTCAGGTAGAATTCAAACCCAGACCTTCTTACTCCAAATTTAACACTCTTTCCCCTGAGCCTCTCACTGTCCTATACTCTTTTTCCCAGAATGCTGAATGCTGAAGAAAATGAGTCATCTATCCTGACTGGATTCACTACAAATTCATACTACTTAATCTTATCCGAGTGTCTTACTGCAGCACATTCATCTTTTTATTCTGACCTACTTTGTCTTTTTTGGGCAGCTAGGTGGTGCAGTGAATAGAGCACTGGCCTATTCAGAATCAGAAAGACTCATCTTCCTGAGTTCAAATCTGGCCTCAGGCACTTACTTACTGGCCCTGGGCAAGTCATTTAAGCCTGTTTCCCTCAGTTTCCTCATTTGTAAAATGAACTGGAGAAGGAAATGGCAAACTACTCCAAAATATTTGCCAAGAAAACCCTAAATAGGGTCATGAAGAGTAGAACATGACTGAAAAATTACTCAACAAAAATTATCTTTGTATCACTCGTTGTTATTCTCTTCATTGGGCTGTGTAGAATTTTTTGTCCTCTTTTGTGTCTCCTGTACCTCTCTCACTCCTCTTTCAGTAGATGCCCTTACCTCTTATTTTATTGAGAAAAGTCAAAGTCATCTGTTATGAGTTCCTATGTTTTCCCCACTCCTCAAAAACCTTCTTCAGCTTCATCCACTTTCTCTTCCATTGCTATAGTTTCTGAAGAAGAGATATTCTTTTGAAAAAGACTCTTGTCCAATGTGTTAGTGGTCCCTTAGACTAGTGTCGTCTGAAAATTTCATAAGCATACATCTATGCCTTTATCCTTGTCACTATTTTTTTAAAAGTTAAACAGCTAGCAAAGAATAGAAACTACTCTACTAGCTAGAGAACCTTCCCCTGTCCTGAGTTAACTTTGATTAATCAATCTGTGATCTCATTGCTGAGGGTTCTCCCTCCTTGGGTGCAGATTAAACTCTCTCCATCTCTTTTCATCTTGGGTAACCCTTGTTCAAGGTGTTTTCATATATCATCTATAGGAGATCTACTCAATGCACTGTGAGCCTTCTTCTAGGTCTTTTAAATTTTGTGGATATGAGGGTGACCTCAGGGCTGCCTGTTATACCTTACTAACACCATCTGACAGTTTTACCTCCTAATCTAGTCTTCCATATCTTTTCCAGGGATTTTTAACCTGGTGTCTATGAACTTTGAAAAACTCTTTGATAAATGTATTTCTATATAATTGATTTCCTCTTTCATTCTATGTATTTTGTGCATTCAAAAAATGTTATTCTGAGAAAAGGTCCAGGGGCTTCACCAGCCTGCCAAAGGAATGTACGACATGAGAAGCTTAAGAATCTGGTTTTACATTATTTCTCATGAGTGAGTCATCATGGATGATATAATATGCTGCATCTTGTTTACACCTACTGCCTGACTTTCCATTGCCCCTTAGGTCCTCTGCAGTTTTAATTCTTCTGAGTTTGTAGTGTTCTATGACACATTACCATATAGAATGCTGGGAAAAATTTATGTTAAAAAGATATGCTCTGATGTAGGTAAAGACTTGGAATAATTGAAAACATTGTGAAATTCCCCAGATATAATCAACCTTCTCTCCTCCTACTCAGCTCTGGGCCCACATATTGTCTGTCCAAGATATATGGACTTGCAGTGCCCCTCTCACTCTGTTGCCCTTCTCTCTGTAGTATCCTAAATCTGAAGGAAGAAGTGGGGCTTTTGCCCTAGTGCTAGAATGAAAAATGGGGTGGTGGCAAGAATTGGGGAATCTGCAGAAGGGTACCAAGCAGTGAGTCAGGGAGACATCAGGGTGGTATGGTGGTGGCACTGTTCACGTTTGGGACTGGCTACTGAACTTGCTTATGCTGTTTTTTAATAGGCTAGCTAAGGTTTGAAGTGGTCAGAGGTCCCTGCCAGAGAGGGAACATCTGAAATTGGGAAAATCACTGACCCTCTTACTAAGATCCCAAGTCTTGAGTTTCTGTAGTTTCAGTTAAAGACAGGTCCTAGGGGCAGCCAGGTGGTGCAGTGAATAGAGCACTGGCCCTGGAATCAGGAGGACCTGGGTTGAAATCCGAACTCAGACACTTAACACTTACTAGCTATGTGACCTTGGGCAAGTCACTTAACCCCAACTGCCCTGCCTTCCTCCCTCCAAAAAAAAAAAAGACTGATCCTGTCGGAATCATGAATTGAGCATTAGATGGGCATTCCTCAGGGCAGTGATGATGACAAAGTCAATACAATTACAAGCTATACCTTTCCTAGAACTTCTGGGTTTGAAGCAATCCTGTGTTTGAAGACTACCAGACATTGGGAAAAACTGTGAACCTAAAGTTGTTTGGTGGTTGTTTTATTGTATACTGTTCATTGATTTGATTAGTTCTATACTTAGAGAAACATTTTCATAAGTGTCTAAGGATGCCTGTCAGTTTTTGTGGAAAATCAACTCCATAATACCAAGGTTATATGATTAAAGTTCACTGAAATATGGCAAGTTCAGAAAAGGAGATGGAATTTACCAGAAGAATGAGTCTCAGAAAAGATTTCTGAAAGGGAAAACCCACAAAATCTATGCACTGCTTGATAATGAGTTGGTGTTGCCTATAGAGAAAGACTCAAGGGATATATATTATTGACTTTTGAGAACCCTCATCACCACTTGCTTGTATTGTTGCAATAGTCTCTTAATTGGTCTCTCTGCCTCAAGTCTTTCCCTACTTGAATCCATCCTCCACAAAACGAAGTAATTTTCCTCAAGTGTCAGATCATGTGACTCCCCTACTCAATAAACTCTAGCTGGTCCCTACTGCCTAGAGAAGTATCTATAAAATTCTTGCTTTGCAATATAAAGCCTTTCATAACCTGGCCCCAATCTACCTTTCTAGCCTTATTTCATAATATCCCTTCTTACGTCCTATGTTATAGTAAAATTCCCTGCCCCCCACACTTATTACCTCTTCATATCCATTTTTCATCTCTGTGCCTTGTACAGGCTGCATCTCCATTCCATTCCTAAAATATACTCTCCCCACTCCTCAGCTTTTTGGAACCCTGCATGAAGTTTTCCTGATCCTGTTAATGTCTGTGTCTCCAATCACCTCATATCTATTTTGTGTATACCTAGGTAATTTGAGTTCCAAAAGCCATTGGTAAGCAACTCTTTTTTCGTTGGTGGAAGTCAACATCCTGTACCTATATGAGGGGTGGAGAGGAGCTGGTGAGAGTGGGAGAGGTTTACTCTCTTTAAGCTCTTTGGTCTTTTCATTTTCTTTGAGCTTCTTCAGTCTCTTTGGGTTCTGTGGTCATTTTAAACACTTCTGTTTTCCACCTTGTGATGGTAATGGGAACTTGAAGATCTTCCCTGCCCCTTAATAGACCTAAGGGAATTCCCTGCTTTGAAGATCTTCCCTGCTCTGTAATAGGCTGAATGTAATCACTTGGAGTCTGTGGTGGGAGGAGTTTGTTGAAGGGTGTAGCAGAGCCCACAGGAAGCTGGGAGTCAGAGCAGTTAGAGACAGAGGGAGGAGAAGATGTACCCGAAGGAGACAGTTAGGCTTGTGAGTAAATGTTAGTTTGTGGGAAGGCTAAAGGATGGTGTGGCTCTCTGTGCTGTTATGGCTTATTAACTTCTTTGCTACTATGATGGTTTTGGGATTTGGTTTTCTGGTGTCTGAATAAATGTTTTGCTTCTGTCTTTTATGTGGAGAATTTGTTATATTTTGCAATTGAGCACTATGCTGGCATATTTACAGTTGCTGTTGGCACTGTGAATATTGCATTGGCACTACACACCTTCAAGAGAGGAGATGGAGGATGCCAGCATCACTTCAGGTTGTGGAAGGAAAAGACTGAGGACAAGCTGACATGAAAGGAGCTGGCCATTTTCATCATGTTCCTATCCCCTGCTTGCTACTCAAGAGACTTTAGGAAACTTCCCCTTTAACACTTTGTCCCTAGGTCAAGTTACTTCCCTCCCAATGGGAGGGCTCTGTCTCTCTGTATTATCTGGTATACTCTCCCATGTAAACTTTCTCTGAGTTCTATTTTGCTATCCACTTGGATAAATAGATTTCTTTCCTACTTACTATCTGTGGAAAGGGGACAAACCTTGAATATAAAGCTCGGGTCCTCCTTTCTTCACTAATGAATAGCAACTGGGGCCATCTCCTGTCATCCTGATCTATATCTTACCACTGGACCCAGCTGATTCCCGAGGAGAAAGTGAGGCTGGTAACTTTGCACAGCCCTCTCATTTAAATCCAATTCACTTGCAAGTCATGGCATCACCTTCCTGGTGTCATGGTCCTCTTTGAAAATGAAAGACAAACAACAACAACAATGAATAGCAAGGAATGAGAAGTTTAGTTTAAACTTGAAAACCATATCCCCTTGACTAATAATATTCAAGGGAGCAGATGGATATAATTCTAGCCTGCTACCCCTTCTCTCTGAAGAGAATACAGAGACTAAACTTCTGGAGCTAACATCCTGTTTCCCCTTTTGGCAGAAATTAAAGCTTCTTTTGGAGAAGAGTGGAGAAAGAAGAGGTTAGAGATATCTGTTCTGCCTCAGCTTGAGCCACAAAACATCTTCATGTTACATGCGGAGGAGAACCTTTGTTCTTCTTCATCGATGGAATGTAAGTTCCCTGAGGTCAGAGACTTTTCACTTTGTCTTTGTGGCCCTAGTGCCTGGCTTACTACCAGGTATATAAGTAGGTACTTAACAAATGCTTGCTGATGAATCGTTATATTTTGTCTTTGTACTCCTAGTGCCTAGAACTATGGCTTACACATAGCAGCACTTAATAAATGCTTGTTGAGCTACTGAATTGAATTACTAATATTGATTCATTCATTAAATTAGTCATTCAACTAGTTCCACATCCTCTTTCCTGTAGATCATCTAGCCCTTGTCCACGAAGATATCATGAACATGAAAGATGTTGTCAACTGTCTTGCTGATTGTGATGTAATTGAGAGCAATCCCTTAATTTGGTCTAGTGGCTGTTATAAAAAGGAAATAAGTTGAATTGATTATGATTATTCTTAAATCCATGCCAGTTCTTAGTGATCACCTCTTTATTAACATGCTATAGGATTTTGCCAAGAATCAAAGTCAAATTCTTTTTTCAAACCCTAAAGTTTGAAGACTCCACTATTTTTTCTTTTTGTGAAAATCAAGATCATCTATTCTCCCTACCCATTTCCAATTTTCCATGATTTTGAAAAGATCTCTAAGAGAGGCTTATCAATTATATTTGTTGGTTATTTTGGTGTCCTGAAAGGAAATTGTGGTACAGATGAAAGAATCTTGAATTTAGGCCCAGGAGACCTGAGTTTGGATCTGGACTCTACCATGCTAGCTGTCAACTACCTAAACCCTCTTAAGTCTCAGCTTTCTCATCTTTATTTTATTTTAGTTTTTATTTATTGTTAGTTTTCAAAATTCACTTCCATAAGTTTTAATTTTTATCCCCCTCTCTCAGTTTTTTCATCTTTAAACTGGGCTGCCCACTTCACAGATTTGTTATGAGGAAGGTACTTGATAAAACTCAGGGTGCTGTATATAGTTTACAGCGAACTAATTTCGTTATTTCCCTGGGAAATAATTGATCTGGGTTTGGCAATTTGAACTAATTGAAAGCATCTAGTTGCTGTCTACTGTTTTCTCATTTCTCTTGTGTTTGATAATTTTCTTTGGTAAACTGAAAGAGAAACAAAACAAGAATCAAGCAATTTCTCTATTCCTCTGTTTTCTGTCCTATCCATTGTTCTATCCACCCTAAACAGTGAACCTATCTCACCTTTGATCTCCCCTTTTGTCTATTAAAAAAAAATCATTTTGCTTCCTTTTACAATTATCATCAGCATAAAATACCTCTGAGTCACACTGCATCTGACATTATGCCTAGAGTGTTGTACTTTTTTTTTTGTATTCATGCTCAGTTACCAGCTCTTGCTTCCATCTTGAAACTGTCATTTTAAAAAAATCACATGAAGTAACAGAGGATGTTTAGCTTAGAGAGGAGAAGACCTAGGGGATACATGTTAGTTGTTAGTCTTCAATTAGCTGAAGGGTTGTCAGGTGTAAGAAAGATTAGATTTTTTTTCTATTTGACCCCAAAAGATAGAATTAGGAGCAATGGGGGGAAATTGTAGGTTCAGATTTGATCTAAGCACTATGTGCAGTATAGTTACAAATTTGATAGAGAAAAGATGAAAAACAGCAGATTAGAGAAAAAAATAAAAAGAAAAATATGGCATACAGTTGATTTCATGCTGATATATTTAAGCAAGTTATTGATCATCAAAAATGAGAAATGCAGAAACAAATGGAATGTGAAACTATCACCATTTCCTGTAAAGTTTAATTGATATAAAGCAATTGCCACATTGAAGTCTCAAAAGAAGTCTAGAAAACATATCAGTCATCTCTCCTTGCTAAAAGAAAAGCTATGGCAAACAAGCTTTGGGATGTAAACTCACTTGTAAAGTCTTTGGAAGAAGACTGCTAGAAGATTATGAGTGTATGGACCCTTAGAAGAGCAAGATTTTGTGGAAGGAATAAAAAGTTTCAGGTCATCCCTAGAGCCTTTAAGAATGAAACAGGGAGCACAAATAGGAAAAATGGAAAAGATCAGTCACGATTTTTCTAGTGAAGTTTTTCCTCTATCAATGGCAGGAGATCCATATTAGGGGTATAATATTACAGTGCCCTGTCTTCAATGGGAGAAAGTAGAAAGGAATGATACTAAAGAAAAAAAAAAGATAGGAAGCGTCATTGGATCAGAGCAAGTAGGCACAGAAGAGGTCTTTGGTGAAGGTAAGACAATTTTGAGGGTGTTGAGGGACCAATTCTCCAAGATATTTGTAAGAGAGAAGGATGTCAAATGTTTAGAAAAAAAAAATAGCAAGTATTATTACTACCAAAAAAAAGTGAGTGAGATCTTGGCAACTACCCAACTATATGATGCTTTTCTCATTTTCGCAAAATATATAATGTAGATCAGAGGTGGCAAACATGCTACATGCTACATGCTACTTCTGACTGTGGCCTGAACTAGAATAAAATGTATTTGGGAAATATTTAACAAAAAATAAAATAAAATAAACACAGATAATATTACCTTTTGAAAGTAAGTCAATATGAGGCCTATAGAGATCTTTATGTATGGGTTAGTGATCCCTGTTTCTATTAAGAGTAACATTCTACTTGATGAAGGCAGGAGAAGAGAACAGGATGATTTTTGGAAATAATATACCCCAACAGACCCCGTCTTTATAATCACATATTTGAAAGAAAGACATAGGGAATACAAAACCCCACTTAGTATTTGCTGACTCACAAAAAAGTGGATTTAGTAGAGCAAACTGTAGCCTCACAGCTTTTCTTCCAACTAAATGTTTCTCATTCATACAGAGAATATTCCCAAATTTTAGGGAAGTTTTAAACTTTAATAACTTAAAATAGTACTAAAACTTTTGGGACACCCTGAATTATGATCAATTAAAGATTTTTTCAAAAATGTAATAGCAGAAATAACTTTCCAATGATTCTCTATTCACTTCAAGTGAAGCACAAAATAGGATGATTTATTCTTATCAAAGGTACTCTGTATTGTCCAACCCAGAGTCCAAATGGAAGGCAGGTTTCCTGCAGGTGGTGGGATGATCCTGTGCTCCCATTTGTAGATGACAGTATGCTGATTCTATTAAGAGTTGGAATACTCCATAGTCCCTTAAAGGAGATCCATAATCACTCAAGAGAGGTGTAACTATCTGTGTAGAAAAACCAAGGTCACCCAAAGGACATGGTAATTATAAATAGGCTATAACATATTGAAAACTAATGATCAATTGTACATAGAGAGAAGCATAAAAGATATCAAAAAAATATTTGATTAGAAAAGGAGATGGTCCAGCTGTGTGGTGAGAGTAAGATAACAGATGAACAGCCCATGTGCTTTGTTGGTATCTAGCTATAATGTAAAGAGACCTAGAAGTATAGCAGCATATTGGATGGACTTCTTGCAAAGGACTTTCAGGAGCACATGAGGGTGAATTGTATAGGTGTAAGAAGGCATGGATGGAAGATTGGTTACTCTGTGCTATTGGAGGGATTACACACATCAATTATTTCACATATCCACTTAAATACTGAAGCAAGGAGAAGTTTCCTAGCTATGAGAATTGTCCATTAGTGGCATGAGGTCCCTCAGGAAATAGTGGGTTTCCCAACACTGCATCCTTCTAATGGACCTGGATGACCTCTTAGTGGAGAGAAGGCAGAGGAGATTTCTCTAGTTAAGGATCCTTCCCCATTCTGAGATTTTGTACTTCTATAGCTATCTTTAACACATGTGAGATAGATCAATGATCTCCATATACATTCACGTCAACCTCTTTTTGGTATCTTGCTCTTTTCTTTCTTATCAGAATAATTTGTGATTGTGTCATTCAAATTTCATTCTTGAAATTTTCCCATTTCTCTTGGGCCAACCACCCCTGCAAGATATTAGACCAGGAGAATCCCTGTATCCTTGAGCTGAATTCTTTGAAATTCATTCTCTTCACATCTTGGGTGTGGGTTGCTAGCCCAACTTTCCATCTGTATGTATCTCTAGATCCTAAAGAGAGCGAACATTTACTCCCAATATACTGGTGTTGCTTACCTCTGAGATTACCTTTAATCTACTCTGTATATAGCTTGTATGTGTATAGTTTTTCACATCTTGTCTCCTCCATTAGAATGTGAATTCTTGGGGCAGGTAGGTGGCACAGTGAATAGGGCACTGGCCCTAGAGTCAGGAGGACCTGAATTCAAATCTGGCTTCAGACACTTACTAGCTATGTGACCTTGGGCAAGTCACTTAATGCCAATTGCCCTGCCTTTTCACCCTCCAAAAAGACCAAAAAAAAAAAAAAAAGAATATGAACTCTTTGAGGACAAGGTTTGGTTTTGCTTTTTTTTGGATCCACAATGCTTCCATAATACTGGCACATAACAAACGCTTAATTAATGCTTGTTTTCTTGACTTGATTTCTACTTCTGTTCTTTATTGGTCAGAATTAAGTCTAGAAAAGCAGTTTCCCATATGACTTCCTCCGCTTTTAGAAGGATGCTGGATGAATGAATGAGTTTTGGGTCCCGGCTATGAGCCTAAATGACTACAAAATGAAGGAATCGTCTTTTGAAACAGATTCCAAAAGAACTATAATGAGACAAATATATTTTGATGCTGAGTGGTGGGTAGAAACTGCCTAGAAGGCTGAGCTATACAGTACCCAAAGTCATTACAGAACTTAGCTGAGTGAAAGCTTTTCCCTGTCTTGTCGGAGAAAAGCTGGTATTATGAGCACTAAATCTTATGTTGTAGGGAGACAACACACTCTGAAATGTGGATCTTGTCAGGAATGCATGCTTTATTTATTGCCAATTTCCTTGGCAATTCCATGGCAGGCCCCTTCTGGTACATTTTCAGGTATGAAAGAACATTTCCAGCAACCTTCTGGATGCTGCTTTTCATTGAGGCCCTCGGGTGGCTCATGGCCATGTTCATAGATTGTCATTTGAGCAGGGCCAAAGTCTCCATGGATACTTTGGGGAGTCTGTTCAGGCAGAAAGATTTTCTTTCCAGAGGACTGCACTCCTCTGAATTGGAAAGGGAGGGAGAACCCAAACAAACCAACCAATTATTGCTCTAAGGCTATGGGAAAGATCCAAATGTGAGTCTTATATAATTTCCCTGATCTTCAGTTTCCTGGGCACTTCAGATCCTTCTTGGAACCAGTCCTAGGGGACCTTGACCTTGGTCTTAGATCTTTTGCTTTTTTTCCTAAACCTCATTTTTTTTCGCTTTTTTCTAAACCTCCTTCATCAGGAAATTCCACATGACAGGGACTGAGCCTCCTGATTTTCTTGGTCCCTCAGATTGCATTTTTCTATGGGGTTAGAGACCTGTTGTACCCTGATTGCTGACTATGTAGCCTACTTCTGCTGTTGTCACCATTGCTCACATATGCTTCTCTCCCTCTTTCCTTTCTCGCCAAGTACTCCAGCCCTCCCCCCGCCAAAGTATGTTTCTAGAGTTTATTTGTAAGAAAGATAAGGACTATAATTTAATTGACGCTAACCTGCCAAGTAACCCCTTACTAATGTAGCCAGCACCCTTTTTGCAATTTTAGAGTTTGAGAATTACCTAGAGCAGAGGCATTAAACACCCAGTACTCCAGAGTAAGGCTCAAATCATATTAAAATGTAATTGGGGAGTATTTAACAGAATAAATAAAAACGCTGTAGAATATAGATAATGTCAATATATGGTTTTCTAAGTCACTATGTTGCTTGCAGGAATCCTTGTCAGTTTTATGGTGGTATTTCTATTGGAGGTTGATGCCTCTGGCCTAGAGCATTAAGAGGTTAGGTGACTTGTCCACAGAGTCATATACCTAAGAGGTATTAAAAGTAGGACTTGAACTCAGGGTTTTCTAGTTCTAAGGTCAGCTTTTAATCCATTGCACCATGATAACTCATTAAAACAACAAAAACCTCTTTTATATTCTTAGGTGTTTTACTGTGGCATAAAGATAATCCTGTGTTTTCTTTCTTTTTTTAAAAAATCAGACTTTATTTTCAAGCCTGTATTCCTTATCTCTTAATCTCCTCTGTCTCATCTCTATCCATCCCCTTGAGAAAGTAAGAAAAACAACAAAACCCCTGTTACAGTCACATATAGTCAAACAAAGCACACTCTTCGATTGGTAATGTTAAAAAAAAAGTCTCCATCTTTACTGAGTTTGTCACAAGTTCTCTGAAAGTGTGACTGGTAGTTGTGTTGATCAAGGTTCAAAGTTCTTTCAAAGTTTTTTGTCTTTATAATATTGTTGCTATTACAGAAATTGTTCTCAAGGTTCTGCTCACTTCATTTTGCATCAGTTCATATAGGTCTTTCCAGGTTTTTCAGAAACCATCTCCCTCATTTCTCATAGCACAATAGTATTGTATCACAATCATATACCACAATGTGTTCAGTCATTTCCCAATTGATAGACCTCCTCTCATAAGGAATTCATAATTCATAAGGAATTTCCTGTTTCTTAGTACCACGAAAGGGCTGCTATAAATATTTTTGTCCATATGGTGGACCCTGTGTTTTCAAAGGCTATGGCAGTGGAGGACATGTTCTATCTGGTACTACCAAGGGGGAAACGTTTCCATTATGGGCCTGGGAATAGACTGTACACCTGTTGTTTGAGGACCAGTCTGGTTAAGTTTAGAGAGGCTTACCTCATAAAATCATCAACTGATCTATGGGGGCAGAAAATGTATCAACGTAATCACAAACCCTGGAGGTATAGAAATATTCCAAAAGGGAAAAAGTACAAATATATCAGGTCAGACTATGCACATTCAGAAAAAAACAGACAATGACGCTGAATCCTAGAGACTCACTTGTGTGACTGAATCAGGAGAGGTGCCCTGGGATTATGCAAGCCTGTCATTTCAGAGTGAAGATGGGGAAATGTAAGAAGCCACTGTAAAAGATTGAAAGCCTTGGGGAGATGGGTTGAATCAGAGAAAATGTCAGCTTTTCTAACCCTTATCTCATCTTCTGGTCTGGTTCTGCTACTTCTGGCCTAAATCTCTGCTCCTGCTCCTTGCCTAAGAACTTTGGATTCCATATGTCAAAGAAAGCCAGTGGAGTGTAGTGGATAATAATAGTAGAGTGCTTTAAGGTTTACAAACATTATTTCTTCCTTGAAACAATCCTGAGAGGTAGGTTATTAACCCCATTATTATCTATTTACTATTATTATGATTTACAAATGAGGAAACTGAGTCACAGAGTGATTATATGACCTGCTCAAGGTCACACAGTTAATAAGTGTCTTGGGACAGATTTGACCATATTTGACCCTGAACAATCCTCTTCACCACTTAGCTGTCTAGACTTAGGGCCAGGAAGACTTTGATTCAAATCCTATTTTAGAGATGGATAACATTTTTCATCATGAGGCCACTGGAATTATCTTGGATTATTGTATAGCTGAGAATAGCTAAGTCATTCACAGCTGATGATCCTACAATAATGCTGTTGCTGTGTACAATGTTCTGATCCTGCTCACTTCACTCTTCAAATCCTATTTTAGACTCTTGCTTAGTACGGTGTCTGGCATGTAGTAAGTGCTTAGTGAATGCTTGTTGATGTTACTGGATTCTCAGGTCCCTTGTAGTTCTGATTCCATGATCCTTTGGGTCCCTGTATTGGTCTTTTGACCTAGAGTAACATGACTTCTGATTCAGAGGATTCCTTTGTGCTGTCCATCTTCTCAGGAGAAGATTGCCCTTCTGTACTGGTATTTGCCTCCATGGGATGGTGAGATAGCCATTTCCAAAGGGCTGAGGAATATGACAAAGGCTGAGGTAATTAAAAGCGCCAGTTCTAGATCAAGTGGTAGTTAAATTTTCTAATCTAATGTTTACCTAAAGTTCCTCCTGCTTTATTTGACCTTCATAATTTCTTCTATTTGGAAAACCCTTTGTATGGAGTTAGACTCATAGGATCACAGGTTTAGAGCTAAAAGAGGCCTGAATGGCGATCAAATCTAGTCATCTTCCCTGCCCTGCCAATTATACAGCTAAAGTAACCAAATGTGATGGAACAAATTGTTCTCATCCTCCCATTCTACCTGGGAAAGTCTTAATGGGCTTGTGGTAGATGTCCTCCTGACTCACCAATGGATTTGAGGTTTGTCAGTTACCCCTTAACCTAGTTTAGCCTGTCTGCCCAGATTGTTTTTCAGTTTTGCATTCTGCACATGCTATGGTTTCTAGGAGCCACAAGTGAGAGTTGGGTGGCAGGTGGACACCAAAGGTGGATGAGCAGCCCTGTAAAGGGCTCAGCAAGCCCTCATAACAGAGGTACTAATCTTCCACAAACACCCCATACACTGCACCTGGGTGGAGGGGAAGAGAGAACAGGGATGACCAGGATAAAAGAGAAATAGGATGGAGCAGAGTCATGAAAACTTAGCTTGAAGATGGTATGGAGAAGAGGGTGAAAGGTAGTGTGGTACACTGGTAGTGTGAAAGGCTGCAAGAGGGATCAAGAAGGATGAGGACTGAACAAAATGAAGAGATCATGGGTGACTTTGGAGAAAGTTAGTTTTGGTTGAGTGATGAGGTTGCAAGCCAGGTCATAGATAGTTAAGAAGAGAGTAAGAAGAAAGGAATTGGATGAATTGATTATAGATGATCTTCTCAAGGAGTTTTCCTGTCTGTCTGTCTGCTTGCTCTCTCTTTGAGAACGCCCAATAGAGTTCATTTGAGTGGACATGTGCTCTTGAAGCGGTGCAGGGGGAACCTTTGTCTTTGTACAATTTTGACTCTGCCAGAAATAGCTGAAAGTGGCTTATGGCAGAACACATGGCATTAGTTGACATGTGATCTGAGAGAAGAGATTGTGAGAATGAAATTTCCCACCAGGGTATTGCTAGATTTCCTGCAAAAGTCACGACAGAGGCATTTTGTACGACTTTAGGCCAAGAATGCAGTTTCTGGACAGCATTCATGAACCTTAACTCCCAAGTGGTTGAGAGGGGATTTTTCATTATCTCTAGGAAGGGTGATCACAAAATTTAGCCTTTTAACCAGAGAAAGAATCTTTCCTGTATAGCACCATCTTTGAGAGTTGCCTTATGGGTAACCCAAAATTGAAGAGTTTGAGGATTAGACCTTTAAGAAAGAAAAAGAGATTTCCTGATGCTATGTGCTCCTGAAAAAGAAAAAAAAGAAAAGAAAAGGATAGTCTACATGGTTCTTGCTCAGTGCCCTATTTGGAGAGTTAAGTCCGCGATTTATTCAGATAGTGTAGGCCTGATGGAAAGGGAATTGCTTACTTGGTAGTCCTCAAAGTATATTTACCTTCCAGAGAGAATCTGGCACTACTAGTCTTAGGGAGACTTTGTAGGACTCTTTGGGAAATAGAAGCTCAAGAGACTAGTAAAGGGTTTTCCCCACAGTAATCTCAAGTTTGGTTACTTCGTAGGGGGAATTGAGGGGCTATTTGATCTCATTACGTATTTTTCTGTATTTCTATGGGTTTCAATGAGTTCTTAGTATAATCCGCATTTTTGGTAGGGTGAAATAAAAGGCTATATCCTTTAACTAATATATATTGAACATTTATATGGAAGCCTCAGAACACTTTTGTCTACATTTAGGGGAACTGGGATATGAGTTTTTTGTGAATATATTAGGCAATTTAGAGGATCAACTCTAGGTGGATCTATCAAGTCCTAAAGAGATTCTGACCTTGGGATCAGTCACCAGGACTGGAACCTGGTCCCTGTGAGACCAGAGGATTTTTTTTTTGAGGGGGGGAGGAAGATGTGGTGTTACTGAGGAGAGTGGTATACCCTGGGCACATGTTACACAATGAAATACAAATAGGTTAAAAAAATGTTTCATTTCAAAAATATGGCTCCAACAGGGCGCAAAAGCATCTATCATCATAGGCCATGCCAATGGATTTTGGTCCTCATAGCTCCCCCACTCTTGGATTAGCTTCTCAGAGGCAGAACATCCTTCTCACACCTCATAGGAAAGCAATCTAGGTGGGAGCAGAGTAATCAGTGTTTACAGTGTGTGTGTGTGTGTGTGTGTGTGTGTGTGTGTGCATGTATGTGAAGGGGCATTTCAGTGGCTAATGCTAAGGATAGCATCAAATTGCTGCTCTTACGAGTATTGCTATCCTTATTACTGTTGTCCCTGACACGTCCAGAGGCTCAACACAAGGACCAGACCTAAACAAAATTTCAGATTTGTTCATTTTAGGCAAAGTTGGTTTTTTTAACAGTTTTTCTTCATACTTGAAAAACCCAGCACTTTATTGTTGCTTCTTGGATACTCAGGGCTACCGTTAAAGCACTCAACCCAACCTTGTCCTCTCCAATAATAATATAATATTTTAAAAATGTATTTAATAGTAATAAAATATTCCACAAATAATAAACATATTTAATAAGTAAAATATGTTTTAATTTAATAAATTTTTTTGGGAGGGGGGAAGGCAGGGCAATTGGGATTAAGTGACTTGCCCAAGGTCACATGAGTAGTAAGTATTTGAGGCCAGATTTGAACTCAGGTCCTCCTGACTCTAGGGCCAGTGTCCTAGAGTCACTGCTCCACCTAGCCGGCCCTAATAAAATTTTAAAATAAAACAGTAACAAACTTAATAAAAATATACCTGTTCTTTGTTCCATTCCTTTGGGACCTTGCTTTCTACTGTGGACATTGAACCAGTCTAATAAGTGAATCTCAGTTAAGGCATTGCTCCAACCCAGAGAACTTATCTGCATTTTACCTCTTGGAGACAAAACTTTAATATACAAACATAATTGTAATGTGGGAATTTCAAGCTCTGGGGTAGGTTCATGGGGGAGGTGTTTTGGAGTAGGATCAACTTTTTGACAACCCTCAGATCACAAAACACAGCCTGTCCTGGGTTGGGAGTAGTGTAGAGTGGGGAGGCAAGGGGGTGATAGTAATAGAAGCCTGCAGCAAAGACAGTGGCAGGACTGATGGGGCATGGGTTTCTGGGCTGGGTGCTGCAGTGGCCATATTCTTGGCTCAGCCCAGGATTCATCTCAGTCTTCAGTCTTTGTTCCTTGAAGCTTTTCCATTATCTAGGAAAGGAGGGGTCTCCGATGAATCATTGAAACCCTTCCTTGCTGCGCTCAGAGCTACAGTTGCTTGCATGGGAGTTTGACATTTCCTTCAGAGTGGAACAAAGCTCATCTGTAAAATGAGCCACTTCCCCAAACAGCTAAATGAAGTTTGCATTCTTTTCTATCCTATATCTTCCTGTTTTCCATCAAAGAAACTTGTCGAGTAATGGCTAATGTGTTTACAGCCTTCACACAGGAAATAAATGCTTGGCTTCTCTGCAAGGTGGAGGCAATCTGTGGGATGGAAAGAGAAATATGAATCAGCCCCTGGAAAAGTACAGAAAAGAACAAAGAAATGTAGAATACTAGATCTGAAAGAAGCCTTTAAGAAGCCATCTAGCCTGATCCATTATTTTACAGACAAGGAAACTGAGGCTCAGGGTAAGTGCTTTATCTAAGGTAAGGACAGTAGCACAACTAGGCTTAAACGCCCCCCTCCCCCCCAGGCTGTTAGTTATGTATAATCAGCAGGGTATTTTTCCTTTTCATTAATAGGAGAGGGAAAAGGCTAAAGCTATTTAATTGCAAAATCTAATTACTCTTAGAATGCCTACCTACTTCTCAGGAACTGATCATGGCCCCAGCCCAAAACAACCAGAGAAGCATAACTTTTAAGGCTGGAATAAACCTGAGAATTGTTTTAGAGTCAAGGAGTTCTTAATTTGGGGTCTGTGAACTTAAAAAAATTTTGTTAACTATTTTTCAATATAATTGGTTTCCTGTGTAATTCTATTTTTTTATTTTACACATTTAAACACTATTCTGAGAAGTGGTCCATTGGCTTTACCAGACTGCCAAAGGGTCCCTGATACACAAAAGGTTAAGAAGTCCTGAATTAGACCATTCTTTTTATTTCATAGTTAAGGAAACGGAAGTCTGGAGATTTTAGTGATGCATGTTAGGTATCTGGGATAGGGGTGCCACGGAGGCATAAATGACAGTTATAATGGGTAGACGATGGGGGTGGTGAGGGCAATTCTGTGTCTGCTTTACCCACTGTTGTCAGGTTTGGAGATTTAATCCTCCTGGAGGGTGGGATGGGGTGGGAGGACGATGCGATGACAGAGGGGATTTCGTATTTTCTCTTTGGTAGGTACTATCAGCGAGATTGCTATGCCTTACTGCTGACAGTTGACACCTGTTGGTCATGTTTCACTGTCATCCCTTCACAAGTCCTTTACAAGTGGACCAACATCCCCAGGACTAGGAAATTAGAATGTTCGAGGGAAACCATCCCCTTCATTGTAATTATAATAACTCATGTTTTTTATAGTTTTTTGACTTACAATACACTTTTTTTTATAACCCTCAAAGTAGTTAGCCTTATTTCTTCCATTTTACAGATGAGGAAACTGAGATTGGGAGAGTTAAATGAGCAGAGCTAGTGGATGCTGGAAATGGAATTCAAACCCAGATCGCTCCACTTGGAGTCTAATCCTCCAATTAAAAAAAAAGGACATATTATTTTAGCGACATTTCTGGTTCAGTTTGTATCTGACTCTTCATGACCCTGTGGACTGTAGCGTGGCGATACTGTCCATGGGATTTTCTTGGCAAAGATATTGGAGTGGTTTGCCATTTCCTTCTCCAGTGCATTAAGGCAAATAGGGGTTAAGTGACTTACCCAGGGTAAAACAGCTAGTAGGTGTCTGTGGCCAGATTTGAACTCACAAAGATGAGTCTTCCTGATTCCAGGCTGCTGAGCCACCTAACTGCCTTTTCTAGAGGTCTAGGGAGCCCTTAATGACTCTCTCTCTAATAATGCAGATCAACACCTCATAGAGTCTTAACATTTTTATTTATTTTTTAACATCTATTAAAAAAAATTGAGTTCCAAATTCTCTTGCACCCACCCCTCCTTCACCCTTTGAGAAAGGAAGCAATATGATATTGAGGGTCTTACATTAGCAAATTGTCTGTAAATGAAACTTAAAATAAAAGGAGGAGGCTGCCATTAAGTTTCCACCCCTCTCTCAAATAGACTATGGCTAAGGTTCTCGGTACAATGAATACTGTTTAACTAAGTGGGCAGCAAATGGGAATAAAAAAATAAAAAAGGGAAGTTTTCTCGTCCTTTCCTGTAAGCAGACAGGTAAAATGATACTGTACTGGGAATGTTGAGCCCCAGCAGACTGGGAGTAAAAGTATGTGTGACAGTTCCAGTTCATACTGCCACTGTAAAAACATGGGGTTTAGGCCAAAGTTTGATGGTTCTGGCAGGTTGGGCCTCTGTGTAATTCCTGAAATTATGCAGGGGGTGACAGAAATAGATTCAACTGCAAAACTCTGCCTTCATCTTCCCTGGCCCAGGGGATAGTCATGAAATGTGGAAGGACAGAAGACGGTGTCCTGGGAGATCTTTAATAATAACAAAGTTTTCCATCTTTTTGGACTGGTTTCAGGGATGGTGAGGGATGTGGAGTCAGAGAAAGGCTCACCATGGGGGGCTAGATTCTGTACAGGACAGGAGGGATCTGTTGTTTGTGTACCTCCTGAGGTTGAAACTGTGGTCCAGAGAATTTTGGGGTTTCATTTAACTCGTGTGTGTGTGTGTGTGTGTGTGTGTGTGTGTGTGGTGGCGGTGGGGATGGCTGTTTGCTTAAAAAAGGTGGTGGATGTGTTAAATTGGTATGTACTCCATTCACTTTACTCCCTGCTCCCTTCATGAAACAGGAGGTTGTTTTGAATGGATGAAGGAGAAGAAAAAAGCATTTTAGACAGAGTTGGGGTTATTGCAGGGAAAGCCCTAGACTTTCTCTCTATCCCTCTGCCCTAGACTCTTTATCCTTCTGCTTCTGGCAGTTTCTCTGGCTGTCAGGAAGACTTGAGTTTTAAAAACCTTACTTACTGTCTACGTGACTCTGGGCAAGTCACACTCTCTCAGCCTCAATTTCCTCATCTGTAAAATGGAGGTAGTAATTACCCCTGCCTCACAGGGTTGTAACGAGCGCCAAACAAGATAACATATTTGCAAACCTTAAAGTGCTGTATAAATGCTTGTCATTGTTATTATTCATTATTATCATCATATAGAAATTTTAAACAGGTAGGTCTCATGCATATCATTCTGGGTGAGGACACCTGTGCTCTACTTCTTTCCTTGTATAATCTGTGGCTTTGGGAAAGCCATCGACCGTCTTCTGCCACAGGCCTAGCTTCTGCCTAGCTAGGTAGTGCAGTAGATAGAGCACTGGGTGCCTGGAGTCAGGAAGACTCATCTTCCCGAATTCAAATCTGGCCTCAGATACTTACTGACTATGGGATCCCAGGCAAGTCATTGAACGCAGTTTGCCTCAGTTTCCTCATCTGTAAAATGAACTGGAGAAGGAAATGGCAAACCACTCCAATAACTTTGCCAAGAAAACCCCAAATGGATTAAAAAAGAGTCAGACATGACTTTACAACAACAGCAGTTTTCGCATAAGATATAGTCCAGTTTCACAAAGCTAGACCCTAGGGGAATGAGTATGCATTTTGAAATTCTTTTTTTCTTTTTGTTTTTTTTGGAGGGGAAAGGGCAGGGCAATTGGGGTTAAGTGACTTGCCCAAGGTCACACAGCTAGTAAGTGTTAAGTGTCTGGGTCTGGATTCCTGACTCCAGAGCCAGTGCTCTATTCACTGCCACCTAGCCGCCCCCGTTTTGAAATTCTTACATAGAACTTTGTTGGTGGGGGTGTAGCCTTAAAGGTCATCTCATCCAACTTTATACTTTTCTCACTGACTAGAACTTATTAGAGAGTTTTGCAACTCTCTAGCATACTTATTTTCCTAGTCCAGGTATCTTCCTACCTTATAAGCAATTTGTGTTTTGAAAAACCTCTTCTAGTAGGGTGAATTCTCAGAAAAAAAGGCAATTACCTTTAATTCCAATGGGGTAAATTTTTATTCTTTTCTAAATCCAAAAATTAACACCCATTGATACTCAATTTTTTATGTAATTGAACTTTAATGCAAAAACCCCAAAACAAATAAATGAAAATGTAAATGATAACTCACCACACAAGTTGACATCCTATTGAAAGATGAAGTGGTTGAGACCATAAAGAGTGTCATTCTTGAACACTTTCTTCATTTGAGAGGGCATGATCCATGAAATTACCATTACTATAACCTAGAAAACTTCAGTTCTCTGAAAGGAGAGATTAATAGCAATACATTCAATTATACAACTACAAATAAGACTGCATGGTAGCTCTTGTTTCAGGGACATTGTAAATGCAAAGAAACTCATAAGCTGAAGAAGGGATAGTAAACGAAATTTCTTACAGTGTGATTCTTACAACCCAAATAGCTTATCTCAGGATATGATTGTTTGTACCTTTCCTCCACTGTACTGTGAGCCTCTTTAGGGCATGAGAATGTCTCCTTTAGCACCTAGCATGATGCTCTGTACACAGATGCCAAATAAATGCTTATTTATAGTTGTCTTCAGGTCTTATAATAAAAAAAAGATTTGACACTGATGAACCAGAAACAAACATATAAGTAATTGAATAATAAATGCTGAACCCATAAATACAGTATATACTAATACTGCCAACGTTGTATGCAGAATTTAAGCAATTTCAATCATGCTAAACAGAGCAGCCAACCCAACAGTAAGCAAAGAAGGTCTCTGAGCTTTAAAGAATACATTCTCATAAAAACCATACACTTTACTCTGTGGGAGAATAGGGAAGTGACTATTAGACAAAGCCTATTGACAAAGAATTGTGGGAAAAATTAAAGTTACTGATGCATTCAGACTGATTATCTCATTTGTCCTGGTAATCATTAATTCTTTTTTAATTTATGAAAGATAATATAGTATAGGTATAGGAGTGGAGTGTGTGTGTGTGTGTGTGTGTGTGTGTGTGTGTGTGTGAAGCTGACCCAACGGTAGAAGTGAACTGTGACAGCTAAAAGAGAGGGGGAAATGAGAGAAAACATTGACATTTAGTGTAGGAGTAAACAGTCCTGTGTGTCTCAGTAATCCTTCGGGATTTGCTAGGTTACAGTTCAGTATAATAACTGATGTTCATAATGAAGACCTTGAGTTACAAAGTAAAAGTGAAATTATGCTCAGTAAGCTGATTATTAAGACGGAAAAGCATTGAAGACTTTTCGGAAGCATTTTCATCAAAACTGGTTGAAATAAAGGAATAGTGGCTCTCTATTGCTTTGAAGTTCAAATACAAAATCCTCTTTTTGTTATTCAAAGCCCTTTTTAATTTATCCCCTTCCTGACCTTTACTTTTCCAGTCTTCTTAAACCTTCTTTGAACTCTCCCCACTTGAAACCAGTACTCTGAACCATTGACAGTGGCCTTTTTGCTATTCCACAAATGGGACACTCCGTTCCTCTGCTTCCAGCATTTTCTCTGCTCATCCACCACACCTAAGAATAATCTTCCCTCCTCATTTCCCTTCCCACCTCTGGCTTCCCGGCTTTCCTTCAAGTCCCAACTAAAATCCCATGTTTTATAGGGAGCCTTTCACTTCTTCAGTCTAAGTGCCTTCCCTCTATTAATTATGCCCAATTTATCCTGTATATAGTTTGTTTGTACCTATTTGTTATCTTCTGGTTGTATCTATCTGCTTGTTATCTCTCCCATTAGATTGTGAGAGCCTTGAGGGCAGGGATCGTGTTTTACCTCTTTCTGTATCCCTATAGCTTAGCACAGTGCCTGGCCCAGGGCAGGCATTTAATAAATGCTTATTGACTGGTTGAGTTTAAGGAGTAAATTTCGGGTATCTGGAAAATCCATTCATGTAGAATATTGCGTTCCCCGGTGATGCTGGGCAAATGAGACACCACTAAAAACAATCATTAAATACATGTGTGCATGCTAAGGGCAATTGTAATTATATTATGGGTTTGGGGTGAGGAAATGCTTCTAAATCTTATTTTAAGACAAGGTAAAGCTAGACAAAGTGATTATGAGGCACCTAGGGAATGCAACGGATAGGAAGCTGTACCTACAGTCAAGGTCTGAATTCAGATCTGTATTCGGACACTTACTAGCTGTGTGACCCTGTGCAAGTCATTTGACTGATGTCTGTCTGAGCTTCCTCATCTATAAAATGGAGATAATCTTAGTTCTCACCTCCCAGGGTTGTGAGGATGAGAAGAGATAGTATTTGTAGAGCACTCTGTACATCTTAAAGTCTTATATGGAAACTAGCTATTATTATAATCAAATAACATCTGAAAGATTGACAGTAAGGTCTTTTTTTTTTAAGACTGGTTCTCTAGTTGAGCAACCCTGGGCAAGTCATTTAACCCCAATTGCCTCCAAAAAACAAACAAAAGACTAGGTCTCCTTATCTCACCTAGATGGAAGAACAGGGGCTATATTCATGGTCCAATCCCATTACTGACTGGATTGGGAATCTTGGCTTGCTCTATTTATGACCTATGACTGCTGCCTCCTCCTCCTCTTCTTCCTCACTAGCATTAATTTATATGGCACCACCTATGTGCCAAATTCTGTGCTACGTACTTTAGAAATATGATCTTGTTTGATCCTCACAACAGTTCTGGAAGGTAGGTGCCATTATTATCAAAGATTAGGAAACTGAGGCAAACTAAGGCCAAGGAAATCTACTTCATGAAGCCTTTCCTGATCTTCACCCTGAGCAGCTGGTGCCTTCTGGTCCTAAATTGGATGTAATGCTTTGCTCAAAGGATCAGTTTCACTGGGACTATCCTCATTGGTGGAGACTGATTGCTTGATGGTCTGTGCCTGTGTGGGGAATAAAGTTGGTGACAGTTGGAGAGAAGAGAGATGTGGTCCTTCAGGTTCCAAGCTTCAAGAAAAATGAGCCATTCCAACCTCTTTTAAGCTCCCTGAAGGGAGAGAAAGACTCTGGGAAAAAGCCAACCAGTAGAGGAGCTGGCAATCTCTATCATGTCCCCATCCCCAGTTTTCTATGCTAGTGATTTCAGGGAATTTCCCTTGGGTGAGATCTGTGACTCTCTCTTGGTTGAACTGAGTTATCTTATTGCCAGAAGGAGAGCTCATTCACTCTGTATTGTGTTGAATACAGTCTCATATGTATAGTTACTCTGATTTCTATTTGCCATCTGTTTGGATAAATGGGTTTGTTTGTCATTTGCTATGTGTTTTCATTGTGGAACTGACATCTGAGTTAAGCCTTGATATATAATTTGGGGCTATATACTCTGTTAAGAGATCTTCTTATATTCCTATTAATGAATAGTAATCAGGAGTACAGCTTGAACCTCAAAATTACTTCGTCTAGACTAATAATATTTAAGGAAGCAGATAGATGTAATTCTAGCCTGGTACTCTCTTTCCAAGGAGAGCAGGGTGACCAACCTCTGATTTTGACCTGCTTTTCCTTTCTCAAAGTCACCCTTGGAGAAGGGTGGGAGGAGGAGGTGCTAGTGATGGCTAGCCTATCTCCCTTTGAGCCATATCTAGACAGATCTATGAGGACACATATAATCTAAACGGATAGTTGGGCAAAACAAACAGTGGACTCTGCACCCTCACCTTACATGTACATAGACATTGTCTCCTGATTTGAAGAATAGAACTGAAGACAAACACTGCTCATCTGCCTCTGTATCTCTGGAGCCTAGCAGCCTGGCACACATAGCAAATGCCTAATAAAGCTTGTTGATTGATTGATTACATGCCAAAATATTCCCTGATCCTCTTTTGGGCATAGACTTCTCCTTCATCTGAATGTGTAACATCTTGTTTGTATTTTTTGTGCATTTGTCATATTCTAAGTTGTATAGTAGCTATCTGTGAACTTGGTGCATCTCCTCTACAGCACAGAAACTCTTCAGGAGCTGGCTCTGCATCTTATCTCCTCCAGGGAGTGACATAGGACCTTACATTTGGATGGTGATTAATAAATGTTTGTTGGATAAATGAAAGATCTATCTCTTTTTCATCTGGTGTTAGGGGAAGGCATGCTGCAGAAACTTCATTCAGGTTTGTTGTTGGGATGAAATGAGGCACTCATAAGTGAACAAAAGAAGGTTTATTTAGCCCCAACGGAGCAAGGATATGACAAAGGATACAGTGACCCTGGAATGTGTCTGGCCAGGAGGCAGGGTGTGGTGACTAGGTGGTCTTCAGACATCCACCAAATCCTTCACGTGGGTGGGACCCTTTGCTCCCAAAGGTGAGCAAGAAATCATCCAGTGTAGGCAGAAACCACCAGAAACTGGGGTCAAAGGATGCGCAGCTTGAGCCTTGCTCCACTTCCTAGGCCAATCCTGGCTTCATTATCTTTTCCTAATGTGTGTATGTGTGTGTGCATGTGTATGCATCTCTATATGGGCATTGCTTGTAAGAGTGTGTGAGAACTCTGGTAGATACTGGTCCTATCACATCTGGAATGACTTCAAGGAGCTGCTTAGTTTTAGGGGCTGCTATGAACGAAAGAAAGGAGGAAGCTTAGTGGAGTGTGACGTCACTCTCGGACCATCGTACAGATTTGAAGGAAGGTTCATGATGAAGGTGAGGAATGTCTTAACAGAGCTTTAATCAATTCATTCCCATTTATATTCCTAATTTTCTTCAAAGAGGCAGCTGGGGGGTGAAATGATAGAGCGCTGGGCCTGGAGTCAGGAAGACCTAAGTTCAAGTGCTGCCTCAAAACGCTTAATTGTGCAATTCTGGCCAAGTTGATTAATCTTCTCTGCCTCAGTGTTCTCATCTACAAAATGGGGATAATAATAGTACCTACTACCCTGGGTTGTTGTGAGGATCAGACAAAATAATAATTATAAAGCACTTAGCAGAGTTCCTGGCACATAATAAGCACTAAATAAATGTCAGCTATTATTATTTTTTTAATTTTCTTTTTAAAAAAAATTTAATTGATTTATTTATTTTTAGTTTACAAGATTCAGTTCCAGCTATTATTATTTTTATTAAAACACTTAGCACCTGGCACATAGTAAGCATTTAATAACTATTTCCTTCCTCCCTTTTTTGGTCTAGTGGTACTAAAAACAACCCCAAACAAAACAACTCCCACCTGTGGCTCCAACAAGTTGTAGCGTGTGCTGTGGCCATATCCTGGTCAAACTGTTGGCGGATGGGCTAGCCCAGGTTGAGGGTAACCCATTGGTGAGTCAGGAGGATGTCTAAGCATGTAAAGACTGGGTGGATGAGAACAATTCATTCCAGAGTAGCAGCTTCCCCCTGGGGACCCCAACAGTTCCAGTTGCACAATGCTACTATTTCTCCTCCTCTTCCTTCTTCACCCTCTTCTTCACCTTCCTCCTCTTCCTTCCCCTTCACCCTCCTTTTGCACCTTTCTCTTCCTTCTCTTTCTCTTCTCCTTCTGTCCACATAGGGAGTCATACCCAAAGGAATATAAATTTTGAGCACTTATACTTTGCAAGGTATCTTGGGCTTTGGGGGCTAGATTATTATTCTTTCCTATTTATTCTATCATTTTTTCCTGAGACAATTAAATCTTTTGTCTCATGTCGTTTTTATTTGTGATTTCTTGAAATAGAGCTCTGAGAAACCAAGCTTTGATAAAGCCTATTTGTGATTCAAATTGAGGTATTTGACTATGCCTTTAAACTCAAATCACTCTGGCTTTCACTGATTGGCCGATAATAGGCCCCAGCCCAGGCCTCACATGCTCATTGTTTGGATTTTGATGGCTCAGATATCGATTGTTCCTGTTCTGGCCAGAAACTCCTGAGGGTCTTCCCTTCCCAGACTGATTCTTTTGTGAAGGCAAACTAGGTCAACTTTTGTCTCCTTTCTTACCTAGCTTTTCATTACTGAATGGGGATTGCCTCAGACAAACTGAGATTTGGGAAAGAACTGCATCCCGGGCCATTGCCACTTGCCCTGACCTATGTCCTGACCCTGGGCCTGGTTGTGGAGAAGAGAGTGAGGCTGATGACTTCCCATAGCTCTGTCTCACTTAAATCCAATTGATTAGCAAGTCAAAACCTCACCCTGCTGACGTCACTGATGTCACTGATGAACAACGACAACCCAGAGGCCGTGAAGGCAGCTGAAGCAGGCCTGTGGAGTGCCTGGAGCTTGGTCAGACATTGAAAACACTAAGGTCATCATATACAGTGTCCTGGATGTCTTAACTCTTGTCCTGCCATTGGACTTCAATGGCTCTGGGAGAGAGAGTGAGGCTGACAACTTTGTGCAACATTACCTCACTGAAATCCAGTTCACAAGTAAGTCATCATCCATCACACCATAATGTCATTGGTACTTTTTGAAAACGAAGGACAAACAACAACAATCAGTTTGAGGTATCCTTATTGGTTCTGTTTAAAGGGATAGAACGCTGGAAGTCTGCGGGCACCTTTTATTACATCACTCCACAAGAGCTAAGTATACCCAGGGAGTCCAATTTTCTCAAGAAAAAAAAAAAGTAATTCACTCCCACATTCTGAGTCTCTTCTTAAGTAAGGGGAATGATCTCTCAAAGACAATTCAGTGAAATAATAATAGTAATAATGGAACCAAAGGAGCATCTTGTACTTACATCATACCTTCCTTTCAGAAGTCTCCATTCACTTCTCAATCAATTCTCTTCCTAGTCCTCTTGGAGAGGAAGGTGTGTTTCTATCCCTCTTGAACTCTCTGACTTGTTCCCTCTTGCTGAAGGAAGCTGAATAGCAATTAGTCTGAAAGGATTACTTCTTCACAGAATCATACAATACCCTATGAGCATGAAAATGGATTTTTTGATGATATGTGCCAGCAGGGGTTTTTTAGGTTGAGGAGTTAGGTTGATGGGCTTATAATTTTGAGGGCTGCTCCTTTTCTCGTTTTAAAGGTAGACTCTTTTCTAGTCATCAGCCACCTGAGCAATCCTCCAGGAGTTCTAAAAAATGATGGCTAATGCCTCCACTGTGACTTAGTCTATTCCTTAAGTGCCCTTGGATATATTATTGTCTTCTTTTACAATGAATAGATAACGCCTCCAAGTCCTTGGATAAGAAGGTACCATTATGGTCTATTTTTGAAGGAAAGATTCTTTTTCCTTCTGCTCCCTGGCTCTCCTAAACCACAACTGTTGCACCTTTTCTATCTCTTCATAATAAACACAGTGGGGCATTCAATTACAGCTAAAAGCCCTCAATTTAGGAGACAGCTTAAGACTCTGTGTGTTACTGCTAAAATGTTCATTTCACCTTATCCAGTTGTTTTTCTAACCCTTGGGGAAAGGAGCCATTAGGGATGCAGAGATGCATTTAGTGTAGTCAAGACTTACCCAATAGGTTTTCATCACAGATCTTTGTGAATCTCTCGTTGTAGAAGTTATCCATAGGAGTTGAATTTTTGGGCATCACCAATTTTCCCCTCATATCTCTGGACCCAGATTAGAACTCATCAGTAATACAGAATCACACATGGTTATATGGAAAAGCAGAGAGAGGAAGCAGTTTACTTCAGAACAATGAACTAGTAACTTTTTTTGCTCATGAATCCATTAGAGGGAAAAAAGAGTCTCTGGACAACATACCCCTACCCACTCCATATCTTGTAGCTCATGTAATGAAAGGAATTGTCTTTTGTGAGCTTTAGTTCTTTAATTAGCTTTAATTCTAGATGAATTACTCTTTTTTTCTTTGTTATCTTTACTTGTTTATGTTTAGATACCTGATGATTATGTAGAAATGTAGGTAGAACACCCCAAAGCTACCAGTGGCCAGGGGGCTTCTTGATTGCCTGGGAGGGGGAACCTAGGATAAGAGGATGGATGAATGAACCCTCCAAGTACATAAATCTGAAATTTTTGCTGTTGTCAAATTCTTTCAGTCCTGTGTGACTCTTTGTGACCCCGTTTGGGGTTTTCTTGACAAAGATACTGGAGTAATTTGCCATTTCCTTCTCTAGCTCATTTTACAGATGACGAAAAGCAAAAGATGCCAATTTTGGGGTAGTCTAGGGAGGAGAGCAAGGAACTTTGACATGATCCTGGGCCCAGAAAGAATCACAAGGGCAAGATTCTGTATAGAGAACTTTAATAACGGATGAGATTTAAAAAATAATAGGAATTACTCTTTGAGGAACTGACTGGATTTCTCTCATAGGCACTTCTCTTTACCTTATCCTGGTGTGTTGTTTATGAACTAGTGGTCTATTTCTATTTTCCCTTATACATAATTCTCATTGCTTAAGTTCACAAGGAAACAGGTGCTATAACTGAGTGGTGACTGAATAAAAGAGACAGAGAATTAATGATTTGTATTTAGTTATGAATACTATACTTTAGATAGGTTAAAGACAAAATGGAGTATATTCACATGGAAGTCATTTGCTTAGAGTAGCAGTTGAGAGTGAGAGACGTTTGATCTGGAAAAGAAGAAACTTAAAAAGAGGCATGGTATCTGTTTTCAAGTATTTGAAAGGTTGTCATGTGATAGAGGGCTGTACAAAGAGCAAGAGATAAAAGTTGTGGAAAGGCTGACTTAAGAAAAAAATATATTAATGATATCTAAAAGTGCAATTAGGCTGCCTTGGGTTTTAGTGAATTCCTCTTTACCCACTAGAGGTCTTTAAGAAAAGGCCAGATGACCATTTGTCAGGAATATTGTAGAAATAATTCCTTTTCGTGTACGTTTTAGACTAATTAGCCCTCAAGTTCCCTTTTACCTTTTACATGAAATTCTTTGTGATTCTGTTTACATGGGTACAACATATCTCTGAACCCAGGGAACCACCTTGACTCAGAAATCAAGAAGGTCACACCCCAGTTTTGAGCCATGGGTTAGAGATCAAGTGAAAGGATAGAAACTAACAAAGGAGAAAGCTTGGAGTCAAGTGCAAAGGCCCTTGGACTGTCTGTATTTTCTTTGGGGACCTAGTGCTGGAGGTGATGAAATTGAACATAAGGCTCAAGGCTGGATCATTTATTAAGCTATTCATTTTTAAAAATTGAATTTTGTGCTTTTACATGTAAAACAAAATACACACATCTTTTTATGACTTCTATTTTGGACCAACCTACAGTTTGACTCATTGGTACATAGACTGCCATATTTGTGAAGTAGAGGAATTTGTCTTTGGTGCCCTCCTACTTTTCCCTTTGGCTCTCCTGTTAATACTAGTGCCCGCTCCCCTTCCTTAGACCCAGTATGACCTATCTTGTATTCCCTTTTCACCTTCTTTCAGGGTGGTTATAAACTAATTCCTATCACTTGTTGATAACTACTTAAGGTATTAGTCTTCCCATGGGTATGTGCATTTCATTAGAGGAGGTGCATGTGTTAGCCTAGAATGGACTCTTGTAAAACATAAAATTTTAAGAATTATGATCATTGATATTTAGATACTGCCATGTGTAATGGGTAGAGTTGGTCTCCGAATGAGGAAGAGTGAGCTCAAGTCCCGCTTCTGATCCACTGGGGGTGGGCTAACTAGGCAAGTTACTTAACTTCTTGCTAGTGTCCCAGGTAACTCCCTACAAATTGCAGAATAGGTACTTATCTACATTTGTAGATGGGGTTTCCTTGCTGAGAGTTCCCTATAAAGATCAAATTACAGGTCTAAGCCAAAAAAAAAAAAAATACAGTTGATAGAGGAGAGATTTTGAGAGCAGGGAGACACCTGGAGCCTTTCTGGTACCAATCTTTCAGACTAGCAGGAGGCAAATTGCATGTGGAAGAATTGAAAATGATCCCTAAGAGTTGTGGCTGGAAGCTACAGCTGGAGCCTCAGAAATCTTGCTACTTAACACAGTCGAGCAATATTTAGGTTGGGCTGCAATTACTGCTGGTTGGATGGCTCCTGGTCCTCTAGTGATGAGCAAGCTGGTTGCTTAATATGGCTTCCACGGGCAGCACCTGCCTGTGAGGGGTCTCCCTGTTCAAGGTATAGGTAGAGAAAGCAGCAAATTCCCCAGTTATATAGGCTAGGCTACCTAACTGGTTTGACACCTAACAGATTGTGTTTTGTTCAGTTTATGTGATAACAGGGTCAGGGAAGTCCTCTGAATGGGCAGGAAGGTAGCAAACTCTCCAGTCATAGAATAACCTGCCTAACCTTGCAAAGTAGGCTTACTCCCCACTCACTCTTTCTCTCCCTGTTATCTCTTCCCCTAAATTGTCCTGAATGTGGAATGTCAGATATTGGGAAGGTTTTTTTCCCCATCTGACAAGAATTTTTTCAGAAAAAAGAAACTTTTCCAAGTTGAGACTCCTATATTGCCACAGACACATAGATGTTCTCTTCTGGAAAGTGGACATTGTGCATCTTAATCTCATTCATGTGATTCAGGGGATATTGGAGTGCTGGTGAGAGGGCCAGGGAAATAAAAAGAAAGCACAGTCCGGTATCTAGGTAGCAGGATTTGAAATTGTGAGCTTTTTGTTTATGTACCAAGGACGGTAGAGCATGAACCTTTAGTTTTCCTGTTCCTTGGTTTTTCTTTTGCAATCCCTAGCGAGGGGAAGAGAGAAGAGATGGGATTTTGTATGATTTAATGCTTACTGGAGTCCAGCTCTTTAGACCTACCTAAGATTATTTTGTGATTTTGATTTCTTCTGGCTTTTCTGGGAGTCCTAAAATAGTGCTCTTTAAGTAAATACCATGTGAGCTTCTGAGTCAACACGGGCTTTGAGCAACATGTGGTTGGACTAGACAGAGCCCTCTATTGATCCCAGGCTTTCCAGCTTTGGATCCCTCCCTTCCCCTTCCCCTGAGCCTTCAAGGGCACCTTATACACTTAGGGCACAGTTCAGCCTTTGTGGCTAATTCAGCCCTGATCTTTTTTCCTTAACGTTTCCATTTGAAAGTCATTTCCTAGCAGGACTATATCTGAACCAATTTGGAGCTCTAATTCCTCCGGAGCTCACTTATCTGTTCCACATAATTAACGTCATCCTGTTATATACTCTCTTGTTCTTTGTCTGGACTGCATAGTTTAGCACATTAATGCCCATGAAACTGTCCCTGATCAAGGTAGTATGGAATAGCCACATCTCCCCACTCTGTGGCAAGCTTCTGGAATGTGTGAATCATGTCTCTGTGTCGGCATGTTTTTTGTGCCAAATCTTCCTTTGGGTGGCTTACCTGGAAGAGCATCAGGTATCTAGTGAATGTTCTAATACTTATTCATAGGGGAGACCTCTGTAACTCACTCTTTCACCCCCTCAAGGATTTGCTGGGTAGAAGCTAAACTGGGGAGAGTTGAGATGGAGTCAGTGGTCAAAGGCTCAGGGTTAAAACATGAGAGCACAATTAGGGTAGGTGATTCTAGGGACAGATACGTAAGTGTGTAATTCTGAAAATGGCTCCCACATGAGAAGGTCAACCCACAGGGGAACAGATAAAGCAGAAGGATATATAAACGATTAGTCAAATCCAAGACTGAAGGCGTCTATCCAAGCTAAGGCAGGTCAGGCAATCAATAGAAGTTCGCCTAGTATGGGGACAACTTTGAGGAGGTCTGATGGCAGAAGGTGAGGAGATTGGAATTTAGGAAGAGAGCATTCAGTCCTTTAGGGGCAATAGGTTACTAAGAAAGGAACTGATCGCAAGAAAATAGGGTGGAATTAAGTTACTAGAATGCTAAAGTCAGAGCAGAATCAACAATGATACTAATCTGACATAAATTCAATGAGCTACTGGCTTAAGTCTTCTAAAGGCAGGTGGGTAGAGCAGTGGATAGAGTGTTGGACCTGGGGTCAGGAAGGCCTGAGTTCAAATCCTGCCCAAGGAACTCCATAATTGGATGACCCGGGGCAAGTCACTTAACCTCTGCCTGCCTCAGTTTCCCTCATATATGAGGGTAGTAATAGCATCTACCTCCCAGGTTTGTTGTGAGGATCAAATGAGATAATATTTGCAAAGTCCTTTGCAAACCTTAAAGCATTATATAAATGCTAATTGTTATGATTAAGGTTAGAATGAGCAGAGCTTGGAGACACAAGTTAAGAACAAGGAGGTTTTTTTTTTTCCTTTTGCTATACTGGAGAGGGGAGGAGGATCAAAAAAATAATAAGATTTTTTGCACAATGTTTGGGAAAGTCCTTATTTAATTATGACGTCTGGTTCACATTTCTATGTGTGGATAACACACGGGATAAAAAATCAAGTTAAAAAATCACTGGAAGGTTGGAAGTGAAGATGGATGAAGAAAGACTAAGTATATTAAGATCACTAAGCTTCAAGGAGAGAAGACTAAGTCACTTAAAGTGTGGATTCCAGTTTCCAGGCTCTTTGAGAAAACTGAAATAAGAGGGCTTCCTTTGGTTGTTTGAGATAGGCATGTAGAAAGACTTCCTGAACATATAAGCAAGAAGCTAGTCAGATCATTATATTCTCAGACAGTCTCTCTCTTACAGCCTTGTTTTCACCCGCTGAGTGTTTCTTTTTTCAAAATCTAAGGTGGTTGGTGAATTCTCTGTGCATCCACATTGATCCATTCAGAGAAATGTAATTTTTCTCTCCATATTGGAATGGTTTCCCTTTGTGTCTTCAGATTTTAATGCTTGAGCACTGGTCTTGAATTAACTTCCTCTGCAGGATTTTAGTCCATGAGATTCTGCTTGTCTTTCTTCTGAACCCTTTGAAATCTGTTTTCCCAAAATTTAGGTTGCATGCCAGATTATGTTCAGATTTCTTCCTTTTCATCCTCCTACTACCCTATAAGCCCCCCAACATCATTTCCCTTCAGGTTCCAGTTTCTTGCTCTTAGTGAGAATCATATCCAGAAAATAATTTTTCTTTGTCAGTTCTCCCAACTTTTGAAAGATGTAATCATTACTAAGGCAAGTAGTTCTCAACTGCTTTGGTTTTTACATAGAAAGATTTTCAGCAGATAGTTGGATAATTGAAGTCCCTATTCACTGCCATATCATGTCTCTGTGTCAGGCTTGTTACATTCCTCAAAGTCATCTAATTCTGTCCATGTAACCTGTATAACAACATTTTTTCTTTTTTTTTTTTTGGAGGGGGGAAGTTAAGGCAGTTGGGTTTAAGTGACTTGCTCAAGGTCACACAGCTAGTTGGATGTCAATTGTCTGGGGTCAAATTTGAACTCAGGTCCTCCTGACTCCAGGGCCGGTGCTCTATTCACTGCTCCATATGTAGCCACCCCTAAATATACTCTTATTAGCCTTTGTTAGGCTTCATTTATCTTTGGTCAGGAATCTGTCATCTTTTTATCTTAAGCTGTTCTAGAAATCTACACTGTACCCTCAGATACCACCTTTTTAGGCAGATTATTTAGACAGAGTATTTGAGAATAATTTTTTTCCTCTATACTTCTTGATTTCAATAAAAGACAGTGAGAAAAACATAAACTATGCTCCTGTGGTTCTTAGTGGGGTTTTTTTTGTGTGTGCCAACATTGTATAATCCTTGACAATATTTTGGGAATTCCTTCTGGTAGTGGTCATTTCCACCCATGTGAATCACCAGAAATGGATAGTTGTCATCCATTTTGAAGTCTTGGGAGGTTCTATTGTTCTCATTAAGTTAATAAGTAGCTTCCTCATTACCCCCCAGCAGGAAATGTCATCTGCTGTTACTTTTGTTCTATTGTTCTGAGACTTTCTAGTTCTTTTATTTATTCATTCATTCATTTATGTATCTATTTATTTATCTATTTACTTATTTGTTTATTCATTCATTCATTCATTTATTTCTGAGTCTTTCTGGATGATCTTTCATCTGACATCTTCTGTGACTCTATTGTATCGTTCTTTGGAGGACAAATAGCTTCCTTTTCCTCAGAGCATTCAGCTTTCTCTTCAGGGAAACCCTCCTTTTACCTTGACAGAACAGTCTTCCACTCTTTAACATCCTGACAAGGGCTAAGTCTCTCCTCGTCCATCTTAACTCCCTTCCCCTCCCTACATCGCCCTGTTTCCTTTAGGACCTCTAATCCTTCCTAAACGCCTTGGATGTGGAGAGGCATTCCTTGAGTCCCTTCACACCCTTCAGGAGGGAGATCGGTTTGCACCTGGAACACAGATACCAGTTACACCTAACATAGACAGCTGGACTCAACTGCCTTTCCTTAACCCCAACAACTTTACAATGGCATCTACGTCCACTTTAGATTTGTCCTTTCTTCTTCACTAATTTGCCTCACACCCCAATCCAGTGTATCATTTTAATTGTTCTTCTAATTGTTCCATTTACCTTTTCTTTCATAATTTGCCTTGTCTTGCCAACTAACTTTTCCTTATCTTCTTTAGGTTCTACTCCCTCACCTTCCTAGAGATTCCTTAATTCTTTTATAGCTTCTTTAATTGACCTGAGAGACCATATGAAGAGAGATCAGATCAAGTGAGGAAAATGAGACCTAGGAAGATGAAGTGACTTTATGGACTCCTAAGGCTAGATTTGGGAGGTATCTTATAGGGTATTTTTATTTATAGATGAAGAAACCGGGTTCCTAGGAAGATGAAATAATTTACCCCTAGGAGTAGGTCCAAGAGTCAAAACTGAAATCTAAATTCTCTGCCTCCAATTTCAGTGTTTTTTTAACCTATATTACATTGCTTATTCAAATCTATCCCATCCTTCAAGGTCTAGCTAGCAAAACCCACCCCCTCTATGGAATGTTCCAAGATTGATCGTCCTTTCTTCTAAACTTCTATGCATTACTTAAAGTATCTGACATACAAATTAGTATTTAGGCGTATGCTGTCTTACATAGTTTCTCTGTGTGTACGTTAGTTTTACAAACTATAATGTAACCTTCTGAAATATATAAAGCTGTCTCTTGTACTTTTATAGTTGAAGAATAGTAGATAGAGTACCTGGAGTCAGAGAAGCCTGGATTTGAATTCCATCTCAAGAATGTACCAGCTGTGTGACCCTGGGCAGGTAACTCACTTAATTATCTTCTGGCCCTGAGTTTCTTCATCTGTAAAATGGGGCTAAAGATAGCACCTATCCGACAGGGTTGTTATGAGGCTCAAAGGAGGTCAGGTGTGTAAAGTATTTTGTAAACCTTAAAATGTCATATAAATGTCTGTTATTATGACTATGATTATTAATGTTTCTATTTCTCACTCTCCCTAACACTGAGGGGAACCTATTTCAGGTATTTGATAATACTTGTTGATTAAGTGATTGATGGATGAGAACACTTAGAATGTCTAGGAGCACCCCACTCTTTCTGCATTTATAGATCCAAGTCCAAAGTGCTTACTAAGTATCAAGAAGGAGTTTTCTTTTTGGCAAATGATCGAGGCAGATTATAAGGTCTATTTTTGTATTTCTCCAACATCAATTAGAACATGCCATTCTCATTTAATAACAGATATTTATTAATCCCCTGCTATCGCTAGATGTAAGAACTCAAAGGAAAAAAATATACTTAGACCTTGCTGTCGGGATCATATCTTCTAGTTAGGTGAACAAGATGTTTGCACAAGTATGGATGGTATAAAGTAGAGTGTTATAGGGGTGAAGAAAAAAAATCCAAGCCAAGATTTATGAGTACTTTTGAAGAAAGAGAGCTCTCTTGCATTTGGGGGTATCTTTATAAGAAAGAGAAAGTTTCCAGTAGGCAGAGATGGAGATGGCAAGGAGCTGTGAACATTCTAGGCACGGACAGTAATGCCTGTGAATTCATGGAGAGGAGGGGAATCAGGATGACAGGTATCAGTTTAATTTGGTTAGAAAATCAAAGAAGTGATTGAAAGAATGAAATGAGACTTGAAAGGCAGTTTGAAGTCAGATTGTAAAGGATTTTAAATGCCAGGTTAAGGAATTTATATTTCATTCTGAATTTGATAGTAAGCCACTGAAGCTTTTTGAATGGGGGAGTGATATAGTTAGACCTGTGCCTTGGGAACATGATCATGACAGCTGAGAGAAAGATGGAGTAGAGAGGGTAGAGACTAAGAACTGAGGAAACAAGTGCATAGACTGTGGGATGACATTACTAGAACATGTGTGAAGGACACCACTCTTCCCAAATATGTGGCTTGAGTATGTTTTATGTCAAGTGAGAGAGAAGAAAGAATGGAGAGAGAAAGGAAGGACATGGCTAGTGACTTAATGCCAGTGGCTGGGGTTGCTCTCAGCAGCGATTAGAGATGAGGAGGAAAATCATGAATGGTGCTTCAACACTCCATGGATAACTGACCTTCCTAGTTCTACTCAAACTCCAAGTGATACTGCAGTCATTTTCCATGAATTGATAGTCCTTGCCTCCTGGAAGAGGAGTCTAAGTCCAGTGAGTCTACTGGATATAAAGAGTCTAGCAGAGTAACAGTCTGGCCTCTGTATTATACAACCATGAGACATGGCTGTTTCCATGAATCCCATGACCCAGAGGACAGACCCTAGTTAGTTACCTAGTAACCTAGTAGTTACCCAACTCAAAGTTGTGAGAGCATCTCCTGCTTCAATCTTCCTCTCCCTTCCTTCCCCCTATGTTTTGCCAATTTGCTAGAGTTCAAGACCGCTTTTTTTCAAACGAGTAAATAGATACCCTATGGCTAGTTACAGTTTAGTTGTAGGTGGTAAACCCTGAGCCCTAGAAGTACTGAGAAGATTGAATCATAGTAGAGGGGGAGAAAAGGAGCAGATACTTCTGATAGATAAATAGGTAATGTTAATAATAATAGCAACCCAACTTTGGACAATACTTTATATTTAACAAAGGTACTTTTGCACAGTTTTCTTATTTTATCCTCACACTGGCTCTCTTAGGTAGGTAAGGCCGAAATTCCCTCATATTTGCAGAGGAGGAAGTTAGGTTACCACAATGTTAGTAATTGGCAATAGTAGGACATGCTGAACCTGGATCTTCTATCTCTAATTCTTGGGCTGTCTTTTTGGAGTAAAAACAGAGGACACACCCCTATGGGCAGTTTGATGCCTTTCAAGCAGAATAAACTGTAATTCCCAAGCTGAAATAGCTCAAGGTCCATGGAGGATTCCCCATAATAAACACACACCAGTGTTTTGCTACCATGGAAATTAGAGTGATAGCTCCCTTGCTTTGGGGTTGTGATGGGAACTAGATGTGTAACATAACATTCACTGACATCATTTTAATAAGACTCAGACATTGCCATGGGAGCCTCCAGAGCCTTGAAGTTAAATAGTTTTGCTGTCAAAAGCTTGAGATTATAATGACACTGCAGAAGGGAATCGATGGGAAATCATTGTTGATTTCTTTGGGGGCAATAAATTTCCCCATAGAAGCTGGCACTGGGGCTCTGCTCAGAGGGAGAACTTACCTTTTTTGGGAGGAGAGGTACAGTTTCACTCAAGTCAGTTTTACAGCTGAGTGGACAGAGGTCCTAAAAAGGCAAAGAATTGAGGTTATGTATATATATATATATATATACAAAGTAAATGACTCATTAAGATTTGAACCAAGGACCCTTGTTGAACTTCTCACCCTTTGTTGATCATTACATTCAGCCTAAGAATGCCTAATGTGACTCAAGTTCTAATTCAAGACCAGGGTGAGAGGGGTGAAAAAGTCAGGGAATGTATTTCATAGATTTTTTTTTTCTTTTAACAACACCACCAAGGAATGAGGACATAGGAATGGTCCATCTGACCAAGACTCTTCTGTTTCACTCTCCTTTAATGCCAACCCAACCCACTCCTTTAATACCAGTCTTCCTTGGGTTACTCACCAGTCTGGCTGTTTTTTAGGGGCAAGAGTCTAGGAGTACTTGGAACACATTTTTATTTTCTATTTCATCTATGCTCTCTGATTTTATGACTTCTGCATCTATGCCCAACCTATGACTTCATGGCTCCCTATACTTCTTGACTCTCACAACCATTATCTTCAATCAATGTTCTTCTCTCGATGCCTTGGCATTGTCCAAATAATATTTAGTCTAAACCACCTTCTTGACTCATCTCAAGCCCTCAGTCATTGGTCCATTTCTTAGCATTTGATTCCACTTCCTACTTTCCTGAGAACCTCGGGGCCGCATATCAAGAGGTGTTTCCTCTAACATCATACTTTCTGCTTTAGTGTATGTATTTCTAGTCCCATGCCTTTATCTTTTCCTAGGTCTCAGAGGAAGAGGGAATAATAGCTTGCATTTATTCAGGGCTTCAAGGTTTGTGAAGCATATTCTTTGTAGCAAGTCTACAAGGCAGGCATTATTATTCTAATTTTAGTGATGTGGAAAACAGAGAGACAGAGACTTGACCAAGGTCACATAACTTAGTAAATCCAAGGGCTGGGATTTGAACCCTCATGGCTCCGATTTGAGTGGCTTTCTACTTACTATATTATAGTGAATCCTATTAAATTCTTTTATTCTTTAAGATGAGCAATTTTATCTGTGCTCCTTCCCCCCTCCCCATTCCTACCACCTCTAAGACCTTGCCTTCTACTCTCTTGGATTACCTGTCTTTAGCATTTCTGGTTTTTTTTCCTCTCCACAGATACACATGTTTCCACTATCTTGAGAAAACAAAACAAAACCTATTTCTGCAGTTTCTTCTAGTTTCTCTCCCAGTTCTAACTTTCCTTTCACTGATGAACTTCTTGACTGATTGATACCTTCCTGTTGTATTAATTTCTTTGCAACACATATTCTGCTTGCTGCCCTGCAGTATAATGATTGGTCCCACTACTCTAAATCACTTCCTTTCTTTTTGGGTATGCCTACCATCATAGTAGGGAGCCCCTTGTATCCAGTGCTGAGAAGGCAAGCATCCAGGGAGGTCAAGAAAAAGATAATTTGAAAATTATATTCTGTAGTTGGAGATAAATGGCATGATAGTGCCTATCCGACTTGACTTGGAATTGAGAAGTTGGGGGTTCAAATCCCACCTCTGACACTTTCTTCGCTAGTGATCAGTGAGTGAGTAACAACCTTTCTTAGCCTCTGGAAGCTCTCTGAGACTTATCTATTAAGTTATAGTAGATCTCTAAGTTTTCACACTAATAAAATCACAGGACCTATTTTTTTCTTTCAAAGACATCTGATTTTAGATAGATTAGATAAAGCAATAATTAAGTGCTTACCATAAGTGCTAAGCTTCAGTATACAATTATAAGCAAGCAAGACAATTTTTACACACAAGGAGTTTATATTCTGATGGGGAATACAAAACATGCTTTAGGAATAACAATAGCAAATTTTTAAGTTCGCAAAATACTTTATATACATCATCTTAACTGAGGTTAAGAGCAAGCTTGTGAGGTAGACAATTTAGGATGTGGCTCATGTTTGAATATCTGTGGCCAGTATTCTGACCACTATAGTAAATGTGGCATTAGAGTTATTATTGATGGTAGTCTGGATTAGTAATGGTTCCTGGTTTGCTTATTGTTTTAAGCAAATCAAATGAGATAATATTTGCAAAGCACTTAGCACAATGACTGGCATGTACTAGGTGTTTAATAAATGCATATTATCCTTCCACTTATGGAGATTTTATAGGCTGCCTGGGAAGTCAGTCATGACAAATGCTTAATGCCCAAATTTCAGCTGGAACAGAATCATTACGTTTTTAAAAAAAGACTGACCTGGAATAAAACCAGAATGTCAATGATTTCACCAAATTGAACCTGGACAAAGTGATGTTTCATTTGGTTGAAGGCCCAGCTTTCCAGGCAATTCTGAGAAATCCACACTACCCTCTCAGGGACTTCCAAAGTTGCTCTTTTCTCTCCTCTGGTTTTTGAAGGAAACACCTGGTTATGATGGAACTGAAGGGACAAAGAAACCCAAAACAAAACCAAAAAACCAAGCCCAACCGGCCACCAAGGCCTGACTAATTGTACTAAAACACTGAGTTCTTTCTTTTTAAAAAGATCTCTGAAGACAATAACAAGATCACAGAAAGTACAGACTTTGACTGTTGAGTTGTGTAACAAGAATTGGTGGCCTCAGGTCACATTAATCAGTTTGTGCACCAGCTTGTAGAATGCCCAAATTAGTCTTCGCTTGGGGAGATCAAGATGTTTTCCTTTCCTGAAGAATAAAAACAGATTGTTGTGAGCATTCTCAGTCATAACAAATAAGACCTACGTTTTGTGGGTAAGCCAAGAAGCCAAAGTAAAATTTAAGTGATCTTGGCTGATTTCTGTTGAGATCTGAGCACCTTCCAGTGTGGTGGAGATAGGCAACTGTATAGTACAGTGGAAAGAGGATTGGATTTGGAGTAAAAAATTACAAATCTGCATTCAAATTACAGCTGTATCTATCACTTACTGATTGTGTGTCCTTGGGCAATTGGTTACTCTCTCTGGTTCCTCATTTATAAAATGGGTTAATAATACTTGTACTAACTATCTCAAGAGGTTGTTGTGAGGATCAAATGAAACAATATATGTATAATATTTTGTACCCCATTGAGGACTACTCAAATATCAGCTATTACTGTCAGTAATGTTGAAAGAATCTATGAAATTCTTTCTGAATCTGAGATGTAGACACAAAGAGACTGGTCATATCGGGAAGAAATCCTCTTTGGAGGCAAACAGTCTTAGGTCCTCATTTTTCTTGACCTCTCTGTAGCAATCGACAATGTTGACCATCCCCTTCTCTCCTCTAGGTTTCCATGATATTGCTTTGTCATGGTAATGGGAATTTGAAGATCTTCCCTGCCCCTTAATAGGCCGAATGTAATCACAGGGAGCCTGTGATGGGAGGAGTTTCCTGAAGGATGGAACAGAGCTGGAAGGAAGTTGGGAGTCAGTGCAGTTAGAACCATGGGAGGAGAGAATGCAGGCAAAGAGACAGCTAGGCTTGTGAGTGTTTGTTTGTGGGAAGAATTTGGGATGGTGTTGCTCTCTGCAATGTTAGTATATATATATTTCTTTGTTGCTATGATGAATTCGGTGTTTTGGTGTTGGAATTTGGCTTTCTGGTGTCTGAATAAATGTTTTGCTTCTGTCTTCTGTATGGAGAGTCTATTAAATTTTGTGATTCAAACCTATGCCCACATATTCATAGTTGCTGTCAGGGCTGTGAATATTGTGTGGATGCTACATGTTCCCTCCTGGTTCTCCTTTTATCAATTTGATCATTCCTTCTCAGTGTCAGGATCTAAACTCATGTCTCACCCACTAACCATGAGTGTCCCTTAAGGCATATGTGTGTGTATGTGTGTGTGTGTCCCTCCCCTCTCCACTCACATAAGCACTAACCTGGTTCATGCTCTTATTACTTCTTGCCTGCTATTACAACAGACTTCTATTTGGTCTCTCTGGCTCTAGTCTCTCCCATTTCTCATCCAGTTTCCACAGAGGAGCCAAGGTGATTTTTCTAAATCATAGATCTGACCCTATCATCCCCCTGCTCAGTAATCTCCAGTGGCTCCCTATTATTTCCAGGATATAATGAAAAGTCTTCCATTTGGTATATTCTTTAAATTCAAAGATTTTAAATGTTTTATTATTTTTTAATCAAGAAAAACCTATTTTTTTCTTTCTCTTAGCTCACTCTTCCCAATGAAAAAGAGAACTCTCCTTGTGACAAATAGGAAAAGTCAAGCAAACAAATTCCCACATTGTCCACATGCAAAAAGTATATGTCTCATTTTGCATCCTGAGGCCATCACCTCTCTGTCAGGAGGTTGGATAACATTTTATTATGAGTCATCTGAAATAGTGGTTGATTATTGCATTGATCAACATGCTTAAGTCTTTAAAAGTTATTTGTCTTCATAATGTTATTGTTACTGTAAGAATAGTTTTCCTGGTGCTACTAACTCCATCCTATAGCAGTTCATACAAGTCTTTCCAATTTTCTCTAAAATGGTTTCTTTTTCTTTTACTTCTAATGCATCGTAATATTAGATTATATTCATATACCTTAATTTATTTATCTATCCCCTCAGTTAATAGGCACCCCTTAGTTTCTAATTCTTTGCTTTTTGGGCATAGTTCCAAACTGTTTTCCATAATGGTTGGACTAGTTCACAGCTCTATCAATGATACCCATTTTCCCCATACTTCTTCCTTTTTTTTTTTTTTGGTCAGCCTTGCTAATTTGATGGGCATGACGTAGAGCCTCAGAGTTTCTTTTAATTTATATTTCTCTAATGATTTGGAAAATTTTTTCCCCATGTGATTGTGAATAGACTGGATTTCTTCCTCTAAAAACTGCCTTTTTATCTCATTTGACCACTTATCAACTGAGGGAATTGCTCTTATTCAGATGAATCTGGATCAATGTCCTATATATCTTGGAAAGATTCCACTTTGGCATGTAAAGCTCTTCATATTCTTGTTATTTAGTAGGAAGGAAGAAAAATGAAACAAGAATTAAGAGTTGACTATGTTCCAGGCACTATACAATATGAATATTATCTCTTTTGATGCTCGACGATCCTGGAAGCTAAGTGCTGTCATTATCTCCATTTTATAGTTGAGGAAACTGAGGCAAAATGGTTAAATATGACTTGCCCAGGGTCACATAGCTGGCATCTGAAACTGAACTTGAACTCAGGTCCTTTTGACTCTAGGTCCAGAGTTCTATACAATGAGCCATTTAGCTACGTTTTAGGTGTCAGGGGACCAGAATTCTATTCCTGGTTCTGCTATTAACTATCTCTGTGACATTAGGCAAGTCATCAACCTCTTTGAGTCTCATTGTCCTCTTCTGTAAAATTAGAAGAATGGATTAGATCATTGGTCTCCAAACTGCTTTGATCGTATATACTTATCAGTAAAAAAGTTTGAGCATGCACCCCCAAAATGTATAAGTTTAGTTTGTATTATTATAAAACATATACAAAAAGTAGAAATTAAAATGTATATGATAGATGAATAAATAATATTTAAAATGTTTTTATTTACACCCCTATTTGATCTCAGTAATTTTTGCATTTTTGTTTTTTAAATTTTTAAATTTAAATTTTAGTTTTTGAATTAAACTATTAAGAAAATTTTAAATTTTAAAATTAAATACAACTTTAGATTTAATCTTTTTCCTTTTTCAAGCAACAAGTTTTTTGTTTATTTTTCTGTCTCTCCCACTAATCCCCTCTCCCATGGTGCAAATTAAAACAAAAAACAAACCAAAAAACCCCAATCCTTTACATATTGAGGCAGTCTGGCAAAACAAATTCCCTTACTAGCCAGGTCTGAAAATGCATATTACTTTCTCTATTTTAAGTTCATCACCTCTTTGTCAGGAGGTGAGTGGGATGTTTCATCTTAATTCTTTTGGATTCATGGCTTATCATTACATTGATTAGAATTCTAAAGTTCTTCAAGTTGTTTTTTTTTCTAATAGGTTATCATTATATAAATTATTCTCCTAGTTCTTCTGACTATTCTGCATCAGTTCATAAGGGTCTTTCCAGTTTCTTACAAAATTGTCCATTTCATCATTTTTTGTGGCATAATAATGTTCCATTAAATTAATATACCACAGTTTGTTTAGTCAGTTCCACAATAGAAGAATAGCCCATTAATTTCCAATTTTTGATCTCTATGAAAAAAAATCTTCTATAAATCATTTTTGTTTATATAGATCCTTTTCCTTTGAATTCTTTTGGGGTATAGGCCTAGTAGTGCCATAGATATACCAAAGAATATGTGCAGTTTTATAATACTCTAGGTATAATTTCAAATTGAGTTTTAGAATGGCTCTACCAACTAAGATACTGGTTTACCCATGCCCCCTCCAATATTTGTCATTTTCTTCTTTTGTCATCTTTGCCAATCTAATAGTAATTATGTAGAGCCTTAAAGTTGCCTTAATTTTCATTTCTCAAGTTCTTAGTGACTTATAGCATTTTTTTCAAGAGATTGTTGATAGTTTAGATTTTTTGTATTTGAAAAGTGACTTTGGCTATTTATGTACTGGGAAATGGCTCTTAATTTTATAGATTTGAATCAGTGTCCTTAATATCTTGGAAATGAGACCTTTATCAGAGAAATTTGTTTAAAGGATATTTCCCAGTTACTGATTTCTGCTAAATTTTTATTAATAATCTTTTTTAGTGAGAACAATGTCGTTAAATATATTTCATTGTCTCAAAAAAAACTTCCTTTTGTATCATTGTGGGGATAAAGAAGATTTGTAAATGATAATTATTAGCAATTAATTAGCTGATTTGATCAATATATTCAGCCAATGAAGCTAATTTCTTTTTTTTAAAGTTGACTGATACACAGTCAACTGTAAAGATAGTGAACTTAACCTCAGACAGTAGTCTTATTACTTCATTGATTTTCCTCTTCCTTGTGTCAGTTGGCAAAACCTAAAGTTGACTGATGATACACAGTCAACAGTTAAGATAGTTAATGAACTTAACTGGAGTAATTTCTGTGTAAATTGAATGTCAAATTATTAAGATGTAACTATTATTTGTTTTTTTTTTTTT
>CM053591.1:128762012-128809236 GCA_028646515.1 Pseudochirops corinnae
GGGGGGGGGGGGGCGAAGAGAGGGGAGAAAATCTGAAACTCAAGTGATCGTGGAACTGAATCTTGTAAATAAAAAGTAAATGAGCAAATAAAAAAAAAAAGAATTTCATTTAAAATAAAAGTAAACAGACATTTAGTGAGGGGCTTTCTTTATTATCTTTAGTTCATGAACTTGGGAGGGAAGATGGCCTAGGAAATAGTGCTTCACTTAAGTCAGGATGACCAGGCTTTGCCTCCATCCACACCCTAACCATGTGATCCTGGACAAGTCATTTTAGCATGAATAATGAATAATTCACTGTAGCAAGTGAATAATGATGAGATTTCATTAATGAACTGATCCCATTCAAACATCCCTCCCCAGTTAACATTAGGGTCATTGTCAGTCTTTTGATTTCTCACTTATTTTTAGGTGGTTCAGAAGTGAATGATCTGAATATCAGAGGATTAAGGTAGGCAATTTGGAAAATTAAAGTCTCAATATTTTTGCCAAGTTATTTTTCAGTTAACCAAAATCTTTTCTCTTTTCTCACCACCACACTCCAATAGAAGAAAGAAAAACAATCCTCGTACCAACTATGTGTACTTAAGCAAAACGAATTCCCACACTGAGTGTTTCCAAAAAATAAGTCTTATTCTGCACTGAGTCCATCCCCTTTCTATCAGGAGTTGGGTAGTGTGATTTTATAATTGGTTCTGTGGAATCATGTTCTTACAGTGTTTTTATTGGTTACTGGCTCTGGTTTTTCTCTCTTCACTCCTGGTAACAGAGTTGAGAAAGTCAGAGATGGAGAAACCATGTCAGAAAAACAGCTCTTCATCTTGAGTCTTTGTTCTGTGAATTAGTGCAGAGTTGCTTTTGTAGCAGATATTTTGTGAAACTTTGCTTTCTTCTGTAATTTAATAACCTTATTGTGTCTGTCAGGCCTAGGTATGACTCTTCCTGTTCTTGCTCTGAACTTGTAGGTTTGTTTTGTCGTTGCTGTTTTTGAGAAGCTATTTTTGTTTTCTCTGCCTTTTTTTTTTTTAAACAAGACTCATCTCTTTTTGGGCATTAGTCTTCCCGAGAGTATTCTTCTGATTTTTTTTTTTTTTGCAATTGGAAAATTTTGGGGGATTAAGGAGGGATGGAGAGGAGAGACATTTGTTTATGCCTCACCTTCTGCCCTTTATATTTATTCATTTAGAATCTGTGTTCTTTGGGAAAGACCCCTATATTGTTTTTTGCTTTTTGGAGGGGGGAAGGCAAGGAAGTTGGGGTTAAGTGACTTGCCCAAGGTCACACAGCTAGTTAAGTGTCAAGTATCTGAGGCTGGATTTGAACTCGGGTGTTCCTGACTTCAGGGCCTGTGCTTTATTCACTGAGCCATCTAGCTGCCCCTCAAAACATTGTTATTGTTTAAAATATTTTAGCAGTGCAGACTGTACTGTCTTTTTTGCCTTTAACTCTTTTTTTTTTTTGCTTTTTTTTTTTGGAGGGGGGAGGGCAGGGCAGTTGGGGTTATTAAGTGACTTGCCCAAGGTCATACCGTAAGTGTTTAAGTGTCTGAGGGTAAGTGTTAAGTGTCCTGACTCCAGGGCAGGTACTCCATTCACTGCACCAGCTAGCCGCCCTGCCTTCAACTCTTTGTACTTACAGTGGTAGATACAGACAACTCGATCAAGCTGTACATGAGTTTGCACCCTCGTATCCTTACACAAAGAGCCACATTTGGCTGGATGACCTAGGACATTATCTAAAAAATAAACAGTGCTTTAAATGCTAAATTGTTGTTCCCATATTTTTCAACAGTTGGATTAAAATAACTTGAAAACTAGTATTCAAAACCAATTTTAGTCACTCAGACTTTGTTAGTTCATCAACAAAAAAACTGGAAGTGGTCAATGGTTGCAGTGTGAGGATTTCGAGTCTCATAAGCAAGCATTGCTTTTCAGCCCCCATCTGCATCACCTCCCAACAAAAGTGATTACTTTCATATAAGTTCTTGAATGCATCCTTTACTAGAATAAGTCTGTTTCATCCACTTTAAATATGTTGGTCACTGTATTCACTTCTTCAAAACATCTGAGTATTTAGCTGTATTGTCCTCATCTGCATTGGTCTTTCCAGTAATTTCAACATTTTGTAATTGAACTTGATTTTTAAAGTAATCAAACAAACCAGTGCTTGCAGTACAAGTTTATTCACTGTCTGCTTTGTTTCCATTTTCTTTCCCTTCCTTAATTAAGCTTGCAGTTTTTGTCTGAATGGCACTTTTATTCAGAGGAAGGTTTTTCGATGGCAATCTCCAATCCATACATTGCTTTAACTCTTTAATTATGTGTAGTTGTTTGCAAACCACGCAAAAGCTGATGGAACTGAACCTTTTTCTTTTATTTCTTACTTCATCTTTCCGTCTTACAATAGTCCATACCATTGATTCAGGTTTTCAACATCTTGTTCTATTTTAATGTGGCCCTATTCATCCCATTCAGTTACATGAGATTTTTATCCTCACTTAATGACTAGCTCCTTATTTTTTTGTACTGACAGTGTTCTGATCTGAAATATACTTCCTTTTATTAATTGTGTTAAGAGCTCTGTTAAGAGGAATTAGCACAACTGTTGGTAATATGCTCGGCAGCAGTGCATCCCATTTACATGGATGCTAGGAAAGTGTAGACTGATCACTTTGGCATATTAAAATCCTCATCTGTCTCCCAAATTGAATTTTGGCTTGTATTCAATGCAGCCTGCTCCCATTTTTGAATTTGCACTAAGGTGAATATTATTCAAATTCACATTAATTCATTTAGCCATATTTCATTGTCTTCTGAAGCTGAGGTTGGTCATTGCAATGGTCAGAGGTCTCGTGTCTTTCCACGTTGCTTACATTTATATTATTGTCGTTGTATGAATTGTTTCCTTGGTTCTGCTTGGTTCCATTCATGCAAATCTTAGCAAGTTTTTCAAAATTTTTTTTAATGTTTTCTTTCTCTGCAGTGTATAAGGATGCTTTAAATTTAATACTTAACAAATAGTAGTATTTTAGTACAGTTATAACTTGTTTCGCCATTTTCTAGTTGATGGGCATCCACTTCCATTTCTTTGCTACCATAATAATATATTCACATTGCGTATTGTATGATGTAATGTCATATAATACATTATAAAATGCTGTTGAATATTTTTATGTAGATGTCTTTTCATTTTTTAGTGTCTGATCTTACTAGGGGATATACCTTTGTAAAAGAGTATATGCAGTTTACTGTTTTTTTTCTAGTACAGTTTCAAATTGTTTTCCAGAAGAATTGAGCCTTTTCACAGTTCCACCAAAAGTGATTAATGTTCCTCTATTCTTAGAAACCCTACCATATTCTATTTTCATTTTAAAATGGTCTTTACCAGTCTGATGTGTGACATAAAATGTCAGAATAAACATAATTAATCTTTGTGCTGACCACTAACTTCATCCTATAAGTTTTAATTTCTGGCAATGCAGAAGAAAAGAAGAGAGGTCTTGGTTTTGTCACTATAGCTTTGTGATCTTGAGCAAAATGAAGACATCTCTTGGAGATTCATTGTATGTAAAAATGAATGATAGGTCTACGTCAAGGTTTCCCCCACTTCTCATATGCCACAATTCCTTCTTTATTTAGCAGTTCATTGGAGCCACTGATAATAACTAGGGTTGCAAAGTTTACTAGTTGAACTTTTACCTCATTTCTCTTTCTCTCTGTGGCAAGTGCTAATAATAATGTGAATTGAGTAAAAGTAGATGAGAGGCCAAAAAGACAGTGACAATATAGCACGATACAGCATTTGGATAATGAGTTTTAGCCTTTCAGGAATAAAAAAAATCTAATTTGTAAACACCAGGGTTAAGGTCTTAAACTGAATCCAAAAGCAGTTCTCAGCATGTAATTTTCATCACTTGAAATCTGGATTTGGAAGTAATCCTCACCAGGGCCAATCTAGCTGGCCTCACAGCATGTCCCCAAGTGATCTTTGCAGCCTCATTGGACCTTGCTCCCTTTCCTGAACGCTATAATCCAGCCAATCTGACCTTCTCTCCGTGTCTTTGCGCTGCCTCTCCTCTGTGCCTGGAATGCACTCCCTCCTTGCTTCCACTTCATAGAGTCCTTTTTTTAAAATACGGGTCAAAAACCCATCTTCTTTTTGAGGCTTTTCCTGATCCTCCCAACTGCTAGTGCCCTCCTTTCCAAACAACTTTGTATTTAGTGTTTTTTCTTTCCCCTAAATTATTAGCTTCATATTCATATTCTCTATATTTTTATATGCACTTGTGTCTCCCATCTTAGTGTTAACTCAGATTGTTTCATTCTTCATACTTGTATCCCCAGTGCCTGACACATAATAGGCATTTAATCAGTGCTTCCTGATTGACATTTAGTGCCTTTGGACCTAAAATGGACTTTAATAACTTAGGCCAGATAAGGAGGTGGAGTAGAGGGGCATTTTGTTCTCTTTAAACCCGCTATGCTACTGAGAATAGTCTTATTGGCCTGTAGTTTCTAGAATAGCCAAGCTTAGTTTATCTCTAGCAGTTAGGTCTCTTCTTTGGAGTTAAGGTCAAGTGAATGTATATTTCTGAGCCTTGACCTGTTCAACAAATGGTCAATAAATATTGAAAGAAAGAAAATTTTATGGGACATAGTTCTACCCTCAAGGAACTTAGAAGCTATTCAACTTTGATCTCTAAGGTTTACCCAGCCAAATTGGCTCTCAGAGCTAGGGAAGAGAGTTGGCCTTAAGGTTATAGGCGAGGTCCTCAGTACCGTTGAAATCATTATTGTAGACAGGATGTTGCTATAAAATTGGATTACTGTATATTAACAGTTAGTATTACTGGCAGGATGGACAAGTCACTGCAGAACTTATTAATTTCCTTATTTAAGTGCATAAGTACCCTTAATTCTTGTTCTTCCTGTTATTGTAAAATCTAAGAAGTTAGTTTATAAATGTGTCTTAATTGTCACATAAACAGCAAATTAGGAAGAAGGATCATCTAACTGATAAAAGCATTTCATTGCTACCATCCTTTTAGAAAAGAATGACTAGATCAAATTTAATCTTTGGTAGAGTGCTCAATGTGGTGTTGTTTCTTTTAAAATAATAGCTGTTGCTTCTTAAAACTATTTAAATTTAAGAATGATTAGCTTTCACCTAAACAGTGAGAATGGTTTGAGTGTAATACTTGTCTGATTGGAAAATTAGGAAAAACATTTCTTTGGTATTTCGAATTGGTACTAAAGACTATTTTTTGTTCATGTTGATAGAAACATGTTAAAAATCAGCTTATTGGTGGGGCAGCTAAGTGGCACCGTGAATAGAGCGCTGGCCCTGGATTCAGGAGTACCTGAGTTCAAATCTAGCCTCAGACACTAACCACAAAACTAGCCCTGTGACCTTGGGCAAGTCACTTAACCCCAATTGCCCTACCTCTCCCCCCCCCCCCCAAAGGCAAAAAGCCCCAAAATAAAAATAAGCTTAGTTCTTCAAAGGGGCATCTGACAGGTAAGGTTATTTTTAGGTCATCTCTAGAGAATTGAGCAAAACATGTTAAATGTATCTTTCAAGAACCAAGATCAGAGGTAAATGGCGCTTAATTGTAAGATTAAAGGATATGTAACCTGTTGAGGCCGCTTGAGATGCAAACATGGGAGTTTAAGTATTGTTCAGGTGCTTTGGCCTTCAGGAACTTTTTGGTGAAGTGGAAAATTCGTATTTTAATTTTCCTGAGATGAATTTTCACATGCAAATTTAAGACTCTGCTTGGTACTTATGCCTTCTCTTTTTATGTCAGGAACTCTCAAATTGGAGTCTGTGAACTTTTAAAAAATATTTTTATAAATATATTTTAATATTGTTGGTTTCTGTTGCAGTCTCATGTTTTATGCTCTTAAAAACATTCTGAGAAAGAGTTCATAGGCTTTGCTTGACTGCAAGAGGGGGTCCATGACACAAAAAATGGTTAAGGGTCCCCCTGCCTATGTAAGATAGACTCTTTTCATCTGTTGTCATGTTTACTTGGCATATTCAGATGTTTCCCACCACTATGTTTGTCGACTTTATCTTGCTTAAATTCTAGTCTGGCGTTTCCAACTGCACGTATACTGTATGCATTTCCTGATCAAAAACCTTCCGTTGTTTCTTTTTGTCTTTAGCCAGGTACTTAAGGCCTTTCGCCGTTTGCCCCATCTACCCCTACCCCTGTAGCCTTATTGTTGTATACTTTGTGTTGCAGTCATCCTGGAGCGTATCTCCATTTAGAGACCTCTTTTTTCCTTCAAGATTGAATGAACCCCGTGCTGCCAGTAGCAGTAGTGTGATGTAATGGAAGGATCCCTGGACTTCCAGTTCCCATGCTGCCACCTCGGGCTCTTTCTTAGATTCTCAGGTTCTACCTGGGTGAGTGTGGGCAAGTTCCCTAAAGTCTCCTTTACGTGTAGGAAGGAGGGGTTGAGTTAGATGATCCAGGAAGCCCTGCCTAGCTCTAAATCTGTGTTTCTTTCAAATTCCATTATATCTTTCCTCTTCTCAGATGATTAACTTCGTGGAAAGTAAAAGCTATCTAGTCTAAATTCTTTGTTGTTGCTCAGTTTTTTTCAGTTATGTCTGACTCTTCATGACCCTATTTGGGATTTTCTTGGCAAACATACTGGAGTAGCTTGCCTTTTCCTTTTCTAGCTCATTTTACAGATGAGAACATTGAGACAAACAGGGTTAAGTGACTTACCTAGGGTCATACAGCTGGTAAGCATCTAAAGCTAGATTTGAACTCCAGTTCAAGTTATCGTGCTTATTGTTTTGTTGGAATGCTTTGACACCTCAGTTCTTTCCCGGATCATCACCCCTAGCTACCACATTCTCCTTTCTACATCTTGACTCCTTGGGGAACTAGTTCACACTACATTGCCACTACCACTGCCTTTTGAACCTGCATGTCTGCTGGAGAAAATCATGAAACTGTCCTGCCCAAATCTACTAAACATTCATGTTACATGACCTCAAATGGACTCACACTGCTATAAGGCCGTCCTCTTATGCCTCCCTGATTTACTTGTTCTCCCACCTGTCACAGCCACTTTTCCAAACCTTTTGATGAAAAAGCTTCCAACTTCCCTTGACTCTCTCTAGTACTGCCCTCCAAGCTGGGAATCTTGCCTCATAGTTTACTGAAGAAGTGGTGGCCATTTGCAAAAAGCTCCTCTTTTCTCCTCCACCTTCTTCTCCTCATCTCACGTCATCCAGATGCCGACTGTCACTATCTGCCTTCTTACCCATCACACATGAAGAGATGGCTTTTCTCCTTGCCAAGGCAAGTCCCTCTACCTACACAAGTGATTCCATTCCATCTCCTCTTCTCCAGAAGATTGCCTCTTCTATCATTCCTACTTTCTCACTTATCTTCAGTTTGTCCTTGTCTAATGGCTCATGACCCACTGCCTACAAACATGCCTATGGCTCCTCCAACCTCAGCCCTCACTTGATCTGTCCCTTCCTGCTAGCTATCACATTGCTCTCCTATTTGTGGCTAAGCTCTTTGAGAAGACCTTGTGTAATAGGCACCTCCACTTATTTCCTCTTACTCTCTTTTTCACTCTCTGGAGATCCTAGCTCAGGGGAGAGGAACCTGTGGCCTCAAGGTCACACATGGCCTTTTAGGTCCTTGGTTCCAGTCTTTTGACTGACTCCGAAGTTTTACGGAACAATGCTGATGATTCCCAAATCTGCTTGTTCAGCCCTAACCAATGCTGTCTTGCATCTCTCCTTGCCTGTTGGACTTCTTGAACTGGATGTGCCCATAAACATTTTAAATTCAACTTGTCCAAAACTGAACTTAATATGTTTTCTCCCAGCCTTCCTCCTTTCCAAACTTCATGTTATTGTCAAGGCTACCACCATCCTCCCAGTCACCTGGGACCCCAACACAGGTATTGTTTTCAACTTCTTACTCTCCATATCCAAATTGTTGTCAAGTCCTGTTGACTTTACCTTCAGAGCACCTCTGCCCCCATCTCTTCTTGGAAAACTGCCACTACCTTGGTGCCAGCCCTCATCACCTCATGCCTGGACTATTGTAATAGCCCTATCTCTTGTCATTTTTTTTTTTTTGCTCATTCAGTTTTCCATTTCTGAAATGGACTTTGCCACCCCCCATCTCTTCCTGTTGAAATTCATATTTCAGGATCTCTTAGAACTAGAGAGCAAAGTAGAAATGGAAAGACTTTTACAACAGTTACCTCTTGAAACTTCAAAATTAAAACTCTCAGAAACATTATAGGCAAAATTGAGAGCTCCCAGGTCAAAGAGAAAATGCTGCAAAAACAAAACATCAGAAAGAAAGAATTCATGTACTAAGCAGCCATAATCAGCAATCAGACATAATTTAGCAGCTATGCCTTTATAGGAGTAGACAGCTTGGAATATAATATTCTAGAAGTCAAAAGATCTAAAATTACCATTAATGATTACTTACCGTGGGGTGGCTAGGTGGTGCAGTGAACAGAACCCTGGCCCTGGAGTCAGGAGGACCTGAGTTCAAATCCAACCCCAGACACTTAACACTTACTAGTTGTGTGATATAGGGCAAGTCACTTAACCCCAATTGCCCTGCCCTCCCCCCTGCAAAAAGGAAAATAATAATAATAATAATAATAATAATAATAATGGAGAACTTCCAAGCATTTCTTATGAAAAGACCAGAGTTAAGTAGAAATTTTGAAATACAGAGAGGAGTCAAGAGAAGTACAGAATGGTAAAAAAAACAAAAACAAAACCGAGCCCACAGTTATAAGGGATTAACACTGTTTACATTCTTAAATACAGAAATGATAATGTGGCCTCACTGAACCCCATTATTATCAGGGGTCATAGAGGGATTCTAATTACACATAGGGCACAAGAGTGATGTTGCATTTTGACAATCTTAAAGGAAGAATGGAAAAGGTGGCAGAGGAAGGGGTAAGTGAAATATTCAAGTACAAGTCTGTACAGACGAGGAAGAAGTTGGGAGTAGGACACGCTTGAAACTCATTGTCATCTGAACTCGAGTCCAAAGAGTCTAGTCTAAATATAATTCTTACACACACACACACACACACACACATTTCTCCAAGGAATAGGAAAGAAAAGGATAGAGGGAAAATAGGGAAAAGGAGAATAAGAGGGAGCTGTTATTTTGCCCAAGTATATGCCAATAAAAACAGCAATTTAAATTAAATGTGAATATTTATTGTGTAGTATTTATATATAATTATAACTGTATAATATATGTAATTATAAATTGCCCAGATGAATAAAACATAAAAAAGAGTAGTTAACTCCATGTCAGAAAAAGAAGTTGAATTCCCAAAGAAAAAAAAACCCCAGGACCAGGTAGATTTACAAGCAAATTCTATGAAAGATTTAAGGAAAAATAAATTCAAATACCACACAAAACTGTTTGAAAGTCTAGGAAAAGAAGAGGTCTTGATCCCTAAATCAAGGAGAGCTAAAACGGAAAACTACAGACTGATATCCCTAATGAATATTGAATCAAAAATTCTAAAGTACTAGTAAGAAGACTACAGCAACATCACAAAGGTTATATATACTATGACCAAGATGGATTTATAATAGGAATGCAGAGCTGGTTCAGCTTTAGGAATTTGTAAATACAGTTAATTGACCATATTAAAATACTAGCTATAAAGACAAGAAAAAGAAACTTCGAGATTAAGCATAGGTAAAGAAGGAAGCAATTTACTTCAAAATATTCAAAAATACAAATTATTACTTTTTTTTACAGGTGATACAATGGTTTACTTAGAGAAACGACAGTAAAAATCTGTAAAGTTGGAAAATATAAAATAAGCCCACATAAATCATCAACCTGTCTTCATATTGCCAACAAAACCCAGCAGGAAGAGATAGAAAAATTCCTTTTAAAATAATTGGAGACACTATAAAATACTTGGGAGTGTACCTGCCAAGCAAGACACAGGAAGTATATGAACAAAATTACTAAACATTCTTAATACAAATAACAGTAGATCTAAATAATTGGAGAAATATTAATTGCTCATGGGTAGGCTGAGCCAATATAATTAAAATGACAATGCTAACCAGATTAATTTGCTTGTTCTATATTATACTAATCAAACTACCAAAGAATTAATGTACTTTATAAAGCTAGAAAAAATTTTATCTAGATGAGGAACACAAGGTCAGGACTATCAAAGGAATAAATGAAAAAAAGGTGAAGAAAGAGGACCAGTAGTACTAGATCTCAAACTATATTACATCAAATCAATCATCAAAACAATTTGATACTGGATAAGAAATAGAATGGTTTCTCAGTGGGGATAGACTTAGGTACTCAGTATACAGAAGAAAATGAGCACAGTAGTGTGTGGTGTTTTTCTTCAGCTATTTCAGTTATATCTGACTGTTTGTGACCCCATTTGGAGTCTTCTTGGCAAAGAAAACTTTTTTGGAGTAGTTTGCCATTTCCTTTCCCGGTTCATTTTACAGATAAAGAAACTGAGGCAAACAGGGTTAAGTGATTTTCTCGGCATCACTTAGCTAGTGCCTGAGGCCACATTTGAACTCAGGAAGATGAGTCTTCTTGATTCCAGGCCTGCTGCTCTGTATACTGTACCATGTAGCAGTAATGTAGTGTTTGATAAACCCAAAGGTCACTGCTATGATTTAAACATGAAGGATGACATAAACAATTTACAGGAGCATGGAAGAAAATACTTGTCAGATTGATGGCTAGGGAAGGAGTTCATGTGCAGGAGGTTAACTGGATGGTTTTGGTGACAAATTTTAAGTTTTTGCATAAATAAAATGAATTTAGTTAAAATTAGATGAGAATCAAGAAATGGGGGGGAAATCTTTCCAGCAGGTTTCTCTGTTAAAGGCTCTCATTTTTATATGTGGGGAACTGATTCAAATTTATAAGAATAAGAGCTATTCCTCAGTTGATAAATAGTGAAAGGATATGAATTGGCAGTTTTCTGAGGAAGAAAATAAGGTATAAATAACTATATGAGAAAATTCTCTAAATTAGAGAAACAAGTTAAAATAATTGGAGTGCTGAGTTACATGCATCTGACTGGCAAAGTTGATAAAAAAAAATGGCAAATGTTGAAGGGGGTCAAAGAAAAACAGTGATATGAATGCCTTTTTCATGGACTTGTGAACTGGGCTAGCCAAAACCAATTTGGAACTATGCATAAAAGACTATTAAACTTCATACCCTTTGACAAGGAGAGCCAAGGAAGAGGAAAAGTACCCATTTTTACCAAAATGTTTATAGCAGTTCTTTATATGGAAGCAAAGAATTCCTTTTCCATCAATTTGGGGATGGCTGAAAAAAATATGGTATATGATTTTAATGGAATACTATTGTGTAAGAAGAGTTGGAGATGGTTTTAGTGAAACCTGGTAAGACACGTAAACCAGTACAAAGCAAAATAAGCAATACCAATATGATAATATAACAGTGTAGTAAAGACAAACAACTTTGAAAAACATAAGAAATCTGATCAACACAATGACTGACCACGATTCAAGAGCATGCCTTAAAGAGACAATAGACTCAAGAGTCCAGATTGTGGCAAAAAAAAAAGAAAAAAAGGAGGGGGGTATGACTAATGTGGGAGTTTGTTTTGCTTAACTCTACATGTTTGAAGTAGGTTGGGATTTTTGTTTGTTTGTTTTTGGCTTTTTCAGTGGGAGTGGAATTTAGGGAAGTTAGAAGGGACAGAATTCAGAGCTTTGGTGCTGTGTTGCCAGTGCAATATTTACAGTGCCCACAATCATGATAAAGACCGTGACTATAAATATTGCATAATGTTTGATCACAAAATATACCAAACTCTCCATATAGAGGACAGAACTGAAACATTTATTTAGACACTGGAAAACTGAATCCCAAAACCAGTAAGCCAGTTCTATCATAGTACCAAAGATATTCAGCAGCCATAATGACACTGAGAACCACAGCATCCTTTAGCCTTCCCACAAACCAATTCAAGATTGATATTTACTCACAAACCTCTCTAGCCTTCCCTAGAGCAAACTCCTCCCACCACAGCTCCATGTGATTATATTCAGCCTGTTAGGGGGCAGTTTACTTTCAAAGCAGGGAAAATCTTCAAACTCCCATTCTCATTACAGGTGCTCATGACAATTTGGTGGGAACTATCCTATTTCTTGATTTTTTAAAAAATTGTTTTTATTTACATTATTGTTATTGTGCGTTTCACTATACTGATTCTGCCTCCTTTGAACTTTATCAGTTCATACAAATTTTCCCATGTTTCTCTGAACTCATATTCATTAACTCATATTCATTACTTTAAAAATAAATTTTTATTATTATTTTGTTTTTATATCACTTAACTTTTCCCCTGTATTCTTTCCCCTCTCTCATCCCAGAAACTGTCCATAACAAGGGATATCCTTTTTTTTTTTTAAAGAAAAAGAGGAAGAGAAAAAACATTCATCAAAATTGAACAATACATGGGAAAAACCCCAAATCCTATCCAACATTCCATGTGTCTTAGTCAAGTATGAGGCTAGGTCTTCAGCTATGAAGACGAGGGGGGGTATCCTGCTTACAGGGACAAGGGAAGATGAGGAAAAGTTTGAAACTGCCACTTTGGATAGTGGATGGAGTAGATAATCAAGGGAACAAAAACATTTTCTTACAAAGGGGGCCCAGTTAAGATTAGATATATAAATTTGTGGTGGATTAAGCTAGTATAGTTATATAACTTTATTCACCTTGATTTAGTAACATATGAATAAGAGTGGCTGAGGCAGATAGTGGCTTTAATCCAGGTTGGGGTTTGGCCGAGGTACAAACTGAAACCTAGAGAGAGCAGCAATAGGGTAAGGGGCCCAGGTTTCAAGAATAGAGAATAGTATAGAATTAAATTGGTCGGCACGGGGTGGCTAGGTGGTGCAGTGAATAGAGCACAGGCCCTGGAGTCAGAAGGACCTGAATTCAAGTCTGGCCGCAAGACACTTGACACACTAGCCATGTGACCTTGGGCAAGTCACTTAACCCCAATTGCCTTGTCTTGCCTTCCCGCCTGCAAAAAAAAAAAAAAAAAATTTGGTCAGCAAAATAGTTGAGACCCAGAAGGGAAGAAAGTGAAGCTAGCATGGGAGAAAATGACTTGGGATAGTATTTGAGGGATGAAATGATTAGAGGATCATATAGTGAAGAAAAAGAACTGCTTCAGAGGGAGTGGGGAATAAGATATAGAAGAAAAGATGGAATGGTAGGAGGTTACAATTAACTTTGAAATTTGTAGGAGAATGCTTTTAACTGTGTTAGGAAGGACATAGGTTCTTAAATGCTTTTTGATATATTTTCTGTTTTCTACTGCATTTCTAAGAAGTGCTTCATTTAAATACAGATTTTTTTAAAGGATCAAATAATTATAAAAATAAGTGGGTAAATCAGTGAATAGAGTGCTGAACCTGGAAGGAAAAAGATTTGAATTAAAATCCAGCCTTAGACCCTTACAAACTGGGAACTTTAAAGTGATAAATAAATGCTGTCTGTAATTATTATTCTTATTAAAGTACAAAAAGCCATTTACTAAACTGTATAACTTTTTCAGCCATAAGTCTGGCTGCCAGACTACAAATCTGATTATGTTTTAGTAGATCACGATATTTCTCTTGGGCATATTCCTATCAAAATTACAAATAACAGGAAGATTTTCTTTAAGTTGATTTCTAAACAGCTATGGTTCTTGATCTACCCATGCACTACACATACATCTTTATGTGGAGCAAGGTATACCTAGAATGTTTTGAAATAAAGTAAGGATAATATTTTTCCTTTACCATTCTTTATTAACACTTTATTTTTTGGTCTTTTTTGCATTGCTTGTGGAGTTCTCAGAAATGTGACTAGAGCATGTAGTAGTATGTCTTGCATATAGTAATAATAAAAATAGGACTTGAAGTTTTGCAAACCATTTTAATAATGTGGCCCTATCAAGTAGGTGCTGAGATTTAGGGGAAATGACGTGGTCCAGGGTCACATGGTTAGTGACTGTTTGAAATTGAGGTCAGCATTTACTTTGACCAAGTCCAGCACCCTGGACCTATCCACCACATCACCTGGGTGCCAGGTCATTAATGATGAATTGAATAAATCGGCATTCTGCATTTTCTTTTCCTTTTGAAATGTCTTTAACCTCTTGTTTTTACCTCCTCTTTATTTTTGGCTATCATGCTCCTGGTTTCTTTTAACAAAGCAAACCAGCTGAGCTAAACCAATTGCCCCAACAATTGTTTCTGACAGTGGGTGGTGTGTGTTTCCTGAAATAGTTTTTATGGCATTTTGATGAATAATTACCTAAACCCTACTTAAGAGTAATTTAGTTAATGATAGCAGAGTCCCATGGAGTCACCCTTCGAATTCCGACTCAGAAAACTTGATGCTTTTATCCAGGTTTGCAGTGTGTAGTGTTGAGGTCAGTCATTTCGTATTCTTACTTAACCATTATCCATAAGCCATGCAAGAGTCCTAAATCCAACAGCAAAACATTTAAGACATAAAACAATGTAAACAATAAAGAAGAAATAATCATCAAAAAAAAAAAAAAAAAGAGAAGTAATCAGTCATCAAAAGGCATTCCTAGCTTTCCTAGATACCAGTGGGTCTAACGTCACACGCTTCTCAGAATACTGGTTAGGGAAAGTAATTCTCAGCTAAATCTTGTGTGGTGATTAGGAAAAAGGCTCCTGCAGTTGGGTAAAAGAGATGATAATTACATTCTTGCCTTGACTGTCCAGCCTGTGGGCTTTGACAGGCGTGGTGAAATAAACAGGCTCCGACTCGGGACGGCCAGAGCTCACATGGAGAGAATCTTCTGAGTGCTATCAGCCAGAGCGCATTCTTTGTTTATTGTTAAGTCGTCTACGTCCCACAATATCAGTCCACCCCATTTCTCTGCCCACATGGGCAGCTCAGAAACCTCTCAGGATTCCTCCTCCCGTGTAGCTCCCTCCTTGCTTCCTTGTGTCTTCCTCATCTTCTTCTTCTTCCCCTCCTCTTCTTTCTTTTTTAAAAGATTTATGACTCTGGATTCAACTTCTAGTCCAAGCACAATTCCTGTAGGATTTTAGTATCTTGAACAGAGTTGCTAGATTTCTTGCCTTACCCCTGTAGGTACTGAAGAGCCATGATGGAGAGTACCACCATGGGCAAAATCAGTCCTTTCCATATTCCAGTACTGTGAGGCTGAGCATTTAGTGGCTCTTTTGGCCAGTAAAATTTCACTAACTCTTCACAGTGTACCACTTGAAACCCCAAAATAAATAGCAAACAGACATCTTGAAAGGCCTGGTCTAAAGGCTGTGTGTGTGTGTGTGTGTGTGTGTGTGTGTGTGTGTGTGTGATTTATATTTTTGCTTCAGAGATTCTTCAATTAAACAAGTCTTCCCTGTTCCTGTCAATCCTAGTGGAACCATATGGGATTAGATTCAGCATTTAGTTAACTCATCAACACCTCATTTGTATAGTGCCCTTTCAAAACAGTATTACATACATCATCATGCTTAGTTCCCACAGTCTACCCTTGTGATTATAGTTAGGAAATAGAGTGCTATTGTCCTGACTTGACATGTGACAAACTAAAACCCAGAGGGTTTGTGAGTAGCCTGCACAGATTTTCCTAGTATTAATGATTAGACTAATAACGATAACTCACATTGCATTTACATTTTATCCTGCAGAGCTAATGTTATACCAAGAGAAATCCTGTGAAAAATTGTAGATGTTAATTTTTTTTCCAAAAATATTCCATATGAAGTAATGCTGAATATTTCAAGTAATTTTAAGTTATATAAAGCTATCATTTGTATGAAAAATGTTAATTTACTATATTGTGCCCCAAAGTTTCTGTTTCTACTCTTGATCATGGGTCTGTTTCAGAGTCCTAAACCAGCATTTATAGGTTTGTTCAATCTATTTTGATGCAGAGTGTTTTGAGAGATACTTATCTAAGGTATAGGAAATGGAAGAATTAGGACAAGTCAAGGTCTCCTAACTTCTACTGGTCTTTCCACTGTAGGGTTTCATCTTGTTGGCTCAAAGGATCATGGTTATATGGGAAAGAACACTCTAAAGGTCAAACTTTAAAAAGGTGATGGCTGATAACTGTCTTCTATACTTGAAACTTATAGTTTTAGATTTATAGAGGCTCATTAATGAATTCCCTTAGAAAATTACTATTATATGACTGTTTTTCTGTTGGATCATAATTACTTTGTCTCTGAGTGAGGCCAGCTGATGGTTCTTGCTTTTATTAGTTGATTCTGGAGACTTGTGCTTGGAGTGATTGTTAAATTTTCAGTGTGAACATTTACACCTTGGAAATGAGCAAGCATTACAAATCAGGGCTGGCTTGATGGTTTTGTTGATTGTCACTCTAGAGACTTGTAAGTGATGGAGAAAATGTTAATTCAGATTAAACTTAAAAGTGTGTGTGTATGTGGGGTGGGTGGGTGGTGATGAGCCTATTATTAAACATTTACCCGCACAACTATGCTTAGACCCCCCAGTTTCAGTTGTCTTGTTGAAACTGTCCAAATTTATAATAAAATTGTACTCTAGGTCTAACCCATTTGTAGTTATTCGTGTTGGTCTTACTGGTCTCTCTCTAACAAGTAGTTAGAGGAAGGAAAATGGTTTCTGTTTTTGGAAGGATCACAGGATCATGTGGGTCTCTTTTTAAAAAAAACATAACAAAAATCCTTTATGTAATTGAGATGATGATTTTAAGTGACTTCATATTATCTGATTCGGAGCCTAAAAGGGCCATCATCAGTCCAAATAATCACTCCTTGTTCAGAATGTATGGTATAAGTTCATCTGTAGATGTTGTGAACAATATTTCTAAATTCTTTCTCGGGAACAAAATATTGTTGTGTAGGTAAAAGTCAATTAAATGTGAAGACAGACTTAGTTAGCAGAACAGGCTGTAGTTTAAACCAGTTGTTCCTTTTTGGTATTGTCTGAAAGGAATAGTATTGGTGACTAGTAACTAAGTTTTCAAAAAAATTTTTTGAAGGACAGTGGATTTCTGATAAATATTAGATAAATATTTTTAGCTAAATATTTTTGCTGTATTCTAAGAAGATTAATTTTTTAAATGAGTAAACTGAACTATAGAGAGGCAAAGTAAATGAGAATTTGGTATTTAATCATTCAGTTTGCCACAATGTATGAAAATGTGTGGTACCTTTCATTTTCAAGACTAATATCCAGGCCTGTTGGACCATATTACACTTCCTTTTTGGCTCTGGGGATGAACACAGCTTGTTAAAGGTGTTAGAATGATACACATGAGAAGATGATCTAACTCAGGTGCCTCATTTGATAAGAGAGAATCCTAGAGCTCAAGTAGTGGAGCTAACTGGAATTCCCGCCATCTGACTATAAATTCAGGCTTTTTCTTTTTTAAAAAATTAAACCAGGCCTTGGATTTCACATGCTACTGAAGTTTATTTTATTTTTGTAAAGTTCTGAGGCATTTGGCATTAAGTAATTTGACCAGTGATTTGCACAGCTACTGATTGTCTGAGGCTGCATTTGAACCCAGAGTCGGCCTGACTGCAGAGCCTATGCCCTAATCCACTGTGCTACCTAGTTTCCCTGCCCAGTTGTACTTAATAATTGTATTATCTTCTGCTGATAAACTGATTGAATTTAAGGGATGTTTAGGAAAGGATAGATTGAGAGACAAAGGGAACTTAAAGATCATTCATTTTAGTGCCCCTTCCCCCCTTTTTACAGATTCAGAAACTGAGGCTCAGTGAGCTTTAACTGACTTGTCCTAGCTCATCAAATGGGTAATGGAACTGGAATTTAATGCCAGGGCTTCTGATGTGAAACACTTTAGGAACCCTCTCCTTTGCCCCACACTGCCTTTTTTGTTCTCTTTCTCGACCCTCAACCTCAAGAAGTTCCTTTACTTGTGTGTGTGTGTGTGTGTGTATACACCCCTTTGACAGGGTAAGTGAAGCCCATGAAACTCTTCTTATAACATTATTTTTAAGTGCATAAAGTAAAATACTTAGGATTACAAAGGAAATCAATTATATTGAAGTACAATTGGCATTTGGAGCCAAGATAATGCCAAGCAGAAAGAAATGTTTTGAGCTCCCCTTCTGCCTTTTCAGAAAACACATCCTGATGGGGACATTCAAGGAAAAGTCACTGAGACATTTTTTAACAGCTCAGGCTGGCATAGGGAGGCAAAGAATTCTGTGGACACTGGGAACAGGGTCTGGTCAGGAGTGATTCTGGCTGGGTAGCAGGACCAGAGGAGGTCCCAGATACATACTAGGAAACTGCAGTGGGCACAGGTGCCAACTGGCAGTTTTGTCAGTCCTCTACCCAGTTCTGGGTCAGGGATAGACAAAACTCAGTAGGGGATCTGTACCCAAGGATGGTGTTTCTGTGTATGGTGCTGATGTAAGAGTAGAGTGGGGGTTCAGTTCTAGCTCTTAGGCCAGTCTGAAACCTATAGAGGAATACCTCAGGCAGGAATCTCAGGTGAAAAGGAGCCTTCAGTGTGTCATTGCATCAGCAGAGCTCACCAGCTGCCTGATGGGGGTTGAGTCCAGAAGTGTCTGCTTGCAGAGCTCAGGCTAGCTCAGACTTTGGGAGCCCTGACGGCCTGTAGGTCCTTGCCTGAGCTGTTCCTGAGGGGAGCAGCAATAAGACCAACCCTGAGCTTTCCTCCAGGAGTGTGCTTAAGCACTCACATCCAGTCTGAAATCAAGAAGTAGGATGGAAAAGATGAATAAGCAAAAAAAGAATCTCACAATAAAAAGCTGTTATGTTGACAAGGATGCTCTAGATGCAAACCCAGCTTTTGAGTATAAATTCAACTAGAATTCCTAGAAGAGAGTGAAGTTAGAAAAACACATTTGAAAATGTATCATTATAATGAAATGAGAGTTCTAGAGAGAAGAAGTGAAAGAAAGGATTGGAAAGGGAATTAATAGGTTGGTATAAGAGGTGCAAAACTTTGTCTAAGCAACAAAACTCCCTGAAAATTAGCATGGATCAGGTGGTGATCCTTCCGTGAGACAACAAAAAAACGTTCAGGGAGGCTCAGTGGCAGTGAATAGAGCATAGGCCTTGGAGTCAGGAGCACCTGAGTTCAAATCTGGCCTCAAATACTTAATACTTACCAGCTGTGTGACATTGGGCCAATCACTTGACCCCAATTGCTCTGCCTTCCCCCCTCCAAAAAGGGGGAAAAAATATTAAAATCAAAAGACTGGAAAAAAAAAAAGGGATCTCATGGCAAAAACAGCTGACTTGAAAATCAGATCAAGGAGAAAAAAATTAATAATCGCTGGACCATCTGAAAGCCATGAACAAAAAAAGAAAAGAACCTAGATAACATATTTCAGGAAATCTTAAAACTGCCCAAATTTTTAGAACTAGAGGACAAAGTGAAGATAGAATCCACGAGTCACCACCTGAAAGAAATCCCCAAATGAAAACTCCCAGGAGCACCATACCCAAAATCTAGAGCTCCCGTGTTCAAGAAAAAAATACTGCAGGTAGCCAGAAAAAAATTCAGGTGCTGGTTATTCCCAGTGATGATGACCCAGGATTGAGTGTCTAGCACTTCATAGGAGCAGAGAGCTTGGCGTGCAGTATTCCAGAAGATAAAGGATGTAGGTTTACGGTGAAGAATAACTTATCCAGCAAAACTGAGTATAATTCCACAGGGGGAATAAGTGGATTTTTAATGAAATATAGGATTTTCAAGTATTCCTGATAAAAAGACCAGAGCTGGGAAGAACTTTTCAAGTTGAAACATTAGAGTTAGGAGAAACATAAAAAGACACACATCAGTGAATAATCATCAAGGACTAAAGAATTATAAATTGCTTACATTTTAATATGGGATGTGGGGAGATGGTGCCTGTGTTTCTAGTGAACGTGATCATCAGGGGTGATGGAGGGAGTCTAATTAGACAGAATGCCCTGCAGTGGGCTGTTTATGTCTTCAGGACTTTAAGAATGGAAAGAGAGGAAGAGAAGTACACTTTGGGAGGGTGAAGGGGGAAAGGAAAGGAAAGTTAGGGAAAATTATATTGTGTAAGCAGGGTGCACAAATAGCCATATTTAAACAAGGAAGGGGCGTAGGTGGAATGGTTGACATGTGAACCTGTCATCCGAATTAGTGTAAGGAAGGAAAAATTCACACACAAAAGTTTCATTCGGATATGAAGGAAAGAGAAGGGAAATGAGGGAATTAGAGGAAGGGTAGATTAAAGGAGAAACTAGTCCTAAGCAAAATAAACTCAAGGTTGCACAAAAACATCTATATCTTGTACAAAAACACTTGTATCTCTTTTTGAAGTGGCAAAGAATGGAAGTCTTAGAAGTGCCCGTGAATTCTGCAGTGACTAAATAATTTATGGTGTATAAATATAATGGGATATGGTTGTGCTCTAAGAAGGGATTGTGGGAAGACTCATGAACTGATATGCGTTTCACTGGATAAGAACCAGAACAATTTATGATAACAATATGATAAAGACCAACAACTCTGAAAGTATTAGAGACTTTGATTGGTATAATGACCAGGCACGAGGCCAGCTCAGCTCCTCATAGAGAAGGGAAGGACTTACAGTTTAGGATGAGACAGACTTTTTTTTTTTAACATGGCTAATGCGGAATTTTTTGCTTGATGTGGTACATGTTTATTATGGAGTTTTGTTTTTCTTTAGTTCTCAATTTAGGGTTGAGGGATTGTTGTGAGTGGAAGAGAGGTAGGGTTTTCCTGATTGGAAAAAAAAATGAGATGTAATTAAAAATTATTTTTTAAAATATATACATATGCATGCTTTTTGGAGGGGGGAAGGCAGGGCAGTTGGGGTTAAGTGACTTGCCCAAGGTCACACGGTTAATAAGTGTTAAGTGTCTGAGGTCAGGTTTGAACTCAGGTTCTCTTGACTCCAGGGCCGGTGCTCTATTCACTGTGCCACCTACCTAGCTGCCCCTCAAAATATATTTTAAAAGTTCACAAAAAAAGGACCTCAGATTAAGAATCACGCCCCCGCCTTTACCTTTTCTTTGTGCTTTACCACTTAAAGTAGAACTAGAAAAAGGACCTTAGATCTCATTACTAATGTTACACACAGTTGATTTGGTCCTTCGTCCTTGGAACTCTGACCTTGCTTAGAAAGTGACAGGTTATTATATATTTTTTTCTTATATGCTAACCAGATAAACTTCAAACAAGTTGTATTTGAAGAGGATCTTAATGAGAGAGAGATCTGCATGTGCTCCAGAAATAATAGTTCTGTGTTCGGTTTTACCGCTGAAAACAAACCTTTTGGTTTATGAATTATTTCAGTGGTTTTTGAAGTTCTGCCTCTGGTTCCTTAAGCTGCAGAGTGTCTTTAAGAAATAAAAGGAAGGAAGGGAGCAAGCGAGCAAGAGGCCGTCTGCCACCGTGGTCTGGCTGACACTGTAGTTTCCCACCTTCCCGTGGCAACATCAGACTTTGAAGTTAAGCGACAGCGTTATCATAGCATTTTCTGTTGACTTAACTAGCTGACATTTGACCTGGTGCTTTTTTTTCACAAAAGTCCCTTCCTGGGTATTCTGTTGTAATGCAACAACCAAACGTGTGTAGTGAAAATCTTTCTAAAATGTATTAACCCAGCTTGCTGCCTGAGGACGCAGGAGTTAGCGAGCATGTTGGAATCTTTTCTTTTCAGAGTGTTGTTTCCTGGTTACGTTTCGAAGCATTGGTTTTTGTTGTGTAGTCCTGTATGCTGGTGTGAACAAAGGGAGAGCATGTAGAATAGAGGTATTTTTTATTTTTTTATGTGTGTCTGTATAATCAAATGCCTTATATCCTTTTACAAGTGAGTTCTCTAGTCCTTAAGAACTTTATTTCATTCCTGTGGACTGGTATCCACAAATGTTAATTTCTAATTACAAGAACACATTCTTGGATAGTGAAATTTCTTTTTAATCACCTAGGTTTTGTCCCCTCTTTTTAGCACTAGAACTTAAATATTTCACCCATTTTTATGGAAAGCTTGTGATTCTGAATCGGTTACTGTATTTGGCTTTAATGTAAATCCAGTTATGGTACGTTAATTGTTTGTCTGACTGTGTGCTTCACACATCAGCCTTAGTTTTCCTCTCTATAAAGTGGAGATATTTGTATTATTTATTTACTCAGGGTGATTGTGAGGAAGGTCACTTGGAAAACCTTAAAACCTTGAGGAAAGGTGAGTTGTTCTTTACATGTAATTGAGAAAAAAATATTAAAATAAGTTAAAGTTGTTGTTTTATTATTAAGAATGCCTCCGAGTTACTAAAACGTTGAACCTGTGTGACCCTAACACGCATGGTCCTGTACTCTTGAGCTTTTTTGTTGCCTCGTTTCTGTGATTTTTCTGTCTTTTCCTGCTACACATTAATTGTTCTTTTCAGTGCCTTTCTCCAAACACTTACCTGGGTGAGCTGGCTAATCACATTCTTCTGGATTATTCCTAAGAAGAGTGACTAGACTGAGTATTGGAGGAATCTTATGAGCTACATAGAAATTCTTTGAAGGGACTGACATTTATATGGGTTGTTTAGAGACTTTAAAAAAATATTTTGAAGGTATTGGCAGTTGTGCTCTGGGTTGTGGAGACTTGCCAGATAATTGACCTCTGGGTAAATCTTGTATTTTTTGTTTGATTAGAACTTCTGATTTCATTTATATTGGTCACTTCCAAATGCAGATCTACAACTGCTCTGCGGTTTACAATTTTAGAGAATTGCTTTTGGGCACCGAAAAGCTAAGTGACTGCTCGGATCATATCCAGTAGACTGAGATTTTTCTTTCAGACGAGACAGGCCTTATTCCAGGCTGCCCACCTGGAGGGTTAAAGAGTTAAAGCAGAATTTTGTCTTTGCTTTCCAAGCTTGAAATTTGACTAAAGTAAGAATTGTTCATGAAAAAGTAATAAATCTGTCTTTGCTTTTTATTTGAAACGGAGAACTTATTTCTTTTGGCTCATTTCTTGACTGATACCGAATTAGAATAAGTAAAAAGCACAATAGATATCACAGCAAAAACAAGCAGTGTTTAAGAAAAAATAGAACACTTACTCATTTCACTGGTGGTAGCTCAGTTTCCTCATGTGGAAAAAAGGGGGTTGGACTTGGTGACATCTGAGATCTCAGTATCTTTTAGCTCAACAATTAAATGTGCCTACCGGGTATAAGACAGTGACTGTGCTAAGTGCTGAATGTTGAAAACCAGCATACTCTTCACTTAACAATCAACAGGAAGGGATATGACATGGAAACACCAGTTTCTGCATTTATAAATTTAAGGCAGAATGATAATGGGTGCAAAGGAGGAATCCGCATGAAGGGCTTGAGCAATGTTGAAGCAAGGAAGGCTCATAGGATCATTCGATCATTCCCTTTAGAGAGCAGCTAGTCTAGCTTCCCCCTCCATTTTACGCTGGAGGAAACAGAAACTTATATTTCCCAAGATAACAGCTTTTCTAGAAAGCTCTCTTAAGGGAGTTGGAAGAAGGGAAGGGATAAAGCTTCTCTGAGCAAGTCTGTCTCTAGACATATTCTATATCACCCATTTTTTAGAGGCAGTGAGTTTATATGCTATTATGATACTGATAAATTGGCTGAATGCTACTTTAATAAAAACTACCATTCCACTACAAACGTAACAGTACATTTTAAATATATTCTGAATCATTGTTCCCCCACTGAACTTTGTACGCTGCTTTTAAAACCTGCATCTGATAATGCTATGCAACCTGGATACTTTAGCAAACGACGATATACCTTTTTCATATAAGAGTTAATCAGTAGCCAGGGTGGTTTTACTGGTTGATTATATTAGAAGGAAAAGATTTTCCCCTCTTTTTGTACTTTGTAAGCTTTAACATTTACGTTATTGTTTATGAAGAGTAAGGGTTTAAAAAAAAACATTGGAGTTTAAAAAAAAAGATCCAGTTTTAAATGCCATAATTAATTTTCACTGAGATTAATTTATGTTTCAGTTTTTAATGAAAAGTTGTAGCCCATTTTTGTTGTGTTAAGTTTAGCTGCATTTTTTGAAGAGTCGCTCTGGCTCCCGGGCCTCTGTCTCCTTCCCTCTCTCCCCTCCCCCAACTTTTACCTGCAGATTTGCATGTTTGACCTAGCAAAGTAATTGGGCCCACAGCAACATGGGCGTGCCTCCCTTAGAAACACTTAGTTTCATGTATGACTCATAAGCTGAGGCACAGACACCACTTCCCCAATCTACAGGAGCCATTTTAACAGCACCAAACTGCTGAATTTCTTTTATCTTCTCGCCCCTGGGACCAAGTCAAGAGGGATGGAACCTATTTAAGGTAACTGTGTTTTGGCTATTCCTTTGGTGGCTGTTGCCTCCATGGCATTCTGCGCTCAGAGAGGGTTTACCTGTGCAAGAACATGGCTGAGGGTTCTGGGTGCTCTCTGCCCCCCACCCCCTTCTCTCTCTCTGGTAATATATCCAGTTAGTCACATGCTTGATTGTACTTAACTGTCTGGGAAAAACAAAGAATCCTCTTTCTGGTAGGGTTGAGGCTTTCCTGGTAAAGCACTTTGGACATTTTGTATCATGGAAATCGTTGTCAGCATGACTTGAGAGAAGAACTATTAATTTAAAAAGAAGAGGTGATATTTGGGGGCTTCTTTTTGTTGTAAAACCAGAGCGCTCCTAGGGAAATTTCATATGGTAAATTTCTTAAATTTTCTGTTTTCCTCAGGCAGGTGGATTCTTAATTGCAGGTGGTCATAGTATTCTTCTGCAATTAACAATAAATAGATTTTTACAACAGGTATCTTGCGATATTTAACTTTACGGCTTGGAGTATAGAGAGAACTAACTGATCAATCCGTCTCTGATATGGCTAACCTAGTATTATAATATTATATAGATATATTTTATGTCTATATAATTATATATATTATAATATTATAGATTTAGCTAAATCGAGGTATTTTTGGTTATGCAGTCATACCAACCATTTAAAAAATTCGTTTTAATTTCAAGCATTTGTTTTCTGAGAAATATGGTAGCATTTTCGTGTCTGTTCTGAGTGAGGTCAATTAAAGACATTTTTTGAGAGACGTTTCTTTAAGGAAAAAAGCTTAAAATTAGGTTATTCATTGTTGGAAATGGATGGATTTTTGTTATTTAATCAGCTTTTATTCTGTATAGGGGTGTTTGTGATTCCAAATTCCATAATTTAATTCTTACTGCAATTTTTCACAGACAGGAAGAGTCAAATATGTTGGCCTTTCACCTGTTTAGTAACTGTTATTAAAGTTATGAAAAGAGGAAAATAAGTGACATGGATTATAGAGAGCCACTTATTTTCGGATTTTGAGAAATCTCTTGAAATTAAAAAAAATTTCATTGAAAAGATAGGTCTTGAGAAAGCTGAGTATAAACTAAGATAAAGCTAATTGTGATTCTAAAACTTGGATGAAAAATTATTTGTAATAAGCCTTTTTACGGACTTTTCTAAGTCAAATTTGATTGTGACAGTATTTACCTACTCCTTTGGGCCTTACCTGTGTAATTTTCTGAGCGCTGAGAGCCCTTCAGATGAAAGGGAGTCTATAAATGCATGCAATTGTTGTTCTTTACTTGTTTTGAAGGAATGTTAGTGCTAGTAGGTCTTCGGTATTGTTGTTTTTATGAGAAAGTCATTCAGAGTACTTTTTGCCTGTTGACCTGTGAGCAGCAGCTTGCCCCTTCTCATTTTTTACACTATCAGCACTCAGGCGTTGAATAAGCAAATACTTTCTTCTCTCATTCTTTCCTGTGTGCCTAAGTGGGGAAATCTTTTGCTTGAGGGCCACCAATCTATAGGGAAAAAAGTCCGGGAAGCACCGTGTGCAAGGAAAAAACAACTAGATTTTTTTTTTTTGAAGGAGGAACAGTAATTACATACAAACACAAAATATGTATTATATTACTTAGATGTGAGTATGCGACATGCTATGTTATAAGTAAATACAGAAATCAGACTGATCTCTTTAATTCCCAAGTCTAATGCACCGAATCCCCCAGTCCTTTTGTCTTTCTTGAGCTCTACTGCATTCGACACTCTTGAGAATCTTCTTTACTTTTTGAGTTTTGGTGATGCTGCTTTCTTTTGGGTTTCCTCCTAATCGACCACTTCATGGTCTCCTTTGCTAGAACTTCAGCCATTTCATGCCCACTGAATGTGGGTGTCCTCAACACACTGTCCTGGGCCCTCTTCTCTTTTCTCTGTTCTTGGCGATTCTCTATACTTGGTGATTTCATTATGAGTTTGGTTCAGTCTATATCACTAGCTGTAATCTCAGTCTTGCATCATCAGCTGCCTATTACACATTTGAAAGTGGGTGCTCGGCATGTTCTGCATGCATCTCAAACACGTCTAAAATAGAACTCATTTCCCTTCCACCCCACCCCACTTCTGAACTTCCCTTTTACTGTGAAGGGTACCAGCTTCTTTCTTTTACTTTCAGAGGTCTGTCCTTTCCTACCTTTCCAAGCTTTCTTCCATCCCCCACCGTCTTCTCCCCCCCAGCCCAGCAATATTGGCCTGGTTGCAACTCCCTGTATCTCCATCTCAGTGTCTTTACTTTCATTGACTTGCTGACCTCATATCAGCTTATTAGAATCCCTGTTCAAGCCTTACTCTGACTGTACCATCTGCTGGGAGGCCTCCTGCTGTGAATGCCTTCCTCTCTGAGTTACCTCTCATACTGTACTCTGTATGTTTCATGAATGGGCCCATTAATGTATATGTTGTTTCCTCTGTTAGAACGTAAGCTCCTTGAGGGCAGGGGCTCTTTGCTTATGTATCCCCAGTGCTTAACCCAGTGCTTTGCACAAAGTTAGAGCTTAATAAATGTTAGTAGATCGATTGCTTGACTGAAGCCACGATGGTTGTTCTTTTCAGAACCAAATAAATTGAATTGTTGGGTACTGTGTGCTGCCCCTTGCAGTTTTAACTTTTTTATTGTATTGCTCTTGACTTCCCGTATGCTTGAGGTCAGAGATTGGTGAACCTCAGAGGAACTGGCTCTCTGGTCTTCATTGCTGTGACCCCCTTGTAGCCCCAGAGAATTTCTACACCTTGTTAAACTGAGCCTCCAAAAGTTAAGGTTAAAGAACAGTCAAAAAGGAATGATTTAGTTTAGCATTTCAAAGGGCAATAAGAGATAACATTCTGAAGTCCTTTGCCTGCCCTGATGACCAAGTCCTAGGGTCATAGAACTATAAAACTGCAAAAAACCCCCAGAGGCCATCTGGTTCAACCTCCTCATTTGACCGATGAGAAAACCGAGGTGAACAGGGTTAAGTGACTTGCTCTGGGTCCCACAGCTGGTAAGTGTCTGAGGCCACATTTGAACCTCAGGTCTTGGAGCCGAGTAAAGCTGGGGGAGGGAGGTTCTTGTTTTACTCAGCCACCTAGCTCAAAGCTTTCCCTTTTTAGGTCACTAGATTTTGCAAGATAAAATAATTCCCATTCTGCCCTAAGGCATTCCTTAGAGACTGGGGAAACCCTTCTTAACACTGCTAGTTAGATAATGTGCACCTTTTTTGCTGTATTCCTTTTGTTATATGAATGGGAGAAGGAAAATTTGCCCAGTGGATGCCCTGATATGATCTGTATAGCTTTTATGCTGGTCCATGGCTCTTGTAGTTTGGAACATCTGGCATGCCTCATTGGTTCTATATCTTTTCTACAGCCATGCCAAATACTGTGCCCTTACTTAATGGGGAACGGGAAGAGAGCCAACAAACTGCATTGCTAGAAAGCCAATATCAGTTGTTTCTGTCGGTTTATTGGAATGGTTGGTCCCTGACTGTCCAAGAATCTGTGGCTGATCCAGAGGTAGGGACCATGTCTCTGAACCACTCTTGCTTTGCAATTATCCAAGTCAAATGGAGTTGATCTTGGAGCTTCCATTACAAGAGTGACCTCTACCCTTATTGGCACGGATATAAGTAAATATCATTAAAGATGGATCTGTTACAGATCTGTTTTGGGTCTTGGCTGTTAAATCAACAGGGATTTTTTTGGTCAATAAGATTCCTAGTCATTTCCCTCAATAAAAACCCATGAAGCCCATAATGCTTGTGTTGATAATTGAGGGGAAAAGGAAGAGGTTCTGAATTGAGGTCATGATTCCTGGATGTAGTCTTTTGGAAAGGATGAGAATTTGCTGGTCACAACTTGGTGTGTGTCAGTTTCTTTGTCCTCATTTCATTTTGTCCTGAAGATTTGTCTGGTAAGTTTTATAGCTAGTCTACTTGTTATCAGCCTTCTGAGCTGACCAGTAAAGATATTTTCCTGCCCAAAGTGCCTTGGACCCATTATATACACATGTCGTGGCATAATAGTTGTGTGTTCAGAGTACATTCTGGTACTCGTTGACTTATTTTTTATCTTTTAGCATTTTTACTAGCATCAGACTTCTTCAGTTTTAGAACTGGAACAGACCTTGACGATTATCTCGTTCAGTCCTTTCATTTCTAATAGGAAGAAACTGAAACTCAAGAGGAGTGAAATAACTTGGCCAAGGCCACACAAAAAGCTGATTAGTAACAGAGCTGAGACTAAAACTCAGGTCTCCTGATACCCCATCTAGTGTTTTTTTCTCTCTTCTTTGCCAGTCAGGCCAGTGGATCTTCAGTATAGCTGTCACTCGGGTCTTAAATGAGAATGGCACATGATACAAACGTCTGAAATATTTATTTTTTAATTTGTATATGCCCAACTTTATATTGGTGATACAGAGTAGTCCTGGATCTAATTAATTGTTGAATTGATTAAAGACTTTCTTTAGGGCTTATTATTCTTGTTGGGTAATAACTGTTTTCCTATGTCCTTTAGCTGTAATATGCCAAGGAAGAGAGTGACGAGATGAGAATTCCATCTGTTAATGGGAACAGGTGCAAGGGCATGAGAAGAGGGAGGGAAGGGGGAGGAAAGGAAATAATAAGCATTTATGTAGCTCTTAGTATATGCCAGGAACTGTGCTGAGTGCCTTACAAATATTACCTCATTTGATCCTTGAAGTAATCCTGGGAAGGGTAGGTGCTGTTAGTGTCACCATTTACAGTTAAGGAAACTGAGGCAAAAACCTTTTTAGGGCCACACAGATTTGAACTTGTCTAGCCCTCCATCTACTGTACTACCTAGCTGCCTCTGTCCTAGATAACCTAAATTCTTTTTTTTTCCCCCCCGAGGGGGAAAGCAGGGCAATTGGGGTTAAGTGACTTGCCCAAGGTCACATGGCTAGTAAGTGTTAATTGTCTGAGGTCAAATTTGAACTCAGGTCCTCCTGGTTCCAGGGCTGCTGCTCTATTCACTGTGCCACCTAGCTCCCCCCCCCCCCCCAATTCTTTTTTGAAAAATTAGGACATCTTATTTCTCTTCTTTTTATAAAGGGGTTTTATATTGATGACTTTACAAGTTATTTCTGAACAAACCTCTCCTCCCAATAAATTTCCCTTGTAACAAATAAAAACAACTAAGTAAAATCAAGTGACATGACTGAGTCTGATAGAGTAGTCAGTGTTCTGTACCTATGGTTCCACATTTCTCCAAAGAAAGGAGGGAAATTTAAAAAAATCTCTTCTCAGGGCCAAGATTGGTATTTACAATTGCACAGGATTTGACTTAATTTTAGCATTATTTTCCTGGTTCTGCTTTACTTCATTCTTCATCACGCAGTCCATATAAGGGTTAGAGGTTCCGTTTCTTTGGAATTTATGCAGCTTTTTAATTCTGATCTTAGGGATTGGCAATACTTGTAAATTTGTGGTTAATTAATATTATGGTATATGTTTAATGCTAAATTTTCCAGTATTTCAGAGTATTCACTTTAAAATTTACAGCAGTTTTCAGCATAACCAGTTTGATTTTTCTTTGGTTTTGTGTAAAAAAAATTTTTTGGAAACATCTATTTAAAAAAACCTGTTTTAAAATAAAGTCTCTAAGCTCTATGTGTGTAAACATTGCAGAGCACTCTTACATCTTCCAGTTAGGAGTTTATAGTTAAGTAGATAGTGGAACAACTAAAGGTTTTTGACTGTAAGTGGTACTTTACTTCGACAATAATACAAAGGGTTGGTCAGTTGGAGAAGCAAGGTGATTGGTTAGGGTTCTGGTGCCCCTTTCATGCCTAAACTTTCTGTGTTCTGCATCTTAACCAAATAGCTCTTTTATGTCCTGCCTTCTTTCCTCTCCATCCTTTTATTTGATGGTATATACCCTCCATCCATAGTGAGTTCCCCAGTTCTTAACACCTGTTCCCAGAAGCCACCTCCGACCTTGTCTTTCCATCACCAATCTCTTCCCTACTTAAATATCTCCTTATCGTCCCTTGGGTTAAAATTATTTCTGGTCTTCCCCCTAATCATCAGATTGTAAGCTGCTTGAGAGCAAAGCCTCCTTCTCCCCTAGCTGTATAAACAGTTGTTTAATGAAGGAAATGACTCACCAAGCCCTCCCCCATTCATAAGCTTTATGTACTCGATCCAGCCTGGCACTTGGCCAAGGGTCGAGGATACTGAGAAAAAAGTAACGACAGTGCCTAGCAGTTGACTTTCTGAAAGGAGAGGCGGCTTTCCAATAGGCACACCAAAGATGCCGCTGTGTCAGGGGAGGCCACCTTGAGAGCGAAAGGCCTGGTGCAGAGGGCCGAGTGTCATCTGAGAGCATTCAGAGCACGGGGGGCATTCATTTACTCTGGTTATATTGACGACCTCTGGGCTCAGCTAACAAATGTTTGTTGACTGATTGATAGGTCTTGGGAGACAGGACAGACAAAAAGAAAACTATTGTGCCCTCTACCTCCATAGTCAGAGGACCTGGGTTCAAATCACGCCTCTTGCCACTTTATTACCCTGGATGTGTCAGCCTCCCTGATCCTCAGTTTCCTTATCTGAAAATGAAGGAACTGGGCACAGTGCCTTTTAAAGGTCCCTTCTAGGCTCCATATTTCCGATCCATAGGTGTCAGGAGTAATGTTTTCAGCTTAATCTTTCAGTGGTCAAAAAGCAAATGACGTGAAGTCGTCCTGAGGAAGGCCGTCTGTTTATAAATGAGACTGAATTAAAAGTTTAAGCTTGCCGTAACTCCAACTTCGTTGGGGTTTTTTCCCATTAGAAGTCTCCCTAAGAAACAGATAAGGATGTTTGCTGTTTCTAGACAGTGACTCTGTTCTAACAGGGTTTAGGGAGCTTAATGGCAGAAAGAAAAAGTAAATAAAGCAGAATTGCCTTAGAGAAATCATACCCTTCATTGACCGATGAGGAAATGGGAGCATTAAGGAGTTAATTGACTGTTCTCGGAGCAGAACTAGAACTCCTGACTTTCTTGTCTAATATTCTTTTTCACTATTGTGAACAGAAGTTTTTACCGAGCTCTGGTCTGCCGGAAGTCCACTTCCTGTTCTCTGTTCTTTTGGCTAGGCTGTTAGACCACTTGACTTTTGAATATCCACCCTTAAAAAGGGTGCTTGGTGTTGAAATGGATAAGACACTGGGCCTGGAGTCAGTAAGTCCTTAGTTCGAATCTTGTTTCAGGTACTTACTGCCGGAGTCATCCTGGGTAAGTCACTTAGCCCTGTTTGCCTTAGCTTCCTCCTCAGTAAAATGTAAAATTCCTAAATGTAAAAAAAGCTGGAGAAGGAAATGGCAAACCATTCTAGTATCTTTGCCAAGAAAACTCCAGAACAACAAAAACAACAAATACTTTGGAAACCTTGGTCTGGAGTACTTAAATGTATCTGTGATCTCTCTTGGATTTCCTTCCAAAAATTCAGACCAAGCCTGTGGATCTAGGGTAACCACTGTTCGTATTTTCCTATTAGAAAACCAGGGAGTCCACTCCATAATCTTAACAATAGTCTTAAGAAAAAAGACTTTTTTTGGCCAAGATTCATTGTCGACTTGGGGTGGTAGTGGTTTTAAAATAGATTGATGTGTGCAATTTCCCTTTCGTTTCTCGTAGTTGGTTTGGGAGCTGTAGCTTTTATATCTGCTTCAATTAGGGAGAAAGAGTATAGCTTAATTAATTGCTAAAAAGAGATTTTCAAATATTCTTCCCTTTCCCCTCCACAAAGAAACACAATTTTGGAAAAAAATCGGTCATTTAATAAGAAATGCCATGTGCAGTTGAATATACAATTCGGGCATAGCAGTGTTTGCTTTTCCTGGTATTTTTGCTTCAGAATTGGCAAAACATTTCCTTTATGATCCTCTTCCCCTTACCCCTCTTTGGAGTCTCTCTAGTCAATTGTTTTTAAACATAGTGGGGCACAGCATTTGCATAGCATTAAAAACATATCGTGACAAATGACAATGTCCTTTTAGCCAATAACCTTTTAGCAGATGGAGGTTAAACACAGCCACGTATTCAATTTGATTGATTGTCTCCTTAAAGTGAGATTATCTCTGGGTAGTTTGGTCAAGTAGACGAGGAATACTGAAGTCTGAATGGGATGATCATCAGTTCAGAGTCACTGGTTCAGAGTCACTGGTTCAGAGTCGCTGGTTCACAGTTGGCAGGTTTGTCTTAATAAGAAAGTCATGTGTCAAGATGAGCCATTCATTTCACATTTCAGTAGCAAGCACTCAGTTACCAGAACCAGCGGTGGGGTTTTTTGTTTTTGTTTTTTAAAGTTCGAGTAACTGAGTATGAAGAAGATCAAGTTGGATGAATCCAGTTTTGTTCATGTGTTCAGATCTTGATTTGAGATTAAGGAGAAAGAGGAGGAGGGCTTTGCTGGATTTTTTTGTTTTTGGGTGAAGTTTCAGGATTTCAGTCTCCTCAGATGATACTTTATTGTCGACACTCGGCAAGGAGTATTGCAGTGTATTCTTAGGTTTATTGGTTGTGTGCCATCGTGTCTGATAATTTAGTTTGGACTTTATTCTAAGTTTTCTTTTTCGTTTAGCGCTTTCTTTTGGTAGGGGAAATAATTTTCATTCTAAACTTATTTGTTAAATAAATTTGTTATTTGTTTTATGGTAGGCAATATGAAAGATTAGGAAATGGTGGGGGTGTGTGTGTGTGTGTACTTGGTAATTTTCAAAGGGCTTCTTAGAAGAATATTGTTATTTTATCCTCATAACCACCACATCATTTAAAAGTTAATTATACTGTATTCAAAAGAATTTTGAAATTTGGTACTTTATATTGCCTGTTATACTCTTATGTATATATATACTTAACCTTATCTTGCATGATTATTCCACACGCGCTGGTGAGGTCTCTCTAGATTATAAGGCCCTTGAGAGCAAGGGCACCATCCCTGTGGCAAAGTAGAATGCTGGGCTTTGAGTACAAATCCTGCCTGAGATGAATTTTAGATCATGGATAGTCATTTAGCTTTTTTCAGTTTTCTTACCTTTAAAATCAGAATAATAATACAGTACCTATCCCATCAGATTTTTATGAGCCAAGTGTTTTTGTGAACTTTGAAGCACAGTATCATGTGAGTTATTACTTAGATGATCGTGGGGCTTGGGGGATAGGGGTTTGTATCTTCCTTACACAGGAGGGCGATTACAGTCATTTTGGGAGCTAGGAGGCTGAAGTTATACGAGTTCTAGACCAACTCTGTTACCCTCCATCCCATCCTTGCATATGTCTGATTTTGGGTGAGTGCCTTTACTCCTTTTGGTTTCAAGCTTGTTCAGGTAAAGGAGGCTTGAATAGACAATCTCTGAGATCCTTTCCAGATCTGATGAGTATGCAAATACAATTCTGAGGTTTTTCATGTGTGGGGTACTGTTAAGTCACTTTGGTGTAAGGTATTTGGGGGTTTGTTTTTTTTCCCATTTGTTTCCCTGCTTTTGGAGAATCTGAGTAAATCTTTTGCAAAACCAGTAAGTACATTTCTATTGATCATCTTTTGTTAAATTTCCAGTAATGTTTTGCTTTTTGCTTTTGCCAGTGAATTCAGGAATGTGCATGTTCTCTAGGCTACCTATAATGAAATTTCAACTGAAATTCCTAATTAGCTTTGACTTGTAAATATCCATTAGTTTTTACTTTGTCATATTGATTCTATGCATTTCTAAAAATTTATCTCTAGAGATAAAGGGATTTAATTGGTTGCCTTATTCATTAATTTTCTCCTGTTTTCTTTTAAATTGATAGCAGATCTTAGGGGTTTCTATTGATTATATTTTGAGTACTGGAAAACAATAGTTTTCTGAACCAGAATAGCCAAGATTCAAAGTTAATTAAAAAACTTTAGGCTAAGAAAAATGACTTTACATTGTAATTGATTGGGTGACCTTTATACAAAGTCTGAAGAACCACAAGATAGTATTATTATTATTACTTATTAAACAAGAATCTGAAAAACCAAAGCTGTATTTTAATTGTAGGGAAAATTAAGATGCTAAAGCTGGAATAATGAAATGTATAGACTGCTGTGTAGAGTAGGGCTTAGTAAATATTGGTTAAATTGGGGGAAAAACAAGTTAGGTGTTTTAACCTGATTGCTTGAACATAGCATATAGAATGTAGAAAACAACATCATTGAATATAAACGTTGATTGCTGTAGGACTGTATGAAGCAAGTTAATGAGGTATGTACAAGTAGACTAGTCATCTGTTTAAGGATATCATTAAAGTAATTGTTGGATCAAACAGTGTCACACATTTGTTATATTAAGAAATTGCATGTTGATGTGTTGAATTATTATTTCTCAAAGAAAGAGAAACTGGTTCATTCAGTTTTACTACCTACAGACCTTTAGTGAAATAGCTAACCTTTGTCATAAAAGACTAGCCTATTCAAATGATTATTAAAATATAAATATAAGTCTAATATGGAAATAAATCCTATGCTCTATTAATTGAAATACATCAGTCAATTCTCCCTTCTACCCAGAGAACGCTAGTTCTCTGATTAACTGGCAGGGTGGTTGAGAAAGGAGGAAGAAAACTTTTAGTGACTTGGGCACCACCTTGTAAGAGAGATTTGTCCGACTTCAGTTTCTTTAAAAACTTTTTGAGTCCTTTTGTCTTTATATTACCTACAAAAGTTTGTCCTATATCCAAACACTCTCCCCTTTGGCAGAGAGCCAGCCTTTATGACAGAGGTTAAACTTTTAAGATATTTTGATAGCTGTTTCAGTATAATTGATTTCCTTTGTAATCATATGTATTTTATTTTATGCATTTATAAACTATGTTCTGAGAAGAGGCATCCAACACTTACCATAGGATCTGGAACAGGGTTGGGGAACCTTTAACTTCAAGGCCCCATGTGACCCTCTGGGTCCTCAACCCTTTGACTGAATCCAAACTTCACAGAACACATCCCCTTACTAAAAGGATTAGTTCTGTAAAACTTTTGACTCAGTCAGAAAGCTGTACCCAAAGACCTAGAAGGCCACATGTGACCTCAAGGCTGCAGGTTCCCTACCCCTGGCCTGGCACTTAGCAGACCCTTAATAAATACTTGTTGACTTGACTTGAGCAGGGGTCCATAGGCTCTATAGACCGGGAAACAAAAAAGTTAGAGAAATACTCCTTGCTTATAATGTAGGATAAATAAAGAGAAAGGGGAAAAATTTAGCAGAACTAATCAACATAATCAAGATCCAGCTCATATAAATGGAAAGTTACTCTGCATTCCTCTTTATTAGAATGACATTTAACTGAGTTTGATAGGAAAGAAGTATCATTCTTCCTTCTCTCCTACTGGAACACGATAGCCAAATGCTGCTTTGTTCCCATGTTTGCATAATTATTCAAATGATAAACTTTTTTTTTTATAACTGCTCTCACCATTTATGGTGATGGTATGGAATGTAAGAGATCTTAGGTACATGAAGGTCATCTCAAAAACTCCCCAACACCCTGCCAGTTAATCAGAGAACTAGCGTTCTCTGGGTAGAAGGGAGAATTGACTGATGTATTTCAGTTAATAGAGCATAGGATTTATTTCCATATTAGACTTATATTTATATTTTAATAATCATTTGAATAGGCTAGTCTTTTATGACAAAGGTTAGCTATTTCAGACTGCTTAATTATTAATATTTATGATATCTTTTAGCCTGTACTGGACATAATGTTACGCACAAGAATAGGTAAAGAGGTGTTTCAAAAGGGCAAAGGGCCTTTATTAAATTTGTCTGAGGATGGAGAAAAGTGCCAGAATTTGATAAAAGAAGGAAAAAAAATCTGGTGACAATTAAATAAAAGACCATAATGAGTTCTAAAACATTCCAAGTGTCCATGTGATTATCAGAGAGATAGGAAAGGGAGAGGCAGAAAGAAAGGTGGCATTTAATTTGTGATTTAAATTTTAAATAGGGATTAGATTTGAGTAAATTCTTGAGTGAAATTCATTTGAGTATAGTTGATAGTTCAACATGCATGAGTGGAAGAGATATCACAGATATTTGGAACTCCTTACTGGCTAGAGAATCATTATAATAAAAATAGCCCCTAAACTGAAGAGGTAGACCAGACCAAATAGTCCTGTCAGGACTCAATTTAAAAAGAACATTTTTTTGACATTTTAAGGTAGCTACCTTTTGACAAATGATTGAGGTTTGGGAGGGCTGTTCTTTGATTAATATAAGTGTCTTCATTACAAAAGTTTTGCATTAATTGATGGGACAAGGTTTTAAGAGCTTGAACAGTTAACTTCATTTTGTAATTTTGGTTTTTCAGAGTTTTTCTGCTTGTAACATAAAGTTAATGTGTGAATAAAAGGCCAAGTGTTTCTTTTTCATATTGAAATTTAGTCTCTAACGCAGAAATAACTTTTTCTTAATTCAATTAAGCTGTGATATTTTGTTTCTGACTCGCATAAACTGATGGATTGTGATGTAGTAGATCCAAAGATGCAGTGCAGAGGGCAGGAAATACTTGACATTTGTGTGTTCTGTCTTCCTTTCGGCTTCCTGTCAGTTAAACCACCATTGGAGTAACAGAAGCACAGATGCACAAAGATGAATTTCCGTAAGGGAGATGAGTTTCTCAGTTATCACCTTATTAAAAACTTTTATGTTTTGCTTTTATTGCCTGTTTCTGTGAAATATCTTTGAATTGCCAAAGTAGTAAATATTTTAAAATTTCATACACTGGATGCTGTACACTTGCAGAGAGAGAACTGATAAATAGAAGTAGGCACAGTTTGGTTTGACATATATTTATAAATATGTGTCAAATGGTGGCCTTTAGTGTGGGATGAGGAGGAAGAGAGGAAGACCAAAAAAATTAAATTAAAAACAAATTTCACATGTTGGGGCTTAAATAAAAGTTTTTGAATTAATGAAAACCTTGCCCTAATAAAATGGACTGAAGATATGTAAAATTCTTCTCCACACCAGCTCTTTAAATGCTAGGTATCATTTTGATATGGTAATGAGAAGGCTAAGCTAACTGTTGGATCCATTGGGCTCTGGAGTTGTGACCTGCAGCAGGGCTAAAGCTGCACTGTGTTTGGCATTAATATGGTGAGCCTTTGGGAGGGGATGAGGGATGGGGATGCCGGGATGCCTAAGGAGGGGGCAAATTGGCCCAAGATGGACCAAAGCTTTCCTGCTGATCAGCAGTGGAATTGGATCCATGTGTCCCACTTCCATCATGGGTGACCACGGGAGATCCAATCTCCTTCCCTCTGTGCTCCCTCCCCCAAATGCGAAGTATCGCATTATGTTTCTAGAAGCGTGGTTTCATAAAGCAAAGGCATGTGGCTCAGGATATAGATTCTGATACCTATATCTATCTCTATATCTATATATAAACATTAGGAAGCTGTTTGGTTGCCACTTCATTTGTAGATGTTGCTGACTTTCTTTTTTCTGACATGTCTTCTAGCTCTTCTAATAAATTAGTGTACAGTGAAGTATAGGGCATCATTAGTAAACTCTATGGGAATTAAAGTATATTTTGGAAATAATATTTTTTATTAAAACAAAGTTCACATAAAATACCTGTAGTAGGTCCCTGGGCAACCCTAGTTTTGGGTCAACCCCTACTTGGTCATCATTTGGTCCCTGCCTGTCTCAAAATGAATGTAAATGCCAATTTCTGTTTTGAACAGAAACCCTGAGGATCTTCCCCTCCCAAATCATTTTTTAAAAAATTCTTTGCTTTATTTCTTATTATGCCTTAATTACTGAATGAGTGTTACCTCAGTCAAACTGAGACCTGTTAAAGACCTTAGTTTAAAAAGGCCAAGGTCTCTTACTCCATCCAGGATCATCTCTTGTCAGTACCTCCCAATCTATATCTGGCCACTGGACCTAGATGACTCTGGAGGAGAAGTAAGGCTGGTGGTGACTTTGTATAATTCTCCCTCACTTAAATGCAATTCACTTGCATGTCATGGCGTCACCTCCTTGATGTAATCATCCTCTTCCAGTGAAGGACAGACAACATAAAGGTAAGGGATAGGCTGGATTAATGTGTGCCACTGGTAATCCTCTGTTATGTGAGGAGCAAGAGAGGCTTCATTATGTTTGGTGGATTCCCCCCTTCTCTTTGGGGAGCACAGGGGAAGACTCAGGCAAAAGTTTCTTCCAGTGAGCAAGCATGGGCACATGGGAGGAATCCTCATTACTGAGCTTGTAGATCCATTTGAGTATGGAGAGCAAGGGTTAAAGTTCAGGCCTGCTCTGGCCTAGAAACTTGTCTAGCATCATGTGTACTAATAGTCTTCTCTATCAGTCATGACATAGATAACCAGATTAAAAAAAAAAAAAGCTATTTGTACTTACATGGTAAAGGAATTAAAGCTATTTTCCAAAGTTGAAAGGGAAAATCATGGAGTTCAGTTTAATTCATGGGATGAATTCTTACCAGAGGGCTTGACTTTAAAAAAACAAGTAACACACCAAAAACCTGAGCTTGTCAACAAACAAAAAAGAAAAGGAAAGAGGACTGCAAACTAAACTGAACTTTTTACAATACAATTTTTGAACGTCTATATTGAATTTAACAGTATAAAATCAAGACCTGATTTTTGAGTCACTTTTTTTCCTCCCTTTGGAATCACTATCACTAGCCATCTAGGCCTCACCTCCTTCCTATTCTTTTAAACAATCCTCCTTTGGAACAAATCTAGTTGCAAAAAATATATTAATATAGTGATTATGTCTAAGAATGTATATGCCTCATTATACTGCACCACTAATCTATCATCCCTCTGTCAAAAGGGTGGGAATCATGCTTCATTTATGAGTCTTCTAGAGTAATTATTGGTCCTTGCATTGATTGGAGTTCTTAGATCTTTCAGAGTTATTTTCCTTTACATTATTAAAGGAGATATGTATAGACCTGATTGAGAAAACTCTTTACCAGTATAGGTTGGCACTTTCTCTTCAACTTCATAGCCTTAGGGAGTTGGTTTGAGCACTGGAAGGTGTTCCTCGATTTTTAGCTACCATTTTGTAATCATTATATAAATTATTCTCCTGGTTCTGCTTGCTTCTCTCTGTATGTATTCATGTAAGTCTTACCAGACTTCTGAATTCATACTTTTGTTGTTGTTATTATGTCATTTCTTATGACTTAATAATAATATACTCCATTGCTATACTATAAATTCTAAAGACTTTCCCCCCCGCAGTGGATGGGTATCTTCTGTTTCCATTCTTTTGCTGCAACTAAGAATGCAGCCAATAAATATTTTGTACATGAATCTTTTCCCTCTGTCTTTGACTGATTTCGGCTATTTGCCTAATTAATAGTGGTGTAATTGGACTGGAGGCTGTACAATTGAGTAATTTTGGGGGCATAATTCCAAATTGCTTTCTAGAATAGTTGAGCCAGTTGACAGCTCTATCGAGTACATTAGTGTGCCTGTCTCTCCATATTGCTCAGAGTTGTTTTAATTTGCCTTCCTTTTATTAATGACTTGGAAGTATTAAAAAGAAATGCTGATATGTTTTGTTTTTGTCTCACTTAACTTTTCCAGGGTCTCTCTCCCTCTTCCCCCTTCAGAGAGCAATCTGTTATAATAAAGAATTTTAAAAGGGGGGGAAGGTTCAGCATAAATAACCAACGTACTAAAAAAGTCTGACACTGAATGTGTAGTGTTCCACATCCATAGGTCACTCTTGCTGCAAAAAAAGAGGAAGGTCCTCTCATATCTCTTCTTTGCAGCTGTTCTTGGTTGTTATTACAATACAGCATTCACTTTTGATTGTTTTGTCTTTCTGTTTGCATAGTTATAGTCATAATATATACATTACTTAATTGGCTCTGCTTACTTTATTTTTAATTTTTTTTGGCTTTTTGGAGGGCAGGGCAATTGGAATTTAAGTGACTTGCCCGAGATCACATGGCTAGTAAGTGTTAAGTGTCTGAGGCCAAGTTTGAACTCAGGTCCTCCTGACTCCAGGATGGGTCCTCTATTCACTGTGCCACCTAGCCACCCCTTACTTGATTTTAAAAATATGGGCGTTGATAGCTTTTTTGAAACCTGTCTCCTTATTTGTGCCCTTTGACTATTTATTAGAGAATGGTTCTTGCTCTTTGATATTTGAATCAATTACTTACATGTCTTGAATATCCAACTTTTATCAGAAAAATTTGTTGCAAAGATTTTTTTCCCCTCTAGTTGGCTTTCTCTTTTAATTCTGACTGTATTGATCTTCCTTGTGCAAAAGTTTCACAATTTTTATGTACTCAATATTCTCCATTTTCTCTGGCCTCCCAGGTCTCTTCCTGGTCTAAAGTCTGTGATTCTATGAGGAAGAAAGGAAAGAAGCACTAATTAGCACCTATAATGTCCCAAACACTACACTAAGGGCTTTACAACAACTTTGGGAGGGAGGTGCTGTTATTATCACCCCTATTTTTACATTTGAGGAAATGGAGGCAGACAGAGCTTAAGTGATTTCTAGGCAGGATTTGAGGTCGTTTATCGTGACTCCAGAGCCAGTGCTCTTGCCAGTGTGTCGCTGCTCTGATGATCTTTGTCCGTTGCTTAGTCAAGATTTCTTCCCCTCACTTTGGTTGTAAAAGATACCTTTTTTCCCTTCTCTAATTTGTTTATGGTATGGTCCTTTCATATTTAGATCATATTTCCTTTTGGCATTTTTTTTGTGGCATGTTTTACAAGGGTTCTTCATCAAGAGAGCCCAGTGTTTGATAAAATTTTTTTTTTTTGGACTGTTCTCTGGTTAAAGACTGCTCTTTATATGCTGCTCAGGGGGAGGATAGTTGGTAAGATTTCAGAGTGTTATATACTTCTGTTATTGTTTTCTTTTGAATAACATGGTTGCTCTTCTACAAGGGCATGTGGGAATATATTCTGTATTTCAGAATCAGAAATTGCACTTTGTATGTTGCATATAGGATATCTTATGAAAAACTTGACCAGTGCCACTTGGGTCAAGGAAAAATCTCCCTCTACCTTAATGTCTAGCAGAGTGTCTCTACATAAGCTCTCAGATATCTCACTTGTGCTGTCCTCTATGATCCAGGATTCTCGTAACACTAGGATTTAACCTTTTAATGAGGAAATTTGAATGGTAAATTGTTTTATAAAGCAAAACTTGATATTTTATACCAAATACACTTCAACCTGACTTTAAAAGAATAAATTTAATGTTAACAAATGGAAGATGTTCTTTTGTCTTTTGATTATCCTAAATGTTTAATACAGGATACTAAAAGTCATCTCTTCCTTTGAGTTACATTTAAATTCAGTTCTAAAACTGTTGTTAGGTCCCTTTTATGAGTTTATGTCAGGCATCCTGGGAGATGCAGAAGAATTGTGAGATTCTGACTCCTCTTCCAAAGTAAGTTAGGGTCTCGGTGGAAACAGTGCTGGAGAGAACATGGTGTAATAGTGGAGAGAACACTGAGCCTTAGAGTCAAAGAACCTCGTTCGTTTTGCCTCCAGGTTGGACTGGATGATCGTTAAACCCTTTTCCAGCTCTTCAAACATTCCAGGATCTTATAATTAAAAAAAACAACACCACCAGAGGGTATGCCATTAGTTTTAAAGACTTGATAGAGATTATAGGTAACACTAGGAATTAATTTCCTTTTTTTACCCTCTCTTCTCTACACCAACCCCCAGCAGTATTTTATTTTTTCCAATTACATGGGAAGATAGTTTTCTGCATTCACTTTTGTGAGATTGTGAGTTTCTTTTTACTTTCTTCTGCTCCACTCTTCCCAAGATGGCAAACAGTCTGATGTACAGGCTACACGTGTACAGTCATATTAAACATGTTTCCACATTAGTCATGTTGCGAAAGAAGAATCAGAACAAAAGGGAAAAACCACGAGAAAGAAAACAACAACAAAAAAAGAGAAAACAGTATGTTTCGCTCTGCATTCAGACTCCATAATTCTTTCTCTTTATGTGGATAGCGTTTTCCCTCATGAGTCTTTTGGAATTGTCTTAGGCTGATCACTACACAGTGCCGTTATTTTCATTTCCTTTTTAGGACTGAAATTGTATTATGTCATTAAGGTTAGAATGTTTTTCTTTTCATGGATAAAAAGTGTTTCTTGGACTTATGCCCAAAGAATGTCTCTCCCCCCATGTTCCCTGGGGTGGGAGTGTGTTATATAGGTGGTCCCTAGTATAGGAATAGATTATGTTCCACGTTTTAAGCTTTATTTTTTGTTGCTCAGAACATATTTCCCCATAGCAACAATACAAAAGGTGATTATAATCTGCTAAAGTGTTTTGAACCCAGCATGTATCTCTATGCAGATGATTCTCAGATGTATTTGTTCAACCCTAACCTTTCCTGACCTCTAATCTCCAGTCTAGAGAGAGCTCCACTATCTCTCATTGGCTGTCAGACATTTCAGACTTGACGTCTCATTGGCCTATTAAAAATATGTCCAAAACTGAACTCACTGTCTTTTCCCTCAGACCCTCCACCCTTTCCTGAGTTCCCCATTACCGTCAAGTCTCCATCAATCTCCCAGTCACCTGTAACTCCTCGCCCTCCCTATGTCTGGTCCGTTGTCACGACCTGTTGTTTCTACCTTCCTAACATTTCTCCTATACACACCCCCCTTTTTTCCCTGGACAATGCCATCACCTGGGCGCAAGGTTCTTATGCCTCACACCGGGACTGTTTGCAATGCCCTTCTGATTGGTCTCATCTTCCACTCACCTGTCAGAGTGATCTTCTAAAGCTCAGGTCTGACCAGGTCACCCCCTTCTTCAATAAATATTGGATCATATGTAAAATCTGTTTGCTTTTTAAAGCCCTTTAAAACCTGCCCCTTCGTCCCCTTCCGGTTTTCTTACATCTTGCTGCCTTTGTGTACTCTGGGATCCATTGACACTGGCTGCCTCCTCGTCTACCTCCCGCTTCATCTCCTCCTCTTGTCTTCTTTCCAGTGTCATCCAAAGGCCAACCTTTGCAAGGAACTTTTCTCTATTCTCCTTAACCGTAATGTTTTCCCGTTGAGATTGCCTCCAATTTATCTATATACATTTTGTGTGTACATAGTTACTTATGGTCTCTCTTAATAGATTGTGAGCTCCTGAGAGTGGAGGCAACTTTTTACCATTCTTTGAATCCCCAATGCTTATTAGTTCAGTGCCTGGCACTTAGGAAGTACTTAATAAAAGCTTGTTAACTAATGGACTACTAGAGGGAAGAGCTATTACAAGAAGAGTTATTTTTCTCCTTTTTTTCTTGGGGTTTAACCTTAGGCAAAATTTCAAAGTGGATGAAAGTTTCTTTTTTTTTTTTTTGTCAGGGGGGAGGCGCAGTGCAGTGTGGCTAAAGAGGACATGTCCTTACCTTTCCTTTGTGCAGGCCTCTACAGATTAACCTTATGTGTAGTAAATTCTCCATCACTCTTTATGTTGGGTCCTGCCTTTGCCTTTGTTGAGCCGTTGCTGGCTTTCATAGGTTATTGTCTTATTCTGCCTTTGAACACTTATGTGCTCTAAAATCTCAGTATTTGTTCAGAACTCAGCTATGTCTCCCACCATCTGTGTGGCCCAGAGGGTCAGGTCAGGTCGTTGTCTTTTCCTGGTCTCATTGTCCTGGGTGTGGATGGTAAGAACTATGAGAGTTTGGTTTTAATGGCAGGGATAGGAGCAGTGACAATCATTTTTTATCCAGATGTCCTTGGTATATATATGTCAGTGACAGCAAGATAATATCTATATGTTTACATATAGCATTTGAAAACATCTCCCTTATGACCTTTTTTTAAACTTTTAAACTTGTATGCAGAGTTAACTTTATTGGTACTGTTGAGGGGATTTTAAAAAATTAATTAATTTTTAGCTTTCAGCATTCACTTCCATTAGATTTAGTGTTCCCTCTCCTCTTCCCTCCCGAAGATGGTGTGCAATCTGATATAGGCTCTACATATACATTCATATTAAACATATTTTCACATTAGTGATGATGTAAAGAAGAATTAGAACTAATGGGAGGGACCACAAGAAAGAAGAAATAAAACAAAACAAAACAACAAAAGAAAAGGAGAACCATCTGCATTCAGACTCCAAAGTTCCTTCTCTGGATGTGGATAGCATTTTCCATCATGAGTCTTTTGGAGTTGTCTTAGATCCTTGCATTGCTGAGAAGAGCTAAGTCTGTCAGAGTCAGTCATCACACAGTGTTGCTGTTGCTGTGTATAATGTTCTGGTTCTGCTCAGTTCGCTCAGCACCAGTACATGTAAATCTTTCCAAGTTTTTCTGAAATCCACCTGCTCATCATTTCTTATAGCACAGTAGGATTCCATTATGTTCATATACCACAGCTTGTTCAGTCATTCCCCAATTGATGGATATTGAGGGAATATTTCTTAACAGTTGACAAGGTGGTTGTAAAATTCTTTGCAGAAAATAAAAGAAGCAGAGCTAGGAAAACGATATACACAATGATTACAATAATGTAAGTGGAAAGAATGGTGATGATAAAACAATGGAAATGAATATTGTAAAATTAGAACAAAAATGGTCCCAAAGAAGAGGTATGTGAAGATAACCTCCCTGGACTCCTTTCCAGAGGTTGAAATTCTGTGGATGTGGAGCATTGCATATATTAAAATTTTTTTATGTATTTTTTTTCTTCTATCTTTTTCTGTTTAAAATAATTTGCAATATGGGATGGCTCTGTGAGGGAAACAGAGGGAAAAGTATAGAGGGGAAAATTTATAGGATGTAAAATCAAATGATATATCAAATTTTTTAAAAGAATGATAAAAAGGAAATCTAATTGCAAAATCATGTTTGTTTTATTGGCTGTATAAATTACTTGAAAGTAATTACCATCAAATTATTAAAGCCAAGTTAACTTCATACTTTTCAGAGATAATCAAAGTAACTCACAAAACAGAACTATATTCTTAATAAAGGAAGGATCTGAGGACAAATAGAATTTTCGCAGACATGGCTCTCCCTGGATTGAATGTTCTACTGTACATATGAATATAAATATGTCTTGATCAGCAAATGTGATGAGGTGGTGAGCTTTGACTTTGCCACAGAAATCTTATTCAGCTCTTTGCAGCAATTCAATCAGTGCCACAGTTTCAAAATATTTAACATCAATTGGTAAGATAAGATCACACATGGAAGTATCCTGGAACATAGCCAGTCTACCAGCTTCAAAGCTTCCCTACTGTCAAAACTCTTCATATTTGACATAAACAAAGCACCTTCTGTGTGTTGAGTGATACCTGAAGAAACATCATGTAGCAGTGATTCCTAATTTTTTGACAGCCTATCACTAGTGTTTTTTTTTTTTAATTTTCAGTTCCAAATTTTCTCCCTCCCAGTACCCTCTTCCCTGCCCACTGAGAAGGGAAAAAATAAGATTCTTATCATACATAGAAAGTCATATCATTGGAGTTTATAATGTTGTCCTACCACTCCCAGTTTCTAATTCTCTTGGTGTTTTTATTTTTTTTTAAATTATGAAATGCTCTGGGACAGTCTTTGAAAATTGGCTTGGGAATTACTTCTCTAAGTATCCTAATAACTTTGAGAATACATGATGGGTAGTTCCCTCACTGATTCAAATTGTAACCTTTGTGTCACTTTAATAGACAGTCGTAGTGTTGCTGTGGCTGAAAGATTTATTGTCTGCAACTAAGTTGGAGATCAATCTTTCTGAACCTTATTAGCTAGGCTGGTACTTGGGACAGGAGACATACTGTCCACTATCAGATCTGTTCATCAAACTTCTGTAGGATTGCTTAGAATTTGTGCTTTCTTGTCTACAGTTACTTTAAATGTAATTTCTTTTCCTATCTCTTGCTGTTGGGCTTTATTAGTAATATATAGAAATGTCGATGATTTATGTAGGTTTATTTTATATCTTGCAACTTTGCTAAAGTTGTTAATTATTTCAAATAGTTTTTTAGTTGATTCTTTAGGATTCTCTAAGTATACCGTCATAATCATCTCCAAAGTGATAGCGTTGTTTCTTCATTGTTTATTATAATTCCTTCAATTTCTTTTTCTTGTCTAATTACTAAAGCTAATATTTCTACTGCAATATCAAATAATAGTGGTGATAATGGGCATCCTTGTTTTACCCCTCTGATCTTATTGGAAATGCTTCTTGCTTATCCCCATTACACATAATTCTTACTGATGGTTTTAGATAGATGCTACTTTTCATTTTAAGGAAAACTCCATTTATTCCTATGCTCGCTAGTGTTGTTTTTTTTTTTTTACACCTTTAGTTTTGTTTTTAATTCTTAAAAATCTCAAAATACAACTTTTAAAAATCCAGTATTTTTTTAATTCCCCCCAAGCCTTACCGTCTTCACTAATTTTTTTTATAAATTAATTTATTTATTTTCTTGTTTACATCATTCATTTCCCCGAGATTTTGAGTTACAAATTTTCTCCCCATCTTTCCCCTACGCGACACCTGAAAACAACTATCCCACTGTATAACCCCTTCACCAATCTATTCACTCCTATGTCCTCCCCCTTGCCCCTCTGACTTTCTGGTAGGGCAGGATGGATCTCCCTACCACAGTGCCTGTGTATCTTAATTCCCTGTTGGATGTAGTTAATAATAATAATTATATATATATGTATGTATGTATGTGTGTGTATATATATTTATATATGTATGTATATGTGTGTGTATACACACACACACATATTTTTAACGTTTGATTATAGAACTTTAAATTCTAGATTTT
>CM053591.1:128809736-128842441 GCA_028646515.1 Pseudochirops corinnae
ATTTTTCTTGGAGAGGGGATTTTTGGGATCCCCGTACCCCACACAATACCAAATAAATACCAAACCAAAACAAAAAATTAACCCCTTAACCAAACAACCTTGGGAGGGATAAGGAAAGGGAAGGAGGAAAATTTAGAACTCAAATTTTTATGAAAGTGAATGTTCAAAACTAAAAATAAGTAAATTTATTTAAAAAAAACATTTTGGTTTCATTTTTTCCTACAAATTTAATCTCATCTTGTTGGCTCTTAAAGGAGTTACCACTGGATGTGAAATCAGACATACTTCCTACCAGTGTTACCATGGGCAGTTCACTTTGGACTTTGTTTTTCTTATTTGTAAAATGAAAGGAATTGACTAGATGATCCGTAGAAGTCCCCTTTCAAATCTTAAATTCTGTGATCCTGTGGACTCAACTCTATTTACCCAGCTTTACTTCCTTTTCAAACCAAGTCTTCTACTCTTATCAAGTTGGTCATCTTACTGTCCCATGAACATGCCATCATCATTTCCACCTTCATGCCTTTTGTTTGCATTGTTCTTCCTGCCAGAATCCTGCTCGCTTCTTCCCCTTTTCATCTGTACAATTCTTCCTTATCCTTCATGGCCTAGCTCAAGTTACACTGTTTCTTATCAAGTATTCACTGACTACTCTTGCCCACCCTTCTCTTTGAATTCCTATAGCATCTATGCTAATCTGCATAGATCTAATCTGATTTAATTATAGAATACTATCTTGTATTGTTAATTGATTTATGTCTGCTGGGTTCTTCAAGACCAATTGTTAGTTTCTTGAGAGGACTGACCATTTCTTTTTTTTTCCCCTTTCAAATGGCTTTTAAAAATAAATTTATTTATTTTTAGTTTTCAACATTCACTTTTATAAGAATTTAAGTTCTAAATTTTCCTCCTTCCTTCTCCTTATTCCTCTGAAGACAGCATGCAATTCGATATAGGCTGTACATGTACAATCATATTAAACATATTTCCACATAGGTCATATTGTAAAAGAAGAATCAGAACAAAAGAGGAAAAGCATGAGAAAGAAAAAACAAAAAAGAGAAAAAAGTATGCTTTGATCTGCATTCAGACTCTATAGCTTTTTCTCTGGATATGGATAGCATTTTCCATCATGTCTTTTGGAATTGACTTAGATCTTTGCATTGCTGAGAAGAGCCAAGTCTATCAAAATCAGTCATTGCACAGTGTTGCTGTTACTGTATACAATGTTCTGGTTCTGCTCACATCACTCAGCATCAGTTCATGTAAGTCTTTCTAGGTTTTTTGTAAAATCTGCCTGCTCATCATTTCTTATAGAACAATAGTATTTCATTACATTCACATACCATGCAGGTTGTTCAACCATTCTCCAATTGATGGACAGGATAATGAATTTTTAAGACCATCTAAAGTTATAGAGGTTATTACCATCTGCATAGGTGGGAGGACAACTACATTAATGAAATCATGGATGTTTTTAGTATTTATGTGTTGGTGAATGACTGTTTGAAAGTTCATTTGTAAGGTCTTTTAGGGCAAAGACTTTTTTTTGGGAACATTCTCATTCTTGGTTGGTTCTAGACTCCAAATCAAGAGACCTAAGCTCTAGGCTTGGTTCAGCAAACATTAAGCACTTGATTTGTCACTAATTTACCATGTGACCTTAGATAATTTACATCTTTTCTCTCTGAGCCTCTGTTTTCTTATCTGTGAAAATTATTGTATTAGGTGATTAGATTCTTTTGCAGATTTGACATAATCAGTAAGATTTCTATTGATACATAGAAATACCTGAACAAGTAACCCACTTATAAGCAAACTTGGACTTTTTCTTACAGGCCAGATCCTGTTTTCAGAGGAAAAAAAAAATCTGCTTTGACTGCTGCCCAAACAGGTTTGCTGTGGAGGGCATTTTAACATGTTTATATGTTCTCTGAATAGTATGCATTCTTGTCAGAGGTTTGTTTTCGATTCCCATGAGAGGAAAGTTTTTTCTAGATAGGTTCAGGGGCATCATGAGAAAAGCAGTGGTGAATACTACTTTGATTATTAATGCCTTTATTTTTTATCTTGAAGAAAAAAGGCCATATTGCTTTTCTTTATTTAAAAAAAAATTCCTTTGTTAGGTGGGAAGGTTTTTATTCCTTATGTTTTAAAATTAGTCACACCCAGATATACATCCCTTGTGTGTGCTCCATTATAAAGAAGAAAAATTGTTAAAAGACCAACTGAAATAGTGATCACCTATGGAGATGTTAACATGACATACTCTTTTTACAACTTACGAAGGAAAGGAAGGAAATAATTTTTAATCTGTTCACTCTTGGCCATTATAATGACTCAGCATCTTACTTGATTTTAGTGTTTTAGCTTTACATTCTTATTGGAATTGTATATAATTTTTCTCCTAGTTCTCCTTGTGAGGCAGCATGGCATAGTAAATAGAGAACCAGCCTTGAGATCCAGGAAAACCTGGCTTCAGGTTCCACTTCTGACAGCCCTGATAGTTTTGGGCAAGTTTAAGATTAACTTTCTAAGTTAACAGTCTAAGATTAACTTTCAGAGAAAGTAGAGTTGTGTCGGTTGAGACAGTTACCTCAGCTGAGAGTTTTCCTGTAAAAATGAAATCACTAACCCCAATTCCCATCCCTACCTACTAATTCTGCTTACTTCACTATGCATCTGTTCATACAAGTCTAAGCTCTGCTTCCTTGGCAAAGCACGCTTAACGTCCTTAGGTGTAAGTTTCCTCTCCTGTAAAATGAATGGGTTGGAATGTGTGTCCTCTGAGATTCTTGTAGCCCTAATCTTTGTTGTATGTTTTCTTGTTCTCTTAATTTCTCGTCTTTGTCATTTCTAATTTTCTGTTTAGTTCACCTACCATAGTTTGTTCAGCCATTCCCATATAAGAGGGGGGCATTCACTCCGTTTCCCATTTTTTTATGCCATAAAAATACTGTTATGAATGTTTTAGGATACTTGTGGCCTTTCCCTGAAAACATGTGCCCTGTATGGTAGGAGCTATGAAGCAAAAGTTACGAAACGTGACTTTTCTTACATAATTCCAAATTGTTTTCCAGAATGATTGGACCAATTTACAATTCCACCATAGTGCTTAATATTTGTCTTCCTGAAACCCCTCTAATATAAACTGTTTTCATCTTTTTTGTTCAAATTTTAGAGTTGTCTTAGTTTTACACATCTCCTGTTGGATTATAAATGTACCAGTCTTTCATCTGGTCATTAAATAGTTTGCATTTTTTTTTTTAAAACTGCTTATTTCCATTGACCACTTATCTATTGTGGAATAAACATTATTTCTTAATGACTGTGTTAAGTATAACTGTTTTTGCCTATTGTGAACTTTTGCTTGTAGTTTCTTTTTAACATCTCACATTTTAAGAACAGTCTTTTAAAGGGTTAATTCTGAGGCCAACAGGTATAGACAGATCTAGGTATGTGATACGTTTCGCTGTTTTGCAAGGTGCTACAAATGCTGGTACTGTGTAATCGGATACGAGGTAGGCCAGGCAGTCAGATGAAGGAAAGAGAGAGCAATGTAAAAGAACTGGAATTTCAGGTCTAGACCGTGAGTCATTGCAATTTGCCCCAAGAGTTCTGGGGTTGTTCAGCTTGGCGTCAGGGAAAGGAGAAAGTGTTGAAGGGGAGCCGTCTTATTCTCTTGGATCTCACAGATATTTAAAAAATTAAGGTGGTCAGAGCAAAGGTAAGATTGCTACAGTCTCTCAGGCCCTCTTGAGGCTTGAAGATTTGTGGTCTTCACTGTGCATTGTCTGCCAAGCTGGTGAGGGGTAGGTGACAGGAAGACAGACCCTCAGTATTAAAAAAAAAACCACCATTTGTTTTTCTTCTTATATAACAAATTAAATCTTACATTTTCAAAAAGCTCGGGCTGTTTTGTCTTCTTGATGAGTGAGAGGAGAAGGTTTTAGTCCTGATTTAAAAGAACCTACAAGCAGGATTTTACAAGTGATGTTACCTGGAAGGATGCAAGGACCTTCCCCTTGAGAAGCTGAGACCTTCTCAGCTCTTTGAATTGAATGTGAGAAGGTATCAAAAGGCAGGGTGGAACAAAGGCGGCACAGTCCTTAGTCCTTGGGTTTGAGAGGTCATCGATCCACATAAATAACTTGAAGTCCTGGTGTTGATAATTTTGCAGAGGGTTTCTCTTCTGGTTGGTCTTCGGAATGGCCAGCTAAGGCTCATACACGAAAGGGTGCTTTCTCTTTTCTGCTCTCTCTGAGAATTGCAGGATTAGAACTGCCCTTGTTTGAGCATGTTACTTATCACAAGGGCAATGAGCTTTTCTGTGACCTCATTTTGATAGGTTCTTTTAGGTTGTCCTTATTAAATTGAGTATTTTAGCCCCTACTTCAGCAGTGTGCATGTTAGTAACAGTAATGTAGCTAAAGAATTGGAAATCTAAGCTTTTATTTTAAAAGTTTTAAAAATATTTTAATAATTTACATATAAAGCTATATACTAGGCTTTTACATAAATGCTTTCTCAAGTGCCTCTTTTGTGTTAATAGAAGTAGATGGAGAGAATGTGTTAGAGATTAGGAAAAAGCACTAGTAACAGTGAAGAAGATAATAGTCTGGAAGTCGGTAACTTCATAATTAATTGTCTTGTGACCTCGGGAGTAATTCGCTTCATCTTTCTTGTTAGTGTGTCTCTGTGCAAAAATATGGTTGAAGATGACTTGTGTTTTTTCCTCCTGAGAATGTTGTCAGGATTAACATAACAAACAATGTAGAAAAGCATCCTGAGCTCAGTAGAGTCAAAGGAGTGCTAGAATTTGTGGGATTGTTCTGCTTGCATTTTTAGTCAGTGTATATTCATTTGAGGGAATTCCTTGGTTTTGCTTCTGACTTCCTGTTTTTATCATTTGCATTTTCTTAAATATATTACTTTAAAAGTTGCTAGGAATATCTATTAAAATAGATTTAGTGATTAGAAAGAAACCGTGATCTAGGAGTCTGTTTTACTGGTTGTATGATTTGATAGGATGATAGAATGTCAGTGACCTCTCTGAGAGTTTTCACCATTTGTTGAAGGTGTTGGAATAATTAATCCTGCAAGTTCCGTTAATTAAGTTTCAATATGGGCAAGCCCTTGGAATACTTAAAAACTAACTGAAATAATCACTTTGCTTCACCTGGAATGTTCTAAGGTTTGCTTTAATGGATTGGATTTACTGTTGAAAGGATCAAATGGAAAGGGTTTTTCATCAAGAAATATAAGAAACTATTGTAGTATTTTAGAGTGGAACAGTGCATTGACCTAGTAATCTCATTTTTATAGCCCATTCTAATGAGAAATGTTATGAACATACCTCAGAACTTTCTAAGTTGGAAACTAGTTTTTTCACCTGTAGTTTAGGAAATTGGGTAATCTCTGTATGTCAGTGCAAATAGAGATTGACTGTTTTAAAAAAAATTAACTGGTAATTTGAAAGTCTTGGCACAGCATATGCATGAACCTCCTAATCATTACCAGCTCTTCCTAATCCACACCAGTGAAAAGAATCATCGCCGTTTAACATTATGAACCACAGATGATTTGTTTCTCTCTATGGGGCTTGGGACCTCATTTTCCTTGGAGGGCTCCATGGCAGTTCAGTTTTGGATGATTGACATTTTGGAGCAGACTTTTGAAAATTATTGGGATTTAGATGCCTTTCTTTTTCTGACTATAGAGCGATACTTCATGAACAAAAGACTGTGTAAGTAAGCAGAGATTGATGTTTTATAGATGATTTTTATTGATGCTTTATAGAAATATCATTTCACAATGCTTCCCTTCTAGTAGAAGTCTCCTGTTGCAGAGAAGTACATTTCAATAAACAAGACTGGCACATTGTTTCTGATGGCAAATAACTGCTTTCCCATCAGTAGTCTTTATCACTTTTGTCCTAAAAAAAAAAAAGTATGTCTCTTCTTCAGTCTCCTGGAGTCAAGATTCATCATTTTGTGGTTGTTTAGTTTTGATATCTTTAGAGTTGTTTTTATTTTCTAAATGGCTCATGATTCTTGAACCAATCATTTTAGAACTGGAAGAGACTTCAGATATCATATAAGTCAACCCCCTTATTGTGTATTTTTGTAAATTGTTATTATTTACTCTATACCTTTTTTTGGTTATGGATTCTCCCCCCAAACTACTGTAGATATAAAAGGTACTTTCTTTTGCTTTCCTATGTTCATTTGTTTTAACAAATATATAGCCTTTTATGTACTTAGCTGTTGAGAGCTTATTTTGACATATTGTATAAAATTTTGGTCTAAATTTAATTTCTGCCATCTCAAGTCCCAGATTTCCTAGGAAAATTTGCCCCCCTTACCTGCCCAAACTTGGTTTCCTTGGTTTCCATCATTCAAATCCTACCTATGTATGGGTATGCCCCAGGGGCCCCAACCTGGACCCTCTTTTCTCTTCCTATACTTTCAGAGATCTCAAGTCCCTTGGGTTCAGTTATCTTAGAATCACAAATTTAGAGCTGGAAGGGGAAATTGGGTAATTTAGTCCAACTCACTCATTTTACAAATGAAGAAATTGAGACCTACAAAGCTTAAGTAATTTTCCCAAGGTCACACAGATGGTAAGTTGACAAACTAGAATTCTAACCTAGCGCTCATGCTCTGCCTGCAGCTTGAGCTCCCCCAGCCCTATGTAATCAACCTCAGGGTGTATATCTCCACTTGAATGTCCCGTATGCACCTCCAAGTTAGCATATCTAAACCAAAGTTCTTTATCTTCCTCCTGTTCATTATCATTGAGAATATTGCCATCTGGTCACCCAAGTTTGCCCCTCATTGCTGTTATCCATTCCACTATATCCAGTCTTGTTGCTTCTCTCTACAACTTTTTCTTACATCTATTCTTTTTTTTTTTTTTTTTTCTCCTCTCTCATGGTCTCTATGTTGGCTCAGACTTTTCCTCAGGTCTTTCCTGCACTACTGAAATAGACCCCTAATGGTGTCCTTGCCTTTCCAGTCATTGCTACACATGGGTTCCTAAAGCACAGGCATGACTATGTCACTCCCGGCTCAAGAAGTGATGATGGGCTCTGGTGCTCTCTGCAGCCTTTGACTGTTGACTCCCCTTTCCTCATGAACACTCTCTCTGGGATGTTATGACACAGTTTTCTCTGGACTTCTCCTCTTGTCTACCTGCTCATCCTCATTCTCCTTTGCTGTATTATCATCCATTTCCTGCCTCCATCACTTGGGTGTCTATCAAGGCTTTCTCATAGGTCTTCCTCTTTATCTCTGTTCTTTTAGTGACTTCATCTCCTTATATTGGTTTAAATATTATCTCTATTCAGACTACTCCCACATCTATATAACCACTCCCACATCTATATAACCAACATTAATTAGTCTCTCCCTTGAGCTTTAGTCACAAATAACCAACTGTCTCCTTGACGTTTTGGGCTGAATATCCCCCAGGTATCTCAGATTCAGTATGTCCAAAGCTGACATGGCTATTTTTCTCTCAAATACAACCCTCTTTTAAACTTCTGATTTCTATTGAGAGCATCTTTCCAGTCACCCAGGTTCTCAACTTTGGTATAATCCTCATTTTCTTACACTCATCCAACCCCACATATTGTCAGTTGTTGGATCTTGTTCTGCCTTCACAGCATTTCTCTTATTGGTCCTTTCTAGTCACAGGACCACTAATGCTTTCATCACCTCTTGCCTGGACTTTTGCAGTACCTTCCTTCTTAATTACACTCCCCACTTTCTGATCATGTCCATGACATGATGCTTTATAGCTCTAGTCTTCTTCTCTGTTACCTTGCCTGGGAAACTATTGGTGAGCCTTTACCTTCTCTAGTAACAGGACTGGATTACTCTCCCAAATCACATATGTTACTATTGGGTTCAGCGGGCTGCTTTTCTTCAGATTGCTGGGGGTACTGCTGAAGGGTTATGAGATTTTTATGGTGACCGTCAGCATTAGACGTTTGCTGTTGTGGTTCTCCCATTATGCCGATATCCAAGAGCCAATGATTACTCTCTCAGTGGTATTCGCCAATGTCAGTATCTCTCCAGTGTCATTTGACAGTTTGATATCTCCCTTATCATTGATAAGCAATTAAAATCAACTAACTTTTGCAAAGGGATATTTACTAGAAAGGTATAGCAAGAAGTAAGGTACAAAAACATGGACATATTCTTTTTTTTGCATGGGCACACTCTTTCCTGTGCCATCTTGATTCCTCAGAAGAGTGAATTCAAAATGGTAGCCACAAAATATTTTCATTGCTTTGAACTTTTCCCAAAATTATGTGTTAAATGCTGACTTGTCAATAAACATGTTATGGGACATTTCACCTCTCTCAGCTTACTTCTTCCACAGGTACATTGCTGACTACAAGCAGTCTGTGTCTTTTTGACTTAGGTGATTCTGGTCCATATCTTTCTGGCATCCTTCATAGAGGTTTACTCAATATTTTGCAGACTTTTTTCTGTTTTGTTTTTTTTTTTTAATGTTTTGTTAATAGATGTGTAACTTTGAGCTCTTGTATGAATTGCTCCTCTTATATTGTGTTTATGTTTCCTCTATGATACTGCTTATGTCACAAGTCATTCTTTTTTTAAAAAATTATTTATTTTTATTTTTCGACATTCACTTCCATAAGTTTTAAATTTTCTCTTCCTCCCTCCAAAAGATGACTTGTAATCTGATATGGGCTTTACACATACATTCCTATTAAACACATTTTCACATTAGTCATGTTGCATAGAAGAATTATAATGAATGGGAAAAAGCATGAGAAAGAAAAAAAAACCAAAATAAAACAAAAAAGAAAATTGTCTGCTTTGTTCTGTGTTCTGACTTCATAGTTCTTTCTCTGGATGTGGATAGCATTTTCCATCAGGACCCTTTTGGAATTGACTTACATCATTGCATTGCTGAGAAGAGCTAAGTCTATCAATGTCGGTCATCACACATTGTGGCAGTTACTGTGTATAGTGTTCTCCTGGTTCTGCTCCCCTCACTCAGCATCAGTTCATATAGGTCTTTCCAGGTTTCTCTGAAGTTTGCCAGTTCATCATTTCTTATAGCACAATAGTATTACATTACATTCATATACCACATCTTGTTCAGCCATTCCCCAAATGATGGGTATCCCCTCAATTTCCAGTTCTTGGCCACCACAAAAAGAGCTGCTATAAATATTTTTGTGCATGTGGATCCTTTTCCCATTTTAATGATCTCTTTGGGATACAGCCCTAGAAGGGGTAGCTGGGTCAAAGGGTATGCATTTATTTTTAAAGCCCTTCAGGCATAGTTCCACATTGCTCTCCAGAATGGTTGGATCAGCTCACAGCTTCACCAACAATGAATTAGTAGTCTGGCATTCCCACATCCTCTCCAACATTTATCATTTTTCTGTTTTGCCATGTTGGCCAATCTGATAGGTATGATGTGGTACCTCAGAGTTGTTTTGATTTGCATCTTTTTAAATCAATAGTGATTTAGAGCATTTTTTTTTGTATGACTATAGATAGCTTTAATTTCTTCTCTAAAAACTGCCTGTTCATATTCTTTGAATATTTATCAATTGGAGAATGCAGAGGTCATTCTTGATAATAGATTGTAGCCTACTTTATTCTACCAATGATCTTCTTTTTTAAAAAAATATGTAAAAGTCTTTTTCTGGTTATATCAGTATTATCTTTCCCATCCACCTACTGTACAAAGAAGCATAATTAAACATAACTAAACAACAAAATGCCTGTCAGTTCTATTATATAGTTCATCATATCTGAGGAAGGCAGCCCTGTAATAGGCCACATTTGCAAATTCTCTGATCGACCATCGTCTAGTCTACATTTTTCCAGTTCTTAGCTACTGTGAAGAGTTGCTATAAATATTTTGCTCTATATGGGACCTTTAAAAAAATCATTGACCTCCTTTGGTTATTTGCCTAGTACTGGGATCAAAAAAATATGGTTAAATCGGTTTCCAAAATGATTGGACCAATTTGCAGATTTAACAGCAGTGCAATTAGTCTGCTTAGTGGTTGAACTAACTAAATAATGCCCCTGCAACATTGGCTGTTCCTCATCATTTGTCATCTTTGCTAACTTCTTGAGGTGAAACTTGAGAGTTATTTTGCTTTGCATTTCTTGTATCATTAGTAATATGGGGAATTCTTTCCTATGGCTGTTTACGATTTCCAGTTCTTTTAGAATTGCTTACTGGGCAGTGACTTTTGGTTTTATACCTATTTATTATTTGACTGTCAAGCTCTTATCAGAGATATTTGATACAAAATAATTTTTCTTTGATTTAGCGCTTTGCTTATGTCTTCGTTGCACTGTCTTATGCAAAATCTTTTAAATTTCAGGTAATCAAGATTTTATTTTTTGTGGTTACTTCTGTCACTTGTTAAGGATTAATCCCTAGCCACAACCATGAAAGGTACTTGATCTGCCCCTCCTAATTTTTTTCATGGTATGATCTTTAGTATTAAGTCACATAGATATTTAGAGATTATCATCACATATTTGAAATGTTGGTCTAACCTAATATCTGTTTTTCAGTTTAATTTTCCCAGTAATTCTTGTCGAATAGTGAGTTCTTTCCTAGGTAATTGATGTTTTGGGGTTTATCATACACTGCAGTATAAATTTCAGTATTATTCTTATTCACTCTGTTTCATTGCTTCACTTTTACTTTTTAAACTGGTACAACATGGTTTTGATATTTATTACCTTGTTATATTGTCTGAGGTTGGAATGTACTATTTGTCCCTGCTGGTTAATCATTGCTGGGGTTTTTTTTTTATTATGTCCCTTGATATACCATATTTCTTTTTATTTATCCAGTAGTTTTGTTATTATTTCATCTAGTTTTGTGAAGTACTCCCTTGGCAGTTTGATTAGTATAGCATTCAATGTATAATTTTACTAATATCCTCATTAAAATATAAATCTGATTTCTGAGTCTGTCGTGGCTTTGGCAGGAGGTGGATAGTATTCTTTATTATTGGTCCAGAGGAATGGTGGTTGGTTGGTGAATTGATCAGACTACTTAGAGCATTCAAACTTGTTTATTTTCACAGTGTTGCTTTTACAGTATAAAATGTTCTACTAGGTCTGCTCACTGTATTCTGATTCAGTTCATAACAAATCTTTCAAGATTTCTCTGAGATACCTGCTTCAGTATTTTAAAAGCAACATGGTATTCTATTCCCGTCCTATGCCATAATTTCTTCAGCTATGCGCCAAATCATGATCATCCTCTTAGTTTCCAGTTCTTTGCCACTAAAAGGATCTGGTATAAATATTTTTGGACATATGGGTCCTTTACTTTTTACTTGATCTCTTTTCAATATGGACTAGTAGTGATGTTGCTGGGTCACCGGGCATGCACAATTCAGTGACTTTTTAGACATGGTTTGAAATTCCTTTCCAGAACAGCTAAATCAGTTCTTGGTTCAACGAAACAATATGTCATTGTGCTTATTTTCCATAACAGTTCTACCTTTGACATTTTCCTTTTTTTTTGTTTGTCAGTCTGATAGGTGTGAGGTAGAACCTCAAAGTAGATGTAGTATACATTTCTCTAATTATTGGTAATCTGGAGCATTTTTCAGGTACCTACTGAAAAATTGGATTTCTTTTAACTACCAGTAGTTTTCCTTCGACCATTTGTCAGTTGGGAAATGGCTTGTCTTAAAGATTTGAATTGCTTCCTTATTAGAACTTGGAAATGAGATCCATATTAGTGAAATTTGATGCAAAGATCCTTACCCCTCCCCATCTTTACCTCTTTGCTTCCTAATTTTAGCTGTTTAAATTTTTTTATGCAAAAACTTTTAAATTTTATATATTCAAATTCGTTCATTTTATCTTCTTTGATCCCTCTTATCCCTTTTTTAGTTATCAACTCTTCCCTTATCTATACATCAGAAAAGCAGTTTCATCTTAAAAAAAAAAACAAATTAGATGTTAACTTTTATATCTAGTCATATATTTGGACCTTTATGATTATCCAGTGATATCTGTTATATTGCTTTTAAGCTGTTGTACATAATTTCTGCCAGACATCTTCTCAAAATAATAAATTAACTTAGTATTGTCATTTTCACTACATTGGCTCTGGCTGCTCTTGACCTATAAGCATTTCTCCAATTAGCCTATCTTTATTTTCAATAAAGAGTACTTTGTAATTGTATTCATAGGATTCCCATGTGTATCTAGAGTAGGTAACTCTTCAAGTATTTTACTGTATTCTGTAGTTATTTTAAATGGAATTTTAAAAAATTCTATTCTAGCTGAGTTTTTGGTATTAATATAAAATGCTGATAATTTATATGGATTTTTTTTGTCTTGTAAATTTGCTTAATTTTTTATTGTTTCAATTTTTAGTTGACTCTTTAGGGTTTGTTAAGTATCCTATTACGTTATCTGCCAAAAGCAGTAATTTTGTTTCTTCTTTGCTTCTTTGACTGTGCTGTTCCCTTCAGTTTCTTTTCTCATGTCAAGCAATTGCTAACAATTTTAACCCTATATCAAATAAGGGTAGGGACAGTGAATTATATTAAACAACAGCAGGGAAAATGGTGCTTCCTTGCTTTTCTCTATTTAATGGAGAAGTTTCTAGTGTTTCTCCATTATATTTAATGCTAGCTTTAGGGAGCAAATTTTTTTTTAACTAAGATTTTAGTGTCCTGTGATTTGTAGCAGTATAGACTGGTGAAATGAAGGAGTGAAAAAGATGTGCTTATGGAGTCAATCTGAGATTCCATCAGTGAAAAAATAATTAAATGATTATAATACATAATATATAGAGCAGTCTACTACATGAAAAGTCATAATTCAAAAAGTTTTCAAAAGGATTCACATTGATGGAGTTTACAAGTTTATTATTTAATTTTCATTTGTGATTTAATATTATTTAACCTTTCTACAGTTAGTGTTCTTGACCTGTTTTTGATATTTGTGTCTCTTTTCTTTGACTTTGTGTATCTCTTTTGTTATCTGTGACATACTATTCTATTTTTGGGCAACTAAGTGTTAACAGTGGATAGAGTGCTGATCCTGGAATTAGGAAAACTCATTTTCCTGAGTTCAAATCTGGCCTCAGACATTTAATAGCTGTGTGACCCTGGGCAAGTCACTTCACCTTGTTTGTTCCAGTTTTCTCATCTGTAAAATGAGTTTGAGAAGATATTAGCAAACCACTCCACTTTCTCTGCCGACAACAAACAAACAAACCTAATGGAGTCACAAAGAGTCTAACACTGAAAACAACTGGACAGTAACAGCAACAGATTCTTCTACTTGAACTTTCTGAGAAATGTATCTGACGATGTTTTAAAAAAATTCTCAAGGTTATATTTTATTAGGACAATTGTCTGTGTATAAGCTGTTGATACTTGTGGTCACTGACGGCTTTAAATATTTAGTTCTCTGGAGGGAGTATCTTGGAGAAGTCCTGAGTCTTGGGTCATTCAAAAGGTTAATTCAGCCTGTCCATTATTTCGTGGCAGTTACAGCCATCTGCTCTCTGTCAGAATTGAGGGAGTCTTGTGGTAGAGTTGAACTAGTGAAAAAGGGAAGTGTAACTCAGATTTAGTATGGGGGTCAGGACTCAAGCATCTTCTAATGTAGAACTTTTTTGAATGGGGTGTGTTTGCCCCACTCTTTGTGGGTTAAGGGCATAGTAGGGCCCTTTCGCTGAGCCAGCTGTGCCTGTGACACTTGGTTACTAAAGTTTCAGGTAACCCATTTACCTTACTTCTGCCACAGAAGCAGGATTATTACTTCCTCTATTAATTAGACCCCCATTTCTTTCTCATGAGATTTCCAGCCCAGCAGCTGGAAGCAGGGAGCTTCCTGGGGGTTGGGGGTGGGGAGGGGTGTATGATCATAGCTGTTCCTCGTGACAGTTTCCTGGCATCCATCCTCCACATTTCTGTTTTCTCACTGCATTAAGATACTAGTCACATTCTTTAGGGTGACCTAGTAGTGACTTAATTATTTTTGTTTTATTTGGGAGATGTCCCTGCTCCCAAGCCACCTTCAGATTTAGGACCACAGCCCTGACCTAGGTGAAGTGCTATGCCATGGGAAAGCCCCTGTCTCCTCTATCTGTGACTTTATAAAGGTATACAAAAAAGTTTGTTGTATATGGCTAATGAGAGAGCACTCTCACCTGCTCTTTTTTCTCTCCCTTGAGTCTTATGAAGTGTAATGGTTACTTGTAAACTGTGAGTATATATTGCTTTATGTAGTAAATGTTGTTTTTATTGTGTATTTTGAGCTTTGGCAATCATTCAAGAATCATTGAATTGCATGCTCTGGGTAGGCATTGTACTGGTTATAGCCCATGATATGAAAACAAAAGTGAAACAGTCCTGGCTTTTGAAGAGTTTTACTGTCTTATTTGGAGATAGAGCCTATCCTTGTGTAGGCAGGCATATGCAGAACATATACAAGATAGACTCTGGTTCATGTTGGTAGGGAGGCTTTAGGAGCTGGGAATGGGTGGTAGAGCAGGAAGACAGCCAGTGCAAAGTCATGGAGGCAGCAGATGAAACAGAAAAGTTTATTTTTGATCCTACGGGGAGCCACTGGAGTTTGTTGAGTAAGAGATTTGCGTGGCAGGACATGTCCTATGAGGGAAATGAAATCACTTTGGCAGCTGGATTGTAGTGTGAGAGCTAGATTATCATATGAGAGACTTGAAGTAGAGACCAATTAAGAGAACAGTGGTTTTTTAACATTCATTTTTTAAAATTCCAAGTTCTAACTTCTTCTTTCTTTAGCGTCCTCCCTCCAAATTGAGAGGTAAGCAGTGTGATACACATTATTCATATGAAATCATGAAAACATTTCCAATTAGCCATGTTGTTGCTTCTTCAACCCCCCCTCCTCCCAGAAAAGGGCAAAAAAATAAAATGAAAGAAAATAAACTTCAATCTGTGCTCAGAGTTCATCAGTTCTCTCCCTAGAGGTGGATAGCATTTGTCATCATCCTTTGGAATTGTTTTTGGACCACTGTATGGATCAGAGTATAGCTGAGTCTTTCACTGTTGATCATTGTTACAATATTGCTACTACTGTGTACAATGTTCTGGATTCTGCTCACTTTGCATCAGTTCATATAAGTCTTCACAGGTTTCTTTGAAACCACTCCCCTCATCTTTTCTTATAGTACAATAATACTCCATCACCGTCATATGCCACAGCTTGTTTAGCCATTGCCCAATTGATAGGCATCTCTTCAATTTCCAGTTCTTTGGTACTACAAAAATAGCTGCTATAAATATTTTGGTATATATAGGTTCTTTTCTTTTTTCTTTAATGTCTTTGGAATATAGTCTTAGTAGTTTTATTGATGGGTCAAAGTGTATGAACAGCTTGTAAGCCCTTTGGGGTCAGTTCACAACTCCACCAACAGTGCATTAGGGTCCCTATTTTTCCACATTCCCCCCCAGCATTTGTTATTTTCCTTTTCTGTTGTGTTAGCTAATCTGATGATAGGTTGGGGATAGTACCTCAGTATTGTTTTAATTTCCATTGCTGTAATTATTAATGATTTAGAACTTTTTTTTCATATGACTGTTGTTAGTTTTGACTTCTTCCTCTAAAAGTTGCCTGTTCATATCCTTTGACTGTTTATCAATGGGGGAATGGCTTTTATTTTTATATAAATTTGGCTCAGTTCCCATTTTATGTTTTTTTGAGTCCCGTGTTTGAATGTCAGATTTTCTACTCACCTATTATCTTTTCATCAGGAAATGCTTGAAAGTCCTCTGTTTCATTAAGGATTATACTTAGTTTTGCTAGGTAGATTATCTTAGTTGTAATTCTAGCTCCTTTGCCTTCTGGAATATTAAAGTCCAGTTCCTCTACTTCTTTATTGTAGTTGCTAAATCTTATGTAATCTTGGCTGCTATTTTTCAGAATTTATTCTAGGGGTTTGGAAGTTTCTGGTGCTTCTAAAGTAGTATGATGGGAGAAGAGGAATGGTCACTGCTCCCCTGATCTGCCCTCTGGTCTTTACACAGGAAGGGTCCCTGCTCATTTGTTACCACAGGCTTTCCTCCTTGCCTTGGAACTGCAACCAGCAACTGAGTATGAGCAATGGAGTTATCATACAGCTCCCAGTCTTGTGCCCAGTGCTGGCTCCAGGGTCCTCATAATCTCTTTCTGACCAGTTGTCCCATCCCCTTGTCATCTCTCTGCTGAGAGTTCTCAGAGCTGCTGTTGCTACGTTCCTCCGTTCCACCTCCAAGTCCACAGCTGGTCTTGCCACCAGGGCTCTGGGCCAGCCTCCACTCCAGTGTCACTGACTTTTCCTTCCAACCTCCTCAGTTGTCTTGGACTGGCAAAATATCTCACCCTGACCTTTTGTTGGCTTTTTTGCTCCAGAATTTGATTCGTGGTGTTATTTTAAAGTTTGGAGGGGAATATTGGGAGAGCCTGACTACGTTGCTGCCTTTACTCAGTATATCTAGGCTCCACCCACCTAGGAGGCTATTATAATAGTCCAGGTGAAAATGCCCAGAAGAGAACAGAAGAAAGGGAAACCACAGGCAAGCAAGACAACTTTGAAATTTGATATGTACTTGGTATGCCGAATTTGATATATACTTGGAAGGAGAAGCACATTGTACTTAGTTCAGATTTGTGTCTGTTTATGAAATTGTTTTGTGTTTTGCATTTTATAGAGGAATGCTTATCTTATTTGGTATTTGTTAAATGCAAAATGAAATAAAATGAAAGTTTAAAAAGTAGTCCAGTTGAAGTGACAAAGACCTGACCTAGGTGGTCGTACTGTCAATGATGGGGAGAGGATGTGTTTGAGAGATATTGTAGAAATAGGATCGACAGCCTTTGACAGCAGATTGGGTATATGTGTTCAAGAAGAATTAGGAGTTTAGGATGAGTGAGGTCACAAACCTGTGTGATTGGAAGGATGGAGGTACGCTTACCAGACATAGCAATGTTTAGAAGAGGAGTGAGTTTTGGAGAATGATAATGAATTTATTTTGGACATGTTAAATTTGAGATGCCAGTGGTACCTCCAGTGCACTATGTCCAATAAACTGTTGGATGTTCAGGACTGGAAATTCATTGGGCTGGACATCTAAACCTGAGAGTTGATAGTATGGAAATGATAAATGCACATAAGCCGATGAAGGGTCCAGGTTAAAGCAGTGTTGAGAGAAGGAAAATGGGGCCCAGGACAGAGGGTTTGAGTATATCGGTAACAAGGGAATGAGATGATGAGCCATCGAGGAAGACTGAGGAGTAAATTGTCACCCAGATAGAATGAGAACCAAGAGAGCACATTTTCCTGAAAACCTGGAGAACAGAGTCAATAGTGTAAAATACTGCAAAGGACAAGAAGAATGAGGACTGGGAAAAGGCCACAGATTTGACTAATTGGGACATCATAACCTTGAGCTCCTGATTTCTGAGCTGCAGGTGACTAAGACTATAGGGTTGGAACTACCAGGCTGCCTGAGGAAGGATGAACTGGTCCAGGTCAGCTCCTATGCCAGTGTGTATAGTGAGATATACTACCCTTCTAGCCTGGCTAAGATAAGAGACCCAGTCTCAAAAAAATTTTTTTAAAGAGTGTTTTGTAATTTTATTTATGCAATCCTGAAGGGGTCTTGTTGACTCCCAAATAGTTTTACGTTTTTTTGGGGGGTGTGTGTGTGGATATTTCAAGTGGAATTTCTCCACAAAATTTTTGTTAATTATGTACAGAAATATTAATCTTTTCTGTGAATTAATTAATTTTTTTAGTTTTTCTTTACTAGGCTTTGTTTACCTTCTATACTCACCAGACAACTAGCTATTCCTCCATTTTGTCGTGGCTTCTCTTGCCCTTCCACATTTTATGCAGGCTGTCTTCTATGCCCTCAGGGAACTTATATTCTGTTCTGAAGACAACATGCTTATGAACACCGTGCTTGCTTGTCCCCTGTGCACATAGCTTTTCCCCTAACTCCGTCGTAAGCCCTTTAGTATAGGGACTGTTCTATCTTTCATCTTGATCTCTAGTGCCCAAACACATTTTATTTTATTTTATTTTTTTAAAACACATTTTATTTTAATTGTTTCAATGTTTTTGTGTTTGTTGTTTTTGAGTTGAATGTTTCAGTGTTTGTTGAATATGTTTTGATTTAAGTTGTAAAAGTTTTATTTGTCTGTTACCTAATTTTAAAAGTAACTTGTTCAGTTTTTATCTTATGTATGTGTGTCATGTAAAATTCCATGTCACACTGTTCTCTTGGATCCCCTGTAAATTACATACATATTTTGAGAATAATTACTCAGAGTTATGTGCCTCTTCCCTCCCCCCCACCCCCCAACTTGCCAAGAATTTTATAAGAACTTTTAAGGATGTTAGAAATATCAGAAATCTTCTGTATCACAGCCCCGTGTAGGAAATAGTATTATTTGAGTGAATTCTTTCCCATCTCTTATTTTGTTTTTAAATTGCCGTTGGGGAATTCCATGTCTGTGCTGATGATCTCTCATGTCCAGAAAATAGATGAATTGAGCGTTACTTAAGTTAGAAACGGGGTATATGACTTGGCACAACCTAGATAGTTTTTCTAAGTTTTTAGGGTAACTGATTCATCACATCAACTTGTGTTTTTAGGTCTCTGCCCTCTTTAAAAACAGTTAAAGAACTAATGACCATCCTTTCTATCCACTGGCTGATAGCTATCCCAGGCTTTTCTACAATATCAGTAGTAACATCTGAAATACCATCTAAAAATCTTCAAATGTTAATGTATTCCAGTTTTTGTATTATTTCATGTCATGTTTTGTGACCAACAATACTTTAGGATTTATTAAAAAATTCTTTTTTTTCCTTTCTAACTACAGAGGTAGCTTTTATAAACATATTCCTATTTTCTGTGAATTGTTTTAGTTCTTGAGTTGCCTTTCTGCTCTTTCCTTATTATGATGTGCAGGTCTTTGCATGTTCTAATTTGCCATGACGTGGTCAGTGCCGTTTCCTTCCTGTTGCTTGCAAGCCTGTGCTGGAGATAAGGGTACATTTCAGTACATTAAAAAAAAACACAGAAGATCAGAAAAACACAGTAACTCATTTTTAAACCACTTTGTATCTCAGAAGATTTTTTTTTAAGGGCTTGAAGTTCTTTTTGTTTTCTGCTTATTTACAGAAATAAGGTAAAGATGTCTTAAATATCTAGAAAGGAACCAGAAAACGTGACATAAAAATGATTATACCTATAGAGCAGGCCGAGTAGGGATGTTCTGCTAAGGGGAAACTGAATATTATACTCAGACAACTTCTAAGTAGGTAATTGACCTGGTTGGTAAAAATGAGATAGGAGGCGTAAATTGATTTTGTCTATGATGTTGCCTTTATAGTAATTATATATTTACTAATCATAAATATTTGAAAATTAAAATATTCCAGATGTAGTGAAATTTTTGTAAAATGTTCATGAAAATCAAACTACTAAAAATTGAACTGAGCTCTCAACAAGAAAATACTATATGATTGACTTGATCATAGCTTTATAGCTGGAAGGTATCTCAGAGACCAGTTAGTAGTTCAAGTACCTCATTATGTTTGATCCTTTTAATTGCTAGGTGCCCCTAGAATTGATTTAACTTTTTTTTTTTTTGGATGACCTGCTCTTGCTGTGTTACAAGTGGAAACTAACCAAGTGACTTGTTTTTCTTTCTTTTCAGGGGAAGATATAAATGAAGAAAAAATAAGTCAATGGAAGTTTTCCTTTTTTTAAATTAAAACACTGGAAACCCCAGAAAATTTGTGTTTTTTACACCTGTGATTTACACAACAAGTTGGGTACTGGAGCCTTCCATCTAATACTTGAACCTGAAATTTTTCTCATGAAGCATTAAAGGGAATGCTTTATTATGGCTACTGTTGTACAACAGAACGATCTAGTCTTTGAATTTGCCAGTAACGTCATGGAGGAGGAACAACAGGTATGAGAGATAAAGAACATTATGTTTAAGTATCTTTGTCTTCTCTATTTGCATCTTGTAATTATTTTAAAACAGAAATTTTAAAAAATATCATGGTTTAAAACCAGAAACATAACATGTTAATTCATCAACGAAAGTGAAACTAGAGTTTTGAGGGAATGTGAACTCAGGTTTTGAACGTTATTTAAGGTCTTCCAAGTTATTATTCTCTTCTAATATGGGTCATGGGCAAGAGAATTAATTTCTTGCCTCAGGTTACCCATTCTCAGGGTTTTGGGTGACGTTTTATGGTGATCAGAAAATTTCAGCATACATGTTGTATAATAAAATGTTACAAAATATATATATCAGTAAGGTTGTTTTTTTTAAACTTAGAAACTTTTCTGTTACATGTGACCTGGGGGAGTAATACAGTAACAGTAACTCATAAATATAAATCAGTCTTGATGAGTTTTATATGAACGTGTTCTGTAACATTTATTAAAAATCATGTCCTATAATATAATGAAAACAGGAATCTTGGTGCCTTTGGGGAAACCATTTAATCTTTCTCTGCCTCAGTTTCCTTGAACTTGATTTCAAAGATTCCTTCTAGTTCTAACATACAATCACATGTCTCTTTGGTACTTTCATTGACAACATATAAGAGACGAAAATGAGTATGTGCCTAAAATAATCTGGACACTGAGCACTGAGTTAAGAATGCTTGTGAGCCACACCTCCTTCCCTGTTCCCCCAACCCAGAATAGGAATGTATTGAATATGCTTTTCTTTTGAACTTTTTTTTTTTTTAACCCTGATTTCTGGAGGAATTGAATTGTATTTGGGTCTTCTTACACTTAGTCTCCTGGCTTTTCCCCTGAACTTGGTATTCTCTTACCTCATCTCTGGTAGGAACTGGTTTTTCATTTTTCTCTTTCTATCCCCATTATCTGCTTAGCATATGGTCAACACTTAATAAATTTGAATTCACTATTTTGTATATGTTGGCAGAAAGCCTTGGTATTCAAGAGGAGTTTTGTAGAAAAGGGGAGTCAGTGTTAGGGATAGAATTATAGAAATCTGAGGCTTAGAGATCAGCTCCTACTTTTTACACTTAGGAAGCATAATTAGGAAGAATTGGTGGTATCTCTGGTAAACAGGGAATAATTAGTTGTGGCAGGGTCAGGAAAGGCCGCTGGTTGGCAAAAGTGCTTGGTAGCCCTGTAAGGACGTGACAAGGACAAGACAACCATGCCAAGATCATGGTTACGTTATCCTTGTTATAAAGTGTATATTTGAGAATAAGTGAACCATCTTATATCAGGCTTTTATTTTCATAGAAGGGTTTCATACGACTTAATACCATCATCCTGATTTATTTTTGTACTTTTTTGTTATCATATGTAAAACCTGAAAGACGTTCAGAGATAGTTTCAGTTGTGACCTAAACCTATGAATAAATCTCTTTTTAAGTAACATTGAGATACCATTTTGCTTAATTTTCTTGTGCTTGGACAATTTGAATGCTTTTTGTGAATATTGATTAGGCTTTACTCTAGTAAAAATTGCAAGTGTGAATTGCCACCAGTTGGCAATTGGAAGAGGCAATTGTAGAATACAAAGTATGTTGTAAGGGTGGTAGCCTTCTCTTAAAACTTAGAAGAGATATTTAATAAATACCACCCTGCTAGTACATAGACAGTTTGGATGAGCCAGTACCTGCCTCCATGGACTTTATAGCCTAGGAATACATTATGAGTGTGATTATGTGTGAGATATGTCTGTACCTCACAAGAGACATCGTGATACTGTGGAAAGGCATTGGATTTGGAGTCTGAGGACCCACGATCAGATTCTAATTCTGCCACTTAACTACCCTTGCAAACCAGCCCCTTAAACTTGCTGGGCTTCAGCTGCTCAATCTGTAAAACAGAGTTGGACAAAGTGCTTTTAAAGGTTCCTTCCACATGGGAGAAGGGAACAAGCAGGCACTGTGCTAACCACTTTGCAGATATTACATGATTGTTATCTAAACCAATGGCCTAGACATACACATGTGATTTCAGATAAAATTTTTGACAGATTTAAGTTGAATTAAGTGCCAAGAGCTACATTGTTATAACTTAGAAGTATAACTTATGGAAGAAAATTTAAGCTTTAAAATTTACTTCAGAAAACCGGTGCTTAACTACTCATTGCAAGACTGGTTTAATGAGAAATTACTACTTCACAGCTTTCTCTTTCTAGGATGATATCCAAAAAAGCTCTTTTCTTAAAATTGTGTGCTTTACAAAACACACATGGCAGCAGTGTCTTTCTTTATGAATGTCATGTTAATTGGGTTTTGTGGGGGTCCATTATTTTGTTTACATATATTTTGTTTTTGTTCTGACTCTTCATGACCCCATTTGGGGTTTTCTTGGCAAAGGTACTGAAATGGTTTGCCATTTCCTTCTCCAGCTCATTTTGCAGATGAGGAAACTGAGGCAAATGGAGTTAAGTAACTTGTGCAGGGTTTCACGCTGGTAAGTGTCTGAAGTCAAATTTGAACTTGGGTCCTGACTCCAGACCCAGTGCTTTATCCATTGCAGCACCTTGCTGCCTATTTATATGATAATACAAGTTAGACATTTCATCAATGAATTTGAGGTTCTAAGAGTAAAACAGCTTTTGATGATATAATAAAGGAGGCACACAGAAATAGAAAACAATGCTTTCTGAATAGATAATACGTTCTTACGGGAGGGGAAGCATTATAAAGTTAAAAATATCACTGGACCAAGAGACAGTTCGATTTATGTTTTGATCTTGGTGCTTCACTTATTAGCTGTGTGGCCTTAAGAAAATCACTTAATATTTCCTGGGCCTGAATTTTCTTTTCTGTGATAAATTATATAATTGCATTATATTTTGATACAATCTAGTTAATTTTTTTTCATAGAATTATAACTGTAACATAATATAGTAGGTCCTGGGTCTAAGAGGGTAGCCCTCTGGCTTACTCAAGGCCTTTGAAGTGGAGAGTAGTGCCTCTCCTAAGGTACATATGTGCATCTTTATACACACTATAAAATAACTTTTTACACATTTTCTCCACGTGCACAGCTAAATGGGGATCAACTTGAGTGACTTCAGGTATAAAAACAGGGCAGAGATCAGGTGTCATTCTTCTCATTACTCTTATCTTCCTGATGCCCTCTTTTGCTCCTCTGAAGCCAGAGCATGGGCCAGGTCTGGCTTAATTTTCTAAACCAAAAATTTGAACATAAGATTTGATGAAGACCTTTTCTCTTGTGCTATATTATCTTGCATTGAAGTGTATTAGTTTTGAAATTAGAACTAGATTTTTGAGATTTCTTTGATTTTTTTTTTTTTTAAATTTTTCTTTTTTGGAGAGGGTAAGGCAAGGTAGTTGTGGTTAAGTGACTTGCACAAGGTCACACAGCTAGTTAAGTAAGTGTCAAGTGTCTAAAAGCCATATTTGAACTCAGGACCACTGCAGAAGAGACTGAGGGTGTTATATAGAAGACAGCCAAAGACACCTTAGACATGTATGACAGAATACCCACTTTTATTGGGGAATAATTTGTTTCTAACCTCCCCCTGTCAAGATTTGTGTTAAGGATTAAAATCTAAGCAAAATAAAGAAAAATTAACATTGATGCTATTAATAGATACTGAAAAGTCCGCAAATTGGCTGGAGTGAGGATCAAGGAAAAAAACAATGGTTTTGTTGATGTAAAAATAATAATAATCGTGACTTTTTATGTGATCTATTTAGCCATTTACTTTTATATAATTACCATGTAGCAAATAATAATGAGGCATATCATTAAATATATTATTTTCTTGTTTAATTTGATCTCAGCATTTAACTCCATTTGTCTTCAGTCTTTGTAGTTAACTCATGGTATCAAAGAGTCTTCGCTTTAACTTTCTTCTTTTAGATGACAATATGTAATGCAGCAATTGAATGGCATCTTGTTTATTGCTAATTGGTTGACACTGGTATAGGCCAGTGGGCAGTGATAATAATATCCTGCCTTTTTGGTGATAGGATGCTGTTTACCCGCCATCAGTAGGATTAATGGTGCTGAACATATTTGTGTTGATTCATGAATTGCACAATATTAAAAAAAACAGGTGGTCAGGGTTAAGGGTTCCATCTGTGACCCATGAACAGAACAAATCTAATGGACTCGTGTTTGGGGGTTAAACCTCATGATATTGATATCATTATTATTCTGTCTTAACCTAAGGTTGTTGCCTTTTAAAAAATGTAATAAATGCCCTTTAAGACCATGAATCTAAATGTACTTTAAAATCTGTATTCATTTAATTGTTTAGGGAATCTTTTTTCTGATTTCAGGGCATGTGATGTGAAGAAATTTTCTGTTTTTAAAATTACAGGTGTTTATAAAAAGTAGTCTGGATAATAACAACACCTACCTCACAAAGTTGTTGTGAGGATAAAATGAGGTAACATGGAAAACGCTTTGCAAGCTTTCAGGTGCTCTAGAAATGCTGCTATTTCCCCTCCAAACCCCTTCCCATCTTACAAACTTAACCACTTCTCTTCTAGAGACTGTCATTCTCCAACTCACCTAGGTTCTTGATCATTTATCATCAACCTTTATCGTTCTCCACTCCTAGAAGTTACTCGGCCCACAGGAATTCAGTTAGGCCGTCAAACTGGCGATCACAATATCCCTTGCATACATCCTCACTCTGCTAGCATCCCATTGCACTCTCGTCCTCCTAACTTGGACTGTGAAATTCTGTCCCTGTGTTCTTCAGTCCGTTTAGTGCATAGCTGCCAAAGTAATTTTTCTAAGATAAAAATCTGAAATCTGGCCATGTTCTCTCTTCTCTCCCTCTCCCCCAACTCCACAGATAGGATAAAGTATAAACTCCTCTGTTTGGCATTTAAAGATCTTCATCACAAAACTACCTTTCCAGTCTTCTCATATATTACTTCCTTAAATGTACTCCAGATCGACCAAGCTGGCTTTGCTGTTTATCACAGATGATTGTCCCATACTTGGAATTTATCTTTCCTGGGTCCTCAGCTGCTAGTGATCCCCCCCCCCCCCCAATCTGCTTTGTACGTGTGTATGCATGCATGCGTGTACGTGCATGGATCCTTGTATGTTGTCTTCCCCATTAGAATGTAAGCTCCTTGAGGGTAGGGACTATTTCACCTTAGTGTTTTTTTCTCTAGCACCTAGCAGATAGTGGGTGTAATAACAGTAGCAATGTCTTGTTGGTATTTGCAATCCCTGCATGAAGCTTCAACAACTTTTTCATTAATTGTGTATTTGTGGAGGACGGGGGTAGATACCAAAATGTTCAATATTTTGAAAAAATATAAAACAGTATAGAAAAATTGAAGCACTCTAACATGACTCTGAGTGCTTGAAATTGGGCATTAATAAGAATGCATCTGAAAGAGTGTAGCAGCCTTTACTTTGAGGCTTTACTTCTGGGTGTTTCTCAGAGCTCCTCTTTTATGGGTCTGTGCCTTGGGCATCCCAAGCCTCATAATAGCGCTTTACCTTTTTTCGTCTAGTTATTCTTCAGTCTGCTTTCAGTCTGAATAAGTCAGCATTACAGGCCTAGCGAGAGCTCTTTTGAGGCAGAGATTGTAATCCTAGCCCTTCTGGGTAACCACCCCCACCCTTCCTCTCCCTTCCTCTCCCTTCCTCTCCCTTCCTTTCCCTTCCTTTCCCTTCCTTTCCCTTCCTTTCCCTTCCCCTCCCCTCCTCCCAACACATGCTTTGCTTTACTGGGCAGGGCCCCGAGCCTGTGATTTGTTCTGTGGGAGGCTGTTTGTGCTGGCCTGGATTGAATTTGAGGCCAGGATCAGCTCTAGGGCCTCTGCTCTGCAGATCTGACTCAGAATTCTGGGTGCTGACTTGGGGAGCAGCTCTCGGGATCCTTGGATTCCCTTCTCTCTTCTCATACTCTCACCACTTTGGTTCAGGCCCTTATTGCTTTTCACTTGGAATCTCTCTTGTTGGTAGCAACATGATGAGCAGAAGGGTATGCTGGGTGAGGAATCTTGTGAATGGGGCTAAATAAAGGTCTCTAGTGAAGAGATCATAGACCTATTCTATAAGATTGTAGATTTAGGGCTGAAAAGGCAGTTAGAGGTCATTTAGTCCTTACTCCCCTCGTTGTTAAGGCTTAGGAGCCTGGAAAAAGAGAGGACTAGAATGGAGTCAATATTAACAAAACTTGTCTGAGGAAATGTGGAAAAGAAGCTGACCCTTCTCATGTTATCATTCCGTATGTTAGGATCATTCCTTTATGACTTTCTGAAGTCATAGTAGGTTAAATTCCCAAACTAATCCCACATAATAAATCGGGTAACTTCTCTTTTTAATTATTACTCGGTATTGCATAGGGAATAGAGTAATTAGGTGATGAGACAAAGTTTTATTTTATTTTATTTTTTTAATCCAAGGAGGGAAAGGAGGGATCACATAGCTTGGGGGAGGGGGGAGGGGGGAGGGGTTGCTAAGTTAATGTTGTAGGTGACTGAGCACACAGAAGCATGGTGTTACTTGCTGGAATAAGAAGAGTTGGAGGAACCATGAGAGAGGTAGAAAGATGCTGCAAACAAACTCTGTGTCCTATTTACTCACATTCAGTCCTAAGGTCTGCAGTCCATTTGAGATAGAGATGGTGCATTTTTTGGTTTAACTCATCCCAGTTGGGCTTTAGTAGTGTTGCTAATAGAAGAACAGATGAAGTCATTCTCTAGTGAGGCAGCAAATCTTGTAAAGTTTTGTTTATTAACGGTCTTTGGATATGATTAAAGTTAGATCAGGTAATGAATGCTGCTTATTTCAAACTTGGGATCAGCTGCAACAATTAGAAAAACAGATCAGGTGCATCAAGCCACATTTAATTATATCTTCATTCTTATTGGGAAGTAAAAAGAGTGAGCATCTTAATTTGAAAATTTATAATGAGTTTTTGTAATGTCACTAGGTCCTACCTTCTCCCAGATTACTTGAAGGAAATACATACTGCAGCAGGTCTGTCTGAACTCCTCTTAAATTCTGGTGCCTTTCCTCTTTTAATTGTTTTCCCATTTATCCTGGATATAGCTTGTTTGCACATATTTGTATGCTTTTTGTCTCATCCATTAAATGGTGAGATTCTTGAAGGCAGGTACCGTTTTTTGGCTTCTTTTTGTATCCCTGGCACTTAGTACAGTACCTGGAACATACTTGGTAGATGCTTAATAAAAATTTATTTAAAACATTTCCCCCCCTCCCCCCCCTTTTTGGAGGGTAGAAGGCAGGGCAATTGGGGTTAAGTGACTTGCCCAAGGTCACGTGGCTAGTAAATGTGTCAAGTGTCTGAGGTCACATTTGGACTCAGGTCCTTCTCCTTCCAGGGCCGCCACCTAGCTGCCCCTTAATAAGCGTTTCTTGACTGATTTGCTATATTGGACAAGAAAAAATCAGAGGAAATAAATGCATGTGCCTTGAATAAAAGGAACTGAAAAGCTTATGGAAACTCTCTCTTCTAGTACCTCTTCTGTAATCTTTTATGAGGGAGACAGATGACCAATCAGTTTGTATAAAAGATTTGCTTGGGAGAAAACTATTATTTCAAAGAATTAGTTAAGGTTCCATGTGCTCTCTTCCACCTTACTTTTGTTTAAAGAGAATTAATTGATACTTGTAATGATGATTACAATATTCTCCAGTACCCTCAATAAAATAAAAAAGTGTGAATTTATGTTCAGGTTAAGTTCTAGTGTTATATATTTTATTCTAATTATTTGAAAATTCTCATTCCTCTTTACATCCCCCATAGTACCTTTCATGTCGTCATAGGCTATTACATTCAGAAGTTAGCTACAGTTACATTGATTGTGAATGTATTGAGTCGTGCTTTTTGACGTGGCCTTTTATGATGTAATTTTGGATGAAATAGGGAATTGTGGTTTGGATAATTAGAATTGAGTGGTTCTGTAATTTGGTTGAACAACCATACAAAAAGCATTTATTCTAGGTACTTAAAGTAATGTCACCCTGAAGGGTGATCTCTGTTAGTATGATGCAAATTTCTTCTTCCCTTGGCCCTATCCTGTTCAGTACTTTTATTGATAAATGGTGTCAAATGGATGATTTAATTAAGTACTCCTCTGTGCATGTAACAGTCGGGTGCTGGAGAGATAACAAAGATAATTGAATTCAATTCAACAAACATTGATTAAAAATAAAGGTGTTCCTACCTTAATAAAACTTACAGCTTACAGACCTAGAAAGGGCATGTATCACATACACAAATATTATGATCCAGAACGTGTTCTAATCAATCTGTGAATGACACATAATTGAAAAGATAATAGAGAACACATTGTATGACAAAGTCATGAGGTGAGAAGGCTTTCTTGGTTTTAGAGCGAAACTGACCCCAACATTATTTCATTTACTACTGTCATATTTCAAGTCCATGTATTTAGGTTTTAAATAAATCAGTATAAGATGAAAAAGATAGCTCAACAGTAGTTCTTCTGAAAGAAAATCTTCATGGTTTTAGCAGACCACAAACTCAAAATGCAGTTATTAATCCTAACTTAAGCTTACTCTATATTATTAAAACAGTAGTGTCTGTTCCATGGAGGTTATAAATTTGCTTTCCTCTGTTCTAATTAGATCTTATCTGGAATATTATTTTTCTCTGTGTTTAAAAATTTCTGCTAATCAGATTATATCTGGAATTCCCCCCACCGCCCACCTCCAAACAAGATATCTATAAAGCATTTATTAGTAAGTTCCTAGCAGGTAATGTGCTTACATACTTATTCCCTTCTCCTTCCCATTTTTGACACACACTCTTTTTTGCATTAAATTTTTTTTATCTGTGTTTCTTGTTTTGTTATCACCTTCATTTCCAGATATACAAGCCTCCTTCCCTCCCCAGTGAGGCCTCTCTCTCCCTCCCTCCATCCCCTGTCCCCCTTTCCTCTTTAAAGGAAATCTGACAGTATATGGCATACTCCACATATGCAATCATCTGTCCCTACAGTGATAGTTTTGCTCTACTCTGTACTAGTTATACTACATGTGGAATATTGTCTTCCAACCTGGGCACCATATTTTTAAAAAGAGTGTTGAGAAACTGGTATATATCTAGAAGTAGCTGACTTTATTGGTCTGGAAACCACTTAGGAGTGATTGAAGCAACTAGTGATGTTTATCCTGGATAAAAGGTTGGGAGTGGCAGAGAAGGTTTATGATAGTGTTCTTCATTTTAGGGCCATTATGGAGAAGGAGGATACTTTCTCTGTGTTGTTGCAGAAGATGGAATTAGGACTAATTGGTGGTAGTTTTTAGCTCATATAATAACGCTTAGTCCAGAATGGAGTAGCCTTCTAGAACTCCTTCAAAGTCCTTTCCCTTGTGTTACTTGCTCATTGTTAGTTTCATGCCAGTATTTAGTCTTCAAGTAGTGAATTCTTCATCCTTTGATGTAGTCAGATGTTATCAGGGACATTCTAGTGGGGGATTGAGACCTTGGAATTAAGGGTTGTTAAGGTCCTTTTCAACTTGCAAATTCTATGAGCTCTTTATTCTGCTATGACATATGCATTTCCCCGTGTTTCATTGAACCCTGATAACTAGAACATCCATCCATCTAGAATGGTTGGGAATAGAGTACTCTGAATAATTGAGAATGCCCCTTTTTTCCTGACTTGCTTAGGCTTTTCTTTATTTTCTGTTTGGCCTTCTGAGAACAGCTGACATAGTTCTTGGAATGAATACACAGTCTTGTCGGTTTTAGTTTTAATTAATCAGGCAGCTTAGATGTCATAGGGCAGCACTCCCCTTTAATATTGCAGTGCTTATCAGCTTGTGCTTAATTGGTTTAACATGACAGAGTTCCTTCTATCACTCTTGTGGTAATGTTTGTTATGAGGCTGTTTATTTCCTGGAGTCATGATGTAATAACTAAACTGCTTCATTCAGGTACCTGCCTCATTTTTTACTTCCTACTTAATAAAATTACTGATAAAGTTCTTGTCAGGCTCCTTTTGTAAATCATGAGTTGGTTTTTTTATTGCGAATTTACATCAAGTATTTATAATGAGCTTATTGCATACTAGGTACTGTGCTTTAAACACTGAGTGTAGAAAGGCAAAAAGCTCCCTTGCTCTGGTGCTCACAACCTGATGGGGGGAGAGAGACAACATGGAAACAACCGTGTGCAAAAAAGATTATCTAAACTTGGAGGTCATAGTGGAAACAAGGCAGTATCATTAAGGGGGACTGAGTTTATATGTGAAACCCTTTGCAAGCCTTAAAGCAAAACATGAATGCTAACTATTCTTACTGTCCAGAGGATACATCTGGTCAGGGAGGGCAGGCAGACCCAGGATTAGATGATGGATCTTCAGATGCCCAGACTGTTCTCGCCACTGTATTGTTCCCCAGATGATATTGGGGATGTTTACCTACATCAGAGATGTCAAATACTCCCAGCTTGGACAATTCTCTTGAGTACAGCTGAATGAGATTAAAATGTAATTGGGGAATATTTAACAGAATAAATAAAAATACAATAAAATTTAAAGAATGTTTGTTGCTGGCCTCTGGGAATGGTTTAGTGGCCCCAGTTTCTGTTTTGACTTTTGGACCACTCTTAATACCTCAGTGAAACAGGAATAGTTTTTGTGTGGAATTTATTATGAAGGTATATGTCTTGGTTTGGTACTAAAAAATTGTTATTTCAATGCTTTTAAAGTCCTAGGGAGAGTGAGTTACAAGGACATCAACCAATCTTATCAGTAAGCATTTGTTGTGTGCCAACTATGTGTTAGGCCCTGAGAAGAAAAAGGGCAAACAAAACAGACTCTGCTCTTGAAAAATATATATTCTGTTAGGGAGACAAAAAATTGTGTGACATACACAAAATAAGCATCCAGTGACTGGATGGGAGTAGAGAGAGGGCACTGTAGCCGCCTGGGGAAGATCAGGAAAGGCTTCATGTGGCACTTGAGCTGAGTTTAGAAAGGGCTTTGAAATGATGCAGATAAGGAGAGATTGCATTCCAGGCGTGGAAGGTAGCCAGGCATAGAGTATATGGGGAACAGCAAGGCCTGGGTGGTTGGACTGTATAATGGGTAAGTGGGGACAGTGTATAATAAGACTGGAAAGACAGGTTGGAGGAGGTCGTGAAGGACTTTAAATGACAAAAAAGAGTTGTTTATATTTGATCCTAGAGGTAGTAGCAAAGCCACTGGAGTGAGTTAGGGTAATGACATGTTCAGATCTAGTTTTTAGAAAAATTGCTTTGCTAGCTTTGTGGAAGGTGGATAGGAGAGGGAAGAGATGAGGCGGGAAGAAAGGTTAGGAGGCCATCACAGTAGTCTAGGGGAGGTATGAGGAAGGCTAGAGAACCAAGATTGAGTGGAATGGAGAATGAGGGACCTGTTTGAGAGGTGCTGCTGTGGCCAGTGATTGGATAAGTGGAGTAAAGGAGAGTACCTCCAAGGTCAGGAACCTGGAAGATCCAAAGGATGGTGGTAACCTTGGTAAAAATCGGAATAACTGGAGAGACAGGTGTTTTACGAGCGTGGGAATAGTGAAATTTTTTTTTAAAACATGTTAAGTTTGAGATGCCAATCCAGCTTCAACATGCAGTTTGATATTCCCAGCAGGCAGTTGGTGAGATCAGAAGAAGTACTAATGCTGGATATGTTAAGTCTGGGGATCATCTGCATAGAGATTATTATATCCAGGAGAGCTGCAGAGGTAAGCAAGGGAGAGAATGGAGAGAGATAATTCTCAGGGCCCTGGAAGATCTAAGCCTTGGACTGTAATACTGTTGGGTGGGTGTGATAAGGTGGTGATCCAGAGAAGGTGACAACCAAGGCAGACTGAGGGAGAACAGTATGATGAAACCCCATGGAGGGAAGTCATCATAACATCTACCCCAGGAGGGCGGAGCCAAGATGACGGCGTAGGAGCAGAAACATATTGCAGCTCTCACATAGCCACCCCAAAATACCTGTAAAATATGACTCTAAACTAATCCTAGAACTCCAAAACGCACACAAATATACTTTCCACTAAAGTCAGCTCAGCTACGAGGAACCGTATCAGCACTGCGAACTGAAACCAGCCTGGCCTGAAGCCCTGGCTGAGCCCTGGGGGCGGCTGGACGGGAGGAGCCGAGGAGCCTCTGGTGAGCAGATTAGCGGCAGCTGCAGCAGCGTTCAGAGCTAGGTCAGTGAGAATTGCAAAATCGGGGAGAACAGCAGTCCGGCCAAAACGCCTCCAAGGCGGGAAAGCGAAAGGCGGAGCTTCTGCACCCCCCTCTGCATTGCAGCTTCCGCGCCCTCGGCCTGCAGACAGCAGGGAGACTTAAGCGATTGTTCAGAGGCCAAGAGCTCTCTCGTTGAGCGGCCTGGATCCAGATCACGGTCTTGGGCTTCGGTCCTGTGAGTCTTCATTATCCAGTGAGCCAGAAATAAGTAGGAAAGGGACCCAGCACCTTCCTGAGAGCTACGGCAGCTGGGAGGATCCCAGCAATTTGGGACAGAGCTTTCCCTTCTGGAAGCAGAGCCCCACAGAGATTTAATTAAAAAAAAAATCACGGACTGACCAGTCATGAGTAAGAATAAGCTTAAGAAGCAAAGTAAGAACAGCAACCAAACCCTAGATTCCTTCTTTGGGGAAAAGAAAGATCATGGGA